>CM055118.1:522142509-522742509 GCA_029206835.1 Rana muscosa | reverse complement strand
ACCAGGGTTTCTCACAATAATATACAATCTTTCACGGTAGTGAAAAATTGGTTATACACAAATGTATTTATTTATTTTTATATTTTTTCAGAGGTTAGCGCAATCCACTTATTGTTCATTAGATAATGTTTAGCACTGTAAAACACTTTTTGATAGATAGACCGATAGATAAATGGCGCATTTTTATGCAGGTATATACTGTACATCAGACCAAATGAGGTAAAAATAAGGAGTAAAGAAGTACAAAGGGTATGTGTTTCAAAAGGAGGACAGTTGAGAGCTTTGCTTTTGAATGTCTACATAAGGGAGGCTTTTGCAGGTAAAACATAATATGTATAAATATCTTAAATACAAATATAATGTTATGGAAAGATTTTTGATGAAATAATGTTGACATATGTTGGTATTGTGTTAATCTCAGAATTGGATGAACAGAAATAAACTTTTTTGGGCAGGTAAGACAGCTTCTTATATACGTTTTTCATCCGTGTACTTAGCTGTTTGCCCATACAGCTTTAAAGTGGTTCAAAAGGCTAAAGGTTTTTTAATAAATAACCTTCTATGTGCAGCTCCCCCTTAGCCCCTCCAAATACTTACTTTAGCCTGATCTCGATCCAGTGATGTTCACAAGACCAGTGGCTTTCCCGGCTCTCTGCCTCCTCATTGGTTCAAAGACAGCAGCGGGAGCCATTGGCATGTAGCCATGACCTACATAACAATGATCCCTAGCTAAATCCTGCAAGTATTTAAATTTACTTTTTCATGTAAAATAGTTGTAAACTTTACAAATCATACTCCAGCAGCACAGTTTCTCTTTATGAAGGGGCAACCCATACAAGGGCTGTAAATATTTTTTTTTCCTTGGGGGGGTGAATTGAAAGTGTGGCAAAATTGAAGCAACAAAGCAACATTGAGAGTGGTTTAAACTGTGAGCATGCATACTGTGTACACAATGCCAAATGGTTTTAGGGGAGCTTTGGTTACTACCTCCTGAATGATTCATCCATGTAGATAGACTGTCCTGTCTTTCACTGCAGTCTCCAACAGCATACCCCTGCCTGCTATGGGTCCCACTGGTCACCTCTAGCATCCTACACTTTCCCTGGTACTTTCTCCTAGCTGGTGGTTGGGGCCTAAGACCAACTGCCAATGCAGTCAATCAGAGTTCTCTTCTCTCCCTGTCATACTGTCCTGTCAGTGGTGGAGAAATACAGGCCATTATGTTGAGAAGGCCTGGGCTGTGCAACTCCTGCTGCCTAAAGCTGAACTATAACTTACTTTTCTCTAGAACTGAATGAAATTATCAATCCCAGCATACAGTAGATCATACCTCTGTACCATGTTGCTCTTTTGTCTGCAAATCCCCTGATATTCTGGGTATAGTTGTGGCTTTGTATCATGTGACACTCTGTATATCCTGCTGATAGACTCTGTCCCTTCCACAGCCACTTTCTGCAGCAGTTAGAGTCTGTAAAACTTCCCTTAAGCCGCTGTTTTGCTTGCATCTATCTAGCAAGGTTACTCTGTGGTATAACAAGGAAGCTGAGACTTCTGCAGTGTGTAAATGTGCTTTTACTATACAAGATGCTGTACATACAAAACTATTACAATATTAGGAATACAATACAAGACTGACAGATCTCTATAACAAGCAAAATGCCTAGCAAATGAACAGCCTATGGTCTATAACAGTACAAATTCATTTAAAGGTTACTTAACTTTGATTACGCTATGTTCATAATCTCCATTGCTGGTGATCAGGCATCTTCTTCTTCTATCATGAGTGGCTTCTTCTGATGTTACAGCAACATGATGTGTGTGTCTGTGTCCTAGCTTATGCCTGCTTTTATGTGTCAGGCAAAGTTACCAAACAACAGAAAACATACCTGTTTACTGTAACTGTTGAATACAACAATGCTATCTACCTATTGTCTACTTAAACCAAATCTGTCAGTAATCTAACAGTCATTCTTTCAGTTTGAGAGCTGAAAGAAATCTCAAACAAGTAATGTCTTACTTGTTTACTGTAGCTATAATACAACAATGGTATCTAAACCCCATTGTATGAAAACAGCATTTGTTTGAGAAATCTACTCAAACCAAAAAACTGACAGTAATCTGACCAACTCACTATTGTAAAATTGCCCCATGTATCCTATGTCTGAGTAATATAATAAAAATCATATTTTTACAAACGCAACACAGCCGCGTACACACGATCGGTTTTACCGATGAAAACAGTCCGATGGATTTTTTTCATAGGACAAACCGATGGATAAAAAACTGATAGCAAATTCCGATTGTCTATGGGCAAGTCCATCGGTTAAAAAACCCACGCATGCTCAGAATCAAGTCGACGCATGCTCAGAAGCATTGAACTTCATTTTTCTCGGCTCATCGGAGTGTTTTACGTCACCGCGTTTGGAACCTTTATGCCGTTATGTTGAGAAGGCCTGGGCTGTGCAACTCCTGCTGCCTAAAGCTAAACTATAACTTACTTTTCTCTAGAACTGAATGAAATTATCAATCCCAGCATACAGTAGATCATACCTCTGTACCATGTTGCTCTGTTGTCTGCAAATCCCCTGATATTCTGGGTTTAGTTGTGGCTTTGTATCATGTGACACTCTGTATATCCTGCTGATAGACTCTGTCCCTTCCACAGCCACTTCCTGCAGCAGTTAGAGTCTGTAAAACTTCCCTTAAGCCGCGTACACACGATTGGTTTTACCGATGAAAACAGTCCGATGGATTTTTTTCATCGGACAAACCGATCGTGTATGGGCCCCATCGGTCTTTTTTACATCGGTGTCAAAAAATAGAACATGTTTAAAAAATTTCCGATGGATAAAAAACCGATAGCAAATTCCGATCGTCTATGGGCAAGTCCATCGGTTAAAAAGCCCACGCGCAGAATCAAGTCGACGCATGCTCAGAAGCATTGAACTTCATTTTTTTCGGCTCATCGGAGTGTTTTACGTCACCGCGTTTGGAACGGTCGGTTTTTTGACTGATGGTGTGTAGGCAAGATTGATGGAAGTGAGCTTCATCGGTTTTCCGATGGAAAAATCCATCAGTTTAAAAACCATAGGAAATCCGATCGTGTGTACAGGGCTTAAGTCTTTCAGAGTCTGCAAATGTTGTAACTTCCTTCATAGCTCTGATGGTGGGTGGGATTGAATACATCCTAATTAGGTTGGACTCACAGTAGTGAGTCCAATGGCTTGCCCTGAAGCTACAGAAACTCAAAGAATCATGGGACATGTAGTATCAGGACTGGTAAGTTTCACATAAACTGACACTGATGTTGTGATTCAGTTACAGTATCTCTCATAAGTGAGTACACCCCTCACATTTTTGTAAATATTTTATTATATCTTTTCATGTGACAACACTGAAAAAATGACACTTTGCTACAATGTAAAGTAGTGAGTGTACAGCTTGTATAACAGTGTACATTTGCTGTCCCCTCAAAATAACTCAATACACAGCCATTAATGTCTAAACCGCTGGCCGCAAAAGTGAGTACACCCCTTTTGTGAGATACTGTACATGCACAATGCATCTGTTGTTTTGAGGAGGAAAAGCTGAAGTTTTTCTTTAACCGCTTCTGGACCGCCCCACGTACATTTAGTGTAGCAGGGCGGCTCGGATGCGCAAAATAACGTACACAGCGGGAGCCAATCCCGTACACAGCGGACACAGCGGTAGCCAAGCAGCGGGTCCAGCAGCCGCGATGACCACCGCGACCCACCTATCATTAACAGGAGAGACGGAGCAGCGGTGAGCAGATGTAAATAAAGTACACCGCTGCTCTGTCAGGGAGGAAAAGAGAGAGATCATGTTTCAGCTAAGCTGAATCACGATCTCCCTTTTACTCCAGTGAATCCACTCCCCCCACAGTTAGAAACATCTCCCAGGGAACACATTTAATCCCTTGATCGCCCCTGTAGTTAACCCCTTCCCTGCCAGTGTCATTTACACAGGGATATTTTTCAGCACTGATCACTGTATTGGTGTCACTGGTCCCCAAAAAGTGTCACTTAGTGTGAGATTTGTCCACCACAATGTCGCAGTCCCGCTAAAAATTGCAGATCGCCGCCATTACCAGTAAAAACAATTTTAAAAAATGTAAAGTCCCTAAATCTATCCCCTATTTTGTAGACTCTATAACTTTTGTGCAAATCAATCAATATACGCTTATTGGGATTTTTTTTTTACCAAAAATATGTAGCAGAATACATATTGGCATAAATTGATGAAGAAATTCGTTTTTTTTGGGGGGATATGTATAATAGCAGAAAGTAAAAAAAATATATATTTTTTTAATCAAAATTGTCGGTCTTTTTTTTGTTTATAGCGTAAAAAATTAAAACCACAGAGGTGATCAAATACCACCAAAATAAAGCTCTGTTTATGGGGAAAAAAAGGACATCAATTTTATTTGGGTACAGCATCGCATGACCGCGCAATTGTCAGTTAAAGCGACGCAGTGCCGTATCGCAAAAAATGGCCTGGTCAGGAAGTGGGTAAAATCATCCGGGGCTGAAGTGGTTAAAGCAGCTGCCAGCCAGGATACTCTGGAGGGTTTGGACCCCCAGTTCTCCCTCCTTATCTACACCTCTGATACATACAGTGAAAACTGATTTTTCAAGCCCCAAAAAATGTCTCCAGTGTCAAATACCCAGTCTCTCTTTGCTTCCATTCCTACATTGGGCATTTCCATTGGACCTTTTTATATGTTCATTTTTGCACATTGTTTTTTATGCACGGTTTATTTTGTATACACTATGTTAGTTTGGTACATATTTTGATGTATGTTTGGACTGGTGTACACACACCTAGGTCCATTTTCATTTATTGGTTTGTTTAGGCTTTATATGCCACATACCTTCATACCTTAACGTATGTCTTAAATACACATATGTTTTCGTGTTTATACACTTAGTTTTACCTTGCGCCGCATCTTTTTATTTTTTATTTGCAATATGTCTAATTGCTGATGCTGGCAGCCACCTCACATTATTTGTATTTCACGTAGTAGCGCAACTTTTTCCCCACATTGCATTTTTCTTGAGACTTCTTTATTGTTGCAGCCACTTTTTTCACATTTTTTGAAATGGATGTGTATGATTACAGAACAGCTCGTTCCTTTAATACGGAAGGAGTTTTTGTTCCCCTGAATGCTAATTCGGAAGTTAGCGGTCTCTTCATGAGGCTTAAAAACCTCATGGTTTCAGAGATCCACTTGGAATGGGATATTGCGTTCCTTGAACAATATTCAAAGAAAAACATGGTACCTAGAGGATTACGCTGGGATGTGCATCCTCAGCAAGGTGATCCTGATACAGATGCCTGGTTCCGTTATTTTAATGAGGCAGGTATTCGTTTTTTGTGTTTTCTCGTTAATAGGAAGAAAGCCAAAATGTCTGTCATTGACAAGGAGATCAGGGAACTTAGAGATCAACTTCTCCCACATAAGACCACTCCTGAATATGTTTCCCTTTCGACTGGTCTCAAGACTCTTCTTGAGAAAGAAAAAAGGGACCAACGCACTAAAAAGCAAAAGAAATATACGCGGGATGATTATAAGATCAATTTTGTCTTTAATTGGCAGAAAAAAGACATTGCACCCTTGTCTGATACCTCTGCCTCTGGACAGATGGACACATCACTCCCACCAGTAATGGCTGGTTCATCTCAATTCACTGCACTCCCTACTCAACCACCTGCAGTGAATAGGACTGAACATCCTCGCACTCCCAATGTCCATAACGGACAGCGAGTCAATGACCATACTCCCAGTAGGGTGGGTAGGGATAACAATCCTCCACGCGGAAGAGGGAACAGTATGAGAAGTAGAGGTAGAGGCACACATTATGCCAAGAATGATGGACAAAGACATTCTGACTACCGTGATAAGTCACCATATGGCCATAACACTAATTATGGAGGTTATTATCAGGAACCTTACCATTTACAACGTACCCCCATCACATAACAGATTTTCACCTCTAAGAGAAGGTACATCACAAAACAATCAAGAACCACATTATCCCTATATGCAAAGGGAATACGATCAATATGCTAGATCACCTTACACCTACAACGATACATACACTGCCCCCCACTCGGATTTTCCCAGAGAACTTGCAGGTCCCAAACGAAGAGTAGAACCAAACGAGTCACCTGAGGGGGGAGGCAGGCCAGGAAAAATAAGGAAAACTTAAACACCAGTGGTATTTTCAATCTAAGTAAGGCAACCTTTTCTGATGCGGAATTGCATATCTTAGATAAGGGTTTGAAATATGTACCCTCCAAAACTTTAAATAAATTTAATACGTTTGTGGATGTACACAAATACATTCGCAAACTTAATGTACAAAGACATTTCATTGCCAATCCATCCCAACCTAGGGACATAAGTGGAGGGACTGACTGTGTTGTTCACACCGGCCTATCAAACCCCTCCCTATTTATCCCTCCCAACGTTTCAGCTCCATCTATTAGGGTTTTCAGGGATCTGGTCCTTAAAGATCTTGAGTTATTACCTAAGGCTAAAATATATGACCATCCGGATATTAAAATAGGTTTAAAATCCTTGTGTGAACGCAAGGATATCATTATCCGCCCCGCTGATAAGGGGGGTGGTCTAGTTGTTTTGTTTTGGACCATATTGAAATGTGTCGATTTCTTGGTGACACCAGCACCTATATGCCTTTATCTAATGATCCGACTAAGACACTCAAGAAATATTTGATTTATTTGATCGACAAGAGATTTCAATTGGGTGTCTTGGACAGGAAGGAGAAGGATTACTTGGTGCCTGTAGCACCACGAATCCCAATTATGTATTATCTCCCGAAAGTCCATATTACAGTATGACACACCCTCCCGGCAGACCTATAGTTAGCGGGGTAGATTTCGTAACATCCCGCATCGGACGCTACATTGATTTCCACCTACAACCGCTTGTTCGATCCACTCCATCTTTTTTAAAAGATACGGGGGCTACTATACGTCTGCTAGAGGGTGTAGACTGCAGTAATGAATGTACACTTGTCACTTCAGATGTGGCGGCATTATACACCTATATACCACACAGATTGGGATTGCATGCGGTGGAACATTTCATGTCCAATAGTGGTTTGATACCTCAGATTCAGCAACATTATATCATGGAATTGTTACAGTTTGCCACTCAATCTAACTATTTCTGGTATCAGGGCCAATTCTTTCTGCAAAAAAAAAGGGTGTCGCAATGGGGGCCAAGTTTGCCCCCAGTCTTGAGAACCTTTTTATGGCCCTATGGAAGGAGGATGTCGTCTATGCCTTACAGCGCCCTGAGCTTGTCTTGTGGGCAAGGTATATAGACGACATCCTCCTCCTATGGAAGGGTGATAGAGATTCCATTCATGACATCATGGTCACTCTTGACGATAACGACATGGGTATTGTGCTAACCTATGAGATGAGTCGCAAGTTCGCAACACTATTCATTTCTTAGATCTCGAGATTTCGGTTGTGGATCAGCGGTTAGTGACAAAAACCTTTTTTAAGCCAATGGATCGAAACGGATATATCCCAATCGATAGCTGTCACTACAGTTCTTGGCTTAAGTCTGTACCGTACAGCCAATCGCTCTGAATCAGAAGGAATTGTACCAACCTTGATGATTTTTGTATGCAGGCAGATACCCTTAAATCGAGGTTTGTCGAGAAAGGTTATCATCCGTCTGCCATTGATGCGGAAATCAGCAAGGTGTCCTTGTTAGATAGACAGTCGCTTGTTGTTGAATGACCTAAACGACCACCAGATCCACAATTTAAGTGGTCTTTCACTACCCAGTTCTCTATACAACACAGGCAAATTAAAAACATCTTTATCGTCACTGGAAAGTACTTAAGAACGACCCACTTTTGGGCCCTGTACTTCCAGACCAGGCAGGTGTTGTATATAGAGGAGCTCCATCTCTTAGAAATCAGATCGCTCCTAATGTGGTGGACCCTCCCGCTGGACAATGTTCGTCTCTCTTTCCCAATATGAAGGGTTACTATCCATGTAAAAGGTGCAATGTGTGCATACACAATGTGATTGGTCGGAGAAAAAGTGTTAGTTTTACATCCTCCACCACCTCCATCATATACCATATGAAACAATTCACAAAATGCACAACACGATTCATTGTATATCTTATTACATGTCCATGTAATAAGCAATATGTGGGACGCACCATTCGTAATTTTTCTATTAGAGTGAATGAGCATATCTCAGGTATTAAAAAAGACCGCACTAACCATAGTGTACCTAGACATTACTTACATGTCCATAACAAAAATGTTACAGGTACAAAATTTCAGGTGATAGACCAGTTCATCCCTCATTGGAGAGGGGAATCTCGTATTAGGGGGGTTTCCCAATTGAAAACCTTTTGGATTTACCAGCTTCGCGCTTCGGGTTAAACATTGACTGGGACATCAATTTATTTATTAATAAGGCTTAGTCTGTGCTTTTTTCTTTTATTGCCTTCCACTGGTGATTTATTTTTTTCCTGTTTTTTTTTTATTTTTATCCTTCTCAATTTTCACTTCATATATTTGTCCAAATATGTTTTGAAATATTCTCTGATTGTCAGATTTATAGTAGCCATACTGTCATTAGGTTGTACGTCCTGTCTTAAGCAACAAACAGGAATATACACCTATGTATTACCCTATGGCCATTTTTATGGATCTATTTTATCTACATTTCATTGTGATGCCATGCATTACCATATGGCCATTTTTATGGATCTATTTTATCTATATTTTATTGTGATACCTTCTCTGGATTTTGGATTTGTGATAAAAAAAAAATTCATCAGTAATCACACCATGCACATTTCATTGATGCATGCTATGACACTTACACCTCCCCATGTTGATCTAGCTGGGTTGCAGATAATTTTTGCTGAGGTACTGTGTTCCTATTAGTATATGCATTATATATACAGTTTCTATATGGATTTATGATTATTCCGTTTGTTTATATATTCTTATATGATGTATTAATTATTTTAGATGTATTATATATGAATCTTTTGGTTGGACAGGACATACTGTGCATTGTCTGGCCCTTTTCCTCTTTCTCGCTCGTCATTTGCTAGAGGTGGCTGACATGGCAACATGTTCTGCCCTTTGTTTACATCTTTTAACCTATGACTTTTTTTGATGATGATGTCAGCGCGTTTGCGGAGCGACCCGCCGCTATACGCTAGCCTCATCGCGGGTCACGTGATGTCGGCCTGCAGTGGAGGTTTGGAACGCACACATTCTACCGTGTGTTGGCGTGATAACACTCTCCATGGGTGACGCGATGACGCAAAGCTGGGCGCCATTCCCTCTTGTTCTATTGGCTCATAGTATTAGCCTCATCATGACGAGTCAGAAAGTGGCTTTTTTCAAATTCCTGATTGGGCAGTCTCTGCTGGGGGAAGTTCACACATCAGCTGAGGGGCCTCCAATCAGATGGTTATTATTATAAAATGGCGTGGTGTTTCCATTGCAGGTTCATGCCACAGTTGATGCATTTTTCATGCGAAACATGTCGGGTACGTGAACCTGCTTCCAGCTACGCCATATATGACTTTTTTTAACCTTGTGATCACCATTATACAAGCCTCTGTCTCGATGCCTGTACCATTTTTCTTTTTCTTTTAATGTGTTTGTGCCATTTTTTTTTAATAAACTGAAGTTTTTTACCTGCCTACCATCTGATTCTACACTATGTGGAGCCCCCTTTTTTTTTCCATTTTATTATTTTCTATGGTGGATATTGATGTCCTTGATGTGCTGACACTTGGAGTTCTGAGACACTACATTGGAGAGATCTAATCATCTGTGCATGCCCCATCTGCCGCTGTTCTATGAAGACGTTTCCAGAGGAATTTCTATCTACACCGTTTGCCTGGTTAACCCACCATCGCTGGTGTGTGTGTCCACGTTTAGGGGTAAGAGTATCCAATCCCCCCCCCCCGGTGTTGGAGTAACGTTTCTGGGTGTTACAGTTTTCTGAACAAACGCTCACATCTATAAGAACCTAAGGCTACCTTAATCTGGAAAATGGGGACATTGCATTGAATTGATTTTACATGTTATCTCTCTTTGCTTCCATTCCTACATTGGGCATTTCCATTGGACCTTTTTATATGTTCATTTTTGCACATTGTTTTTTTATGCACGGTTTATTATGTATACACTATGCTAGTTTAGTACATATTTTGATGTATGTTTGGACTGGTGTGCACACACTTAGGTCCATTTTCATTTATTGGTTTGTTTAGGCTTTATATGCCACATACCTTAACGTATGTCTTAAATACACATATGTTTTTGTGTTTATAGACTTAGTTTCACCTTGCGCCGCATCTTTTTATTTTTTGTTTGCAATATGTCTAGATGCTGATGCTGGCAGCCACCTCACATTATTTGCATTTCACGTAGTAGCGCAACTTTTTCCCTACATTGCAAATACCCAGTCTCAACTTGTTTGGTGGGGGGGAAGGGGCTGAGGGCACATGCCTCTACTGTCTCTGCTTAATAACCTATACACCTCAGCAGCTCACCTTCCTCCTCACTTGGATGAACTTCTTACCAATCAAAAAGCAGAACCTCTGTTAACACTATAGTGGGAGTAGTGTCAAGTCTCTTTTGGCTGTATTTCTCCTGTGGATCAAAGGAGTGCAGTTTGTTTTCAGCAGACATCACAGAGCCAGGCCAGGCTCGGGTAAGATCGCGACACTGGGGTCGGGATCTGCCCACATGCCTGGACCGGCCCCCGACTCAGCCTCTCAGCGAGCCATTGAGAGCCTGAGCCGGCCTCTCCCGCTCTTGCAAAGCCCAGTGCTCCAGTGAGGGAGGAGGGGGCAGAGCAGAGAGCTGTGACTGACAGTCACAAGCTCTCTGCTCGTAGGGCTCTGAGAACCAAGCGATCATCGGTATTAGATTGCTCGGTTCTCAGTGTTAGAGACGGTGGGGGACAGATGCAGCATTGGACTGATGCTGCATCCACCTTGGTAAGTATAAATGTGCAATAACCCTAGTTCCCATACTTCTCTTTTAAAGACCCTATACCAGTGATGGCGAACTTATGGCACACAGAGCCCTCTCTGTGGACACGTGAGCAGGGCCGCCATATTTTCTCATGTCCGTAACAGAAGTGCCTGACTGCCTTTTAAAAATATGCTGGTGCTCGGTCTATTGACTCAGCTCAGGCTTTACCAGCAGCACACGCACGGCCTCTTGCAGTCCTGCCCCTCTAGCCCTCTATGCACCTCGCCTATTGGCTTCCCTGAGACGCCCAGGTCTCGTGCAAGGAGGCAATTGGCCAGCGCAGGTGTCAGTCATGGGAGCCAGGCCGATGCGTGCGTGCGCTGTTTCGGCCAATCCGCGGCTCTCCGTTGGCTAGGTGGGTGAGCTGGATAGGTCCCGTGCAAGGAGGCAATTGGCCAGCACATGTGTCAGTAGTGGGAGCAGGGCCGATGCGTGCGCCTGCTGCTTTGGCCAATCCGTGGCTCTGCATTGACTCAGTGGGTGGGCTGGGCAGCGAAAAAAATTAACAACAAAGCCGGCCAGCCAATGGGGAGGCGGGGAGAGTGACCCAGGTGTTAACTATCAGGCCAGGGCAGGAGTTTCCCGGAGTTATGGCTGGAGCCCAGTAAGGCTGCTTGGAATGTGGGGGAAAGAGCTGACTGGTTGCCCATAGCAACCTAATACAAGCCTCTGCACTGCAGTAGAGGAAGGAGCTGACAAGAGGATTCCTGGTTGGCTGCAGCCAGGGACCAATGAGGAGCCAGGACAAGTGCACCATGGGACATGTAGTCCCAGAAGACTATGGCTCAATTTTAATTAATTAAAGGAAAACTACAGCCCAGGCATGCCCTGAAAAAATAAGAGGAGGAACAGCCTGGAGTCCAGGAAAAGGGAGAGATAGGGTGAGAGGAGTGTGGAGACAAGAGTGAGAGGAGGCTGTGGTGGTTTGGAAAAGAGAGAGCTCAAGCCACAACAGCCCCTGGAGTTAAACCAGCCAGAGAGGAGTGAGAGGACGATGCTGAGAGGTGTGAGAGGACCTGATCGAGAGTGAGGAGGGCAATCACAGGCACCAACAAAAGGAGAAGCTGCTGCCAGGCACACCTACACTGGACGCCAAAGCCAGGTGAGTGCTGAACTGACTGCAAACCCTCTTGGGCTGGGCAATCATCACCAGTGTTGGCACTTTGAAATAAATAAGTTGGTGTGTTGCAGTTTGGGCACTCGGGCCCAAACAGGTTTGCCATCACTGCCATATACCAACTCCTTACATACAGAAGTAATGGGCAAAAATGGCATCTCTCATACATCTACTCATGCATAATGCATGCAGAAAAATTTGCACTCACTGATCGTCTATTTTAAGCTGATAGCATTCATGTACCATCATTTACCACAACTCTATATACAGCAGCAGAGAATGCTGATCTTTTTATTAAAAGCAAATTTAAGTCAATGTGTAAATACTGTGTGTAGCACCCTGCTCCTATTGGGTAGGTGGTATTTGTAAATTTAGTTGTCTGAGCTGTAGTTTAGCTCAGAATAATTGTGGCAAATGTTTCTGTTCCAGTCCAGCTGTGTTGCGCATTTTCCACTTGACTGTGGGTGTCGCTGTCACCACAGGTCAAGGTTGGAAATTCAGCAGGCTGGATGTATTGGGTGCCTCTTGCCCAGAAACAGCTCAGTGGGATTGGTTCCCCCTCTGTGCATTCTGGGAGAGGGTACTTAAGGGACAGACACCGCCTTCCGGGTCTCTCTGACCCGATGGTCCTCCTGGCCTAAGGTGTGCTGTAGCAGTTTTCCGGCCTCGGACCAGCTGGCCCGAGGCCTCATTACTGGAAGTAGGCCCAGGAGTTTCTGGGGCCTACTAGTCAGGGGTGGTCCTGTGCTGTCTTGCCTGCGGGGAGAAGCCGAGCAATTGAAGAAACCAGGGGAGGACTTTTCTCGGAGACGACCAAGCCAAAAGGGCTGGTATCTCAGGAAGAGCCTGGAGACTCAATTGGAGGACGCATCCTGACCTATCTACCTCACAGTGTTGCCGGATCGGCTGAAAGAAACTGGTACTGTGTGACTGTACTTTGACTTTACAGAAAGTCCTTTGTTATCTTCAAGTCTGTGGCAGAGACTATGACCGAGCACCGCACCGGCTGCTAGGTCAGTGAGAGAGGCCTATCCTGTGGTTGCTATATCCAGTGTGAAAATTGTTTGTCCTCTGGATTAGAGAAGTACCCGTGATCCACAAATACAAGGTGCCTGAATCTCCCCTAACCCTCCATCCCTCTATCTGACTTTGGTGAATAAAACCATTGGAAAAAGAACAACTCTCCAATGGGACCCCTACGACGGATACGGTGGAACAGACAGGTAACGGTAAGACCCAAAACAAAAACCAGCAGCTCCTGCGGGGGTAGTGCTACCCGTATATTTGTTAAAAAACAAAAAGTAGAAAGGATATAGTTTGTTTTTAATTACATACAGTTCAACATGGTGTTCTTTATATGAGATCTTGGTGCAAGTATTACCGAAGAAGTTTGCAAGCGTAAAGTAAAATTTTTGTTTATTGCTAAATAAAATGTTTTATCATTTCTTTGACCCATGCAGTGTAGTCAGCACTTAGTGAAATTGGAAAATAAGCAAATACTTGCATTTTCTGTGTTTTCCTGCCACACAGATAATTTATACTTTTGAAAAAGTTCTGGATCTGCAAACAAAGATGATTAAATTAAATCGTTTTGTTTTTTTGTGGAAGGCAATGCAAGTTCAAGCCAAATTGTTGGACATTGGTTCTAATAAGTCATAGTCACAAGGGTAAAATGCCAGTGGTGTTTTTTAGTACAATATCTTGTGAAAGACTGTGTTTCTAGTACACAGACAAACAAACACTTTTGTCTTACTGTAACCCTTTTCTCCGATGGACAATTGGATAAATGATATGTACGCTGCAACCCCCAGTTTTGAAATTTTGCTACATATCGAGCCTGGAAGGCAGGGTTCTGGTTGTGTGCATAAACTATAATAGTTGCAGGTGCTATCTACCCTTTTTGAACATATATACAGTGCCTTTAAAAAGTATTCATACCTCTTGACATTTTCCACATTTTGTCATGTTACAACCAAAAATTTAAATGGATTTTATGTGATAGACCAATACAAAGTGGCACATAATTGTGAAGTAGAGGGAAAATGATAAATGGTTTTCAATTTTTTTTACAAATAAATATGTGAAAAGTGTGGCGTGCATTTATATTTAGCCCCCCCTGAGTCAATATTTTGTAGAACCACCTTTCGCTGCAATTACAGCTGCAAGTCTTTTTGGGGATGTCTCTACCAGCTTTGCACATCTAGAGAGTGACATTGTTGCCCATTCTTCTTTGACAAATAGCTCAAGCTCTGTCAGATTAGATGGAGAGCGTCTGTGAACAGAAATTTTAAGTCTTGCCACAGAATCTCAATTGGATTTGGGTTTAGACTTTGACTGGGCCGATCTAAGCCATTCCATTGTAGCTCTGGCTGTATGTTTAGGGTCATTGTCCTGCTGGAAGGTAAACCTCCGCTACAGTCTCAAGTCTTCTGCAGATTCTAACAGGTTTTCTTCTAAGATTGCTCTGTATTTGGCTCCATCTATCTTCCCATCAACTCTGACCTGCTTCCCTGTCCCTACTGAAAAAAAAAATCCTCACAACATGACGCTGCCACCACTATGTTTCACGGTGGGGATGGTGTGTTTAGGGTGATGTGCAGTGTTAGTTTTCCACCACACATAGCGTTTTGCTTTTAGGCCAAAACGTTCAATTTTGGTCTCATCTGACCAGAGCACCTTCTTCCACATATTTGCTGTGTCCCCCACATGGCTTCTCACAAACTGCAAACGGGACTTCTTATTGCTTTCTTTCAACAATGGCTTTCTTCTTGCCACTTTTCCATAAAGGCCAGAATTGTGGAGTGCACGACTAATAGTTGTTCTGTGGACAGATTTTCCCACCTGAGCTGTGGATTTCTGCAGCTCCTCCAGAGTTACTACGGGCCTCTTGACTGCTTCTCTGATTAATGCTCTCCTTGCCCGGCCTGTCAGTTTAGGTGGACGGCCATGTCTTGGTAGGTTTGTAGGTTTCAGATAATAGATTGAACAGTGCTCCGTGAGATGTTCAAAGCTTGTCTTTTTTTTTTTTTAATCTAACCTTGCTTTAAACTTCTCCACAACTTCATCCCTGACCTGTCTGGTGTGTTTCTTGGCCTTCATTATGTTGTTTGTTCACTAAAGTTCTCTAACAAACCTCTGAGGGCTTCACAGAACAGCTGTATTTATACTGAGATTAAATGACACACAGGGGGACTCTAGTTACTAATTAGGTGACTTCTGAAGGCAAGTGGTTCCATTAGATTTTAGTTAGGTGTATCAGAGTAAAGGGGGCTGAATACGCATGCACACCACACTTTTCACATATTTATTTGTAATAAATGTTGAAAACCATTTATCATTTTCTTTCTACTTCACAATTATGTGCCACTTTGTGTTGGTCTATCACATAAAATCGCAATAAACAACATTTATGTTTTTGGTTGGAACATGACAAAATGTGGAAAATGTAAAGGGGTATGAATACTTTTTCAAGGCACTAAATATATATATAAATACCCTAAGGCTTCATGCACATGGTGGTATGGGGGTCGTACAGCACCTGCATACTAACTTTTGCAGGACCCACATCCATGTGCATGTGGATGTATGCCAATAGTGTGCCTTTAGTGCACATGGCCGTGTGCGTATGGGTGCTTTATACAACCCCCAGAACATAACTGCATACAGTCGCATCTTCTAGTTCGTCTCAATGGGTGGTTGTATCCAGCAGGAGTGAAAAGAGAATGTTATTGCAGGCTCTGCACACTGCATGGCCCCTGTACGACATGTGTGCATGAAGCCAAATGCAGCGGTTGTTCCTCACGCATGTGCACAGTTAAATTCCTGGGTGATAATTGATAAAGTGAAAGTTAAGGCTTAAACACATTATAAGAAAATCGGGTGAACGATTTCATTCGAGGAATGATCGCACGATTTTCTGATAGTGTGTACACAATTTTCGACAGCCGATTCTGACCTTCTGAATGAAAATTTCCAAAGGGACAAACTCCAAAAATTGTCTCGTACGGGAACAAAACGAACAATCTACGTTTAATTTGTACCATTTTCATACGAGAAAAATCAGAAAAGACTGCACATGATCAGAAACAATAAACAACAAAAAAAGCGCCTTTATCATACGAGAATTAGCTGGAGGTTAGCTAATTGCATATCCCTGCCTTATAGGGATGGTAACAACATCCCTTTCAGCAATAAACCAATGTGAGACTTTTTAGGTACCATTTTTAAATACTGTATAAAATGTAGAAGTTTATAAATTTTTCATAAAACAATATTTTGCTTTAAAAATATTAGTGCTGGAACTGACATGTTAATCACATAACCCAGATTTATTGCATCCTCTCTATTTTCCACTCTTGCATTCAAACGCATATTACAGATGTGGAACATGAAGATCCCCAAATTTATTGTATCAGCAGTGAAGGGGGAAAAATATATATTTTTGAAGCATTTCATGGACTGCATATGTCACTTCCTAAGGAGATTAACAGGATATGTCTCTGTGAACAGATACTGTATATAGAAATTACAATAATATACAAGACATTGAAGTCATAGATATTACAAGTCAATATATACTAAGAGGATGCCACCAAACCACCGAAGACCCACCAACAAGGCCTCAATTTCCTGTGTCGCCCATGTGCTCTTTGCTGTTTAGACCAGTTAAGGTCAGGGCAGTTGCCATTTGTTTGTATGGTTATTTGGTGAGGGAACACACTGGACACCTTCGCTGTCATTTTGCTATTTTCTGGGTGTCCAGTGCACCCCTGTGCCTTTAAGGAGAAGTGGACTTCCTCCAGCCAAACCTGCCCTCAATCTTTCCATTACTTTATATGTGCTCCTACTATGGAGGCTCTCAAAATATATAGAGTTAGGACTGCAGATAATACTGGGGTGCCTTGTCGCGGCCTCTGCAGCTTACGCAGGTATTTGCAAATGTATGCAAATGAAACCCCTGTTTTTAACGTGAACTGTTGGACAGGACAATTCGGTTTGTCGCAGGCAGGTTGGTAAGTTAAGCTGGAAATTTTTCTTTGTTTTTGTTTGACTTGATTTCATGCAAGGTCCACTTGTGATATCTATGAAATAGAAGTTGACATGGTGCGTATTACAAAATCTCTATCAACATTAACATGTAGACATCTTGGAGTATTATTTTGTACCAAATTTTGACCCAATAGCTTTGCTGACATAATTATGTGACACTACAATATTTCCTGCAATTACTGAATGACAGTGACTTCCTCTGTGGTCTGCACATGTCTTGCACGTATAATGGTGGGGCAATAAGGATGTTGAGGAAACAGTTGATGGTCTGTCTGTGAACTTGAGTCTGTCAGTCACTCTTGGATTTCTTGGATACATGCAAATATCTACACCAAAGGGTTGTCATATAAGTAGCCACCACAAATGTACGTTGTCTCATAATTAAGGTAAACTAGAATTCATATTGGATCAAATGTGGTATGGAATGTCATACCTTGGCAATCTACTTAAAATTGAATATAAAACTGCTACGCAGTTTTCTAAAAACGAAAAAAAAAAAAAGTATGGGCCTCTTTGCAAACATGACTTCTGAAGGCAATTGGTTCCACTAGATTTTAGTTAGGGGTATTAGAGTAAAGGAGGCTGAGTACAAATATTTATTTGTAAAAAAAATTGAAAACCATTTATAATTTTCTTTCCACTTCACAATTATATGCCACATTGTGTTGGTCTATCACATAAAATCCCAATAAAATACATTTACGTTTTTGGTTGTAACATGACAAAATGTGGAAAATGTCAAGGGGTATGAATACTTTTTCAAGGCACTGTAGGTGTCCCTCGTTCCCATCTCAAAAAGTTGGGAGGTATGGTATACACTGATTTGTTTTATTAAAAGTCTTCATGGGAGACTGAGTCCCTGATTGTTTAAGACACTTATAGACACTTTCACGGAAAAAAAAAAGCAAATAAGAAAATAATAATATAGCATATACAATTGCGACTCAATTGGTATTGTAATTGAATGCTATTAACCACTTGCCGACCAGCACACAACGATATACATCGACACAAAGGCACGGCTGGGCAAATAGTAGGTAATAATAGGTACGTCCCCTTTAAGATGCGGCATTGTGGGTGCGCGCCCGCCGCGAGCTCCATGAGTCCAACCGCGGGTCCCGCAGACTCGATGTCCGCGTGGATACCCGCAATCGTCTCACGGAGAGGAAGAACGGGGAAATGCTGATGTAAACAAGCATTTCCCCATTCTTCCTAGTGACTGGACACTGATCACAGCTCCTTGTAATCGGGAGCGGTGATCAGTGTCGTGTCACACGTAGCCCATCCCCCCACAGTTGGAACACATCCCTAGGACACACTTAATCCCTTCAGCGCCCCCTACTGGTTAACCCCTTCACTGCCAGTGTCATTTTTACAGTAATCAGTGCATTTTTATAGCACTGATCGCTATATCAATGACAATGGTCCCAAAATGGTGTCAAAAGTGTCCGATGTGTCCGCCATAATGTTGCAGTCACGATAAAAATTGCTTATCGCCACCATTACTAGTAAAAAAAAAAAAATATTAATAAAAATGCCATAAAACTATCCCGTATTTTGTAGACGCTATAACTTTTGTGAAAACCAATCAATAAACGCTTATTGTGATTTTTTTACCACAAATATGTAGAAGAATACGTATCGGCCTAAACTGAGGGAAATTATTATTTTTTTATATATTTTTTGGGGATATTTATTATAGCAAAAAGTAAAAAATATTACTTTTTTTTCAAAATTGACGCTCTATTTTTGTTTATAGCGCAAAAAATATAAACCGCAGAGGTGATCAAATACCACCAAAAGAAAGCTCTATTTGTGGGAAAAATAGGACGTCAATTTTGTTTGGGAGCCACGTGGCATGACCGCGCAATTGTCAGTTAAAGCGACTCCGGTGCCGAATCACAAAAAGTGCTCAGGTCTTTGGCCAGCCAAATTGTCCAGGGCTTAAGTGGTTAAAAATGACCTTTCCTTTTCAATCTGCAATGCTGTAATTTTCTGTAAAGTGCAATGCAATATGGCTACCTTAGGTTGTTTTGTACACAGAATGTACAAGTCAGATTTCAGGCATCTGCTGCAACAAAATTTATATTTTTGCTGAGATACTCCCAATAGGAAATCTTATCTATAGAGATGCAGACCTCTTTAGTGCCCTGCAGGTGCAGCCACTGATTGACAATTATGAAACCACTCCCATTAGATTCACTTTCCACATGGACACAGACAAACACACAGGGATTTCTTCAGAATAACAAAAGGTAGGAATCTGCAACAACGTTTGTTAAAATCCCTGTAATGTCTCAACAGAAGTGAAATTACTCTTTAAGCAGGATATACATGCACAGTTTTTTTTTTCGTTCGACCAACGGTCATAATACAGTCAGGATTCATCACAGCTGGGTGAATGTTTGTCACATTTGTCCAACAAATTATGTATAAATAGACCCCTTTATAAAAGTGTAAATCCAATCCTGTTTTTTTTTTATTTTAGAGTGGTTTAGAACCCCAGTTGGGTTTTCATTTACATCTAGGGCTTCATTAGAAAGATTTTCCCTCACGGCAATAAAAAGCTGTTAAGGGTTCTAGATTTCCCTGCTCTGCTAAAATGCATTTTTTTTCTGTTTATAATTCTGGTGAAACATTGTAATTTGCCTACAAAGTGAGTGGAAATTTCTCTAACGAAGCCCAGGATAGCAGTAACTATAAACCCAGGTTGGGACTCCATCTCTTCCCAACACTATCCAAAAAAAAAATGTTTTACCTTGACATGCACTTTAATATTGGAGTCTGACCAACCCTTCAGAAAACTTAAAGCAGATCTTCACTCTCTTCTATCACTTGTTCCCATCCCCGTTACACAGTCTTCCTGTTTTCTCACTTAGGCGACAATAACGTAACCCCCAAACCAAAGCCTCCTGAGAGATTACACATCCAGGGAGACCTTGTGCCAGGAGTAGGGATGAGCTTCGTGTTCGAGTCGAACATACGTTCGACTCGAACATCGGCTGTTCGATCGTTCGACGAAGATCGAACGATTTGGGCCGTTCGCGCCAAATTCGAGTGACGCGAACGGCCCACAATGCACTACGCCATCGCAGTGTCATCCAGGCGCTGTGATTGGCCAAGCATGCACTGTGACCCCGCATGCTTGGCCAATCACAGCGCCGGCAGCGAGGAGAGCAATGATTGGCCACAGGCAGGATGCCTGTGGCCAATTATTGCTGAGGGTGTTTAGTACACGCCCCACACTATAAAAGGCCGCCAGCACGGCGGCCTAGTGTAGTGTGTTCCGGAGCAGGGATAGAGCAGCATAGGCAGGGACAGTGACTGTTATTTCTTTCTTGCTTAACCTGGATTCCTTTAGTTTAGGGAAAGAGAAGGATAGGTAGGGAGAGTGTCAGTGTGTTTTGTGCTTGTGCTATAGTGTGCTTAAAAAAAACATTTATTCTAGGGACAGAAAACTGTAGGTAGGGACAGTGTCAGTTTCTTTCACTCTGCAAGTCCTTGTTTCCAGGGACCTGGAAGGACAGTGAGTGAATTGTCCTTGTGCTATATTGTGCTTAAAAAAACATTTATTCTAGGGACAGAAAACTGTAGGTAGGGAGAGTGTCAGTTTCTTTCACTCTGCAAGTCCTTGTTTCCAGGGACCTGTAAGGACAGTGAGTGAATTGTCCTTGTGCTATATTGTGATTAAAAAAAACATTTTTTCTAGGGACAGAAAACTGTAGGTAGGGAGAGTGTTTTTTTTCTTTCACTCTGCAAGTCCTTGTTTCCAGGGACCTGGAAGGACAGTGAGTGAATTGTCCTTGTGCTATATTGTGCTTAAAAAAAACATTTTTTCTAGGGACAGAAAACTGTAGGTAGGGAGAGTGTTTTTTTTTTTTCACTCTGCAAGTCCTTGTTTCCAGGGACCTGTAAGGACAGTGAGTGAATTGTCCTTGTGCTATATTGTGCTTAAAAAAAACATTTATTCTAGGGACAGAAAACTGTAGGTAGGGAGAGTGTCAGTTTATTTCACTCTGCAAGTCCTTGTTTCCAGGGACCTGTAAGGACAGTGAGTGAATTGTCCTTGTGCTATATTGTGATTAAAAAAAACATTTTTTCTAGGGACAGAAAACTGTAGGTAGGGAGAGTGTTTTTTTTCTTTCACTCTGCAAGTCCTTGTTTCCAGGGACCTGTAAGGACAGTGAGTGAATTGTCCTTGTGCTATATTGTGATTAAAAAAAACATTTTTTCTAGGGACAGAAAACTGTAGGTAGGGGGAGTGTTTTTTTTCTTTCACTCTGCAAGTCCTTGTTTCCAGGGACCTGGAAGGACAGTGAGTGAATTGTCCTTGTGCTATATTGTGCTTAAAAAAAACATTTATTCTAGGGACAGAAAACTGTAGGTAGGGAGAGTGTCAGTTTATTTCACTCTGCAAGTCCTTGTTTCCAGGGACCTGTAAGGACAGTGAGTGAATTGTCCTTGTGCTATATTGTGATTAAAAAAAACATTTTTTCTAGGGACAGAAAACTGTAGGTAGGGAGAGTGTTTTTTTTCTTTCACTCTGCAAGTCCTTGTTTCCAGGGACCTGGAAGGACAGTGAGTGAATTGTCCTTGTGCTATATTGTGCTTAAAAAAAACATTTATTCTAGGGACAGAAAATTGTAGGTAGGGAGAGTGTCAGTTTATTTCACTCTGCAAGTCCTTGTTTCCAGGGACCTGTAAGGACAGTGAGTGAATTGTCCTTGTGCTATATTGTGATTAAAAAAAACATTTTTTCTAGGGACAGAAAACTGTAGGTAGGGAGAGTGTTTTTTTTCTTTCACTCTGCAAGTCCTTGTTTCCAGGGACCTGGAAGGACAGTGAGTGAATTCTCCTTGTGCTATATTGTGCTTAAAAAAAACATTAATTCTAGGGACAGAAAACTGTAGGTAGGGAGAGTGTCAGTTTTTTTCACTCTGCAAGTCCTTGTTTCCAGGGACCTGTAAGGACAGTGAGTGAATTGTCCTTGTGCTATATTGTGCTTAAAAAAAACATTTATTCTAGGGACAGAAAACTGTAGGTAGGGAGAGTGTTTATTTTCTTTCACTCTGCAAGTCCTTGTTTCCAGGGACCTGTAAGGACAGTGAGTGAATTGTCCTTGTGCTATATTGTGATTAAAAAAAACATTTATTCTAGGGACAGAAAACTGTAGGTAGGGAGAGTGTCAGTTTATTTCACTCTGCAAGTCCTTGTTTCCAGGGACCTGTAAGGACAGTGAGTGAATTGTTCTTGTGCTATATTGTGATTAAAAAAAACATTTTTTCTAGGGACAGAAAACTGTAGGTAGGGAGAGTGTTTTTTTTCTTTCACTCTGCAAGTCCTTGTTTCCAGGGACCTGGAAGGACAGTGAGTGAATTCTCCTTGTGCTATATTGTGCTTAAAAAAAACATTAATTCTAGGGACAGAAAACTGTAGGTAGGGAGAGTGTCAGTTTTTTTCACTCTGCAAGTCCTTGTTTCCAGGGACCTGTAAGGACAGTGAGTGAATTGTCCTTGTGCTATATTGTGCTTAAAAAAAACATTTATTCTAGGGACAGAAAACTGTAGGTAGGGAGAGTGTTTATTTTCTTTCACTCTGCAAGTCCTTGTTTCCAGGGACCTGTAAGGACAGTGAGTGAATTGTCCTTGTGCTATATTGTGATTAAAAAAAACATTTATTCTAGGGACAGAAAACTGTAGGTAGGGAGAGTGTCAGTTTATTTCACTCTGCAAGTCCTTGTTTCCAGGGACCTGTAAGGACAGTGAGTGAATTGTTCTTGTGCTATATTGTGATTAAAAAAAACATTTTTTCTAGGGACAGAAAACTGTAGGTAGGGAGAGTGTCAGTTTTTTTCACTCTGCAAGTCCTTGTTTCCAGGGACCTGTAAGGACAGTGAGTGAATTGTCCTTGTGCTATATTGTGCTTAAAAAAAACATTTATTCTAGGGACAGAAAACTGTAGGTAGGGAGAGTGTTTATTTTCTTTCACTCTGCAAGTCCTTGTTTCCAGGGACCTGTAAGGACAGTGAGTGAATTGTCCTTGTGCTATATTGTGATTAAAAAAAACATTTATTCTAGGGACAGAAAACTGTAGGTAGGGAGAGTGTCAGTTTATTTCACTCTGCAAGTCCTTGTTTCCAGGGACCTGTAAGGACAGTGAGTGAATTGTCCTTGTGCTATATTGTGATTAAAAAAAACATTTTTTCTAGGGACAGAAAACTGTAGGTAGGGAGAGTGTTTTTTTTCTTTCACTCTGCAAGTCCTTGTTTCCAGGGACCTGAAAGGACAGTGAGTGAATTGTCCTTGTGCTATATTGTGATTAAAAAAAACATTTTTTCTAGGGACAGAAAACTGTAGGTAGGGAGAGTGTCAGTTTATTTCACTCTGCAAGTCCTTGTTTCCAGGGACCTGTAAGGACAGTGAGTGAATTGTTCTTGTGCTATATTGTGATTAAAAAAAACATTTTTTCTAGGGACAGAAAACTGTAGGTAGGGAGAGTGTTTTTTTTCTTTCACTCTGCAAGTCCTTGTTTCCAGGGACCTGTAAGGACAGTGAGTGAATTGTCCTTGTGCTATATTGTGCTTAAAAAAAACATTTATTCTAGGGACAGAAAACTGTAGGTAGGGAGAGTGTCAGTTTCTTTCACTGTGAAAGTCCTTGTTTCAAGGGACAGAGAAGGACACCTGAAGGTAGCCCTTATTGCTTTTTTCCCATCTCCCTGCAGGCCATCTATTAGAATGTCTGGAAGGCAAACAAGGAGAGGCAGACAGTCAGGAGGCAATAAAAGAGGGCAAGCAGGCTCTGTGTCTGGGGGCAACAGTGCTGGTCGTGGACGCGGTGCATTGTCATCAGCACATGGCCATGGGACACGCTTGTCCTTCTTTTCGGCAGCTGGACATGTTGAGCCACATCATGCCGAAGACTTGGTAGAGTGGATGACCAAGCCCTCCTCCTCCTCCTCATCCTCTCTCACCCAGGCTCAGGGTACTGGAAAAGCAGCTGCCAAAGCGTCGTCTTCCCTGGTATCAATGTCAGACAAATCATCAGTCACTCCTTCCCTAGACCCACCATGTCCTCCTCCTGAGGAGTCCCCCGAACTGTTTCAGCACAGTGTTGGGTACATGCTCCAGGAGGATGCCCAGCGTTTCGAAGGGTCTGATGATGAAACCCAGCTAGAGGAAGGCAGTAGCGTGAGAGCAGACAGAGGGGATGCTCAAGAAGGACACCAATCTGGCAGTCATGTTCCAGCAGCTGCAGCATACTGCCAGATTGGCTCCAGTGATGAGGAGGGAGGGGATGATGAGGTCACTGACTCCACGTGGGTGCCTAATAGGAGAGAGGAGGAGGAGGAGGATGAGGAGGAGGCACATCTCCAACGAGGCAGGATGCCCTTTGGTGGCCAGCGTAAGGGCAGTACACCGACGGAATCACACCGCAGAGCTCCGCCTGTGCAGGGCGCTGCCTCTGCCCGTCATTCAAAAAGTTCTTTGGTGTGGGCCTTTTTTGAGGCTAGTGCATCAGATCGCACAGCTGCTGTTTGCAACATATGTCTCAAGCGTATATCGCGTGGCCAAAACATCAGCCGCTTGGGTACCAACATGCCTGACCAGACATATGTTGACCTGCCATGCAGCTCGTTGGCAAGCCTACCTCAAAGACCCACACCAAAGAACAAAGCGGACCTCTCCTTGCACCGCATCAGCTGGGATCTCCAACCCCACTATAACTTCAGTCCTCTCTGAAACATGCACTGAGAGGAATGAAGGTGTAGAATTAGGTGTGTCACAGCCAAGTACTTGCGGCCACTCTGCTAGCAGTACACCGACGTCCGATTCTAGCAGGCAAATTTCCCTGCCCCAGCTGCTGGACCGTCGAAAGAAGTTCACTCCCAGCCATCCACATGCCCAGCGGTTGAATGCTAGCTTGGCTAAATTGCTAGCGCTTCAACTGCTGCCTTTTCAGTTGGTAGACTCGGCCCCCTCCGTGAGTTTGTGCAATGTGCGGTTCCTCAGTGGCAGGTTCCCAAACGCCACTTTTTCTCACGGAAGGCTATTCCGGCTCTCTACCGGCATGTGGAAGGCAATGTCTTGGCCTCGCTGGACAGGGCGGTCAGCGGTAAGGTGCATATTACCGCTGACTCATGGTCCAGCAGGCATGGACAGGGACGTTACCTTTCTTTCACGGCCATTGGGTCACTCTTTTGGCAGCTGGGAAGGATGCAGGACAAGGTGCAGTAGTGTTGGAGGTTGTCCCACCGCCACGCCTCCAAAATGCTACTACTGGTTGTGACTAGTGATGAGCCGAACACCCCCGGGTTCGGTTCGCACCAGAACCCGCGAACGGACCGGAAGTTCGAACGAACATTAGAACCCTATTAAATACAATGGATGCGAACGTTCGAATTCTAAAGTGCTAATTATAACAACTATTATGCATGTTATTGTCCTAAAAAGGGTTTGGGAACCCGGGTTCTGCACCAGGGGACATGTATCAATGCAAAAAGAAGTTTTAAAAACGGTCGTTTTTCGGGAGCAGTCATTTTAATGATGCATAAAGTGAAAAAAAAAAAAGTCAAATATTCCTTTAAATATCGTACCTGGGGGGTGTCTAAAGTATGCCTGTGAAGTGCCACGTGTTTCCCGTGTTTAGAACTGTCCCTGCACAAAATGACACTTCTAAAGGAAAAAAAAAGCATTTAAAACTGCTTGCGGCTTTAATGTAATGTCTGGTCCCGGTAATATGGATGAAATTCTTTAAGAAAAATGGCATAGCTACCCCATGACCCCCCCCCCCCCCCTACCCCAGCCCATTACCAGCCCCTTTGGGTCTTGTATGGATATTAAGGGGAACCCCGCACATAAAATAAAAAAGGCCCTATATACTCTGAACAGCCGTATACAGGCGGTGCATACAAGACAGGGACTGTAGGTTTGTTCTTATGTAGAATCTGTTTGTAATTTTGAACAGGTACATTGTTGAAGTGTAGCTCCAGCCCAAAAATCTATTTTTAAACTTTTTGGAAAACATAGGTAAGGGTTATCACCCCTGTAACATTTGTTTTGCTGTCTGTGCCCCTGTTCAGAACATTTCACCTCACTTTCCGTCCCAATGACAACTGTTTTTGAAATGTGGTGTTTTTCTTGAAACAAGGATTGCTGATAAAGCATCAGTACAGAGGAGACACCTTTCTCCCATATTTATTCTTACAGGAGAGAATTTTCCTTCCTAGTGGTAGATTTCCTCTCACTTCCTGTTGTCTTCTTGCGTTTGCAAGTAGGAGTCGTTTGTAAGTTGGATGTTTGAAAGTAGGGACCTGCCGTATATACTCTGCAGAAATAGGCCCCTTAGTTGTTGGTGTTGGCACAACACTGTAAGCACTCACAGTTACTCTTGGTTGGTGCTGGAACGCCCTGCTGTCAACTATTATATCAGGAATTTTAATTACATATAATTGTTGAACAGTGGTAGTAAAAATTGGGCCTTTGATGGTGGTGCTGGTGCCACAACACTGTAAGCCCTGACAGTTACTCTTGGTGGGTGCAGCAATGGGCCCTGCTGTGAATTATTAGATCAAGAATTGTAATTACATGCCCCTGTTGAACAGGGGCTGAAAAATTGGGCCTTAGGCACTGGTGGCACAACACTGCAACCCCTCACAGATACTGTACTTGGAGCACAGCAATGAGCCCTGTTGCAAAGTATTGCTTCAAAAATTGTAATGACACGCCCCTGTTAAACAGGGGCTGAAAAATTGGGCCTTAGGCACTGGTGGCACAACACTGCAACTCCTCACAGATACTGTACTTGGAGCACAGCAATGAGCCCTGTTGCAAAGTATTGCTTCAAAAATTGTAATTACACGCCCCTGTTAAACAGGGGCTGAAAAATTGGGCGTTAGGCACTGGTGGCGGCACCCATAAACAAAAATGATCTTCCAAGCTATCATCATCAATCGTATCATTGAGGACTCGGAGGAGGAGGATAGCCAGTCAACATAACAGCACAGGCACTCAGCATCAGCATCAGTCTTGAAGGGATGTGACATTTTAAAATCAATTAGTCTGTTATATCAGCATCAGGTGTGTGGTAGCTGGTGGTGATCCAAGACTGGTTCATCTTGATGAAAGTCAGTCGATCAACCGAGTCGGTGGACAGGCGCACCCTGTGATCCGTGACAAATCCTCCAGCAGCACTGAATGTGCGTTCCGAAAGAACGCTGGATGCAGGACAGGCCAGTAGCTCAATTGCATACTGTGCAAGCTCTGGCCAGTGATCCATCCTCAAGACCCAGTAAGCCAGAGGATTTTCGGTGGGGAAGGTGTCCAAGTCTGACCTTGCCCCTAGATATTCCTGCACCATGTTTATCAGACGCTGGCGATGGTTGCTGGAACCAATCATACTTTGGGGCTGCGGACTAAAGAATTGTCTGAACGCATCGGTCAGACGGCCACCTTCCCCACCGCTCCTTCTTTGACTGGCCGAAGCCTCAGCAACTCGTTGTCCAGGACCAGGAGTTTGCAACCTCCCAGTCTCTGGGAACGCGTTGCACAGACCTTTCTGCAAGGCCTCCCGGAGTTGTCTCATCCTCTGCTCCCTCTGCGACGGTAACATAAGGTCCGCAACCTTACCCTTGTACCGTGGATCAAGGAGAGTGGCCAGCCAGTAATGGTCCCTCTCCTTGATCCGAAGAATACGAGGATCCTTCCGCAGACTTTGCAGGATCAGGGAGGCCATGCAGCGTAGGTTTGCTGAGGCATTCGCTCCGGAGTCCTCTGGGTCACTAAGGACGACATGATCCGCAGCCACCTCCTCCCAGCCACGTACAAGTCCACTGGTTTCTTGGGACTGTAAATCATCCCTAAAAGACTGCTGCTGATGATGCTGAGTGCCAGCCTCCACCTCCATGCTGACACAATCCTCCTCCTCCTCCTCCTCCTCCTCCTCTTCCTGTGCGATGGGTGGGACAGAAGGAACACTGTCTGGGTAAAGGGGGCCTTGAGAGGCAAGGAAGTCCTCCTCTTCCTGCCTCTGTTCTGCCTCAAGTGCCCTGTCCATTATTCCACGCAGCGTGTGCTCCAACAGGTGGACAAGAGGTACAGTGTCACTGATGCATGCACTGTCACTGCTCACCATCCTCGTGGCCTCCTCAAATGGTGCCAGGACAGTGCATGCATCCCTGATCATGCCCCACTGGCGTGGAGAAAAAAAACCAAGCTCCCCTGACCCTGTCCTGGTGCCGTAGTCGCACAGGTACTCATTGATGGCCCTCTGCTGCGTGTGCAGCCGCTGCAGCATGGCCAACGTTGAGTTCCACCTGGTGGGCATGTCACATATAAGGCGGTTCTTGGGCAGGTTCAACTCCTTTTGCAGCTCAGCCAGGCGAGCACTGGCATTATAAGATCTGCGGAAATGCA
Organism: Rana muscosa; assembly: GCA_029206835.1. Lineage (NCBI taxonomy): Eukaryota > Metazoa > Chordata > Amphibia > Anura > Ranidae > Rana > Rana muscosa. The sequence continues at coordinate 522,713,840 of CM055118.1, read as the reverse complement.
CACAGACTTTCCTGGCCTGCCTCAGGACATCCTGTAAGCCCGGGTACCTGCCCAAGAACCGCTGCACCACCAGGTTAAGGACGTGAGCCACACAGGGCACATGGGTCAGTTGTCCCTGTCGGAGGGCGGAGAGGAGGTTGGTGCCATTGTCGCAAACCACCATTCCTGGCTTAAGCTGGCGTGGCGTCAACCACCTCTCGGCCTGGCCCTGCAGAGCAGACAGGACCTCTGCCCCAGTGTGGCTTCTGTCCCCCAAACACACCAGCGCAAGCACGGCATGGCATCTTTTTGCCTGCGTACTTGCGTAGCCCCGTGAACGGCTACGGAGCACCGCTGGTTCATAGGACAAACCACAGGAAGAGGCCATGGAGGAAGAAGAAGAGGAGGGGGTGGAGGAGAGAGGTGTGTCACAACCAGTAGTAGCATTTTGGAGGCGTGGCGGTGGGACAACCTCCAACACTACTGCACCTTGTCCTGAATCCTTCCCAGCTGCCAAAAGAGTGACCCAATGGGCCGTGAAAGAAAGGTAACGTCCCTGTCCATGCCTGCTGGACCATGAGTCAGCGGTAATATGCACCTTACCGCTGACCGCCCTGTCCAGCGAGGCCAAGACATTGCCTTCCACATGCCGGTAGAGAGCCGGAATAGCCTTCCGTGAGAAAAAGTGGCGTTTGGGAACCTGCCACTGAGGAACCGCACATTGCACAAACTCACGGAAGGGGGCCGAGTCTACCAACTGAAAAGGCAGCAGTTGAAGCGCTAGCAATTTAGCCAAGCTAGCATTCAACCGCTGGGCATGTGGATGGCTGGGAGTGAACTTCTTTCGACGGTCCAGCAGCTGGGGCAGGGAAATTTGCCTGCTAGAATCGGACGTCGGTGTACTGCTAGCAGAGTGGGCGCAAGTACTTGGCTGTGACACACCTAATTCTACACCTTCATTCCTCTCAGTGCATGTTTCAGAGAGGACTGAAGTTATAGTGGGGTTGGAGATCCCAGCTGATGCGGTGCAAGGAGAGGTCCGCTTTGTTCTTTGGTGTGGGTCTTTGAGGTAGGCTTGCCAACGAGCTGCATGGCAGGTCAACATATGTCTGGTCAGGCATGTGGTACCCAAGCGGCTGATGTTTTGGCCACGCGATATACGCTTGAGACATATGTTGCAAACAGCAGCTGTGCGATCTGATGCACTAGCCTCAAAAAAGGCCCACACCAAAGAACTTTTTGAATGACGGGCAGAGGCAGCGCCCTGCACAGGCGGAGCTCTGCGGTGTGATTCCGTCGGTGTACTGCCCTTACGCTGGCCACCAAAGGGCATCCTGCCTCGTTGGAGATGTGCCTCCTCCTCATCCTCCTCCTCCTCCTCTCTCCTATTAGGCACCCACGTGGAGTCATTGACCTCATCATCCCCTCCCTCCTCATCACTGGAGCCAATCTGGCAGTATGCTGCAGCTGCTGGAACATGACTGCCAGATTGGTGTCCTTCTTGAGCATCCCCTCTGTCTGCTCTCACGCTACTGCCTTCCTCTAGCTGGGTTTCATCATCAGACCCTTCGAAACGCTGGGCATCCTCCTGGAGCATGTACCCAACACTGTGCTGAAACAGTTCGGGGGACTCCTCAGGAGGAGGACATGGTGGGTCTAGGGAAGGAGTGACTGATGATTTGTCTGACATTGATACCAGGGAAGACGACGCTTTGGCAGCTGCTTTTCCAGTACCCTGAGCCTGGGTGAGAGAGGATGAGGAGGAGGAGGAGGGCTTGGTCATCCACTCTACCAAGTCTTCGGCATGATGTGGCTCAACATGTCCAGCTGCCGAAAAGAAGGACAAGCGTGTCCCATGGCCATGTGCTGATGACAATGCACCGCGTCCACGACCAGCACTGTTGCCCCCAGACACAGAGCCTGCTTGCCCTCTTTTATTGCCTCCTGACTGTCTGCCTCTCCTTGTTTGCCTTCCAGACATTCTAATAGATGGCCTGCAGGGAGATGGGAAAAAAGCAATAAGGGCTACCTTCAGGTGTCCTTCTCTGTCCCTGGAAACAAGGACTTGCAGAGTGAAAGAAAAAAAACACTCTCCCTACCTACAGTTTTCTGTCCCTAGAAAAAATGTTTTTTTTAATCACAATATAGCACAAGGAAAATTAACTCACTGTCCTTACAGGTCCCTGGAAACAAGGACTTGCAGAGTGAAAGAAAAAAAACACTCTCCCTACCTACAGTTTTCTGTCCCTAGAAAAAAATGTTTTTTTTAATCACAATATAGCAAAAGGACAATTCACTCACTGTCCTTCCAGGTCCCTGGAAACAAGGACTTGCAGAGTGAAAGAAACTGACACTGTCCCTACCTAGAGTTTTCTGTCCCTGGAATAAATGTTTTTTTCAGCACAATATAGCACAAGGACAATTAACTCACTGTCCTTACAGGTCCCTGGAAACAAGGACTTGCAGAGTGAAAGAAAAAAAACACTCTCCCTACCTACAGTTTTCTGTCCCTAGAAAAAAATGTTTTTTTTAATCACAATATAGCAAAAGGACAATTCACTCACTGTCCTTCCAGGTCCCTGGAAACAAGGACTTGCAGAGTGAAAGAAACTGACACTGTCCCTACCTAGAGTTTTCTGTCCCTGGAATAAATGTTTTTTTCAGCACAATATAGCACAAGGACAATTAACTCACTGTCCTTACAGGTCCCTGGAAACAAGGACTTGCAGAGTGAAAGAAAAAAAATACTCTCCCTACCTACAGTTTTCTGTCCCTAGAAAAAAATGTTTTTTTTAATCACAATATAGCAAAAGGACAATTCACTCACTGTCCTTCCAGGTCCCTGGAAACAAGGACTTGCAGAGTGAAAGAAACTGACACTGTCCCTACCTAGAGTTTTCTGTCCCTGGAATAAATGTTTTTTTCAGCACAATATAGCACAAGGACAATTAACTCACTGTCCTTACAGGTCCCTGGAAACAAGGACTTGCAGAGTGAAAGAAAAAAAATACTCTCCCTACCTACAGTTTTCTGTCCCTAGAAAAAAATGTTTTTTTTAATCACAATATAGCAAAAGGACAATTCACTCACTGTCCTTCCAGGTCCCTGGAAACAAGGACTTGCAGAGTGAAAGAAACTGACACTGTCCCTACCTAGAGTTTTCTGTCCCTGGAATAAATGTTTTTTTCAGCACAATATAGCACAAGGACAATTAACTCACTGTCCTTACAGGTCCCTGGAAACAAGGACTTGCAGAGTGAAAGAAAAAAAATACTCTCCCTACCTACAGTTTTCTGTCCCTAGAAAAAAATGTTTTTTTTAATCACAATATAGCAAAAGGACAATTCACTCACTGTCCTTCCAGGTCCCTGGAAACAAGGACTTGCAGAGTGAAAGAAACTGACACTGTCCCTACCTAGAGTTTTCTGTCCCTAGAATAAATGTTTTTTTTAATCACAATATAGCAAAAGGACAATTCACTCACTGTCCTTCCAGGTCCCTGGAAACAAGGACTTGCAGAGTGAAAGAAACTGACACTGTCCCTACCTAGAGTTTTCTGTCCCTAGAATAAATGTTTTTTTTAATCACAATATAGCACAAGGAAAATTAACTCACTGTCCTTACAGGTCCCTGGAAACAAGGACTTGCAGAGTGAAAGAAAAAAAACACTCTCCCTACCTACAGTTTTCTGTCCCTAGAAAAAAATGTTTTTTTTAATCACAATATAGCAAAAGGACAATTCACTCACTGTCCTTCCAGGTCCCTGGAAACAAGGACTTGCAGAGTGAAAGAAACTGACACTGTCCCTACCTAGAGTTTTCTGTCCCTGGAATAAATGTTTTTTTCAGCACAATATAGCACAAGGACAATTAACTCACTGTCCTTACAGGTCCCTGGAAACAAGGACTTGCAGAGTGAAAGAAAAAAAATACTCTCCCTACCTACAGTTTTCTGTCCCTAGAAAAAAATGTTTTTTTTAATCACAATATAGCAAAAGGACAATTCACTCACTGTCCTTCCAGGTCCCTGGAAACAAGGACTTGCAGAGTGAAAGAAACTGACACTGTCCCTACCTAGAGTTTTCTGTCCCTGGAATAAATGTTTTTTTCAGCACAATATAGCACAAGGACAATTAACTCACTGTCCTTACAGGTCCCTGGAAACAAGGACTTGCAGAGTGAAAGAAAAAAAATACTCTCCCTACCTACAGTTTTCTGTCCCTAGAAAAAAATGTTTTTTTTAATCACAATATAGCAAAAGGACAATTCACTCACTGTCCTTCCAGGTCCCTGGAAACAAGGACTTGCAGAGTGAAAGAAACTGACACTGTCCCTACCTAGAGTTTTCTGTCCCTGGAATAAATGTTTTTTTCAGCACAATATAGCACAAGGACAATTAACTCACTGTCCTTACAGGTCCCTGGAAACAAGGACTTGCAGAGTGAAAGAAAAAAAATACTCTCCCTACCTACAGTTTTCTGTCCCTAGAAAAAAATGTTTTTTTTAATCACAATATAGCAAAAGGACAATTCACTCACTGTCCTTCCAGGTCCCTGGAAACAAGGACTTGCAGAGTGAAAGAAACTGACACTGTCCCTACCTAGAGTTTTCTGTCCCTGGAATAAATGTTTTTTTCAGCACAATATAGCACAAGGACAATTAACTCACTGTCCTTACAGGTCCCTGGAAACAAGGACTTGCAGAGTGAAAGAAAAAAAATACTCTCCCTACCTACAGTTTTCTGTCCCTAGAAAAAAATGTTTTTTTTAATCACAATATAGCAAAAGGACAATTCACTCACTGTCCTTCCAGGTCCCTGGAAACAAGGACTTGCAGAGTGAAAGAAACTGACACTGTCCCTACCTAGAGTTTTCTGTCCCTAGAATAAATGTTTTTTTTAATCACAATATAGCAAAAGGACAATTCACTCACTGTCCTTCCAGGTCCCTGGAAACAAGGACTTGCAGAGTGAAAGAAACTGACACTGTCCCTACCTAGAGTTTTCTGTCCCTAGAATAAATGTTTTTTTTAATCACAATATAGCAAAAGGACAATTCACTCACTGTCCTTCCATGTCCCTGGAAACAAGGACTTGCAGAGTGAAAGAAACTGACACTGTCCCTACCTAGAGTTTTCTGTCCCTAGAATAAATGTTTTTTTTAATCACAATATAGCAAAAGGACAATTCACTCACTGTCCTTCCAGGTCCCTGGAAACAAGGACTTGCAGAGTGAAAGAAACTGACACTGTCCCTACCTAGAGTTTTCTGTCCCTAGAATAAATGTTTTTTTTAATCACAATATAGCAAAAGGACAATTCACTCACTGTCCTTCCAGGTCCCTGGAAACAAGGACTTGCAGAGTGAAAGAAACTGACACTGTCCCTACCTAGAGTTTTCTGTCCCTAGAATAAATGTTTTTTTTAATCACAATATAGCAAAAGGACAATTCACTCACTGTCCTTCCAGGTCCCTGGAAACAAGGACTTGCAGAGTGAAAGAAACTGACACTGTCCCTACCTAGAGTTTTCTGTCCCTAGAATAAATGTTTTTTTTAATCACAATATAGCACAAGGAAAATTAACTCACTGTCCTTACAGGTCCCTGGAAACAAGGACTTGCAGAGTGAAAGAAAAAAAACACTCTCCCTACCTACAGTTTTCTGTCCCTAGAAAAAAATGTTTTTTTTAATCACAATATAGCAAAAGGACAATTCACTCACTGTCCTTCCAGGTCCCTGGAAACAAGGACTTGCAGAGTGAAAGAAACTGACACTGTCCCTACCTAGAGTTTTCTGTCCCTGGAATAAATGTTTTTTTCAGCACAATATAGCACAAGGACAATTAACTCACTGTCCTTACAGGTCCCTGGAAACAAGGACTTGCAGAGTGAAAGAAAAAAAATACTCTCCCTACCTACAGTTTTCTGTCCCTAGAAAAAAATGTTTTTTTTAATCACAATATAGCAAAAGGACAATTCACTCACTGTCCTTCCAGGTCCCTGGAAACAAGGACTTGCAGAGTGAAAGAAACTGACACTGTCCCTACCTAGAGTTTTCTGTCCCTAGAATAAATGTTTTTTTTAATCACAATATAGCAAAAGGACAATTCACTCACTGTCCTTCCAGGTCCCTGGAAACAAGGACTTGCAGAGTGAAAGAAACTGACACTGTCCCTACCTAGAGTTTTCTGTCCCTAGAATAAATGTTTTTTTTAATCACAATATAGCAAAAGGACAATTCACTCACTGTCCTTCCAGGTCCCTGGAAACAAGGACTTGCAGAGTGAAAGAAACTGACACTGTCCCTACCTAGAGTTTTCTGTCCCTAGAATAAATGTTTTTTTTAATCACAATATAGCAAAAGGACAATTCACTCACTGTCCTTCCAGGTCCCTGGAAACAAGGACTTGCAGAGTGAAAGAAACTGACACTGTCCCTACCTAGAGTTTTCTGTCCCTAGAATAAATGTTTTTTTTTAAGCACACTATAGCAGAAGCACAAAACACACTGACACTCTCCCTACCTATCCTTCTCTTTCCCTAAACTAAAGGAATCCAGGTTAAGCAAGAAAGAAATAACAGTCACTGTCCCTGCCTATGCTACTCTATCCCTGCTCCGGAACACACTACACTAGGCCGCCGTGCTGGCGGCCTTTTATAGTGTGGGGCGTGTACTAAACACCCTCAGCAATAATTGGCCACAGGCATCCTGCCTGTGGCCAATCATTGCTCTCCTCGCTGCCGGCGCTGTGATTGGCCAAGCATGCGGGGTCACAGTGCATGCTTGGCCAATCACAGCGCCTGGATGACACTGCGATGGCGTAGTGCATTGTGGGCCGTTCGCGTCACTCGAATTTGGCGCGAACGGCCCAAATCGTTCGATCTTCGTCGAACGATCGAACAGCCAATGTTCGAGTCGAACGTATGTTCGACTCGAACACGAAGCTCATCCCTAGTTGTGACACACCTCTCTCCTCCACCCCCTCCTCTTCTTCTTCCTCCATGGCCTCTTCCTGTGGTTTGTCCTATGAACCAGCGGTGCTCCGTAGCCGTTCACGGGGCTACGCAAGTACGCAGGCAAAAAGATGCCATGCCGTGCTTGCGCTGGTGTGTTTGGGGGACAGAAGCCACACTGGGGCAGAGGTCCTGTCTGCTCTGCAGGGCCAGGCCGAGAGGTGGTTGACGCCACGCCAGCTTAAGCCAGGAATGGTGGTTTGCGACAATGGCACCAACCTCCTCTCCGCCCTCCGACAGGGACAACTGACCCATGTGCCCTGTGTGGCTCACGTCCTTAACCTGGTGGTGCAGCGGTTCTTGGGCAGGTACCCGGGCTTACAGGATGTCCTGAGGCAGGCCAGGAAAGTCTGTGTGCATTTCCGCAGATCTTATAATGCCAGTGCTCGCCTGGCTGAGCTGCAAAAGGAGTTGAACCTGCCCAAGAACCGCCTTATATGTGACATGCCCACCAGGTGGAACTCAACGTTGGCCATGCTGCAGCGGCTGCACACGCAGCAGAGGGCCATCAATGAGTACCTGTGCGACTACGACACCAGGACAGGGTCAGGGGAGCTTGGTTTTTTTTCTCCACGCCAGTGGGGCATGATCAGGGATGCATGCACTGTCCTGGCACCATTTGAGGAGGCCACGAGGATGGTGAGCAGTGACAGTGCATGCATCAGTGACACTGTACCTCTTGTCCACCTGTTGGAGCACACGCTGCGTGGAATAATGGACAGGGCACTTGAGGCAGAACAGAGGCAGGAAGAGGAGGACTTCCTTGCCTCTCAAGGCCCCCTTTACCCAGACAGTGTTCCTTCTGTCCCACCCATCGCACAGGAAGAGGAGGAGGAGGAGGAGGAGGAGGAGGAGGATTGTGTCAGCATGGAGGTGGAGGCTGGCACTCAGCATCATCAGCAGCAGTCTTTTAGGGATGATTTACAGTCCCAAGAAACCAGTGGACTTGTACGTGGCTGGGAGGAGGTGGCTGCGGATCATGTCGTCCTTAGTGACCCAGAGGACTCCGGAGCGAATGCCTCAGCAAACCTACGCTGCATGGCCTCCCTGATCCTGCAAAGTCTGCGGAAGGATCCTCGTATTCTTCGGATCAAGGAGAGGGACCATTACTGGCTGGCCACTCTCCTTGATCCACGGTACAAGGGTAAGGTTGCGGACCTTATGTTACCGTCGCAGAGGGAGCAGAGGATGAGACAACTCCGGGAGGCCTTGCAGAAAGGTCTGTGCAACGCGTTCCCAGAGACTGGGAGGTTACAAACTCCTGGTCCTGGACAACGAGTTGCTGAGGCTTCGGCCAGTCAAAGAAGGAGCGGTGGGGAAGGTGGCCGTCTGACCGATGCGTTCAGACAATTCTTTAGTCCGCAGCCCCAAAGTATGATCGGTTCCAGCAACCATCGCCAGCGTCTGATAAACATGGTGCAGGAATATCTAGGGGCAAGGTCAGACTTGGACACCTTTCCCACCGAAAATCCTCTGGCTTACTGTGTCTTGAGGATGGATCACTGGCCAGAGCTTGCACAGTATGCAATTGAGCTACTGGCCTGTCCTGCATCCAGCGTTCTTTCGGAACGCACATTCAGTGCTGCTGGAGGATTTGTCACGGATCACAGGGTGCGCCTGTCCACCGACTCGGTTGATCGACTGACTTTCATCAAGATGAACCAGTCTTGGATCACCACCAGCTACCACACACCTGATGCTGATATAACAGACTAATTGATTTTAACATGTCACATCCCTTCAAGACTGATGCTGATGCTGAGTGCCTGTGCTGTTATGTTGACTGGCTATCCTCCTCCTCCGAGTCCTCAATGATACGATTGATGATGATAGCTTGGAAGATCATTTTTGTTTATGGGTGCCGCCACCAGTGGCTAAGGCCCAATTTTTCAGCCCCTGTTTTACAGGGGCGTGTAATTACAATTTTTTTAGCAATAATTTGCCATAGGGCTCATTGCTGTGCTCCAAGTACAGTATCTGTGAGGGGTTGGAGTGTTGTGGCACCAGTGCCTAAGGCCCAATTTTTCAGCCCCTGTTCAACAGGGGCATGCAATTACAATTCTTGATCTAATAATTCACAGCAGGGTCCATTGCTGCACCCACCAAGAGTAACTCTGAGGGCTTACAGTCTTGTGGCAACGCCACCACCACCACCACCACGAAAGGCCCAATTTTTCAGCCCCTGTTCAAAAGGGGCATGTAATTACAATTCTTGATCTAATAATTCACAGCAGGGCCCATTGCTGCACCCACCAAGAGAAACTGTCAGGGCTTACAGTGTTGTGGCACCAGCACCACCATCAAAGCCCCAATTTTTACTACCACTGTTCAACAATTATATGTAATTAAAATTCCTGATATAATAGTTGACAGCAGGGCGTTCCAGCACCAACCAAGAGTAACTGAGTGCTTACAGTGTTGTGCCAACACCAACAACTAAGGGGCCTATTTCTGCAGAGTATATACGGCAGGTCCCTACTTTCAAACATCCAACTTACAAACGACTCCTACTTGCAAACGAAAGAAGACAACAGGAAGTGAGAGGAAATCTACCCCTAGAAAGGAAAATTCTCTCCTGTAAGAATAAATATGGGAGAAAGGGGTCTCATCTGTACTGATGCTTTATCAGCAATCCTTGTTTCAAGAAAAACACCACATTTCAAAAACAGTTGTCATTGGGACGGAAAGTGAGGTGAAATGTTCTGAACAGGGGCACAGACAGCAAAACAAATGTTACAGGGGTGATAACCCTTACCTATGTTTCCCAAAAAGTTTAAAAATAGATTTTTGGGCTGGAGCTACACTTCAACAATGTACCTGTTCAAAATTACAAACACATTCTACATAAGAACAAACCTACAGTCCCTGTCTTGTATGCACCGCCTGTATACGGCTGTTCAGAGTATATAGGGCCTTTTTTATTTTATGTGCGGGGTTCCCCTTAATATCCATACAAGACCCAAAGGGGCTGGTAATGGGCTGGGGTAGGGGGGGGGTCATGGGGTAGCTATGCCATTTTTCTTAAAGAATTTCATCCATATTACCGGGACCAGACATTACATTAAAGCCGCAAGCAGTTTTAAATGGCTTTTTTTTCCTTTAGAAGTGTCATTTTGTGCAGGGACAGTTCTAAACACGGGAAACACGTGGCACTTCACAGGCATACTTTAGACACCCCCCAGGTACGATATTTAAAGGAATATTTGACTTATTTTTTTTCACTTTATGCATCATTAAAATGACTGCTCCCGAAAAACGACCGTTTTTAAAACTTCTTTTTGCATTGATACATGTCCCCTGGTGCACAACCCGGGTTCCCAAACCCTATTTATGACAATAACATGCATAATAGTTGTTATAATTAGCACTTTAGAATTCGAACGTTCGCATCCATTGTATTTAATAGGGTTCTAATGTTCGTTCGAACTTTCGGTCCGTTCGCGGGTTCTGGTGCGAACCGAACCCGGGGGTGTTCGGCTCATCACTAGCCAGGAGGCCTCTGCAGCGCAGCTTGCTGCAGGAACCAGAAAGGTACAGCAGGCCTCCTGATGATATCAGAAGAAAAGATAGTGGCATGGGAGCAAGAGTGCTCAGACACAGCGGCAGCTTACACCAGGCAATGCTGGGTTCACTGGGCAACTGCCTAAGTTTTTGTGAACAACTCACTGGACATAGTAAGAAGATAAAAAGAAAAAAGAAAAGGGGGAAGTGAAATATTTATCACTGTGACGTAAAAAAGAAAATATATTCATGCGGATTGACATTTTATTTTTCTGTTATTTCTTTGAATAATAGGCTGTAACATTGTAGTTCACAGCCAAACCAACATTATAAAAAGAAATATGTTTGTCACTTTAACATGAAAATTGAAAGATATGCATTAATGGTATTTGTAAAACATTTGGATAAAAAACATACAGCACAATCAATAAGTTTTACTCAAGATTTACTCAACTGCAAGAAATAGTGTCTTTGGGTTAACCTTGAAAAAGAAATCAGGTCAAAGTGTCACTAAACCACATCATAAAAAAAAACTATTAATAAATGGTGTATTATATGCTGTTCATACTCACTCAGTCACTATAAGATTCATTTTCTGTAATCTGCAAAAAAAAACTGGTTGATCCTGCTGCTCTCTATCTCTACCTCCTGTTCATGTCCCCAATTCATCTACGGATTTTGAAGCTGTGGTGGCAACTCTGCACATGCTCAGTTTTCAGTGAGTTTCTATGCTGAACCTTTCCTCCCAATCACATCTGAGCAGCCCATGTGACTATAGAGTCACACATCTGAGCATATACACAGTGTTAAAAGACAGCCCACTCCCTCCCTCGTACTCCATGCTTACTAACCAGCTAAACACAATAGGGGCAAGATATTACATGTAGATTAATGAAGGAATCACCTCCCTCTTATTCTAAAACACAAGCTGGAGGGGTGTGACATAGACTATGACTAGCAGAAATCCGCCCACACCATGTTATTTCCTAAATTATATTAAATATTTGATTTCAAATACATATGTGTATGCCAATTTAAAACAGTTATAATTACTCTCTATTGCAAAGGCTGTTTTTTTTTTGAACATGTGACTAACAGCAGAGGACAAGGAGCTCCTAATGCTTATGTTTCCCTGCAGACAGGCTAGGAATAATGTGGGTCATGTGACAGCTGTATATCGATTAGGAAAAGGTACTTAGATGTTTTTTGTTTTTTTTATTAAAATATTTACAATACCATCATCCATATACAGAAATTAAAGGGACAATGTAAATGAAACAGTGTGTGTTTAGTGTAGCACCCTCTAGTGTGCTACTAGTGTTTGTGCAGACAAATTTAAGTTTTAGACTCATAGTAAGTTTTGTGAGTCAGAAATTGGCTCAGGGTTATTGCAGGTCAGGTGCAGGTCAGGCTGGATGGCTCTACAGAGGCAGGTCTCTGGTACCTCCCCCTGGATCTAGAAGCTGGGAGAAGCTTCTAGAAGTTAGTGAAAGGAGACCAGGAGGTTCTGATCTGCATACTTAAAGGAACCTGGCCAATCCCCGGGCAGAATGTCCTGGCAGGTTGGTTAGGTCAGCCCTTAAATATGGTGAAGCCATGACAGCAAGGGAGATGTGTATATAAGATGGAGTGCTGAGGAGGCTGTTGGTAGCCTAGGAGGCGACCCCTGGGTCTGGGGGGTGGGCTCGGGAAGATCCTAGCAGAGTCACAGTTTGAGGAGGAATCTTGCCTAAGGAGTATACAAAATCTGGTGCATCTCTGAATAGAAACCAATCAGTTTCCAGGTTTTATTGTCAAAGCTTAATTGAACAAGCTGAAGTTAAAAGCTGATTGGATACCATGAACAACTGGACCAGATTCTGAGTGCTCCAGTTTTAGTTACCCCCACCCCCCTTCTGTCCCAAAACACTTAAAAATGTAAAACCTAGACTTCTCTATTTTATGTCAATAAGGAAAACTCAGCCTGTCCTTAGGACAGACTGACTTTGACATAACATAGTTACATAGTAGGCTAGGTTGAAAAATTCCCTTTCGCAGAAAAGTTTTATCCCTATTGTGGGGTATTTGTACATTGAAATCATATCCCCTCTCAAGCGTCTCCTCTCCAGAGAGAACAAGTTCAGTGCTCGAAAACTTTCAGTCCCTTTTTTTCATTTTGTTGCCCTTCTCTAGACTCTCCAGTTCCAGCACATCTTTCATGAGGACTGGTGCCCAGAACTGGACAGCATACTCCAGGTGAGGCCAGACCAGAGTCTTGTAGAGTGGGAGAATTATTGTTTTATCTCTATAGTTAATCCCCTTTTTAATGCATGCCAATATTCTGTTTGCATTGCTTGCAGTAGCTTGGCATTGCATGCCATTGCTGAGCCTATCATCAACTAGGACCCCCAGGTCCTTTTCCATCCTAGATTATCCCAGGGGTTCTCCCCCTAGTGAGTAGATTGTATTCATATTTTTGCCACCCAAATGCATTATTTTCCATTTTTCTACATTTTGTTTAATTAACTTTTTAGGACTTAGACAAACATTACAATTGCAGAAACAATCAACAAAGGAAAAAAGAAAAAACTCCCCACATACATACTTTGGTCTTACATAGAATTCATGAATTTTTCTACATTAAACCTCATTTGCCATGTAGTTGCACATCCCATTAATTTGTTCAGACCTTCTTGTAAGGTTTCCATATCCTGTGGAGAAGTTATTGCCTTGCTTAGCTTAGTATCGTCCACAAATACAGAAATTGAAATGATTATCCCATCCTCCAGGTCGTTTATGCATAAATTAAATAGGATTGGTCCCAAGACAGAACCCTGGGGGACCCCACTTTCCTCCCCGGATCATTCTGAGTACTTCCCCTTCATCACTATCCTCTGAACTCACCCCTGTAGCCATTTTTCAATCCATGTACTCACCCTATGGTCCATGCCAACGGACCTTATTTTGAACAGTAAACGTTTATGGGGGAACTGTATCAAATGCTTTTGCAAAATCCAGATACACCACATCTAGGGGCCTTCCTTTATCTAGATGGCAGCTCACCACCTCATAGAAATTTAATAGATTGGTTTAGCAAGAATGATTCTTCATGAATCCATGCTGATTACTGCTAATGATACTGTTGTCATTACTAAAATCCTGTGTATATAGTCCCTTATCATCCCTTCCAAGAGCATGCATACAATTGATGTTAGGCTAACAGGTCTGTAATTCCCAGAGATGTATCTTGGCCCTTTTTTAAATATTGGTGCTACATTGGCTTTTCTCCAGTCAGCTGGTACCATTCCAGTCAGTAGACTGTTCGTAGAAATTGGGAACAATGGTCTGGCAATTACTTGACTGATTTCCTTAAGGACCCTCGGGTGCAAGCCACCTGGTCCCTGTGACTTATTGATGTTAAGTTTTTTAAGTCTAATTCTAATTCTGTCCTCTGTTAGCCATGAGGGTGCTTCCTGTGACATGTCATGAGGATAAATATTGCAGTTTTGGTTACTGAAGTCCCCCGATTCCATTGTGAAGCCTGAGGAGAAGAATAAATTCAATACCTTCGCCATCTCTCCATCTTTAGTAACCAGATTCCCTTCATCATTCTTTATGGGACCAATATGATCTGACCTCCCTTTCTTACTATTTATGTACTTAAAGAGTTTCTTGGGATTTTTTTTACTTTCCTCCGCTATGTGCATTTCGTGTTCTATCTTAGCCGCCCTGATTGCACCCTTACATTTCTTGTTGCATTCTTTGTACAGTTGGAATGCTGATAATGATCCCTCAGCCTTATATTTTTTGAAGGCCTCCTTCTTTGTTTTTATATGCATTTTTACATTGGAGTTAAGCCACCCAGGACTTTTATTAGCTCTTTTAAATTTATTTCCCATTGGGATGCACTGGCTAATGCCCCTATTTAATATGCTCTTAAAGCATAGCCATTTTTCCTCCATGTTCTTTATTCCTAAGATTTTATCCCAATTATTATCTTCTAGCAATGATCGTAGTTTAGGGAAGTTGGCTCTTTTGAAATTCAGTGCCTTTGTATTCCCCTTATGTTTCCTATTTGTGTGATTTATACTAAAACAAATTGACCTGTGATCGCTGTTTCTAAAATTCCCCCGTATTTCCACATCTGTGATCAGGTCTGTATTGTTGATAATCAGTAGGTCTAGTAACGCTTTGTTTCTAGTTGGTGTATTTACCATCTGACCCATGAAATTGTCTTGCAAGACATTTAGGAACTGGAGAGCCTTAGATTAATGCGTGGTTCCTTCCACCCAGTCCATGTCTGGATAATTTAAATCCCCCAATATAATGACACTTTCCATTCTTCCTGCTAATCCTAATTGTGATAGGTTAGGGGGCCTATAGCATACTCCCAGTATTACTTTCCGCTTAGTTTACTCCCTTTGTAGCTCTACCCATAAGGATTCCACCTCCTCGCTTACTCCCTTAGTGATGTCATCTCTCACATTCACTTGTACATCATTTTAGAAATACAGGCATCCTCCTTTTTTACCCTCTCTATCCCTGCGATATAGGGAATATCCTTGAATGGTTGCCAGCCAATCATGAGAGCTGCAGAACCAAATCTCTGTAATTCCTACAAAATCTAAATCTTCCTCGTACAACAGTAGTTCTTGTTCTCCCATCTTGTCCGCCAGACTCCTGGCATTGGTGAATATGCCACGTAGTGTAGACTGGTCACATACTATCTCCTCATTGGGTGCTTTGGGTTGCAAATAGGACTTGTTACTATACTTACCTTGGGTTCAGGTGCTTTAGTCAACCTACCTGTCCCCAATACTACCCTCTGGAATATGTTCCACGCTGACTATCTCTACCTCTGGACCCTCCCACCGACGCCTAGTTTAAAAGCCCCTCTAACTTTTCTGCCATCTTCACTCCCAGCAGATCTGTACCTTCCCCATTTAGGTGCAGTCCGTCCCTTCTATAAAGCTGGCAACCGACTGAGAAGTCGCCCCAGTTCTCCAGGAACCCAAACCCCTCCTTTCTACACCAGCTCTTCAGCCACTTGTTTACTTTCCTAATCTCCCTCTGCCTTTCTGGTGTGGCTCGAGGTACCGATAGTATTTCTGAGAATACTACCTTGGAGGTCCTTTTACTCAATTTAGCTCTTAAGTCCCTAAAATCGTTTTTTAGGACACTCCATCTACCTCTGACTTTGTCTTGGTGCCTATGTGCACCATGACAGCCGGGTCTTCCCCAGCCCCTCCCAGTAATCTGTCCACAGGGCCCACGCTTCCACTAGGCGAACTAGGCAGCTGCCTAGGGCGCACTGCCACCTAGGGGTCCCCTCCAGAGGATCGGTTCCCCCACTAACGGGTGGTGGCTGGTGCGGGGTGTATTGAGAGGCGGCTCCATATGGCTGGCTGCAGAGTGGCTGGGCGGGGAGAAGGAGCAGGCATATCTTCCCCTTACCCGGACTAAGCCAGGGGACACCATGCTGATGTCCAGCAGCAGCTGTGGGTGTCAGCTCTCTGCCCGCCCCGCCTCCCTCTCTGGGTAATGTGCAGCCATTAGAGGAGCAGGGCGGGCGGCATTGTGCATAGAAACAGCCAGGATGGATCCACCCAGGTCGGGACTGGCCATAGGACACATGCTGGGCCGAGGCCGCCGGGCCACTTGTCCTGGAGGAGCGAGGAGCCCAAAGCAAAGCTGCTCCTGCAGCTTACCCAGCCTCTCCGCGGCTGACCATCGGAGCCCGGAGGTGGAATGATCAGCTGAAGGGGGGAGGAGCTGGAGGAGGTCTCCCGTGCGTGACTGGTGACTCCAACTGCTGCCCGCTGCCTGACATGTGGAGGGAGATGGAAAGAAGTGCCCCAAGGTAAGAACTTGTCAGGTGGTGGGGGGAAGCGCTGGGATAAGGTCTGACTAGAAGCCCTCATCACTGGTGTGTAACCCCCTCCACTTGGCTGCACCCCCCCCTCCTTTCCACCTGGCTCCATCCCTCCACCTGGCTGCATCCCCCTCTCCTGTCCACCTGGCTGCATCCCCTCTCCTGTCCACCTGGCTGCCCCCCTCTCTTGTCCACCTGGCTGCCCCCCCTCTCTTGTCCACCTGGCTGCACCCCCCTCTCCTGTCCACCTGGCTGCACCCCCCCCCTCTCCTGTCCACCTGGCTGCCCCCCCTCTCCTGTCCACCTGGCTGCCCCCCTCTCCTGTCCACCTGGCTGCACCCCCCTCTCCTGTCTACCTGGCTGCACCCCCCCTCTCCTGTCTACCTGGCTGCACCCCCCCTCTCCTGTCCACCTGGCTGCACCCCCCCTCTCCTGTCCACCTGGCTGCACCCCCCCTCTCCTGTCCACCTGGCTGCATCCCCTCTCCTGTCCACCTGGCTGCACCCCCCCTCTCCTGTCCACCTGGCTGCACCCCCCCTCTCCTGTCCACCTGGCTGCACCCCCCCCTCCTGTCCACCTGGCTGCACCCCCCCTCTCCTGTCCACCTGGCTGCACCTCCCCTCTCCTGTCCACCTGGCTGCAACCCCCTCTCCTGTCCACCTGGCTGCAACCCCCCTCTCCTGTCCACCTGGCTGCCCCCCCTCTCCTGTCCACCTGGCTGCCCCCCTCTCCTGTCCACCTGGCTGCCCCCCCTCTCCTGTCCACCTGGCTGCCCCCCTCTCCTGTCCACCTGGCTGCACCCCCCCTCTCTTGTCCACCTGGCTGCACCCCCCCTCTCTTGTCCACCTGGCTGCACTCCCCCTCTCCTGTCCACCTGGCTACACCCCCCCTCTCCTGTCCACCTGGCTGCACCCCCCCTCTCCTGTCCACCTGGCTGCACCTCCCCTCTCCTGTCCACCTGGCTGCACCCCCCCTCTCCTGTCCACCTGGCTGCACCCCCCCTCTCCTGTCCACCTGGCTGCCCCCCCCTCTCTTGTCCACCTGGCTGCACCCCCCTCTCTTGTCCACCTGGCTGCACCCCCCCTCTCCTGTCCACCTGGCTGCCCCCCCTCTCCTGTCCACCTGGCTGCACCCCCCCTCTCCTGTCCACCTGGCTGCACCTCCCTCTCCTGTCCACCTGGCTGCACCTCCCCTCTCCTGTCCACCTGGCTGCACCTCCCCTCCCTGTCCACCTGGCTGCACACCCCCTCTCCTGTCCACCTGGCTGCACACCCCCTCTCCTGTCCACCTGGCTGCACCCCCTTCTCCTGTCCACCTGGCTGCACCCCCTTCTCCTGTCTACCTGGCTGCACCCCCTTCTCCTGTCTACCTGGCTGCACCCCCCTCTCCTGTCCACCTGGCTGCACCCCTCTCTCCTGTCCACCTGGCTGCACCTCCCCTCTCCTGTCCACCTGGCTGCACCTCCCCTCTCCTGTCCACCTGGCTGCACACCCCCTCTCCTGTCCACCTGGCTGCATCCCCTTCTCCTGTCCACCTGGCTGCACCCCCTTCTCCTGTCCACCTGGCTGCACCCCCCTCTCCTGTCCACCTGGCTGCACACCCCCTCTCCTGTCCACCTGGCTGTACCTCCCCTCTCCTGTCCACCTGGCTGCACCCCCTTCTCCTGTCCACCTGGCTGCACCCCCCTCTCCTGTCCACCTGGCTGCACCCCCTTCTCCTGTCCACCTGGCTGCACCTCCCCTCTCCTGTCCACCTGGCTGCACCTCCCCTCTCCTGTCCACCTGGCTGCACCTCCCCTCTCCTGTCCACCTGACTGCTACCCCTCTCCTGTCCACCTGGCTCCATCCCTCCTTCTGGCTGCACCCCTATCTTCTGTCCACCTGGCTCCATCTTTCCCCCCCCCACCTGGCTGCACCCCCTCTCCTGCCCACCTGGACCAGTTCTGGTGATAAAATTATTGAATTCATTTTGATTATTTTTTTTGGGGGGGTGGGGGCGCAAGTAGCTGTTCTCGCCTAGGGTGCAAAATAGTCTAGCACCGGCCCTGTCTGTCCACCAGATCCGTGATGTGCTGAACCCGAGTAGACAACATGCAGTTCGGCGCTTCAGGTCTTTGTGACAGATTGCCCTCTCTGTCCTTCTAAGAATTGAGTCCCCTACCACCAGAATCTGTCTTTCCTTTCCCTTGGCTTTACTCCCGACCTCACTGGAGGAGTTCTTCCCCCGGAAGCTAGGGGAGTCACTCAGCTCCAGCAGTGCTGGTCCCTAACTGGTTTTACCAATGTCACTCAACGGGGCGTAC
Organism: Rana muscosa; assembly: GCA_029206835.1. NCBI lineage: Eukaryota > Metazoa > Chordata > Amphibia > Anura > Ranidae > Rana > Rana muscosa. The sequence continues at coordinate 522,695,197 of CM055118.1, read as the reverse complement.
CTATTGGGATGTTCCAGCCCATGACCGGCCTCCCTAACTCTTTCCCCTCTATCCTTCCTGACTGTCACCCATCTACTCTGTTTTGGTGCCTGCACAGCTTTGTCTCCACCCACCTCTGTGCATGCCCCTGTCGGCACCTGCCTGGTACGATCCCAATTCCCCATTGTTCAGAAATGCTTGCAGTCAGTCATAAGGCTTTCTCCTGAGCAGTAGGAGTGGGTCTGAGATGGAAGCAGAGGACATTGGGGAGATCATGCCACCACATCATTGCAGGAAGTCAAATCAGTGATGAAAGGAAAGCAATATTTACACATGTAGAGATCATAATCTCTTTTCATTTTTAGTGATTACATGGATCTGTTTATTGATCGAGTTAATTTTGTATACTGTATCGAAATCAAAGCTGTAATCATCTTTTTTGTTATATAATGATGATGTTTTCGTCTACATTACAGTAGCTTAAACAGTGAGTGTAATTGAAAGTCTTGCACAGCTGTCCTCCTAAAGCTTTGATGTTAAACTCACTTTAATTCCTAAAATGCCTTTCAGCTATTTGGAACAATGCAGACTTTTCATACTCGCTTTGCTATTATCAAAATTCTGAACATTATGTTCATTTACACCCTGGGTTATCAGTCGATCAAGTTCATGGTGCACCAGTGAAATAATTTATGGTTGTTTGCAAACAGTTTGATGCTTTAAATCATGTGGTTCATGTGATCTTGTTCTTTGCTGCCAGGCGAGTTCTTGTTATGGACTTTTAAGGGAGATTTCAGGTCATTTGCACAAATGGAAGCAGGGAAGCAATCAGTGGTTGAGCGGTCTTCTGGAACTATAGCATTCTCTGTATCCTCCTGTACAATCCCAGGGCTGATAATGGAGACAGAATTGGTTGCAGCCAGATGGTGTCTTAAACTATGGAGTGTACTGTCTGAGCTACCTGCTAGTAATATGGTTATGAATTGAGCATAAACAATGGCAGGCAGTTCTACTAGTATATACCATACTATAGGCATTTCAAACAAAACCAAAGAAAATTCCCAGCTCAACTCACCGACCAGCCTGCAATCAACTGAATTATCCCATCTAACAGTATGCGTTAAAAACGGGTTTGGTTTGCACACATCTGCAAATACAGTATCTCACAAAAGTGAGTACACTTCTTACATTTTTGTAAATATTTTATTATATCTTTTCATGTGACAACACTGAAGAAATGACACTTTGCTACAATGTAAAGTAGTGAGTGTACAGCTTGCATAACAGTGTAAATTTGCTGGACAGGTTACACTCAGAACGGGCCTTGCCATGGTCGACCAAAGAAGTTGAGTGCACGTGCTCAGCATCATATCCAGAGGTTGTCTTTGGGAAATAGCTGTATGAGTGCTGCCAGCATTGCTGCAGAAGTTGAAGGGGTGGGGGATCAGCCTGTCAGTGCTCAGACCATACGTCGCACACTGCATCAAATTGGTCTGCATGGCTGTCGTCCCAGAAGGAAGCCTCTTCTAAAGATGATGCACAGGAAAGCCCGCAAACAGTTTGCTGAAGACAAGCAGACTAAGGACATGGATTACTGGAACCATGTCCAGTGGTCTGATGAGATTATTTGGTTCAGATGGTGTCAAGCCTGTGTGGCGGCAACCAAGTGAGGAATACAAAGACAAGTGTGCCTTGCCTACAGTCAAGCATGGTGGTGGGAATATCATGGTCTGGGGCTGCATGAGGGCTGCCGGCACTGGGGAGTTACAGTTCATTGAAGGAATCATGAATACAAACATGTACTGTGACATACTGAAGCAGAGCATGATCCCCTCCCTTCAGAGACTGGGCCACAGGGCAGTATTTCAACATGATAACGACCCCAAACACACCTCCAAGATGACCACTGCCTTGCTAAAGAAGCTGAGGGTAAAGGTGATGGACTGCCCAAGCATGTCTCCAGACCTAAACCCTTTTGAGCATCTGTTGGGCATCCTCAAATGGAAGGTGCAGGAGCGCAAGGTCTCTAACATCCAACTAGCTCTGTGATGTGGTCATGGAGGACTGGAAGAGGACTCCAGTGGCAACCTGTGAAGCTCTAGTGAACTCCATGCCCAAGAGGGATAAGGCAGTGCTGGAAAATAATGGTGGCCACACAAAATATTGATACTTTGGGCCCAATTTGGACATTTTCACTTAGGGGTGTACTCACATTTGTTGCCAGCGGTTTAGACATTAATGGCTGTGTGTTGAGTTATTTTGAGGGGGCAGTAAATTTACACTGTTATACAAGCTGTACACTCACTACTTTACATTGTATCAAAGTTTAATTTCTTCAGTGTTGTCACATAAAAAGATATAATAAAATATTTACAAATATGTGAGGGGTGTACTCACTTTTGTGAGATATTGTACATGCGTAAGCTGCAGAGCCCCTTCACAACACCCCAGTATTATCTGCAGTCATAACTCAAGAGCCTCCATAATAGAAGCACATGCTATATAATGGATAGGCAGAGGGCAGGGGAGCCTAGAATGCATGTGCTTCTACTATGGAGGCTCTCAAATTTTAGAATCAGGACTGCAGATAATACTGGGGTGTCGTGAAGTGGCTCTGTAGCTTATGCATGTATTTGCACATGTGTGCAAGCCAAACCCCTCTTTTGAACGCATACTGTTAGACGGGATAGTTTGGTTGGTTGCAGGGTGGTTTAGTAAGTTGAGCTGGGAATTTTCTATGGTTTTGTTTGACGTGTGTTGCCCTTTCATGTGCTTATTACTGCAAAGGCCACTTATGGGTGGGGCAGTGGCCATTTGTTTGTACTATAGGCATTAGGGATGAGCCGAACACCCCCGGGTTCGGTTCGCACCAGAACCTTCGAACGGACCGAAAGTTCGCGCGAATTTTCGAACCCTATTCGTTATAATGGACGCGAACGTTCGAAATCAAAATTGCTAATTACAACGGCCAATATGCATGTTAATGTCATAAAACAGGTTTGGGGACCCGGGTCCTGCCCCAGGGGACATATATCAATGCAAAAAGAAATTTTAAAAACTAAAGTTTTTTCGGGAGCAGTCATTTTAATGATGCATAAAGTGAAAAAAAAAAAGTGAAATTTTCCTTTAAATATGGTACCTGAGGGGTGTCTAAAGTATGCCTGTGAAGTGGCATGTGTTTCCCGTGTTTAGAACTGTCCTTGCACAAAATGACATTTGTAAAGGAAAAAAAGAAGCCATTTAAAACCACTTGCGGCTTTAATGTCATGTCTTGTCCTGGCCGCCATATGGCTGAAAATCCTTGAGAAAAATGGCATGGCTACCCCATCACCCCCCCCCCACCCCAGCCCCTTTGGGTCTTGTATGGATACTAAGGGGGACCCCGCACCCAAAATAAAACCCTATACCTACAACCCTATATACTCTGAACAGCAGTATATAGGTGGTGCAAACAAGACATGGACTGTAGGTTTGTTCTTAAGTAGAATCTGAACAGGTACATTATGAAGTGTAGCTACATCCCAAAAAAAATCAATTTTTAAGCTTTTTGGAGAACATAGGGAGGGGTTATCACCCCTGTAACATTTGCTGTCTTTGCACATCTGTTCAGAACATGTCACCTCACTTTCCGTCCCAATGACAAATGTTTTTGGAAAAGTGGGGTTTTAATTGAAACAAGGATTGGTGATAAAGCATCAGTAGAGAGGAGATACCTTTTTCCCAAATTAAATCTAACAGGATAGAATTTTCCTTCCTAGGGGTAGATTTCCTCTCACTTCCTGTTTTCTCTTGCCGTTTGCAAGTAGGAGTCGTTTGTAAGTTGGATGTTTGAAAGTAGGGGCCTGCCGTATATACTCTGCAGAAATTTGCCCTATTAGATGTTGGTGTAGCCACAAGACTGGTGGGCACAGGAATGGGCCCTGCTGTGAGTTAATAGATCAAGATTTGTACTTGCATGCACCTGTTGAACCGGGCAGAAAAATTGGGCCTTTGGTGGTGGTGGTGGTGGTGGTGGTGGTGGACGGTGTTGCCACAAGACTGTAAGCCCTCACAGTTACTCTTGGTGGGTGCAGGAATGGGCCCTGCTGTGAGTTATTAGATCAAGATTTGTAATTGCATGCACCTGTTGAACAGGGCAGAAAAATTGGGCCTTTGGTGGTGGTGGTGGTGGTGGACGGTGTTGCCACAAGACTGTAGGCCCTCATAGTTACTCTTGGTGGGCGCAGGAATGGGCCCTGCTGTGAACTATTAGATCAAGATTTGTAATTACACGCCCCTGTTAAACAGGGGCTGAAAAATTGTGCCTTAGGCATTGGTGCTGGTGCCACAACACTGCAACCCCTCACAGATACTGTACTTGGAGCACAGCAGTCACACCTGTTGCGAAGCATCTTTTTAAAAAATTGTAATTACACGCCCCTGTTATACAGGGGCTGAAAAATTGTGCCTTAGGCACTGGTGCTGGTGCCACAACACTGCAACCCCTCACAGATACTGTACTCTGAGCACAGCAATGAGACCTGTTGCAAAGCATTGCCTAAAAATTGTAATTACACGCCCCAACAGGGGCTGAAAAATTGTGCCTTAGGCACTGGTGCTGGTGCCACAACACTGCAACCCCTCACAGATACTGTACTCTGAGCACAGCAGTCACACCTGTTGCGAAGCATCTTTTTAAAAAATTGTAATTACACGCCCCTGTTATACAGGGGCTGAAAAATTGTGCCTTAGGCACTGGTGTGGTGGCATGGATCATTGAGGAGGAGGAAGAGGATAGTCAGTGAACATAACAGGACAGTCACTCAGCATCAGCATAGGCAGTCTTGAAGGGATGTGACATTATAAATTATTCCGTTATATCCGCTTCAGGTGTCTGGTAGCTGGTGGTGATCCAAGACTGATTCATTTTTATGAAGGTCAGTCGATCAACCGAGTCGGTGGACAGGCGCACCCTATGATCGGTGACAAATCCTCCAGCAGCACTGAATGTGCGTTCGGAAAGAACGCTGGATGCAGGACAGGCCAGTAGCTCAATTGCATACTGTGCAAGCTCTGGCCAGTGATCCATCCTCAGGACCCAGTAAGCCAGAGGATTTTCGGTGGGAAAGGTGTCCAAGTCTGACCTTGCCCCTAGGTATTCCTGCACCATGTATATCAGACGCTGGCGATGGTTGCTGGAACCGATCATACCTTGGGGCTGCGGACTAAAAAATTGTCTGAACGCATCGGTCAGACGTCCACCTTCCCCACCGCTCCTTCTGCTACTGACCGAAGCCTCAGCAACTCGTCGTCCAGGACCAGGAGTTTGTAACCTCCCAGTTTCTGGGAACGCGTTGCACAGACCTTTCTGCAAGGCCTCCCTGAGATGTCTCATCCTCTGCTCCCTCTGCGACGGCAAGATAAGGTCCGCAACCTTACCCTTGTACCGTGGATCAAGGAGAGTGGCCAGCCAGTAATGGTCACTCTCCTTGATCCGAAGAACACGAGGATCCTTCCGCAGGCTTTGCAGGATCAGGGAGGCCATGCAGCGTAGGTTAGCTGAGGCATTCGGTCCGGAGTCTTCTGGGTCACTGAGGATGACATGATCGCCAGCCACCTCCTCCCAGCCACGTACAAGTCCACTGGTTTGTTGGGACTGTACATCATCCCTAAAAGACTGCTGCTGCTGATGCTGAGTGCCAGGCTCCACCTCCATGCTCACACAATCCTCCTCCTCCTCCTCCTCCTCCTCTTCCTGTGTGATGGGTGGGACAGAAGGAACATTGTCTGGATAAAGGGGGCCTTGAGAGACAAGGAAGTCCTCCTCTTCCTGCCTCTGTTCTGCCTCAAGTGCCCTGTCCATTATCCCACGCAGCGTATGCTCCAACAGGTGGACAAGAGGTACAGTGTCACTGATGCATGCACTGTCACTGCTCACCATCCTCGTGGCCTCCTCAAATGGTGAGAGGACAGTGCATGCATCCCTGATCATGCTCCACTGGCGTGGGGAAAAAAAGCCAAGCTCCCCTGACCCTGTCCTGGTGCCGTAGTCGCAAAGGTACTCATTGATGGCCCTCTGCTGCGTGTGCAGTCGCTGCAGCATGGCCAACGTTGAGTTCCACCTGGTGGGCATGTCACATATTAGGCGGTTCTTGGGCAGGTTCAGCTCCTTTTGCAGCTCAGTCAGCCGAGCACTGGCATTATAAGATCGGCGGAAATGCACACAGACTTTCCTGGCCTGCCTCAGGACATCCTGTAAGCCTGGGAACCTGCCCAAGAACCGCTGCACCACCAGGTTGAGGACGTGAGCCATACAGGGCACATGGGTGAGCTGCCCCTGTCGCAGGGCGGAGAGGAGGTTGGTGCCATTATCAGAAACGACCATTCCTGGCTTAAGCTGGCGTGGCGTCAACCACCTCTCGGCCTGCCCCTGCAGAGCTGCCAGAACCTCTGGCCCAGTGTGGCTCCTGTCCCCCAAACACACCAGCGCAAGCACGGCATGGCATCTTTTTGCCTGCGTACTCGCGTAGCCCCTTGTACGCCTACGGAGCACCGCTGGTTCCGAGGACAGAGCACTCGAAGAGGACATGGAGGAAGAAGAAGAGGAGGGGGTGGAGGAGAGAGGTGTGTCACAACCAGTAGTAGCATTTTGGAGGCGTGGTGGCGGAACAACCTCCAACACTACTGCACCTTGTCCTGCATCCCTCCCAGCTGCCAATAGAGTGACCCAATGGGCCGTGAAAGAAAGATAACGTCCCTGTCCATGCCTGCTGGACCATGAGTCAGCGGTAATATGCACCTTACCGCTGACCGCCCTGTCCAGCGAGGCATGGACATTGCCTTCCACATGCCAGTAGAGAGACGGAATCGCCTTCCGTGAGAAAAAGTGGCGTTTGGGAACCTGCCACTGAGGAACCGCACATTGAACAAACTCACGGAAGGGGGCCGAGTCTATCAACTGAAAAGGCAGCAGTTGAAGTGCTAGCAATTTAGCCAAGCTAGCATTCAACCGCTGGGCATGTGGATGGCTGGGAGTATACTTCTTTCGACGGTCCAGCAGCTGGGGCAGGGAAATTTGCCTGCTACAATCGGACGTCGGTGTACTGCAAGTACTTGGTTGTGACACACCTAATTCTACACCTTCAGTCCTCTCAGAGCAGCTTTCAGAGAGGACTGAAGATATAGTGGGGATGGAGATCCCAGCTGATGAGGAGCAAGGAGAGGTCCGCTTTGTTCTTTGGTGTGGGTCTTTTATGTGTGCTTGCCAACGAGCTGCATGGCAGGTCGACATATGTCTGCTCATGCTTGTGGTGCCCAAGCGGCTGATGTTTTGGCCACGCGAGATACGCTTGAGACAAATATTGCAAATAGCAGTGGTGCGATCTGATGCACTCGTCTCAAAAAAGGCCCACACCAAAGAACTTTTGTGATAACGTGCAGAGGCAGCGCCCTGCACAGGCGGAGCTCTGCGGTGTGGTACAGTTGCTGTGCTGGCCTCTAGCTGGCCTCCAGGGGGCATCCTGCCTCGTTGGACATGTGACGCTGCATCCTCCTCCTCCTCCTCCTCTCTCCCTTCAGGCACCCACGTGGAGTCAGTGACCTCATCATCCCCTCCCTCTTCACCACTAGAGCAAACCTGGCAGTAAGCTGCAGCTGGTGGAACACTACTGCCAGATTGCTGTCCTTCAGCATCCCCTCTCTCTGCGCGCACACTACTGACTTCCTCAAGCTGGGTATCATCATCCGAGCCTTCGAATCGTTGGGCATCCTCCTGGAGCATGTACCCAACACTGTGCTCAAACAGTTCGGGGGACTCCTCAGGAGGACATGGTGGTTCTAGGGAAGGGGTGGCTGATGATGCCATTGAGTACGCGTTGGCAGCTGCTCTGCCAGTACCCTGAGCCTGGGTGAGAGAGGATGAGGAGGATGAGGAGGGCTTGGTCATCCATTCTACCAAGCCTTCGGCATGATGCGGCTCCACATGTCCAGCTGCCGAAAACAAAGACAAGCGTGTCCCATGGCCACGTGCTGATGACGATGCACGACCACGTCCACGGCCAGCACTGTTGTCTCTAGAAACAGAGCCTGCCTGCCCTGTGTTCTTGCCTCGGCACGCTCTGCCTCTCCTTGGCGGTCTTCCAGCCATTGTAGTCGGTAGTGTATATAGTATAAAAAATAGAACTCCTATGTGTGCTCACAACACACTGTAGGTCCTATGGGTGCTGACACTAACACACTATAGGTACTATGTGTGCTGCTGACAAGAAAATATAGGAGCTCTGTTTGCTGCCACTAACACACTAGAAGTCCTATTGGTGCTTCTGAGATGAAAATATAGGAGCTCTGTTTGCTGCCACTAACACACTAGAAGTCCTATGGGTGCTGCTGAGAAGAAAATATAGGAGCTCTGTGTGATGCCACTAACACACTAGAAGTCCTATGGGTGCTGCTGAGAAGAAAATATAGGAGCTCTGTTTGCTGCCACTAACACACTAGAAGTCCTATGGGTGCTGCTGAGAAGAAAATATAGGAGCTCTGTTTGCTGCCACTAACACACTAGAAGTCCTATGGGTGCTGCTGAGAAGAAAATATAGGAGCTCTGTGTGATGCCACTAACACACTAGAAGTCCTATGGGTGCTGCTGAGATGAAAATATAGGAACTCTGTGTGATGCCACTAACACATTAGAAGTCCTATGGGTGCTGCTGAGAAGAAAATATAGGAGCTCTGTTTGCTGCCACTAACACACTAGAAGTCCTATGGGTGCTGCTGAGAAGAAAATATAGGAGCTCTGTGTGATGCCACTAACACACTAGAAGTCCTATGGGTGCTGCTGAGAAGAAAATATAGGAGCTCTGTTTGCTGCCACTAACACACTAGAAGTCCTATGGGTGCTGCTGAGAAGAAAATATAGGAGCTCTGTGTGATGCCACTAACACACTAGAAGTCCTATGGGTGCTGCTGAGAAGAAAATATAGGAGCTCTGTTTGCTGCCACTAACACACTAGAAGTCCTATGGGTGCTGCTGAGAAGAAAATATAGGAGCTCTGTTTGCTGCCACTAACACACTAGAAGTCCTATGGGTGCTGCTGAGAAGAAAATATAGGAGCTCTGTTTGCTGCCACTAACACACTAGAAGTCCTATGGGTGCTGCTGAGAAGAAAATATAGGAGCTCTGTTTGCTGCCACTAACACACTAGAAGTCCTATGGGTGCTGCTGAGAAGAAAATATAGGAGCTCTGTGTGATGCCACTAACACACTAGAAGTCCTATGGGTGCTGCTGAGAAGAAAATATAGGAGCTCTGTTTGCTGCCACTAACACACTAGAAGTCCTATGGGTGCTGCTGAGAAGAAAATATAGGAGCTCTGTTTGCTGCCACTAACACACTAGAAGTCCTATGGGTGCTGCTGAGAAGAAAATATAGGAGCTCTGTTTGCTGCCACTAACACACTAGAAGTCCTATGGGTGCTGCTGAGAAGAAAATATAGGAGCTCTGTGTGATGCCACTAACACACTAGAAGTCCTATGGGTGCTGCTGAGAAGAAAATATAGGAGCTCTGTTTGCTGCCACTAACACACTAGAAGTCCTATGGGTGCTGCTGAGAAGAAAATATAGGAGCTCTATTTGCTGCCACTAACACACTAGAAGTCCTATGGGTGCTGCTGAGAAGAAAATATAGGAGCTCTGTGTGATGCCACTAACACACTAGAAGTCCTATGGGTGCTGCTGAGAAGAAAATATAGGAGCTCTGTGTGATGCCACTAACACACTAGAAGTCCTATGGGTGCTGCTGAGCAGAAAATATAGGAGCTCTGTGTGATGCCACTAACACACTAGAAGTCCTATGGGTGCTGCTGAGAAGAAAATATAGGAGCTCTGTTTGCTGCCACTAACACACTAGAAGTCCTATGGGTGCTGCTGAGAAGAAAATATAGGAGCTCTGTTTGCTGCCACTAACACACTAGAAGTCCTATGGGTGCTGCTGAGAAGAAAATATAGGAGCTCTGTTTGCTGCCACTAACACACTAGAAGTCCTATGGGTGCTGCTGAGAAGAAAATATAGGAGCTCTGTGTGATGCCACTAACACACTAGAAGTCCTATGGGTGCTGCTGAGAAGAAAATATAGGAGCTCTGTTTGCTGCCACTAACACACTAGAAGTCCTATGGGTGCTGCTGAGAAGAAAATATAGGAGCTCTGTTTGCTGCCACTAACACACTAGAAGTCCTATGGGTGCTGCTGAGAAGAAAATATAGGAGCTCTGTGTGATGCCACTAACACACTAGAAGTCCTATGGGTGCTGCTGAGAAGAAAATATAGGAGCTCTGTTTGCTGCCACTAACACACTAGAAGTCCTATGGGTGCTGCTGAGAAGAAAATATAGGAGCTCTGTTTGCTGCCACTAACACACTAGAAGTCCTATGGGTGCTGCTGAGAAGAAAATATAGGAGCTCTGTTTGCTGCCACTAACACACTAGAAGTCCTATGGGTGCTGCTGAGAAGAAAATATAGGAGCTCTGTGTGATGCCACTAACACACTAGAAGTCCTATGGGTGCTGCTGAGAAGAAAATATAGGAGCTCTGTTTGCTGCCACTAACACACTAGAAGTCCTATGGGTGCTGCTGAGAAGAAAATATAGGAGCTCTGTTTGCTGCCACTAACACACTAGAAGTCCTATGGGTGCTGCTGAGAAGAAAATATAGGAGCTCTGTGTGATGCCACTAACACACTAGAAGTACTATGGGTGCTGCTGAGATGAAAATATAGGAACTCTGTGTGATGCCACTAACACATTAGAAGTCCTATGGGTGCTGCTGAGAAGAAAATATAGGAGCTCTGTTTGCTGCCACTAACACACTAGAAGTCCTATGGGTGCTGCTGAGAAGAAAATATAGGAGCTCTGTGTGATGCCACTAACACACTAGAAGTCCTATGGGTGCTGCTGAGAAGAAAATATAGGAGCTCTGTTTGCTGCCACTAACACACTAGAAGTCCTATGGGTGCTGCTGAGAAGAAAATATAGGAGCTCTGTGTGATGCCACTAACACACTAGAAGTCCTATGGGTGCTGCTGAGAAGAAAATATAGGAGCTCTGTTTGCTGCCACTAACACACTAGAAGTCCTATGGGTGCTGCTGAGAAGAAAATATAGGAGCTCTGTTTGCTGCCACTAACACACTAGAAGTCCTATGGGTGCTGCTGAGAAGAAAATATAGGAGCTCTGTTTGCTGCCACCAACACACTAGAAGTCCTATGGGTGCTGCTGAGAAGAAAATATAGGAGCTCTGTGTGATGCCACTAACACACTAGAAGTCCTATGGGTGCTGCTGAGAAGAAAATATAGGAGCTCTGTTTGCTGCCACTAACACACTAGAAGTCCTATGGGTGCTGCTGAGAAGAAAATATAGGAGCTCTGTTTGCTGCCACTAACACACTAGAAGTCCTATGGGTGCTGCTGAGAAGAAAATATAGGAGCTCTGTTTGCTGCCACTAACACACTAGAAGTCCTATGGGTGCTGCTGAGAAGAAAATATAGGAGCTCTGTTTGCTGCCACTAACACACTAGAAGTCCTATGGGTGCTGCTGAGAAGAAAATATAGGAGCTCTGTGTGATGCCACTAACACACTAGAAGTCCTATGGGTGCTGCTGAGAAGAAAATATAGGAGCTCTGTTTGCTGCCACTAACACACTAGAAGTCCTATGGGTGCTGCTGAGAAGAAAATATAGGAGCTCTGTTTGCTGCCACTAACACACTAGAAGTCCTATGGGTGCTGCTGAGAAGAAAATATAGGAGCTCTGTTTGCTGCCACTAACACACTAGAAGTCCTATGGGTGCTGCTGAGAAGAAAATATAGGAGCTCTGTTTGCTGCCACTAACACACTAGAAGTCCTATGGGTGCTGCTGAGAAGAAAATATAGGAGCTCTGTGTGATGCCACTAACACACTAGAAGTCCTATGGGTGCTGCTGAGAAGAAAATATAGGAGCTCTGTTTGCTGCCACTAACACACTAGAAGTCCTATGGGTGCTGCTGAGAAGAAAATATAGGAGCTCTGTTTGCTGCCACTAACACACTAGAAGTCCTATGGGTGCTGCTGAGAAGAAAATATAGGAGCTCTGTGTGATGCCACTAACACACTAGAAGTCCTATGGGTGCTGCTGAGATGAAAATATAGGAACTCTGTGTGATGCCACTAACACATTAGAAGTCCTATGGGTGCTGCTGAGAAGAAAATATAGGAGCTCTGTTTGCTGCCACTAACACACTAGAAGTCCTATGGGTGCTGCTGAGAAGAAAATATAGGAGCTCTGTGTGATGCCACTAACACACTAGAAGTCCTATGGGTGCTGCTGAGAAGAAAATATAGGAGCTCTGTTTGCTGCCACTAACACACTAGAAGTCCTATGGGTGCTGCTGAGAAGAAAATATAGGAGCTCTGTGTGATGCCACTAACACACTAGAAGTCCTATGGGTGCTGCTGAGAAGAAAATATAGGAGCTCTGTGTGATGCCACTAACACACTAGAAGTCCTATGGGTGCTGTTGAGAAGAAAATATAGGAGCTCTGTTTGCTGCCACTAACACACTAGAAGTCCTATGGGTGCTGCTGAGAAGAAAATATAGGAGCTCTGTTTGCTGCCACTAACACACTAGAAGTCCTATGGGTGCTGCTGAGAAGAAAATATAGGAGCTCTGTGTGATGCCACTAACACACTAGAAGTCCTATGGGTGATGCTGAGAAGAAAATATAGGAGCTCTGTTTGCTGCCACTAACACACTAGAAGTCCTATGGGTGCTGCTGAGAAGAAAATATAGGAGCTCTGTGTGATGCCACTAACACACTAGAAGTCCTATGGGTGCTGCTGAGAAGAAAATATAGGAGCTCTGTTTGCTGCCACTAACACACTAGAAGTCCTATGGGTGCTGCTGAGAAGAAAATATAGGAGCTCTGTGTGATGCCACTAACACACTAGAAGTCCTATGGGTGCTGCTGAGAAGAAAATATAGGAGCTCTGTTTGCTGCCACTAACACACTAGAAGTCCTATGGGTGCTGCTGAGAAGAAAATATAGGAGCTCTGTTTGCTGCCACTAACACACTAGAAGTCCTATGGGTGCTGCTGAGAAGAAAATATAGGAGCTCTGTTTGCTGCCACTAACACACTAGAAGTCCTATGGGTGCTGTTGGGGTGCAATGCTGTGCTAACAGCACTGCGTTTGGTACTACTGCAATACTGTACTAACAGTAAGCACGCACCAGACTAATCCCCAGCAGCAGCTAATAACACACTAACTGTGCAATCAGCAGCAATGAACGATCAATGACTTAGGTAGCAATGGTTTAGCAAAGAAATAGCCAATGGTTTAGCAAAGAAGAGCAAATCTTTCAGTATCAAGCAAAGACAGAATCAGCAGACTAATCTCTCCTAAAGCCGGAACTCATGTGACCGGGGCCGATGGCGTGGCGGCCTTTTAAATGGTGGGGCGTGTACTAAAGCCCCTGAGCTGTAATTGGCTACAGGCGTCCTGCCTGTAGCCAATTATTGCTCTCCGAGTTTCGGGCGCTGTGATTGGCCAAGCATGCGGGGTCACAGTGCATGCTTGGCCAATCATCAGCCAGCAATGCACTGCGCCGGCCGCGCCGGCCGCAATGCATTGCGGGGCCGCTCGCATCACACGAATGTGATGCGAACGGCCCAAATAGTTCTGGGCTCGACGAGCGAGCGAACGCCCGATGCTCGATTCGAACATGGGTTCGAATCGAGCACCGGGCCCATCCCTAATAGGCATTGCCTACTCTGATTATGTAATAGCCCATACTGGGATCCCAACACCCTTGAGGAAGCATTGAACAATATTACAGCTGCTTTATTTGCTTATAATCTTACAGGAAACTATAATTATATGGAAATGTTTCTTTCATGTAAACTATGGTTGAATGCTTTATTGGAGTTCCAACATACGATTTTAGGGGAATACGATCCTCTTTATGAAGGTCTCTCTGTCACCATAATAAAGGGGCCATCATACCATAAAATGCTACTTTGGCCTTGTATAAAACTCCATTAAAGTATTTAAATGAAACCTGGTGAGTTGGCTTTTGGTTTTATTGATTATGCACATAACCACCTTTTCTCAAACAGCCTGCAAACCATTGGTGACCAAGGTGTAAGTATGGTGCAGACTATTTACATTTACACCTGGAAGTATGGTAGATGTGAAGAGGCCATTGCTTTGCAAGAAAGTGAATATTGGAAGCATGGGTGGTTGAACAGATGAGCATAAAGGCTTTTTTTTTTTTTAAAGGTAGTCACATTGTTTAATCAAGTGGCATGGTTGTTTAAAGGTAGAGCAGTTTTGCTTATTTTAACATTCCAATATTACGTGTATTTAATTATATAAGCCTGCAATGGTGATAATATATCTAGCGCCCTGCTCCTGTTGACCAGGCGCTTGCATGTAAATTTAGTGGGTTATCTGTTCTGTATATAGTTCAGATTTAATATTATGGCTAAATTAGCCTCTGCTCCAGCATTGGCTGTGTCGTGTGCAGTTCCACACTGTTGCCAGTAGGTGTCGTTGTCACCACCGACCAGTGATGGAAGGACGACAGGCTAAGGTGTATTGGGTGTCTCTTTCCCCAGAAGCAGCCCAGTGGGAGTGGTCTCCCCGCTGTGCATTCTGGGAGAGGATACTTAAAGGGCAAACGCAGATGCTCACCCCATGGCCTGCCTGGCCTAAGGTACTTGACAACTCCTCTTCTGGCCTCGGGGCCCTGTTGGCCAGAGGCTCCGTGACTGCAAGTAGGCCCAGAAGCTGTCTGGGGCCTACTGGTTCAGAGGAGGTCCTGTGCTGTCTGTCCTGCGGGAAGAAGCCGAGCAATTGAAAGATTCGGGGGAGGACTCGTCTTGGAGAGGACCGAGCGCAATGCTGGTATCTCAAGAAGTGCCTGGTGACTCAATTGGAGGATGCATCCTAACCAATCTACATCACAATACTGCCGGATGGCTTAAAGGAACTTTGGTACTGTGTTGCTGTGTTCACTATTAATATCCTGTGGCAGAGGATTTTTCAACTGATACTGAATCCTGTGGCAGAGGATTGTTCAACAGTTATTGTTCTCATCAAGTCTGTGGCAGAGACTTTTGTTCCGTGCATCATTCCGGCTGCTAGGTCAGTGAGAGAGGCCTATCCGGGTGAGCAAGATCCGGGGACTGAAGTGTACTTGTCTCCGGGATCTCAAGTTCCTCAGGTATCTGAACCTTGCCCTAACCCTCCATCCCTCTACTGCTCAAGTTTTAAAAAAAAAAGAATTGGAAAAGAACTAAGTGACTGTGCATACATTTATGGGCGCAAGGCCCAGTATAGACTCTAAGTTTCTAACCTGGTGAACTGTGTTTAGGGGTAACGGCAAAGACCCAAAAATATAACCAGCAGCTCCTACGGGGGTAGTGCTACATATACAATTCTTTTTTATACACACTTAAAGTGGAAGTAAACCCATCGATTTAACAGTTTTAAAAAGCAGTTACATTCCCAGCATGCCGGGAATGCCAACTGTCACATTGGTTGTGCTCTCAACCAAACTGTCAAACCATCCAATGGCTGGTGTCATAACTGATCACATGTGCAGCATCATGGCAGTTGAAGATTAAACAGAGGTCAAGATGGCAGCTTCCTTGCCTGAAAATGAGAGGAGGATTTACTTCCACTTTAATTGAAACTGCACCTACAAAAATGATCAATGACCTCCTCAGAGCCACATCAAAAGGTAACTTCCATATTACTTTTCCTTGATCTCTCTTCTGTAATGGACAATGTTGACCACCCTTTGCTTCTCTAAACTTTGTACCCCCCTTTGATTCTCTAAACTATGTAATGTATTCTTTTGCCTTTAGGAACACTTTTCTCTCATGGTTTTCCTTATATTTATCTAAGAACTGCCTTAAAGCGGAGTTCCACCCAAAAGTGTAACTTCCGCTTTAAGCACTCCTCGCCCCCCATTTGGCATGTCATTTTTTTTGGGAGGAGTGGGGGCTTCGGTAGGAGTGGGACTTCCTGTCCCACTTCCTCCTTCTGCCCAGGGACCGCCTCGGCGACTCCTCCTCTCGCCTTAGGTGGCCCCTCCCTCTAGGCGATCTCCTGGAACACGTGACCGGTCTCAGGAGATCGCCTGTCCACTCAGGGAGCACAGCGCCGCTCGCGCATGCGCAGTGCATGCCCGGCCATGAAGCCGAAAGCTGTCACAGCCAGGTGCCCACAATGTGAATGGAGGCGCCAGCGGAGAGGGGGGGAGAGGAGCAACGCTCCGGGCGGCCGCATTGCTGGACCGTGGAGCAGGTAAGTGTCTGTTTATTAAAAGTCAGCAGCTACACTTTTTGTAGCTGCTGACTTTTAATAAACCTAAAAAGGCTGGAACTCCCCTTTAAGATCTCTTTCAGTTATTCCTCTTCCACACCAAACTTTGTTGGACTTCCAGAGCTCAGCCTTTGGCCTGGTGCTTTCTGTATTTGTAATACCTCTTTCAGCATGATGTGTAAATTGGCACTCCACTTTAGACTCACCTGGTTCAAAATTATATAGAAACCCTGAGTACGGGGAGATGCGTGGAACTTTAGCGGTGCAGAGGCACGGATGTTATGCTTGTCCGAACGTTGACGTACTTGTAGTTGAGAAGGTCATGCGCACTGGGAGCACAGCAGCTGTGTTCTCACCGCTCACAGAGTGACGCCGTGTGCGTCAGTTTCCATCCTCCGGCACCCACTGCGCATGCCCTCTCTCTCCTCCTTGATGCTCACCCCACCACATACATCACCACCTAGAGCCCATAGCGTGCCGCTGACGCAATTACGTCACAAGCGGCTCCGCTAATATACTGCACAATGGGGATACAAATCGGACCCGTGATAGCGGTGCAGCCGTCATGGGATCCGCTCTGGGAGCCATGCCATTCACATACAGCAAACAGGTACGTGCTGCTAAAAACAGCTTTAAAGCGAAGAACCTGCTGGTCTTTTTGTTCACACTACTGATGTTGCCTTTTGTTCATATAGACTGCACTTGTTTGGCGGTTTCTTCAAGCCCTCCAGTTCACTTCAATTATGAGCATTCAAAGGCTTCTCAACTCAGCCTAAAGGTATCTTCTTGTTTGAATGAGCTGCAGGGCTCCTTATACATTGTTAGACCTTGCAGCATTTTCATTCACAAACAAAGTTAATCCCTTTCTTTCTATATCATTGACAGATATAGAGCATACTTAAATGGTTCTCTTATGCACTGAATGTTCGCGGTTTTGTGATTCCAAGGCTCCCAGACTACGCAGCTTGTGTTCTATCAGCATGTAAGCCCACATATCTATGTTATACATCATTTTTGGGAGCGACCTATCACTGGTCTTTATTTTTGACCGCTTATAACAGCTCAAAACCTTTTTTGTTTATCTTCTTAGCCCAGGTTCACATTGGGCTGCGAGAGTGAAGCCGTGCGAGTTCAGCTGAACTCGCACGATTTCACTCCCGCTGGTCAGTCCCAATTTTGGCCGCGATTACAGAGACATCTGTGCAGGTTTAGTACAGAAACTACTTTTTGAAATCGGTGCAGCGCCGCAGATGCGGCGTCGCACCGATTAGGTCAGTGCCATTGCCGGCAATTTGCGGCAAATACCAACGTTTTGACATGCAATTTGACATGCCAAATCGCATGTCAAAATGCACCAGTGTGAACCAGGGCTTAAGGCTGGATTAACTACAGTGCTAGAGTTTGTTATCCCCATTTGGACTCTCTGGATGCTCCATGCGGGCAGGGTTTGATCTGGACACGTGTCAGCACAGATGCCTGTTGTTCCATAAAGTGCACTTACTGTTTAGAGGGCTCCCATGAATATAGAGGTATTAGTTCATGTTATTTTAGAAATGTATCATTGATAAAGTCCGTGAAAATTACCATCTCCTTTTTTTACAAAAATGTGCAAAATATGTATTTACTAATTATTTACACTTTCTTTTAGATAAAATAAAGTCGCTACTCGTCCCTGAAGAAGCTTCAGTTAGGTGAAACATGTAGGACTACTAGTTGGTGACTTACAAGGAAAGAGTGCACTGCGTTGTATTCTCTTTCCCTTTTTTAATGCTATGTCATTTATGAATAAATTCTAATATTTTTATACAATTTATCTAAATTTCTTTGTCCCCAATTTAAAGCAACACTACCAAGCACCCTTAAAGTCCCACGCATCTCCCCGTACTCAGGGTTTCTATACAATTTTCCCTATAGGGATATAGGTGCTATATACTAAAAAAAATTCCAGTGTTAGCTCTATAATTTCTTTTTCTGGTTCAAAATTAGTAGCTATGACTGTTATGTCTCAAAAAACTGAAGTCAATTCTTAGATAACAAAAGGACACTATGGGGTTGATTTACTAAAATTGGAGTGCAAAATCTGATGCAGCTGTGCATGGTAGCCAATCAGCTTCTAATGTCAGCTTAGAAAACCTGGAAGCTGGCTGGTTTCTCCCCTCTTCCCTTGTCCATGCAGAAAACACATTGGAGTTCAGCTTTAAAATATTAATATAATTTACAGTAATTTAATTTTTTATTTTTTTATAGTAATTTTCTACCTATTCAGATCTGCAGTGTTCCTTAAATTTTTTTGAGCAGTGTATTATTTATTAAACACATCAGATCTCAATGGGGAAAAATATC
The DNA here is from genome assembly GCA_029206835.1 of Rana muscosa. Classification (NCBI taxonomy): domain Eukaryota; kingdom Metazoa; phylum Chordata; class Amphibia; order Anura; family Ranidae; genus Rana; species Rana muscosa. The sequence goes on along the minus strand of CM055118.1, from coordinate 522,676,537 downwards.
ATGCTGGATATCTCTGATATGGACTGGAGAATGTGTTAGGAACAGAAGGATGCCACATTGTTTGGTGGAAATGAAAATGATCAACCTACAGAGGGCTGAATTCAGTGACACCCCGAAAATCAAAGTGAAAAAACGATGCAGCAGGCTAGTCCATTTTGCTGAAATTTCATTGCAGCAACTCAAAATGGTACTCAGTAGTTTATATGGCCCCCACGTGCTTGTATGCATGCCTGACAACGTCGGGGCATGTTCCTAATGAGACGATGGATGGTGTCCTGGGGTATTTCCTCCCAGATCTGGACCGGGGAATCACTGAGCTCCTGAACAGACTGAGGTGCACCGAAAGGAGGCTGGACCGAAACATAATGTCCCAGAAGTGTTCTACTGAATTTAGGTCAGGTGAGCGTAGGGGTCATTCAGTGGTATCAATTCCTTCATCCTCCAGGAACTGGCTGCATACTCTCGCCACATGAGACTGGGCATTGTCGTGCACCAGGAGAAACCCAGGACCCACTGCACAAGGGTAGGGTCCGACAATGGGTCAAAGGATTTCAACCGGATACCTAATGGCAGTCAGGGTGTCATTGTCTAGCCTGTAGAAATCTGTGCATCCCTCCATGGATATGCCTCTCCAGACCATCACTGACCCACCACCAATCCAGTCATGCTGAATGATGTTACAGGCAGCATAACGTCCTCCACGACTTCTCCAGACCCTTTCACGTCTGTCACATTTGCTCAGGGTGAACCTGCTCTCATCTGTGAAAAGCACAGGGCACCATTGGCGGACCTGCCAATTCTGGTGTTCAATGGAAAATGCCAATCGAGCTCCACGTGCTGGACAGTGAGCACAGGGCCCACAAGAGGACGTTGGGCCCTCAGGCCACCCTTATGAAGTCTGTTTCTGATTGTTTGGTCAGAAACATTCACACCAGTGGCCTGCTAAAGGTCATTTTGTAGGGCTCTGGCAGTGCTCATCCTGTTTCTCCTTGCACAAATGAGCAGATACCAGTCCTGCTGATGGGTTAAGGACCTTCTACAGCCATGCCCAGCTCTCCTAGAGTAACTGCCTGTCTCCTGGAATCTCCTCCATGCTCTTGAGACTGTGCTGGGAGACAACAGCAAACCTTCTGGCAATGGCACATACTGATGTGCTATCATGGAGGAGTTGGACTGCCTGTGCAACTCTGGACGCATCTGTCTGGGGTCACCACTGTTCACATATGCCTGTCATTTCAGCTGCAGGAATCTGGTGAGTTTTGCCCCTGGAAGCCGATGTATGAATCCCAGAAAGCAAGGATAACTAGCCACAAATTTGTGGCAGTGTTGAATTGCAAGTCTGTTAACTTGCTGCACATTAGTAATGGGCGTGGGCATGTTCAGATCGAACCTGGAAAACGTGTGGCAGTGTTGAATTGCAAGTCTGTTAACTTGCTGCACGTTAGTGATGGGCGGTGGCATGTTCAGATCGAACCCGGAAAATTTGTGGCAGTTGAATTGCAAGTCTGTTAACTTTCTGCACATTAGTGATGGGCGGTGGCATGTTAAAATCGAAACCGCCAGGAAGCCGTCACTGCACACCGCAAATCATGGCAGTGAGGCATTTCCTGACCTGCAGCTGCACATACACATGCTGCCTATGATTGGCGGTGTGCAATGCCGGTTTCCTGGGGGGTTTGATCCGAACGCGCCCGAGCCCATCATTACTGCACATTTTCACTGGCCCTCCAGGCCAGGGGTGCGCGCGTGCATGAGTCTCAGGCACCTTTTAGCCTGGGGCTGCAACTCCACTAGTAGGCCCAGCACCTTTAGCTGGGGCCTACCTCCAAAAGAATAATCCCAGGGTGCCCGGGAAAGGGTGGACCCGCTCTAAGAAGAGGAGACCAGGGGAGGACCTTTCTGATGGACCGGTGAGAGTTCACGGTGAAAGAGAGGCCTGGTTACCTTCTGGAGGGATTCAAAGATCTGTCACAGGCCTTACAACGTGCTATCGCTGGCACCTGTCCTTGTGTTGCAAATGCTGAGAAGTTTGGGACTGAAAGATTCTGTGGCAGAGGATCTCCCGATCGTATCTCTAGGAAACCTAAAGTGAACGTTTGAGCATCACTCCGGCTGCTAGGATCCGCTCTTACAGGGGACTATCCGGGTGAGCTAAGCATACTCAGGATCGAGTGGTGACTATCATACCAGTTTGTGCCTGGACCTATCTCCCAAAGCTTGCTGTCCTTTCTCTCATCCACCTTTCCTGTCTGCTGAACCTGAACTTGCTTGTGAAATAAACTCAGCGTTGGAGTTAAAGTGGTGTGGACATTGGCCTTACTGGGGAATAATAGAGACTTGTCCCTATACTCTAGGGAATGAGAACCAGTCTGCTGGGAGAACCTGCTGCAGGACCCAAAATTGTTAACACCGCTCAACCTCCCCAAACAGGAGGGTACGGGCATATAGCGCGGTGTGCCTTGACCTGCAAGTGAGCCGAAGGGAGGAAAAGGTCCGTGTGCTACACATGAAAAACACAGTGCACTGTTGAGTAAGCTAAAAATCAGAGTGAGAGAACAACCCCCCCCCCCCCTCAGAAACCCGAATCAAAAATAACCCCTATTGTCCGGACATAGCTATGTCAAAAAACTGGCGTGTCATTGAAAAGGGAAGCGTCCATCTGAATGTAGACTGTAGAGCAACCTTGTATCTGGATGGAATGGGTTAAAATACAGTACTGACAAATTCCTCAGAGAAATAGTCCATAGACACCTAGGTGTCAGTTGTCAGTCTAAATACACCCAAAGCAAACAGATGATTGATGCTTAGGTCAAAAAAGGGTCTTAGGTCTTCTCGCTGTACACCTGTGTAAGGTAGGAGAGTTTTACCTACACAGTGTGTGTGTGGGGTAGGGGACAGAGGACACTATGGGGGGACAAAGGACACTATGGTGGGGACAAAGCACACTATGAGGGCTACAGAGGACACTATGGCGGGGACAGAGGACACTATGGGGGGTACAGAGGACACTACAGTGGTGGGGGGATGCAGGGGACAGAGGACACTGCTTTGAGGGCACAGGGACCCATCACCTCTGGGGACAGGGACCCCATGTCCCCTGGTGACAGGGACCCCTTCTCACCTGGTGACAGGGACCCCTTCTCACCTGGGGACAGGGACCCCTTCTCTCCTGGGGACAGGGACCCCTTCTCAACTGGGAACAGGGACCCCATCACCCCTGGGGAAAGGGACCCCATCACCCCTGGGCACAGGGACTCCTTCTTACCTGAGGACAGGGACCCCTCTCACCTGGGGACTGGGTAGGGTTGCCACGTCATCCCTTTATACCCAAACACATATGAATTCCACAGGTTATGTGGCTGATTAAGGTGGTAATTAAACTCACTTGGTGCCTTATCTGCATTAAATGAGCCTCATGAACCTGTGTAATTAATGTTTTTGGGTTTATGAGGTGGCAAACCTAGGACAGGGACCCCATCACCCCTAGGGACCCCATCTCCAGACCATGCTGGCTGATAGGGATGAGCTTCGTGTTCGAGTCGAACATACGTTCGACCCGAACATCGGCTGTTCGATCGTTCGACGAAGATCGAACGATTTGGGCCGTTCGCGCCAAATTCGAGTGACGCGAACGGCCCACAATGCACTACGCCATCGCAGTGTCATCCAGGCGCTGTGATTGGCCAAGCATGCACTGTGACCCCGCATGCTTGGCCAATCACAGCGCCGGCAGCGAGGAGAGCAATGATTGGCCACAGGCAGGATGCCTGTGGCCAATTATTGCTGAGGGGGTTTAGTACACGCCCCACACTATAAAAGGCCGCCAGCGCGGCGGCCTTGTGTAGTGTGTTCCGGAGTAGGGAAAGAGAAGCATAGGCAGGGACAGTGTCATTATTTTTCCTTTACATAATCCTGGATTCCTTGTGTTTAGGGACAGATAAGGATAGGTAGGGAGAGTGTCAGTGACAGTGTGCTATTCTGTGCTAATCCTTGTTTGTAGGGACAGAGAGGTACAGTGAGGGAAAGTGTCAGTGTGCTATTCTGTTATAAACCAATCTTGCTGAACCATATTTTCAATCCTTGAGTTTAGGGACAGAGAGGTACAGTGAGGGAAAGTGTCAGTGTGCTATTTTGTGCTAAATCTTGTTTGTAGGGACAGAGAGGTACAGTGAGGGAAAGTGTCAGTGTGCTATTTTGTGCTAAATCTTGTTTGTAGGGACAGAGAGGTACAGTGAGGGAAAGTCTCAGTGTGCTATTCTGTTCGAAACCAAATTTGCTGTTCCATATTTTCAATCCTTGAGTTGAGGGACAGAGAGGTACAGTGAGGGAAAGTGTCAGTGTGCTATTCTGTTCTAAAACTATTTTGCTGAACCATATTTTCAATCCTTGAGTTGAGGGACAGAGAGGTACAGTGAGTGAAACTGACAGTGTGCTATTCTGTTCTAAACCAATTTTGCTGTTCCATATTTTCAATCCTTGAGTTGAGGGACAGAGAGGTACAGTGAGTGAAACTGACAGTGTGCTATTCTGTTCTAAACCAATTTTGCTGTTCCATATTTTCAATCCTTGAGTTGAGGGACAGAGAGGTACAGTGAGTGAAACTGACAGTGTGCTGTTCTGTTCTAAACCAAATTTGCTGTTCCATATTTTCAATCCTTGAGTTGAGGGACAGAGAGGTACAGTGAGGGAAAGTGTCAGTGTGCTATTCTGTTCTAAAACTATTTTGCTGAACCATATTTTCAATCCTTGAGTTGAGGGACAGAGAGGTACAGTGAGTGAAACTGACAGTGTGCTATTCTGTTCTAAACCAATTTTGCTGTTCCATATTTTCAATCCTTGAGTTGAGGGACAGAGAGGTACAGTGAGTGAAACTGACAGTGTGCTATTCTGTTCTAAACCAATTTTGCTCTTCCATATTTTCAATCCTTGAGTTGAGGGACAGAGAGGTACAGTGAGGGAAAGTGTCAGTGTGCTATTCTGTTCTAAAACTATTTTGCTGAACCATATTTTCAATCCTTGAGTTGAGGGACAGAGAGGTACAGTGAGTGAAACTGACAGTGTGCTGTTCTGTTCTAAACCAAATTTGCTGTTCCATATTTTCAATCCTTGAGTTGAGGGACAGAGAGGTACAGTGAGGGAAAGTGTCAGTGTGCTATTCTGTTCTAAAACTATTTTGCTGAACCATATTTTCAATCCTTGAGTTGAGGGACAGAGAGGTACAGTGAGTGAAACTGACAGTGTGCTGTTCTGTTCTAAACCAAATTTGCTGTTCCATATTTTCAATCCTTGAGTTGAGGGACAGAGAGGTACAGTGAGGGAAAGTGTCAGGGTGCTATTCTGTTCTAAAACTATTTTGCTGAACCATATTTTCAATCCTTGAGTTGAGGGACAGAGAGGTACAGTGAGGGAAAGTGTCAGTGTGCTATTCTGTTCTAAACCAATTTTGCTGTTCCATATTTTCAATCCTTGAGTTAAAGGAACAGAGAGGTACAGTGAGTGAAACTGACAGTGTGCTATTCTGTTCTAAACCAATTTTGCTGTTCCATATTTTCAATCCTTGAGTTGAGGGACAGAGAGGTACAGTGAGTGAAACTGACAGTGTGCTGTTCTGTTCTAAACCAAATTTGCTGTTCCATATTTTCAATCCTTGAGTTGAGGGACAGAGAGGTACAGTGAGGGAAAGTGTCAGTGTGCTATTCTGTTCTAAAACTATTTTGCTGAACCATATTTTCAATCCTTGAGTTGAGGGACAGAGAGGTACAGTGAGTGAAACTGACAGTGTGCTATTCTGTTCTAAACCAATTTTGCTGTTCCATATTTTCAATCCTTGAGTTGAGGGACAGAGAGGTACAGTGAGTGAAACTGACAGTGTGCTATTCTGTTCTAAACCAATTTTGCTGTTCCATATTTTCAATCCTTGAGTTGAGGGACAGAGAGGTACAGTGAGTGAAACTGACAGTGTGCTGTTCTGTTCTAAACCAAATTTGCTGTTCCATATTTTCAATCCTTGAGTTTAGGGACAGAGAAGGACACTCGTAGAAATTATCAGTGTGCTATTCTGTGCTAAATCTTGTTTGTAGGGAGGGACAGAGTAGGACAGTGAGGGAAAGTGTCAGTGTGCTATTCTGTTCTAAAACTATTTTGCTGAACCATATTTTCAATCCTTGTGTTTAGGGACAGAGAAGGATAGGCAGGGGACAGTGTCAGTGTCATTGTTGCTAAGCCTCCTGCACAGTATACACCTAAAGGTAGCCCTTATTGCTGTTTTTCCCATCTCCCTGCAGGCCATCCATTAAAATGTCTGGAAGGCAACCAAGGAGAGGCAGACAGTCAGGAGGCAAAAAAAGAGGGCAAGCAGGCTCTGTGTCTGGGGGCAACAGTGCTGGTCATGTACGCGGTGCATTGTCATCAGCACATGGCCATGGGACACGCTTGTCCTTGTTTTCGGCAGCTGGACATGTTGAGCCACATCATGCCGAAGACTTGGTAGAGTGGATGACCAAGCCCACCTCATCCTCCTCATCCTCTCTCACCCAGGCTCAGGGTACTGGCAAAGCAGCTGCCAAAGCGTCCTCTTCTCTGGTATCATTATCTTCATTAGTCAATCCTTCCCTAGACCCACCATGCCCTCCTCCTGAGGAGTCCCCCGAACTGTTTGAGCACAGTGTTGGGTACATGCTCCAGGAGGATGCCCAGCGTTTGGAAGGATCTGATGATGATACCCAGCTAGAGGAAGGCAGCAGCGTGAGAGCAGAGAGAGGGGATGCTCAAGAAGGACACCAATCTGGCAGTCATGCTCCAGCAGCTGCAGCATATTGCCAGATTGGCTCCAGTGATGAGGAGGGAGGGGATGATGAGGTCACTGACTCCACGTGGGTGCCTAATAGGAGAGAGGAGGAGGAGGAGGATGAGGAGGAGGCACATCTCCAACGAGGCAGGATGCCCTTGAGTGGCCAGCGTATGGGCAGCACACCGACGGAATCACACCGCAGAGCTCCGCCTGTGCAGGGCGCTGCCTCTGCCCGTCATGCAAAAAGTTCTTTGGTGTGGGCCTTTTTTGAGGCGAGTGCATCAGATCGCACAGCTGCTGTTTGCAACATATGTCTCAAGCGTATATCGCGTGGCCAAAACATCAGCCGCTTGGGCACCACATGCTTGATCAGACATATGTTGACCTGCCATGCAGCTCGTTGGCAAGCCTACCTTAAAGACCCACACCAAAGAACAAAGCTGACCTCTTCTTGCACCGCATCAGCTGGGATCTCCAACCCCACTATACCTTCACTCCTCTCTGAAACCTGCTCTGAGAGGAATGAAGGTGTAGAATTAGGTGTGTCACAGGCATGTACTTGCGGGCACTCTGCTAGCAGTACACCAACGTCCGATTCTAGCAGGCAAATTTCCCTGCCCCAGCTGCTGGACCGTCAAAAGAAGTTCACTCCCAGCCATCCACATGCCCAGCGGTTGAATGCTAGCTTGGCTAAATTGCTAGCGCTTCAACTGCTGCCTTTTCAGTTGGTAGACTCGCCCCCCTTCCGTGAGTTTGTGCAATGTGCGGTTCCTCAGTGGCAGGTTCCCAAACGACACTTTTTCGCACGGAAGGCTATTCCGGCTCTCTACAGGCATGTGGAAGGCAATGTCTTGGCCTCGCTGGACAGGGCGGTCAGCGGTAAGGTGCATATTACCGCTGACTCATGGTCCAGCAGGCATGGACAGGGACGTTACCTTTCTTTCACGGCCCATTGGGTCACTCTTTTGGCAGCTGGGAAGGATGCAGGACAAGGTGCAGTAGTGTTGGAGGTTGTTCCACCGCCACGCCTCCAAAATGCTACTACTGGTTGTGACACACCTCTCTCCTCCACCCCCTCCTCTTCTTCCTCCATGGCCTCTTCCTGTGGTTTGTCCTTGGAACCAGCGGTGCTCCGTAGGCGTTCAAGGGGCTACGCAAGTACGCAGGCAAAAAGATGCCATGCCGTGCTTGCGCTGGTGTGTTTGGGGGACAGGAGCCACACTGGGGCAGAGGTCCTGTCTGCTCTGCAGGGGCAGGCCGAGAGGTGGTTGACGCCACGCCAGCTTAAGCCAGGAATGGTGGTTTGCGACAATGGCACCAACCTCCTCTCCGCCCTCCGACAGGGACAACTGACCCATGTGCCCTGTATGGCTCACGTCCTTAACCTGGTGGTGCAGCGGTTCTTGGGCAGGTACCCGGGCTTACAGGATGTCCTGAGGCAGGCCAGGAAAGTCTGTGTGCATTTCCGCAGATCTTATAATGCCAGTGCTCGCCTGGCTGAGCTTCAAAAGGAGTTGAACCTGCCCAAGAACCGCCTTATATGTGACATGCCCACCAGGTGGAACTCAACGTTGGCCATGCTGCAGCGGCTGCACATGCAGCAGAGGGCCATCAATGAGTACCTGTGCGACTACGGCACCAGGACAGGGTCAGGGGAGCTCGGGTTTTTTTCACCACGCCAGTGGGGCATGATCAGGGATGCATGCACTGTCCTGGCACCATTTGAGGAGGCCACGAGGATGGTGAGCAGTGACAGTGCATGCATCAGTGACACTGTACCTCTTGTCCACCTGTTGGAGCACACGCTGCGTGGAATAATGGACAGGGCACTTGAGGCAGAACAGAGGCAGGAAGAGGAGGACTTCCTTGCCTCTCAAGGCCCCCTTTACCCAGACAGTGTTCCTTCTGTCCCACCCATCGCACAGGAAGAGGAGGAGGAGGAGGAGGATTGTGTCAGCATGGAGGTGGAGGCTGGCACTCAGCATCATCAGCAGCAGTCTTTTAGGGATGATTTACAGTCCCAAGAAACCAGTGGACTTGTACGTGGCTGGGAGGAGGTGGCTGCGGATCATGTCGTCCTTAGTGACCCAGAGGACTCCGGACTGAATGCCTCAGCTAACCTACGCTGCATGGCCTCCCTGATCCTGCAAAGTCTGCGGAAGGATCCTCGTATTCTTCGGATCAAGGAGAGAGACCATTACTGGCTGGCCACTCTCCTTGATCCACGGTACAAGGGTAAGGTTGCGGACCTTATCGTACCGTCGCAGAGGGAGCAGAGGATGAGACAACTCCGGGAGGCCTTGCAGAATGGTCTGTGCAACGCGTTCCCAGAGACTGGGAGGTTACAAACTCCTGGTCCTGGACAACGAGTTGCTGAGGCTTCGGGCAGTCAAAGAAGGTGCGGTGGGGAAGGTGGCCGTCTGACCGATGCGTTCAGACAATTCTTTAGTCCGCAGCCCCAAAGTATGATCGGTTCCAGCAACCATCGCCAGCGTCTGATATACATGGTGCAGGAATACCTAGGGGCAAGGTCAGACTTGGACACCTTCCCCACCGAAAATCCTCTGGCTTACTGGGTCTTGAGGATGGATCACTGGCCAGAGCTTGCACAGTATGCAATTGAGCTACTGGCCTGTCCTGCATCCAGCGTTCTTTCAGAACGCACATTCAGTGCTGCTGGAGGATTTGTCACGGATCACAGGGTGCGCCTGTCCACCGACTCGGTTGATCGACTGACTTTCATCAAGATGAACCAGTCTTGGATCACCACCAGCTACCACACACCAGATGCTGATATAACAGACTAATTGATTTTAAAATGTCACATCCCTTCAAGACTGATGCTGATGCTGAGTGCCTGTGCTGTTATGTTGACTGGCTATCCTCCTCCTCCTCCTCAATGATACGATTAACGATGATAGCTTGGAAGATCATTTTGGTTTATGGGTGACGCCACCAGTGGCTAAGGCCCAATTTTTCAGCCCCTGTTTAACAGGGGCGTGTAATTTAAATTTTTGATGCAATACTTTGCAACAGGCCTCATTGCTGTGCTCCAAGTACAGTATCTGTGAGGGGTTGCAGTGTTGTGCCACCAGTGCCTAAGGCCCAATTTTTCAGCCCCTGTTCAACAGGGGCATGCAATTATAATTATTGATCTAATAATTCACAGCAGGGCCCATTGCTGCGCCCACCAAGAGTAACTGTCAGGCCTTACAGTGTTGTGGCACCAGCACCACCATCACCACCACCACCACCACCAAAGGCCCAATTTTTAAGCCCCTGTTCAACAGGGGCATGCAATTATAATTATTGATCTAATAATTCACAGCAGGGACCATTGCTGCGCCCACCAAGAGTAACTGTCAGGCCTTACAGTGTTGTGGCACCAGCACCACCATCACCACCACCACCACCACCAAAGGCCTAATTTTTCAGCCCCTGTTCAACAGGGGCATGCAATTACAATTCTTGATCTAATAATTCACAGCAGGGCCCATTGCTGCGCCCACCAAGAGTAACTGTCAGGCCTTACAGTGTTGTGGCACCAGCACCACCATCAAAGGCCCAATTTTTACTACCACTGATCAACAATTATATGTTATTACAATTCCTGATATAATAGTTGACAGCAGGGCGTTCCAGCACCCACCAAGAGTAACTGTGAGTGCTTACAGTGTTGTGCCAACACCAACACCTAATGGGCCAATTTCTGCAGAGTATATACGGCAGGTCCCTACTTTCAAACATCCAACTTACAAACGACTACTACTTGCAAACGGAAGAAGACAACAGGAAGTGAGAGGAAATCTACCCCTTGGAAGGAAAATTCTCTCCTGTAAGAATTAATATGGGAGAAAGGTGTCTCCTCTCTACTGATGCTTTATCACCAATCCTTGTTTCAATAAAAACACCACATTTCAAAAACAGTTGTCATTGGGACGCAAAGTGAGGTGAAATGTTCTGAACAGGGGCACAGACAGCAAAAAAAATGTGACAGGGGTGATAACCGTTCCCTATGTTTTACAAAAAACTAAAAAAAAGGAATTTGCCATGGAGCTCCACTTAAACAATGCAGCTGTTCAAAATTATAAACAGATTCTACATAAGAACAAACCTACAGTCCCTGTCTTGTATGCACCGCCTGTATACGGCTGTTCAGAGTATATAGGTCCTTTTTTATTTTGTGTGCGGGGTTCCCCTTAATATCCATACAAGACCCAAAGGGGCTGGTAATGGGCTGGGGTAGGGGGGGGGGGGGTTGATGGGGTAGCTATGCCATTTTTCCTAAAGATTTTCATCCATATTACCGGGACCACACATTGCATTAAAGCCGCAAGCAGTTTTAAATGGCTTTTTTTTCCTTTAGAAGTGTCATTTTGTGCAGGGACAGTTCTAAACACGGGAAACACGTGGCACTTCACAGGCATACTTTAGACGCCCCCCAGGTACAATATTTAAAGGAATATTTGACTTTTTTTTTTCACTTTATGCATCATTAAAATGACTGCTCCCGGAAAACGTCCGTTTTTAAAACTTCTTTTTGCATTGATACATGTCCCCTGGTGCAGAAGCCGGATTCCCAAACTCTGTTTCGGACAATAACATGGATAATAGTCGTTATAATTAGCACTTTAGAATCCGAACGTTCGCATCCATTGTATTTAATAGGGTTCTAATGTTCGTACGAACTTTCGGTCCGTTCGCGGGTTCTGGTGCGAACCGAACCCGGGGGTGTTCGGCTCATCACTACTGGCTGACAAGGCTGGCCTCAGCCACCCTTGGGCTTGGCTATCTGGGATGTATTCCGCTGTGTGAAGGAGGCTTGAATGTCATTCAGTAAGCTTTCCATCTTCCTCTTCAAGAGATTGTTTCTGGCATTGTTGTTATATTGTTTTCTTTGCACTCAGTAAATAACCAGCCCAATATTTTGTGCTATACCCTCTTTATCAGAATGCGTCTGAACCATTGAATGATGCCTGGGAAAACAAATAGCAAATTAGTCTGCTGTTATATAATTAGCAGAAGCAAACAAACTGACCCTGTGTGACCTATCATTACCAATAACTAGCACTGTATCCAAGTGCTTATTATTGCTTGCAGAGATTTTCAAGTATGATTGAAAATCTATGAGACCAACTGATTGCTGCTTTTTTTTCCCTGCATGTGTGTCAATAAAAAAGACCACCGGAGTTAGAAAAACAAAAAATAGTTTGTATATGCAGCACACCTGGGGGGTCATCTGCACTGTGTACCACCACTTCAAGACCCCTTTTACAAGAGACTTGCGTTTGCTTACATCAGACTTCCTCAGATCTGTTTATGTAAGTACATATTTTTTTGCCTCAAACCAGACATGTGCATGAGGTCTTAGGAAAGTTATTGTTTTTTTAAACGTTTAAAGACTGAACAAACATCATTAGTATTCCACCTTTATAAAGTTAACCTATTTGATTCGACTTCTGTGTCTTATTAAAAAGGTAAGCTGGCTGTGGATTCTGCTGAATCAGCAAGTGGCCATACTGTCATTACAGACTGGGATCTAAAGAGGTATGTCAATGCATAAAGTGGCGCTTAAAATAAGACACTGCATCTTCATGTACATTGATTGAAAATAGCTTTTTCTTTGCTGTATATTTGACCGGTATGCTGTGTTAAAACATGTATCCCGCCATTGATGAGCTTTCCTTCTGAAGACGCCTGTCTGGATGTAAATTTTTTTTGCAATTAGAGGTTTAAATAAGGTGTGAGAAGGCGGCACTGTGACCGGTGATCTTTGACTTCTCACGTGTTGTTCAGGTAGATCTCCACCTCTGTAAGGTTGCCTACCCCTGTATTAAATGTTTGCTTTTGGGTTTAATACAACACTAAAGCCCTGTACACACGATCGGATTTCCTATGGATTCTAATCCGATGGATTTTTCCATCGGAAATCCGATGAAGCTGACTTCCATCAGTCTTGCCTACACACCATCAGTCAAAAAACTGATCGTCCCAAATGCTGTGACGTACAACGGCACTATAAAGGGGAAGTTCAAATCCAATGGCGCCACCCTTTGGGCTGCTTTTGCTGATTTCGTGTTACCGCGTGTTAGTAAAAGTTTGGTGAGAGCCGATTCATGCTTTTCAGTCTCCATGCTTTTCAGTCCGTTACAGCATGACGAATGTGCTATCTCCATTACGAACGCTAGTTTTACCTGAACGAGCGCTCCCGTCTCATAATTCAGTCTGAGCATGCGTGGGTTTTTTATCCGATGGACTTCCACACAGACTTTGCTATCTGTTTTTATCCTATGGGAAAAATTTAAAACATGTTCTATTTTTTCACACCGATGGAAAAAAGACAGATGGAGCCCACACACGATCGGTTTGTCCGATGAAAACAGTCCATCGGACTGTTTTCATCGGTGAAACCGATCGTGTGTACACGGCTTTACTCTTTCGATTGGCAGAGCAGTTTTTGCAGGGTTTTTTGCACACATGTTTAACAAATCATTTTAGGCCTGAAGATTACACTAAACCCAAAACATTATTTATTTTCTGAAAGCAGACACCCTAGAAAATAAAATACTGGTAGTTCCAATTTTTCATATCACACGTTATTACCGCAAAATTTCCATAAAAAAACATAGCATAAAAAAACACACTAAAGTGAATTTTAGGGCAAACAAACACAATAAACTACTCATTATTTTGTGGTAAAATATAAAAGATGAGGTTGCACCAAGTAAATAGATACCCAACATGTCAAACCTTAAATTTCTTTGCGCCCATGAAATTGCGAAAAACCTCAGCACCCTATATTTTCTATAAGCAATGCTTTAAAAGCCCCCTATAGGTCATCAGTTTAGTGTTATGGAGGAGGTCTTGTGCTAGAATTATTGCTCTCACTCTGGTGGGCGCGGCAATATGCAACATGTGTATCACAATCAATGTTTTCACATGTAGGTGCCGCCAATGCGGGGGGTGGGAGGCCTTACAAAAATGTTATGTGCTTGGGTGTAACTTTATTTTTTCGCAAACATTTTCTTTCTTTTTTACTTTTTTTTTTTATCTCATAGGAGATGTGATGTGTTTTAGGTGACACATTCTCTTTAATTAGACATGCAGGGTCTAAAAGTTTGGACTCCCCAGATCGCTTTGGAAAACCTTGCTCAGAGCACTGACCAGCTGACCCAGAAGTGACGTCATCAGAGGCGGCTCTAGGCTTTGTGAGGCCTTAGGCAAATCTTGATCATGAGGCCCCACTCACATTCACAATGGGAAAAGACTGTGCAACATGATACAAGAGATGGTCTTACGGTAATGACAAGCAAAATGTCACCTGGCTAACAGGGTAACACCACATTGCTGCAGCAGCCACCAAAAACTAGAGCCACAGACAGAGTGCAGACAGGTGATCCTTCTATACACTCCTCCATCCCCTACAAGCAGGAGAAGCCGACACATTCGCTTTGAGCGCCCTGCAGTGTATTCTGGGAGGTGTAGTCTCTGCAGAGCACATGCACCGACGGGGCAAGTCTAGTGTGAGGTGTGGTGAACTACAACTCCTGCCATGCAATGTGGGGCAGGCTTTGGGAGAAGGCTAGGATAGCAGTAAAGCCTGCTGTTGGCTGCAGCTGATGAGATGTTCTCCGTTTGAGGGAGGTGTTACAGCTGGCTGAAACCTCCATGAATTTACCCAAGTGTGTGCTGGTCTGCTCACTCCGCCAGCCTGGGGACACCCAGGGGCATCTTTAATATTGATTGGACCCTGGGCAAACATTCCCCCCCCCCCTCTCCACCCCTACCAATTTCCCTCTCCACGCCAACATCCCAAAAAACAAACATGCACATAGACTTATCTAAAAAAATAAAATAAAATGGTTCACACTCACTGATTGCTCCAGGCCCACTGATTGGTTGCTAGAGGTTATTGAACAATATTACCGCTCAATATTTGGTTGCTAGAGGTTACTGCACATCATTACCCCTCACCCATTGGTTGCTAGAGTTTACTGCACATCATTACAGTTTACCCATTGGTTGATAGAGGTTACTATACGTCATTACCGCTCACTGATTGGTTGCAAGAGGTTACTGCACATTATTACAGCTCACTGATTGGTTGCTATAGGTTACTGCTTATCATTATCACTCACTGATTTGTTGCTAGAGGTTACTACAAATTTATACTTCTCACTGATTGGTTGCTATGGGTTACTGCTCATCATTATCGCTCACTGATTGTTTGCTAGAGGTTATAGCACATCATTACCGCTCACTGTGTGGCAGGGCAGTATTGTGGTGTGTGATACAAATGTTGGGTTAAAGTTGGTTGGATGACAGGATGCAGTTTGGGGTGATGTGACAGCATTGGGGTGAGAGGCTGAGATCATATCTCCCCTATAATGATAGGGAGTAGGGTGATAGGATGCTACAGGAGGGGTACAGGAGGGATGAGGATAATAATGACAGGAGGCAGGGTGGTAGGATGCCAGAGAAGGTGTACAGGGGGATGATGATGACAGGGGGTGGAGTGGTAGGAGGCCAGAGGTGGGGTAGAGAGGACTGATGGGGATGTTGATGACAATGGGCGGAGTGGTAGAATGTCAGCAAAGGGGGATGATGATGACAGTGGGTGGGGTGGTAGGAAGCTGTCAGTGGGGTACAGGGGGATGATGATGATGATAATAATAATGATGGGGGTAGGGTGGTTGGATGCTAGAGGTGGGCTACAGGGGGATGTTGATGACCGGAGGCAGGGTCATAGGATGTCAGAGGTGGGGGTATAGGGATGATGATGATAGTGGGTGAGGTGGTAGAAAGCTGGCAGAGGAGTACAGGGGGATGAAGATTACAGGGGGTGGAATTGTAAGAAACTGGCAATGGGGCACAGATGGGATGATGATGATGGTGGGGGTGGGGCGGTAGGAAGCTGGCAATGGGGTAGTGGGGGATGAATATGACAGGGGGTGGGTGGTAGGAGGCTGGCAGGGCGGTGCAGGGGGGGATGAAGATGACAGGGGTTGGGTGGTAGGAGGCTGGCAGAGAAGTGCAGGGGGATGAAGATGACAGGGGGTGGGTGGAAGGAGCTGGCAGAGCGGCGCAGGGGGGATGAAGAGGACAGGGGTGGGATGGTAAGAAACTGGCAATGGGGCACAGATGGGATGATGATGGTGGGGGTGGGGCGGTAGGAAGCTGGCAGTGGGGTAGTGGGGGATGAATATGACAGGGGGTGGGGTGGTAGCAGGCTGGCAGGGCGGTGCAGGGGGGATGAGGATGACAGGGGGTGGGTGGTAGGAGGCTGGCAGAGAAGTGCATGGGGATGAAGATGACAGGGGGTGGGTGGAAGGAGCTGACAGAGCAGTGTAGGGGGATGAAAATGACAGGGGGTGGGTGGTAGGAGGCTGGCAGGAGGCTGGCAGAGAAGTGCATGGGGATGAAGATGACAGGGGGTGGGTGGAAGGAGCTGACAGAGCAGTGCAGGGGGATGAAGATAACAGGGGGTGGGTGGTAGGAGGCTGGCAGAGCGGTGCAGGGGGATGAAGATAACAGGGGGTGGGTGATAGGAGGCTGGCAGAGCGGTGCAGGGGGGATGAAGATGACAGGAGGTGGGTGGTAGGAGGCTGGCAGAGCAGTGCAGGGGGGATGAAGATGACAGGGGGTGGGTGGTGGGAGGCTGGCAGAGCGGTGTAGGGGAATGAAGATGACAGGGGGTGGGGTGGTAGGAGGCTGGCAGAGCGGTGCAGGGGGGGATGAAAATGACAGGGGGTGGGGTGGTAGGAGGCTGCCAGAGTGGTGCAGGGGGGATGAAGATGACAGGGGGTGGGTGGAAGGAGCTGGAGGTGCAGGGGGATGAAGATGACAGGGGGTATGAAGATGACAGGGGGTTGGTGGAAGGAGCTGGCGGTGCAGGGGGATGAAGATGACAGGGGGTGGGTGGTAGGAGGCTGGCAGAGAGGTGCAGGGGATTGAAGATGACAGGGGGTGTGTGGAAGGAGCTGGCGGCACAGGGGGGATGAAGATGACAGGGTGTGGGTGGTAGGAGGCTGGCAGAGCGATGCAGGGGGATGAAGATGACAGGGGGTGGGTGGTAGGAGGCTGGCAGAGAGGTGCAGGGGGATGAAGATGACAGGAGGTGGGTGGAAGGAGCTAGCGGTACAGGGGGTGGGTGGTAGGAGGCTGGCAGAGCGGTGCAGGGGGATGAAGATGACAGGGGGTGGGTGGAAGGAGCTGGTGGTACAGGGGGCGTGAAGATGAAGGGGGTGGGGGGTAGGAGGCTGGCAGAGAGGTGCAGGGGGATGAAGATGACAGGGAGTGGGTGGAAGGAGCTGGCGGTACAGGGGGGGTGAAGATGACAGGGGGTGGGTGGTAGGAGGCTGGCCGAGCGGTGCAGGGGGATGAAGATGACAGGGGTGGGTGGAAGGAGCTTGTTGTACAGGGGGAATGACGATGACAGGGGTGGGCGGTAGGAGGCTGGCAGAGCGGTGCAGGGGGATGAAGATGACAGGGGGTGGGTGGTAGGAGGCTGGCAGAGCGGTGCAGGGGGATGAAGATGACAGGGGGTGGGTGGTAGGAGGCTGGCAGAGCGGTGCAGGGGGATGAAGATGACAGGGGGTGGGTGGTAGGAGGCTGGCAGAGAGGTGCAGGGGGATGAAGATGACAGGGGGTGGGTGGTAGGAGGCTGGCAGAGCGGTGCAGGGGGATGAAGATGACAGGGGGTGGGTGGTAGGAGGCTGGCAGAGAGATGCAGGGGGATGAAGATGACAGGGGGTGGGTGGTAGGAGGCTGGCAGAGAGATGCAGGGGGATGAAGATGACAGGGGGTGGGTGGTAGGAGGCTGGCAGAGCGGTGCAGGGGGATGAAGATGACAGGGGGTGGGGGGTAGGAGGCTGGCAGAGAGATGCAGGGGGATGAAGATGACAGGGGGTGGGTGGTAGGAGGCTGGCAGAGAGATGCAGGGGGATGAAGATGACAGGGGGTGGGTGGTAGGAGGCTGGCAGAGAGATGCAGGGGGATGAAGATGACAGGGGGTGGGTGGTAGGAGGCTGGCAGAGAGATGCAGGGGGGTGAAGATGACAGGGGGTGGGTGGTAGGAGGCTGGCAGAGAGATGCAGGGGGATGAAGATGACAGGGGGTGGGTGGTAGGAGGCTGGCAGAGAGATGCAGGGGGATGAAGATGACAGGGGGTGGGTGGTAGGAGGCTGGCAGAGAGATGCAGGGGGAGGAAGATGACAGGGGGTGGGTGGTAGGAGGCTGGCAGAGAGATGCAGGGGGGTGAAGATGACAGGGGGTGGGTGGTAGGAGGCTGGCAGAGAGATGCAGGGGGGTGAAGATGACAGGGGGTGGGTGGTAGGAGGCTGGCAGAGAGATGCAGGGGGGTGAAGATGACAGGGGGTGGGTGGTAGGAGGCTGGCAGAGAGATGCAGGGGGGTGAAGATGACAGGGGGTGGGTGGTAGGAGGCTGGCAGAGAGATGCAGGGGGATGAAGATGACAGGGGGTGGGTGGTAGGAGGCTGGCAGAGAGATGCAGGGGGGTGAAGATGACAGGGGGTGGGTGGTAGGAGGCTGGCAGAGAGATGCAGGGGGATGAAGATGACAGGGGGTGGGTGGTAGGAGGCTGGCAGAGAGATGCAGGGGGATGAAGATGACAGGGGGTGAGGTAGTAGGATACTAGGCACAGGGGTTTATGATGAGGATAGAGATGATGAGAGGGGGTAAGTTGGTAGGAAGCTGACAGTGGGAAGTATGGTGACAGGAAGTAGGGTGGTGGTATGCCAGGAACAAGGGATGATGAGGAGAATTATTATGGCAGGGGGTCAGTAGGTGGCATCATATGCCGGAGGATGGCATAATACCAGGGCTGTGTCTGTGTGTGTGTGTAAGGTCGCTCGGGAGGTAACATTACTACACTACAGGATGCTGTCAGTGTCGTGCAGGAGTCACCATTAGAAGGTACCTGTAGGCAGTCATCCTCGATGACTGTCAGGCGCCAGCTCTGACACCGTCCATCAGAGGAGAGGAGAGAACAGAGAAAGCACAACCGCTACGCTACGGCCATTATCCACGCTGACTGCACATGGCAGGAGACTTTCAGAGCGCTGCAGAAGGCGGGGGAGGGGAGTACATGCAGCCGTCCACTGACCATGAGACTTTCAGGCAGTGCTGAGTCAAGTGGTCAGTCAGTCAGTTCCACCCCTGGCAAGGAAAAAAAAGTTGCGGGCACCGCAGCGCAGGCTTTTGTCCCGCATAACTTTAGAGATGGGGACACTAACGGGGGGGGGGGGGAACATTCCCACACAGGTTAGGCAGATTGCGAGGCCCCTGGAAGCGCGGGGCCTTAGGCAATTGCCTAATTGGCCTAATTAGAGGGCCGCCTCTGGACGTCATAGACCTCGCTTTCCGGGTCACAGCTAGAAGGGGAGTAGAGCGGACGTGTGCCCGTGGTTCTCCTTCTCCTTCAGCCGCCATGTCTGTCCCGGGCCCACCGATGGGCAAGCGAAGCCCAGAAAACATGGCAGGGGTGTGAGCAATCCGGAGGCAGCGCAGCCTCCTGAATGTTTTCACCTGACAGGTAGGAGTCTGCCTGTCAGTTTCACACACAGTCCTGGTGCCTGCAGCCACCGAATCGTGTGTGATAACCCCCGCTGTCAGGTCCGTACCACGTACAGACCTGGCAGCGAAAGGGTTAAAGTGGTTCTAAAGGCAGAAGGTTTTTACTTTAATAATGCAGCAGGGCCCTCTGATTCCTCCTGTATTGAAATTATTTAATTATTTGTAACTGTACTGTCTGCCCTCGTGTTGTAAAGTGCTGCGCTATATAAATCCTGTATAATAATAATAATAATAATAATAATTCCATGCATTAAGATAAAGAAGCCTTCTGTGACCAACTCCCCCCTGTATACTTATCTGAGCCCAATCTCGATCTAGCGCAGTGCCCAAGAACAGAAGCGCCGCTCTCTCTCTCCCTCTTCACAGGACTCAGATGCAGCAGAAGGAGTTGTTGCCTATTGCTGCTACCAATCAAAACCTGTAAGGAGAGAGCTGGGTGCGGGGCTGAGCCACACTGTATGTGTCAATAGACACACACATCCCGACTCAGAAACTAGGCTGCACAAGTGCCTTCAAAAGCAAGCGGATTGCTGCGGGAGCACTCGGAAGGCAGGAGGAGCCTAGAGTGCCAGCAGGGGACCCCAGAAGAGGAGAATCTGGGCTGTTCTTTGTAATACACAGAATAGATACAGTGGGGCAAAAAAGTATTTAGTCAGCCACCAATTGTGCAAGTTTTCCCATTTAAAAAGATGAGAGAGGCCTGTAATTGTCATCATAGGTATACCTCAACTATGAGAGACAAAATGTGGAAACAAATCCAGACAATCACATTGTCTGATTTGGAAAGAATTGATTTGCAAATTATGGTGGAAAATAAGTATTTGGTCACCTACAAACAAGCAAGATTTCTAGCTCTCACAGACCTGTATCTTCTTCTTTAAGAGGCTCCTCTGTCCTCCACTCATTACCTGTATTAATGGCTCCTGTTTGAACTTGTTATCAATATAAAAGACACCTGTCCACAACCTCAAACAGTCACACTCCAAACTCCACTATGGTGAAGACCAAAGAGCTGTCACACCAGAAACAAAATTGTAGACCAGCACCAGGCTGGGAAGACTAAATCTGCAATAGGCAAGCAGCTTGGTGTGAAGAAATCAGCTGTGGGAGCAATAATTAGAAAATGGAAGACATACAAGACCACTGATAATCTCCCTCGATCTGGGGCTCCACGCAAGATCTCACCCCGTGGGGTCAAAATGATCACAAGAACGGTGAGCAAAAATCCCAGAACCACACGGGGGGACCTAGTGAATGACTTGCAGAGAGCTGGGACCAACGTAACAAAGGCTACCATCAGTAAGACACTACGCCACCAGGGACTCAGATACTGCAGTGCCAGACGTGTCACTCTGCTTAAGCCAGTACATGTCCGGGCCCATCTGAGGTTTGCTAGAGAGCATTTGGATGATCCAGAAGAGGATTGGGAGAATGTCATATGGTCAGATGAAGCCAAAGTAGAACTGTTTGGTAGAAACACAACTCGTTGTGTTTGGAGGAGAGAGAATACTGAGTTGCAACCAAAGAACACCATACCTACTGTGAAGCATGGGGGTGGCAACATCATGCTTTGGGGCTGTTTCTCTGCAAAGGGAACAGGACGACTGATCCGTGTACATGAAAGAATGAATGGGGCCATGTTTCGTGAGATTTTGAGTGCAATCCTCCTCCCATCAGCAAGGACATTGAAGATGAAACGTGGCTGGGTCTTTCAGCATGACAATGATCCCAAACACACCACTCGGGCAACGAAGGAGTGGCTTCGTAAGAAGCATTTCAAGGTCCTGGATTGGCCTAGCCAATCTCAACCCCATAGAAAACCTTTGGAGGGAGTTG
This sequence comes from Rana muscosa, assembly GCA_029206835.1. NCBI lineage: Eukaryota > Metazoa > Chordata > Amphibia > Anura > Ranidae > Rana > Rana muscosa. The sequence continues at coordinate 522,655,317 of CM055118.1, read as the reverse complement.
AAAGTCTGTGTTGCCCAGGGACAGCCCCAAAACATCACTGCTCTAGAGGAGATCTGCATGGAGGAATGGGCCAACATACCAGCAACAGTGTGTGACAACCTTGTGAAGACTTACAGAAAACGTTTGACCTCTGTCATTGCCAACAAAGGATATATAACAAAGTATTGAGATGAACTTTTGATATTGACCAAACACTTATTTTCCACCATATTTGCAAATAAATTCTTTCCAAATCAGACAATGTGATTGTCTGGATTTGTTTCCACGTTTTGTCTCTCATAGTTGAGGTATACCTATGATGACAATTACAGGCCTCTCTCATCTTTTTAAGTGGGAGAACTTGCACAATTGGTGGCTGACTAAATACTTTTTTGCCCCACTGTAAGTATAACATTTTTATTATTTCAAAAAACATTCAAACATTTACAGTCACTTTAATGACACATGCTATTTTTTGTTCTAAATATTGAAGTCCCCTTTTTTCATCAAGGTTTGGACCTTCAAACCTTTAAATGGTGGTACGACAAGGGGTTGTACCGCATTGGTCAATTCTTTTCCTCTATAGGCCCTTTACCTATTGAATATTTTATGAACAAATTAAATCTCCCTTTATCCGAAAAACCGAGATTTCATCAAATCGCTAATTTAATTCATTCTAGGTGTAAAACTGGATATTCATCCCGAGACTTTACAGATTATGAAAATTGGTGTGGACAGACAGTGGAGCGAAGGGGGGGGGGGGATCTCTGTGATCTACAAGTCACTGGCATCCAATTTAGTGAAACTACCATACATGTTGGCCTGGGAGAAGGAACTCCTAATTGATAGAAATATTGTAGACTGGCATGCAAGCTACTCTCGCTCGACTTCAGGCCTCTGCAATACTTCGCTCATAGAGGCCAATATAAAACTTTTTACAAGATGGTATCTAGTTCCCACGAGATTGACTGTTATGTACCCCTTTGTTTCACCTCTTTGTTATAGGGGATGTCAGGGACTGGGTACTATGATCCACATATGGTGGGAGTGCCCAAGAATTCGTGGATTTTGGAATAAGGTATTTCACATTTTACGCAATATTACAGGTTGCCCGATACATCAATCTCCCACAATTGCTTTACTCAATGGACATTTACCTCATATTCCTAAAGCCACTCGTAAACTAATTTTGTTTATTTTAACGGGAGCAAAACTAACTATTGCAAGGGCATGGAAGAAACCTTCGGTATCTATATTATCCATGAAACGAAAAGTTTCCTGGATTATGGAACAAGAAAAACTGGTTAGCTTCTTGTTAGACAAGACCTCAAATTTTGAAGCCATATGGGAACCTTGGGCGCGATTTATGGGAATCTCTTTGTCACATAACTTGGTCATCAACACCAATCACTGATCTTTAGAATGTATATTTGGTTTGTAAGCATTCTATAATCTTTTCACTTCATATCTTTGAGAATTTTTTTTTTCTCTTTCTCTCTCCTCTTTTTCTTTCTCTTCTTTATTTTTATTCTCTCGGTTTTGGCTTTTATTATTTCATAGTATGTTTATTGTTTTATTACATCAGATAAAATATAATAGTTTCAGGCTCAGATTCCTTTTTTTATTGTTTGAGGCTTGGACTGTTGATCTTAGCTCTAACAAGTCTGAGAACAACTCTTAATTTTCATACTTAGGTCGAGTATTGTGTTTTTTTTTTGCATGTACAAATGAAATTTTTTCTATTATATCTCTCCAGTTGTCTCTACCGACGATTGTTGGTGGTGACAGGAAGGCCGGGCAGGGGACGTTCTCTCCTTCCCAGTCACAGTGTGTTCCCGTTAGGGGTGGTTGGGGAGGGGAGTAGGAGCCCTTCATATTTTCGGTTTCTTTTTGTGGGAACTAGATTTTCTTAATATAAGTTATTATCAGTTTATAAGATTACTTGATTATATACTTGACCAAGATGAGGCTAGATATTATTACTTTTTGTTTAAACATTGTCAGTATTGGTTTTTACGATAATAATTTGTCTAAGTTTCTATGGTAATAATACCTGAGATTTTTGTTGAGTCAATTGTAATCATCTTTAATATTTATGATTCTGTAATGATTTTTTTCTGATGAAAAATAAAAAACTTAAATGATAAATATTGAAGTCCAACACATTTATTAATGACAATCTTCTTGTGGAGAACTAAAACTGAACTGTGCAGTATAAAGTGAAGTCTGTTTTGATGCTTCCCTCCCGCTAGGCTTCACTAGACTCCGGAATTATTCATATTTCCCTAATTCTCAAAACTCTGAACATTACAGAGAACTGCCAGCAGATGTCACTATTGACCTAGCCAAGATGAACTGGATGATACTGTTTCAACTGTACTGTATATACTGATGCATACATTTTTATCTGATAACACCAGATAGAATCTGATTGTACAATGTTCTAAGCCGGGGGTAAATTGCTACAGAAATAAGTATATTTTGCAGTCAAAATGTGTGAAAAATTGATAAAAAAATCTGGAGGATTTATGTATTGTTTCACACAACTTCACCTAAACTGGATCTTCTGTGAACCCGTATACCTTTTGGGGTCCCATTTATAAAGCATCAGTATAAAGCATCCAATGAAGGGCAACAAAGTTCATAATAGGGCCAGAGGACCTCAGTTATGAGAAAAAGCTACACACATTAAACGTATTCTTCGCTGTGAAGAAGCGCTTAAGAGGGGATATGATCACAATATACACATATTTAAAAAGGTGACTGTATCATTGGGAGAAGACTATTTAATCTTAGGTCTCTAAGGAAGACACGTGGTCACACAATGGAGTTGGATGAGAAGCAGTTCATTCTTACACTGCATAAGAAGTTCTTTACTGTTAGAGTGGTAAGGATGTGGAACTCCCTTCCACAGTTGGTGGTGTCAGCAGGCAGTATAGATAAATTCAAAAACCTTTTAAATGTGTTTCTTAGCTATCACGATGTACAGGAGTATGGAAAATGGTAGTGACATGAACACACACACATGAACTGGATGGACTGGTGTCTTTATTCAACCTTACCAACTATGTAACAATGTAACTAAGTTTGACCCAGATGTGGCCATTTCCACTGTTACAGGGCACTTTCACACTGGGCCGAGGGGGGGCGTTAGCGGTAAAGCGCCGCTAATATTACAGTCACTTTACCGCTCTAATAGCCGCGCTTTTCAGTTGCTAGCGGGGCGCTTTTAACCCCCGCTTGCGTCTGAATAAAGGGTTAAAAGCGCCGCTGCCAAATCGCTTTGCAGGTGCTTCGGCAGCGCTGCCCATTGATCTCAATGGGCAGGGGCGGTGCATACACTTTTTCTAACGTTAGCACATTGGGGCTGCAGGGGTGGCATTTTTCAGGTGCTTTACATGCGCTATTTTTAACCCAAAAGCGCCTGAAAAATGCCCCAGTGTGAAAGGGGTCTAAAGTTGAACTCCAGGAATTGGCCCAGCTTGGACCAATGGAAGTATGCATATCTCATATCTGATAGGCTGCTGGGGAAGCTGATAACCACTGTAGGGTTGTTGGAGCTACTAATGTAATCACCACAATTTTCTGAGACCTGTTGCAATTTGATTCCCTTCTGCATAGTGACCACAGGGGGTTGCTCACTTAGCACTGCCACCATTCATAGAACACCTTGTAAATGTTTAATGTTAAATCAATAAAAGACATGGAGATCATGAAATCATAACCCCTTCTCTCCACCTTGTCCAATCAGAGAAATCTATATATTTATTGAAAACTATAAGGTGTTCCGTGAATAGTGGCCATCCTGACTGAGCAACCTCCTGTGGTCAATGTGCAGAAGAGAAACTGCTCGTACAGGACCCAGAAGATCACAGCGATCTTTGTACTAGTGACTACGCCAGTGATTTCCAGTTTCGCCAATGGCCTCTCCAGTATTAGATATGTACACTTGGCATATTCCAAGCTGGACCAATGTATCTATACAATAAAGGCCATACCTGGAATTCAGCTATATAAAAGAGTGATTTTGCTAATGTTTGAGTTTTAACCAATCATCCAACAGGTAAGTGAGACACAGGGGGGGACAGTTGGTTGAAACTCCAACATTAACAAAATGTTGCTTACTGGGTATTGTCAGCTTCAGTGTGTAATGGCAGAGATGGGCACATCGCTCTTTCATTCAGCGCTGAAGAGCGTGTGAATGCTAATAAATATTTTTAGCATGTCCACTAATCGCCCAACTGTTGGGGCGATGAAATGAGATGGAGTCGGCTGGAGCGAGTTTTCTCAGGTGCATTGAATGCTAGGATTTGTAAAGCATGGGAAAGTACTCATTCCTACACAGGAGCCTGGGTGGTCAGTTAGTGATGATATAGAGTAAGCAGGCCACTATAATAAATAATAAAGAAGAAGCCTCTGTGCTGCTATCACTACCCGGTACTGAAATATTTATATCATGGTGCTCTCTGTATTATTATTTTTTCCCACCCAAAAAACAAATAGATGCTCTCATAAAAATGCAGTAAAACAAGCCTTCACTAGATGCAGCTCAGCTCCACCACTATACAACATAACCTGTAGTGACAGATTTGACTTTGTCCAAAGTTTCGCCTGGCTCCACCTAGCGTGATGACATCATTGACACTCCCATCTGTCATGTTTTGTCCTGGTTGGACTTCCTCAGAATTAAAGACACATTTAATATGTAGTAAAGTTTATTTTGAAGGAATGTAAGTGCTACACATTTTCTAGTCACTACAGGCCACCATAATGGTTGATTTTTGACAACAGAGTCAGGGGCCAGGCCTGTATTGACTGGCTTTTATTTGCTTCAAGACAGGTTTCATTTCCCATACAAGACTATGGGAATGTAAAACCTGCTTTAAGAAGGTCAGAAGGAGGTTAACCGCAGGTCAAATGAACCTATCAATTAGTTCTGAATAATCTTAGAAGTATCTAGACCTGATGTTGAACTGACGCCATTCACACAAGTGCAAAGTTGGTCACAAGCCCATAAAATGGAACCTTATTACTCCCACAAAATTGTGAGCAGGAAGGCTTTAACTGTAAAAACTGCCTGGAAAAGACTTTATAATGAACACTGAGCATACATAGCTTAGTGTACAGTCTTGGCATGATTCTGTGCCGGAGTTCAGGCACAGCCAATCAAGACGGCCTAAGATGCTGAGCCCAGAAGAAGACTGGGTAAAGATGTTGGCACCAGCGGAGGAGCTTGCAATGAAAACTGAGCATGTATAACTCAGTGTACAGACTTATGATTCTGTGCTGGAACATAATAAATTCAAGCATGGTCAATTAAGATGGCATGAGATACTGAGCTTGGAAAAAGACTGGGCGAAGCTGCAGGCACCAGCAGAGGCGCTGGCAATGAACACTGAGCCTGGGCAACGCAGTGCTCAGTTTTGGCACGATTATATGCTGGAACAAAGCAAATTTAGGCATGGCCAATCAAGATGGCCTAAAGCCTCGTACACATGACCGTTTTTCCCGGCAGGAAAACTGCCATGGAGCATACACATGACCGCTTTTCCCGGCAGGAAAACTGCCAGGACAGCTTTTGGCAGGGAATCCCGGCCGTGTGTATGCTCCATGGCAGTTTTCCCGACAGGAAAACTGCTGGGGAAAAAAAAGAGAACCAGCTCTCTTTTTTCCCGTCGGGATTCCCGGCAGACTTTTTCCTGTCGTAAAAACCGGTCGTGTGTATGCTTTTCCGAGGGCAAAAAAAATGTGCATGCTTAGAATAAGTATGAGACGGGAGCACTCGTTCTGGTAAAACTAGCGTTAGTAATGGAGATAGCACATTCATCACGCTGTAACGGACTGAAAAGCAAGAGGCTGAAAAGCACGAATCGTCTCTCACCAAACTTTTACTAACACATGGATCAGCAAAAGCAGCCCAACCGGGTGGCGCCGTTGGAATGGAACTTCCCCTTTATAGTGCCGCCGTATGTGTTGTACGTCACAGCGCTTTGGACCGGTGGGATTTTGTCTGACAGTCTGTACGCAAGACAAGCTTTGCAGGAATCCCGTCGGGAAAGCCGACGTTTTTTTTCCTGCCGGGTAAACCGGTCGTGTGTACAAGGCTTAAGATGCCAATCCCAGAAGAAGGCTGGGTGAAGATGTTGGCACCAGCAAAGGAACTTGCAATAAACAATGAGCAAGCACTGCTTTGTGTAAAGTCTCTGCACAATTCTATGCTGGAACAAAGTAAATTCAGGAAGAGGCAAAGATGCCTTACCCAAAAGAAGACTGTGTGAAGGTGTTGGCACCAGTGGGGGAGCTTGCATCACTAAGGAAGAGGTGAGTATTTGTGGCTTAAATTAGGCTAACCGTGACAGCAGTGCCGGGACAAGGTCATCAAGTGCCCAGAGCAAAGATGCCAAACTGCGCCCCCCTTTCCTTTAGGGTTAGGGTCTTGGTGCCCCCCCTATCCCTGCAATAAACCATTGCGCCAGGGGCAGCCGCCCCTCCTGCCCACCCTTTGTCCCGGCCCTGCGTGACAGAATCCTAGTTTATGTCTGAAAATGGTGTAACATTTCTACTTCCACTGCCTCCCCAATTCTCTTGAACACCCCACTCCAATCTCTCTACAGCTTTCCCCTACCCTGATTATCTATAGGCAATCACTGAAAACCCATCTCTTCAGCGATATCCCACCTCTCTCTAATAAACTGTATTTTTTTTTTCATTAGCTCAGTCTTGCATTTTTTTTAAAAAGCATTAAAAAAATGCATTGGTGTGAATGTTGTCTAATCCCTCTGGTATTGCATTGTTTGAGGTTGTATGCTGTCTCCCTTTATTTTATTAAATACAAACTGTTGGTACTAGACAAATCCTTTATTATAAAAAAAATAATAATAATAATGCTGATTTAATTAGTGTACTAGGCTCATTAAAATATATTTTTTTTTTAAAACAAAGGTGCGGTTGTCCTTTAATGAAATGTGGTTATATGTTCTTGGCATTATATTTCTGCACCTGTTTTCCTCTTGGTTAATTTTGAAGGCATGTTGCTGGCCTATAATATGGATGCAACCACTCTAATGTAAAGCAAGTGACACACTATGCTAAGTATTTATAGCAGATAAATCTAGATTACATTACAATTTACCTCTGCTAACAAGGCTCCTGGAATTTTCCTTAGATTCAAGTGAAGCTAATTAAGGAGGATAAAGGTTGTTTAAAAGGGAAATAGCACTTCTGTTTTACATGTTATTAATTTTCACCTCCTGCTTATTTTAAGGCTTAACATTTACAGAGCTTGTAAATAGGTGTATAACAGAGGGAGGGTTCCCTATTCCTAATAAGACACGTCTCTCAGGGACAATTATAGGGCTTTGGCAAAGAATACTTTATATCTGTAATGCTTACCCCTGGAGGGGCTGCTGGAAATATATTGGGACCCTTTACCTGTTCAGGGTTGCAGGGCACTCAAGGCACAAAATCTTGGAGGACAACTTCCTTAAAAAATCCTGTTTCAGCAGTATTTGGCCCTTCAGTAGCAGTCCCAAAATATTGCTGAACAAAGAGGGGACAGCCATGCAAATGTGATACCCTATGTGAGCAGTCACAGTGCTTAACCACTTGCTGATCACACTATAACCGAAATAACGGCTACAACGCGGTCATCCAGTTCTGGGAGGCCGTCATATGATGACCTCCCGTGATCGCGCCTGCTGGGCGTGGGCAGCACGCTCTTTATTTGCAGTGTCCTCAGTGCCGCCTACCAGTGCCCATCAGTGTTGCCTACCAGTACCACCTATCAGTGCCCACCACTGCTGACAATCAGTGCCCACCTGTGCCTCTTCATCAATGTCATCTATCAGTGCTGCCTACCAGTGCCCATCAGTGTCGCCTACCAGTACCTCCTATAGGTGCCCATCAGTGCCACATATTAGTGCCCATCAGTGCCACCTATCAGTGCTGCCTATCAGTGGCCATCAGTGCTGCCTATCAGTGCTTCTTCATCAGCGCTGCCTCCTTGATGCCCATCAGTGCAGTCTATCAATGCCCAGCAGTGCTGCCTCATCAATGCCGCCTCATCTGTGCCCATCAGTGCAATCTATTAATGCCCATCAGTGAAGGAGAAAAATGTCCTGTTTGCAACATTTTATAACAAACTGTGAAAAAGCTTTTGTTTTTCTTTTTTCAAATTTTTTTGTATTTATTTGTTTATTTAGCAAAAAATAAAAAACCCAGTGGTGAATAAATACCACCAAAAGAAAGCTCTATTTGAGTAAAAAAAATGATAAAAATGTTGTTTGAGTACAGTGTCGCGCAATTGTCATTCAAAGTGACAGCGCTAAAAGCTGAGAATTGGCCTGGTGAGGAAAGGGGTAAAAGTGCCCGGTAGGCAAGTGGTTAAACAAGCAACATCTGGTGTCTCTTCCTCAGTGAGCAGTTCTGTACCTGGAGCTTCAGGCGAAAGACACCCACCTCTCCAGCCAAGCTTCCACAAGCAGGTTTCTTTTAGCAAGTTTGCTTAAGTCTAGCTTCCTTCAGTCCCTCAGGCATGATACCTAAAGAGGCCCAGTAGTAGTAACATCTCTGGAACACACATGCTCCTTCCCAGGGAAGAGGCCCAGGGGGAAGCGAGCTCTGATCAGATCCTCCCAAACATTTATCTTCTTCCCAACCACACCTTTTTTGATCATATTACCCTTACAATACAAACTGTAACCAGAAACATAATTAGCTAATGAGCTAATTAACTAGTCACTTAAACCAGCCTAGATAACTCAATGCCCACCCAGACAGTGTTGTGATTAATCAAACAGAAGGTGACCCAATTAACCACTTAACGACCGCTCACTGTATATATACGTTGGCAGAATGGCACCGACAGGCACAATCACGTAGAGTGTACGTGATTGCCTTTGTACAGTTGGGGGGTCCAATCGGACCCCCCTCCTATACAGTGAGCGGTGGCTAAGTGTCCGGGAGCGTTCCGGGATGAGGGGGCAGCCATTCGTTTCTGGCCACCCCCTCGCGATCGCTCCCGGCAATTAGAAATGCCCCCTCTGTCTGTGTCAGACAGAGGGAGCAGGAGGAAGTGATGTCATCTCTGGTGCGGCGCTCACATATACCGAGCGCCGTACAAGAGAAGATATCAGGTCAGTGCACACAACACTACACTGACACCAGGACACATAGGGACATAAATCGCCCCCCCAGGCCCCCCCAGACACCCCAGATCACCCCCCCCCAGCCCCCAGTCACAGTGTCACTGATTGCAGTGACCATTTATTTAGTGATCACTGCAATCAGTGACATTTGTGACTGTAAAAGTGTCACCAAAGTTTAGTCTTAGGTCCAGTGTAGCCCCCTAACCCCCCCTAATAAAGGTTTAACCCCCTGATCACCCCCCAGATAACCCTTTCACCGCCTATCACCACTGTCGCTTAGCGATCATTTTTCTGATCGCTGTCTTAGCGTCAGTGATGCCGATCGGCAGCCAGTAATTTTTTTTAGGTTCGCCGCAGGTTTTTATAGCGTCAGGTACCCCAATATATTATCTAATAAAGGTTTAACCCCCTTGATCGCCCCCCAGGTAACCCTTTCACCCCCTATCACCACTATCACTAAGCGAACGTTTTTCTAAACGCTGTCTTAGTGTCTGTGATGCAGATCGGTAGCCGGTAATTTTTTTTAGGTTCGCCGCAGGTTTTTATAGCGTCAGGTACCCCAATATATTATCTAATAAAGGTTTAACCCCCTTGATCGCCCCCCAGGTAACCCTTTCACCCCCTATCACCACTGTCACTAAGCGATCGTTTTTCTAAATGCTGTCTTAGTGTCTGTGATGCAGATCGGTAGCCGGTAATTTTTTTTAGGTTCGCCGCAGGTTTTTATAGCGTCAGGTACCCCAATATATTATCTAATAAAGGTTTAACCCCCTTGATCGCCCCCCAGGTAACCCTTTCACCCCCTATCACCACTGTCGCTAAGCAATTGTTTTTCTAAACGCTGTCTTAGTGTCGGTGATGCAGATCGTAGCCAGTATTTTTTTTTAGGTTCGCCGCATGTTTTTATAGCGTCAGGTACCCCAATATATTATCTAATAAAGGTTTAACCCCCTTGATCGCCCCCCCAGGTAACCCTTTCACCCCCATCACCACTGTCGCTAAGCAATCGTTTTTCTAAACGCTGTCTTAGTGTCGGTGATGCAGATCGGTAGCTGGTAATTTTTTTTAGGTTCGCCGCAGGTTTTTATAGCGTCAGGTACCCCCATATATTATCTAATAAAGGTTTTAACCCCCTGATTGCCCCTAGTTAACCCTTTCACCAGTGATCACCATATAAGTGTTACGGGTGACGCTGGTTAGTTAGTTTGCTTTTTATAGTGTCAGGGCACCCGCCGTGTATATAACCCAATAAAGGTTTAACCCCCTGATCGCCCGGCGGGTGATATCAATTAGGTTTTAGCGTCAGAGAGGGTCTGAGTCACACCCCAGGCAGCGTCAGGTTAGTGCCAGTAACGCTAACACCCACGCGTGAAGCATACACCCCCCTTAGTGGTATAGTATCTGAACAGATCAATATCTGATCTGATCAGATCTATACTAGCGTCCCCAGCAGTTTAGGGTTCCCAAAAACGCAGCGTTAGCGGGATCAGCCCAGATACCTGATGGCACCTGCGTTTTGCCCCTCCGTCCAGCCCAGGCCACCCAAGTGCAGTATCGATCGATCACTGTCACTTACAAAACAAAAACACACATAACTGCAGCGTTCGCAGAGACAGGCCTGATCCCTGCGACTCCAGTGCTGTAGGAGGTGATTTCACCACCACAGTTAAAAAAAAAAGCAAATATGCCAAAGCATTGGGGCAGCAGGGGCGGAGGAGCGATTTTGCTCCTAATGCCGCGTACATACGGTCGAAATTCCGACGGAGGCTTGCCCGTGGAAAAGTCCGACCATGTGTGTGCGGCATAACTTTTTTGCGGGAGGATGCCCCCATGCTTCGGCATATATAAATGGTGCGTGTATGCCCATCATTGGAAGTGGGTGGATGAAGGGCGGTATTCTAATGGTGGGCATACCCACTGTGACAGCAGGAAGGTAAAGTCACCTGGTTGCATCCAGGGGGGTAGATATATTTCGCCCAGATTCAGGCTTTACGCACGACTTATACAACTAGGTGGAGAGTTGTATAAGCCCAGCTGAGGCTAGTGGGCTCATGGATGACTCATACCTCTAGGGAGAGTGTGGGGCGTCGTGCAGACAGGGAGTTGATGAGACCAGCTGAAGCTTGTCAGCTCATTTAGGCCTCTATAAGAACTCCCAGATTCATTAGGTGTTTGCTCATGCCTGGACCCAGACCTGTGTGGACTGTCTAGGGAGAGTGAACCCCTGTGCGGTGAGACAAAGCCTGTGTGGCTATTTGCTTGGACATTTAAAACCAGGGACTTAGGGACTAGGACAGCACTAGGCTGATCCCAGTTGTTAGTTAGGAAACCTGTATGTTTAGTCAGAGGTCAAGTTGACCAGGATTTATTTTGTTTATGTTTCTTTTGCTTTGCTGTGTTTTGTCACTGTAAATAGAAAATAAACCGCACCTTTTTGATTTTGAAAACCACAACCTCCGTTTGCTGGGCCTGTTTTTGTGTGGGGAGCCCATCCCGGGGGTCACACACACCCGCTGCCGAGCTAACCCCCTCACAGTTGGTGGAGAACCAGTGGCAGTTTTTTTTTAAGCCAGCATGGAGGAGATACTGAAGCAGCTGGCTCTAGCAAATGCCAATCAACAGCAGACAAATGCAGGTTTGCAAAAGAGCCTTGCAGCTCATCAACAGAGCCTTGCAGCTCAACAACAGAACTTCGCAGCCCAGCAGCAAGCTCATCAACAGAGCCTTGCAGCCCAGCAGCAGACAAACGCAACTTTGCAACAGAGTCTGGAGGCTCAGCAACAAGCCCAGCAGCAATCTGAGGCCCGCTTCATAGACCTGTTGCAGAAGCAAGAGCAGAGACTACAACAACAGATGGAAGCAGTAATGCAGCAACGTCCGCAGACCAGTGAGGAAAGCCGTCCCACTAATACCGCGTCCTTTGGGGTGAGTCGTTTATTGACAAAAATGACTGGAGAGGATGATCCAGAGGTATTTTTGACCACATTTGAAAGGACCGCTGAAAGAGAAAAGTGGCCTGAGGAGCAGTGAGCTGGACTGGTGGCTCCTCTGTTAACTGGTGAATCGCAGAAAGCTTACTATGACCTAGAGCCTAACCAAGCAAAAGACTATGTGATGCTAAAAGCTGAAATTTTGGCAAGGCTGGGTGTCACCCAGGCTGTCCGGGCTCAGCGTGTGCATAACTGGACTTTCCAGCTTGGAAAACCCCCCAGGTCTCAAATGTATGATCTCATTCAGCTGAGCAGAAAGTGGCTACAGCCAGAGACTTTGTCCGCATCAAAGATTGTGGAACGTGTTGTAATGGATCGGTTTTTGAGAGCTCTTCCTACTGCCATCCAAAAGTGGGTAAGCCATGGAGACCCAGAGACGGCCGATGGTCTTGTGGATCGTGTGGAGAAATACTTGGCTACAGAGAACCTGACGGCCTCTTCCAGAGACACTCGGACTTTCCACCCTAAGACCAGACCATCCCCAGGGGCGGATAAGAGGATTCCAAGGGGTGAGGGTGGAGAGAGTGAGAGGGTGGGAGCTCTACCCCAAGTTTGGCGAGAACAGCCTGGGAAATCAGCGGCTCAAGAGGCGGCAAGAAGGATCGTTTGCTACCGCTGCCGGCAAGCGGGACATATTGCAGCCAATTGCCCGGTTGTGGAGGAACCCATGCAGTGTGACTTTCTGACGGGCAGACGTCAGTCGCTGTGTGCGACAGTCGCATGCACTGCCATTCGAGGAACTGAGAAACATTTATGCAAAATGTGTGTTAATGGTAGAAATGTTGTGGTATTGCTGGATTCAGGTAGCCTTGTGACCCTGATAAAGGCTGAGTTAGTTAAAACAGAGGTCTCTGGGAATAGCAAGGTAGCTGTTATTTGTGTGCATGGGGACACCCGAGAGTATCCAGTGACTACAGTGTGTTTCGAGACCCCCAAAGGTACCCTCTCTCATCCAGTGGGCTTAGTATCTCAGTTACCGCATGACGCCATTGTGGGAAGGGATTTTCCGAAGTTCTGGGAACTGTGGGATGATCCTGAGCCCCCCACTGGTGCCCCTATGTACCAGGAATGTGATAGCCAGAACTCCCCTGAGAGTGGTGAGGACTCTCCGGAATTTCCCTTATCAGTATTGGCAGGGGAGACTCAAGAAACTGGAGAGGAGCCCACCTCCTCAGACGAAAACCTACCGTCTGTGGAGTTTTCTGATCTTGAGGTTCACAGGGAAAACTTTGCCACAGAACAGTTGAAAGACCCCGCCCTAATAAAGGCACGGGAAAACGTAGTGAAAATAGATGGCGAGTTAGTGAACCCAGATAATACCTGCACTTACCCATACTTCAGCGTAGAGAAGGACCTACTGTATCGGGTGGCAAAAAGGGCAGAAGAAACCGTTGAGCAGCTTGTGGTGCCCAAACCTTACAGGAAGTTGGTGTTGGAGTTGGCCCATGGGCACATTCTTGGAGGTCATCTGGGGACAGAGAAAACCCGAGAGAGGGTATTACAGAGATTCTATTGGCCGGGGGTGATGAAGGACATAGAAAATTATTGTTCCTCCTGCCCTGTGTGTCAGAGGTCGGCCCCGATGCCACATTTCCGTAGCCCGCTGGTCCCTCTACCCATCATTGAGGTCCCGTTTGAGAGGATCGCCATGGATTTGGTAGGTCCTATAATCAAGTCCGCTAGGGGGCACCAGTACATATTAGTTATAATGGACTATGCCACCCGTTATCCAGAAGCGATCCCTCTCCGAAATACCTCGGCCAAAACCATAGCCAAAGAGCTATCTCTTGTGTTTAGCCGGGTGGGTATTTGTAAAGAACTGCTTACGGACCAAGGTACACCCTTTATGTCCCGGGTTATGAAGGAGCTGTGCAAATTGTTCAAAGTGACGCAATTACGTACATCTGTGTATCACCCCCAAACCGATGGGCTGGTTGAAAGATTCAACAAAACCCTAAAACAAATGTTGAAGAAAGTGGTGGATAGAGATGGAAAGGATTGGGACTGTCTACTTCCTTATCTGATTTTTGCTATTAGGGAGGTGCCCCAATCCTCTACGGGACTCTCCCCCTTTGAGTTACTGCATGGGAGACACCCAAGAGGGCTGTTGGATATTGCCAAGGAAACTTGGGAAAGTGAGAGTTCTCCCCACAGGAGTGTGATTGAGCATGTCGCCCTGATGCAAGACCGAATTGCACAGGTAATGCCCATCGTGAAGGAACATTTGGCCCAAGCGCAGTTAGCACAGCAGAGAGTGTACAACCGTGGAGCCAAGACCCGTACCTTTTCCCCGGGGGATAGGATACTGGTACTTGTCCCTACGGTTGAAAGTAAATTCCTTGCCAAATGGCAAGGCCCCTATGAGATAATGGAAAAAGTGAGCGAAGTGAATTACAAGGTCAGACAACCAGGAAGGCGAAAGCCCGAACAGATCTATCACGTTAATCTGTTGAAAGCCTGGAGGGATAGAGAGTCCCTAGTCGCAGACACTTGGTCACCAGCTCAAACTGGTTGCATCATTCCTGAGGTTGGAATAGCAGCCACCTTGTCACAACCCCAACAACAGGAGGTTAAGGAGTTTGTGCTTCGCAACAAGGAGGTATTCTCTGAGCTGCCGGGACAAACATCTGGGGTAGAGCATGACATCATTACCCCGCCCGGTGAAAGGGTGAAGTTAAAACCCTATCGGATCCCAGAGGCCCGACGGGAGGCAATACGGGAGGAAGTACAGAAAATGCTGAACTTAGGGGTGATAGAGGAGTCCCAAAGTGATTGGTCTAGTCCCATTGTGTTGGTGCCTAAACCGGATGGGAGCTGGCGATTTTGTAACGATTTTCGTCAGTTGAACAAAGTTACAAAATTTGACACCTACCCCATGCCACGTATAGATGAGTTGATCGACCGGCTGGGAACAGCCCGATACATGACGACTCTTGACCTCACAAAAGGGTATTGGCAAATCCCCCTGGCCAAGTCGGCCAAAGAGAAAACCGCATTTGTAACCCCAGACGGGGCGTTCCAATATAAAAGAATGCCGTTCGGGTTACAGAATGCGCCGGCCACATTCCAGCGGAAAATGGACCAGATGCTGAGGCCCCATCGGAAGTATGCTGCGGCTTACCTGGATGACGTAATTGTCCATAGCACAGATTGGGCCTCACATCTGCCAAAAGTGCAAGCAGTCCTGGACTCTGTTCGGGAAGCGGGGTTTACGGCTAACCCCAAGAAGTGTACCATTGGGCAGGAGGAGGCCAAATATCTTGGGTACACCATTGGGAGGGGAGTAATAAAACCCCAACTCAACAAAGTCAAGGCCATCCAGAGTTGGCCACGTCCCAACAGCAAGAAGCAGGTACGAGCCTTTCTGGGAATCGCTGGGTATTATCGGCGATTCATTCCCCACTTTGCTTCTAAGGCTGTGCCCCTAACCAACCTGACGAAGGGGAAAGGGTCGGTCATGATTAAATGGACCCCCGAGGCTGAGGCAGCATTCCAATTCTTGAAACAAGCCTTATGTAGCCAGCCAGTGTTGTACTCACCCGACTTCTCTAAAGACTTTGTCGTACAAAGTGATGCGTCAGATGTGGGGTTAGGAGCAGTATTGTCCCAGGTCTGGAACGGGGAAGAGCACCCAGTCATTTACCTCAGCAGGAAATTGAAGTCCCATGAGGTAAATTACGCCACCGTTGAAAAGGAGTGTTTAGCGGTGAAGTGGGCTCTAGATTCCCTTCGGTACTACCTGCTAGGTAGGCACTTTGACATGGTTACGGATCACGCTCCGTTAAAGTGGATGGCTCAAAACAAGGAAACAAATAGAAGAGTGAATAGGTGGTTCCTGGCCCTCCAGGAATTCAACTTCACAGTAAAGCATCGCCCTGGCGTTCAAATGGGGAATGTGGATGCTTTGTCTCGAGTACATGAATGCCTGATTGCTGGTGTTCCAACCCCGAGGTTAAAACAAGAGGGGGGGGTATGTGACAGCAGGAAGGTAAAGTCACCTGGTTGTATCCAGGGGGGTAGATATATTTCGCCCAGATTCAGGCTTTACGCCGACTTATACAACTAGGTGGAGAGTTGTATAAGCCCAGCTGAGGCTAGTGGGCTCATGGATGACTCATACCTCTAGGGAGAGTGTGGGGCGTCGTGCAGACAGGGAGTTGATGAGACCAGCTGAAGCTTGTCAGCTCATTTAGGCCTCTATAAGAACTCCCAGATTCATTAGGTGTTTGCTCATGCCTGGACCCAGACCTGTGTGGACTGTCTAGGGAGAGTGAACCCCTGTGCGGTGAGACAAAGCCTGTGTGGCTATTTGCTTGGACATTTAAAACCAGGGACTTAGGGACTAGGACAGCACTAGGCTGATCCCAGTTGTTAGTTAGGAAACCTGTATGTTTAGTCAGAGGTCAAGTTGACCAGGATTTATTTTGTTTATGTTTCTTTTGCTTTGCTGTGTTTTGTCACTGTAAATAGAAAATAAACCGCACCTTTTTGATTTTGAAAACCACAACCTCCGTTTGCTGGGCCTGTTTTTGTGTGGGGAGCCCATCCCGGGGGTCACACACACCCGCTGCCGAGCTAACCCCCTCACACCACCGATCAATCTCTTTTTTCGTTCAGCCAACTGGCTGCATGAAATAAAAAGATTACAATACATGTCCAACAAGGACCAGCAACGTACTGGTATGTTGCTGGACTTTGAATGTTTATACCAGAATGATGCCTGCGGGTTTAGGTATCATCTTGGTATCATTCTTTTCAGCTTGCGGCCGGCTTTCATGTAAAAGCAATCCTAGCGGCTAATTAGCCTCTGGACTGCTTTTACAAGCAGTGGGAGGGAATGCCCCCCCCCCGGATATAAAAAGCGCCATTGGGAAATTGGGAAAGCATTTTATCACACCGATCTTGGTGTGGTCAGATGCTTTGAGGGCAGAGGAAAAATCTAGGGTCTAGAAGACCCCAGTTTTTTCAAAAAAAGAGTACCTGTCACTACCTATTGCTATCATAGGGGATATTTACATTCCCTGAGATAACAATAAAAATGATAAAAAAAAAAATACTTGGAAGGAACAATTTAAAAATAAAATAAAAAAGCAAAATTAATAATAAAAAAAAAAAAAAAAAAAAAAAAAGCACCCCTGTCCTGCCCTGCTCTTGCCCAATGGCGAACGCAAGCGTCGGTCTGGCGTCATATGTAAACAGCAATTGCACCATGCATGTGAGGTATCACTGCGAAGGTCAGATCGAGGGCAATCATTTTAGCAGTAGACCTCCTCTGTAAATCTACTGGGGTAACCTGTAAAGGCTTTTAAAGGCTTTTAAAAATGTATGTAGTTTGTCGCCAATGCGCGTTTGTGCGAAATTTTAAAGCATGTCGTGTTTGGTATCTATGTACTCGGCCTAAGATCATCTTTTTTATTTCATCAAACATTTGGGCAATATAGTGTGTTTTAGTGCATTAAAATTAAAAAAAGTGTATTTTTTAACCCAAAAAATGCGTTTGAAAAATCGCTGCGCAAACACTGTGTAGAAAAAAAAAATGCAACACCCACCATTTTAATCTGTAGGGCCTTTGCTTTAAAAATATATATAATGTTTGGGGGTTCAACATAATTTTCTTGCAAAAAAAAAAAATGTTTTCATGTAAACAAAAAGTGTCAAAAAGGGCTTTGTCTTCAAGTGGTTAGAAGAGTGGATGTAAGCTTCCTAATGTTGTGTATAAAATGCCAGAACAGTTCAAAACCCCCCCAAATGACCCCATTTTGGAAAGTAGACACCCCAAGCTATATACTGAGAGGCATGTCGAGTCCATGGAATATTTTATATGTTGACATAAGTTGCGGAAAAACAACATTTTTTTTTTTTTTTTTGCACAAAGTTGTCACTAAATGATATATTGCTCAAACATGCCATGGGCATATGTGGAATTACACCCCAAAATACATTCTGTTGCTTCTCCTGAGTACGGGGATACCACATGTGTGAGACTTTTTGGGAGCCTAGCCATGTACGGGACCCCAAAAACCAAGCACCGCCTTCAGGCTTTCTAAGGGTGTAAATTTTTGATTTCACTTCTCACTGCCTATCACAGTTTCGGAGGCCATGGAATGCCCAGATAGCACAAAACCCCCCCAAATGACCCCATTTTGGAAAGTAGACACCCCAAGCTATTTGCTGAGAGGTATTGTGAGTATTTTGCAGATCTCGCTTTTTGTCACAAAGTTTTGAAAATTGAAAAAAAAAATATATATATATATATTTTCTTTCTTCATTTTCAAAAACAAATGAGAGCTTTAAAATACTCGCCATTCCTCTCAGCAAATAGCTTGGGGTGTCTGTATTCCAAAATGGGGTCATTTGGGGGGGTTTTGTGCGATTTTGGAATTTTATGGCCTTCGAAACTGTGATAGGTAGTGAGGAGTGAAATCAAAAATTTGTGCCTAGAAATCCTGAAGGCGGTGCTTGGTTTTCGGGGTCCCGTACGCGGCTAGGCTCCTAAAAAGTCCCACACATGTGGTATCCCCGTACTCAGGAGAAGCAGAAAAATGTATTTTGGGGTGTAATTCCACATATAACCATGGCATGTGTGAGCAATATATCATTTAGTGACAACTTTTTGTAATTTTTTTTTTTTTTGTCATTATTCAATCACTTGGGACAAAAAAATTATATTCAATGGGCTCAACAGGCCTCTCAGCAATTTCCTTGGGGTGTCTACTTTCTAAAATGGGGTCATTTGGGGGGGTTTTGTGCTATTTTGGCATTTTATGGCCTTCGAAACTGTGATAGGTAGTGAGGAGTGAAATCAAAAATTTGCGCCCTTAGAAATCCTGAAGGCGGTGCTTGGTTTCCGGGGTCCCGTACGCAGCTAGGCTCCCAAAAAGTCCCACACATGTGGTATCCCCGTACTCAGGAGAAGCAGCAAAATGTATTTTGGGGTGAAATTCCACATATAACCATGGCATGTGTGAGCTATATATCATTTAGTGACAACTTTTTGTAATTTTTTTTTTTTTTTTTTTTTTTAGTCATTATTCAATCACTTGGGACAAAAAAATAAAAAATTCAATGGGCTCAACATGCCTCTCAGCAATTTCCTTGGGGTGTCTACTTTCCAAAATGGGGTCATTTGGGGGGGTTTTGTACTGCCCTGTCATTTTAGCACCTCAAGAAATGAGATAGGCAGTCATAAATTTAAAGCTGTGTAAATTTCAGAAAATGTACCCTAGTTTGTAAACTCTATAACTTTTGCGCAAACCAATAAATATACGCTTATTGACATTTTTTTTACTAAAAACATGTGGCTGAATACATTTTGGCCTAAATGTATGACTACAATTGAGTTTATTCGATTTTTCTTATAACAAAAAGTAGAAAATATCATTTTTTTTCAAAATTTTCGGTCTTTTTCCGTTTATATCGCAAAAAATAAAAATCGCAGAGGCAATCAAATACCATTAAAAGAAAGCTCTATTTGTGGGAAGAAAAGGACGCAAATTTTGTTTGGGTACAACATTGCATGTCCGCACAATTTACAGTTAAAGCAGCGCAGTGCAAAATTCTGAATTCACCTCTGGTCCTCTAGCTACCAAATGGTCCGGGGCTTAAGTGGTTAACAATTAACAATGGGACAGACATGCTTAGCAGAAAACACATACCACCTTAAAACAGTGAAAAATAGAAAAAATATTGCGCTAAGTGTAAAAACTAAAAAACAAAAAACAAAGAGCAGCTACACAACAATATGACAAAAATTGTAAACGTAATGGGAATAAAAGACACCTTAAAAGACAGGCAATAGCAGGAAACCCCAAATAACAGACTTCCTGGCTCCTACATTGAAGAACATGGGGCCAATGTGACCAGCTCTTTCAATGAACATGTATAGTTCAGAATCAACAAACGAGGAATAGTCTTTATATATTTCTTGAGGGATATTGTTGATAAATAATACTGTCCCATTTGAAGTAATTCAAACCACATTCTCAGTGTCCATTAAAGGGGAGTTCCAGTCTTTTTTATGTTTATTAAAAGTCAGCAGCTACAAAAAAAGTTTGGCTGCTGGCTTTTAATAAACAGACACTTACCTGTTCCACACTCCAGCGACGCGGCCGCCCGGAGCGTCGCTCCTCTCCCTCCCCTCTCCGCCGACGCCTCCATTCTAACTGTGGGCACCCAGCCGTGACAGCTTTCGGCTTCACGGCGCTGCACTCCCTAGGTGGACAGGCGATCGCCTGGGACCTGTCACGTGTCCCAAGTGTTTGCCTACAGGGAGGGGCCGCCAAAAGGCGATATGACGAGTCGCCTAAGTGGTCCCTGGGCGGAAGGAGGAAGTGGGACAGGAAGTCCCACTCCTACTGAAGTCCCACTCCCCCCCAAAAAAGATGACATGCCAAATGTGACATGTAAGGGGCCGAGGAGTGGTTTAAGCGGAAGTTCCACTTTTGGGTGGAACTCCGCTTTAAGTAGTTGTCCATCATTTTCTCAGTCACCCTGTGCCCCTAATAGACACAGGGTGAGTTACACATAAGAGGGGCCGGGGGAGCTGAACAAGAAGTTTCCTGACTTCTCTAAAGTAAGCTGGGTTTCACAAGACCCCCACCAAAAGTGACTCCTGTCACAGTAGCATAAGCTTCGAAACTGGAAGTAGTTCAAAAGCAGCATCAGGGAGAATGTCAGAGACAGTGGGCACCTAAAGGGTGCAGTACAGGGTCCTACAGGCTATAAATTCATAACATGGGGAAGAAAAAGTGGAGGGAACTAAATCAGGTATTAGTAGCTGACCCCACTGCAGCCTGAGTGTAGCAGGAGACTCAAAGGAAAAGTGGAGAGGAATAACCTGGATAATGGATAAGAGCCGGTTCACACTACCTCGACTTGGGATCCGACTTGTGTCGCCCCAAGTTGCCCCAAGTTGCGCGACATGTCAAATTACATTCAAGTGAATGAGAGCCGTCTTAATATACACTACTGAAGTCGCTCTGACTTCAGAAAAGGTTCCTGTACTACTTCAAGGCGACTTGTAGGCAACTTGTAGGCAACTTGTACCCATTGATTTCAATGGAAGTTGCCTCCAAAATCGGGTCTTAACTGAAGCAACTTTACAGGAAGAAAAAATAGTTTTCTCAGGCAAACCCCTCCCTCCCACAGAGCTGATTATTCTTTGATTGGCCACTGGCAAAGTCCCCTGTCCTGGAGGCAACTTCAAGTCGTGTTGTAAGTCGCCCCAAGTCGCGCTGTGGTTCGCGCTCAAGTCGTGTCCAAGTCGCCTCGCAAAGTCGCACACAAAGTCGTGTTGCCCCTGTGTGAACCGGCTCTAATGCGGCGTACACACGATCGTTTTTCATGCCATTTTTTAAACCGACGTTTTTCTCGTCGTTTTTTTTCTTGTTTCCTCTCAAGCCTGTCTTGCATCCACACGATCAAAAAAAAAGCTTGAGCAAAGCGCAGTGACGTACAACACGTACGACGGCACTATAAAGGGGAAGTTTCGTTCGGATGGCGCCACCCTTCATGTTAGTAAAGTTTGTTGAGCGACGATTCGCGCTTTTCAGCCTTGTGCTTTTCAGTCCGTTACAGCGTGACGAATGTGCTATCTCCATTACAAACGCTAGTTTTACCAGAACGAGCGCTTCCGTCTCATACTTGATTCTGAGCATGCACGTTTTTTTCACCTCGTAAAAGCATACACACTATCGTTTTTCACGTCGTTAAAAAAAAACGACATGAAAAACGACGTGAAAAAATAGAGCATGTTCGAAATTTTTAATGGCCGTTTTTCACGCCGTTAAAAATGCTCTGGAGCATACACACGATCGGTTTTAATGGCCATTTTTAAAAATTGCATTTTTAGCGGCATGAAAAACGATTGTGTGTACGCGGCATTAGAGTCTGGCTGCTAGCGAGTTTGGAGTGTGTTATCCATGGTTGCCAAACGTTTAGGAAACACTCATTAGAGTCAATTAGTATGGACGTTCATTTCTTATTAATCATTGTACCATTCATCTGACCCTTTTCAAATCTCAATGCGAACAAACCTTTAGTTCTTGCACCTTTACTCCAATTCATACAGTTCACTGGTATTTTGGTTTCACATGCAATGTGTATTCATTGAATTTTATTATTTTAATTCTGTTTCATTATTTGTGAACAAATCACATGTTTTTTAGCACTGGGAGTCGAGATACAACTCCATTATTTTTGATGTTACAGCACTGAGATATTGGTCACACATCTGTAAAAAGAGTTTAATAGTCACAGATATACATGAATTATTAAATGAATTCCAGTGGCATTATTTATCTTTATTTAAAGTGGAGTTCCACCCTGAAAATAATTTTTTTACCAAAAATCTAAAAAAAAATAAAAAAATGTTTACTTACCAGAAATAGCGGTTGCTATGCGGAAGTTCCTAATCTGCCTCTTCATCCTCCGCGGCTGGTCTTCTTCCTCGTCCTACTCGCGGTGTCTTCTGGTGAATGGGGCGCGCTGCCTTCTGGGAACTGTGTGTATCCCAGAGAGCAGCCGGCCCATTCACAAAGCGCCGCGTTTCCCTTAGAGAGGATGGCGGCGCGAGGACCTTCCGTGATCGAGCGATCAACCTCGGGGGGGCCGACTTCGTGGGCGCCTAGGACAGGTAAGTGTCCTTATTAAAAGTCAGCAGCTACAGTGTTTGTAGCTGTTGACTTTTTAAAAAAAAAAATTGCGAGGGGAACCCAGCATTAATACATTTTTACACTTAGCACCACACTGATTAAAAATAAGATATTAGTCTGTGTGGGGATACATATAGTGTTGGCAGCTTGGTCCATATTTTTTAGCTCACAGTGGTAGTGCACAGGTTTTACAATCCAACCATGGCTTTACCACCATCAACTCCATGCTAACCCAGTCTGGAATCAAATCAGGGCTCTCAAAGCTTGGTACAAAGAGGCAGACCTATGCCAACTAATAACAAGTAGGGAGAAATCAATTTCCCTGAGTATTGTACTCTGTCCCAGGCTAACAGCGAATGAGCTAGAATAGAGGAATAGTTTAGGTGGACACTTATGGGAGGTAACCAGGATCACTGATATCAGAATCAGAAGGCATTTTATGCAAAGCTTGCAGGAGAGCCAAGGGGGCTCTATGATCTGCTTGAGAATATGGATGTAAATTTGGAAGCACCCCAGACAGTTTACATCCCTGGTGCCCAACCTGTGGCCCTTTGGTATATGATGAGTGGCCCTTGGACCTCAGCAGTCTGAAGTGAAACATTGATTTGGGTAATAGCATTGATCTCTACTAGCCTCGTGTAACATGTTCTCAGTTTCATATTGTTTTCTGCAACATATTCCCAGCCAAAAAGTAGCATGCCCACACTCATTTCCTCTGTTAGGTCTGAAGTTTGACAGTCCTCTCAAGCTTTGCATATATTGAAAATTATAAGCGGCCATTTGGTGATGTCAGGGGCTGCATTTGAGGCCCCCTTTAGCTATAAATTGACAACCACTACTTTTCATATTGCATCTTTCTAGTGCAGCCTGCAACATAAAAGGAGAAATCTGCTCTGGACAACAATCTATTATCATTTATAGACCTATAACTGACATTAGCATAATCCCAGTACAGGCGGTCCCCAGGTTACAAACAAGATAGGTTTGTTTTTATGTTGAATCTGTTTGTAAGTCGGAACAGGTACATTTTTCAAGTGTAGCTCCAGCCAAAAAAACGAATTTCAAGGTTTTTGGATAACATAGGGAAGGGTTAACACCCATGTAAAGTTTGTTTTGCTGTCTGTGCCCCCTGTTCAGAAGATTTCACCTCATTTTCTGTCCCAATGATAATTGGATTTTGAACATTTTGGGATGTAAAAATGCAGGAAAGTAGTGGAGTTGGGACTTTAATTGAGGTATAAAGGTAAAATAAATAAAATAAAATAGATAGCTTGGATGTCATAGTTCCCTCTAAATTGACATGATACGGTATAAGTAAACCAGTAATCACAATATGTTTATGATACAAAAATGTAATCACAAAGGAACAATTCATAATCATCATTAATTTAATAACACATGATTAATTGGGGAACATGATTAATGACATACAGACATGATAATAAATAATTCAATGAATAATAAATATATAAGTAATAACAACATGATTGACACATATCTGATTGATAAATAATGATATAAGCTGTTGTAGAGCATTCGAGGATGTAAACTCTACGCGTTTCATGGTCGCCTACCACTCATCAGGAGTTTGGATGCATGAAAGTAATCTAAAATGAGATAAATGGAAAAATTTGTTGTGGTAGTTTTTGGGGATCCACTAGTCCCCATAGACAAACCCAATGAGATGAAGGAAAAGGGGGGGGGAAGCAGAAGTAAGGAAAAAGGGAATAGTGAAAAATACATAACAATATTGTACCTTGCTAAACAGCCCGCGTAATGAGACCTTGTTTGGGGAAAGGCTCGGAAGGTGATACCGCGTACGATGTCTCACCAGGGGTAGAGGCGGGAGATACATTAGCCAGGATGCATGGGGGGGTCGTGGGCGGCAGACCCATTGCTCGCCGCGAGCCACCATGCCAGGAAATAATGCTTGTATACTGATTGGATATATCTGTATAAAAATTGAAAAATTTAATGAATGGGGCTATGAAAAATGTATCAATGTGGAAATGTAGCGAAAAGTAAGAGACTATGTAGATATGTGAAAAGGGTGAAAGAGAGCTATTGTATGATGAATAAATTATAAAGTGCTAGAGTGGTAGGGGTGAAAGTGATGTTGACGCATCTGCATATCAAATGCACATGAAATTTTTAGGTGGAAGACACCCGCTACCTTCGAGACCCCTCCCCAACCCATACAATCCAATTCTATTTTTCTTTTGATTAATTATTTACAGCTACATATTCGTTATCATACTACCCTCCACTCTTCCTTTCTATATCAAGTTCATTAATCCTCCTTTGGCCCAATATTCATTTATTGGGGTCTGTTTCTTCTTATACACGCTTTTCACTTTTGTTTAATTTAAATTTAAATTTTTGTTTATTTCTATCTGTTAATTTCTTTCTATTCTTATCCTTATTTTTATTTTTCTACCATTATTGTTCATTCCACCTAGTGCCCATGTTAGGTTTTTCCCAAATCCCGTGTGATTTGACCCTTGGGGTTGGGTTCGGTGGTGTCCCGCTGTCCATTTTGTCCACTTCCGGGGTTGCGATCAGCTCAGCTCCTTCCCCCCCTCCCGCCCACGTGACGGGGGCGGGGTCGGATCTCGGCTTTTTGGCGTCATGTTCAGTGCGCCTGTATTCGACGTCGCACGACGCCGCTCTGCCGTGGCGCGCTGACTCTATCTCTCGCCTTGCAGGGGATTGGATGGACCCCAGCAATTGCGAGTTTACACATGACGTTGGCGGGGTTCCGCCCAGGACTCGGGGCTATTTAACAGTGGACGGCGGACTGCTTTCTCCCTGCCGGCCACCATTCCATAGACACACCATCTGCTTGTTCAGCCTTTGGAAACTCAGGTAAATGGGGCATTTTACATCGTCCCCGTCACATACTCCCAACTCAGCTATACATATAGTCAACTCCATTGATTCTTACACACACACATTGTATATTCATTTATGCACACACATCCATACACACTGATATACATTCATACTCACATATACACTTTTATACATAACACTCACACATACGGTATATATATATATATATATATATATATATATATATATATATTTATTTATTTTTTATTTTTTATTATTATCATTTTTATTTGATAAAAAAATAATTTTATTCCCCTTTTTATTCACTTATACACCATCTATGTATGGGTATGCTCTTCCATGTGCATTTGATATGCAGATGCGTCAACATCACTTTCACCCCTGCCACTCTAGCACTTTAGCATTTATTCATCATACAATAGCTCTCTTTCACCCTTTTCACATATCTACATAGTCTCTTACTTTTCGCTACATTTCCACATTGATACATTTTTCATAGCCCCATTCATTAAATTTTTCCATTTTTATACAGATATATCCAATCAGTATACAAGCATTATTTCCTGGCATGGTGGCTCGCGGCGAGCAATGGGTCTGCCGCCCACGACCCCCCCATGCATCCTGGCTAACGTATCTCCCGCCTCTACCCCGGGTGAGACATTGTACGCGGTATCACCTTCCGAGCCGTTCCCCAAACAAGGTCTCATTACACGGGCTGTTTAGCAAGGTACAATATTGTTATGTATTTTTCACTATTCCCTTTTTCCTTACTTCTGCTTCCCCCCCCCCTTTTTCCTTCATCTCATTGGGTTTGTCTATGGGGACTAGTGGATCCCCAAAAACTACCACAACAAATTTTTCCATTTATCTCATTTTAGATTACTTTCATGCATCCAAACTCCTGATGAGTGGTAGGCGACCATGAAACGCGTAGAGTTTACATCCTCGGATGCTCTACAACAGCTTATATCATTATTTATCAATCAGATATGTGTCAATCATGTTGTTATTACTTTTATATTTATTATTGATTGAATTATTTATTATCATGTCTGTATGTCATTAATCATGTTCCCCAATTAATCATGCGTTATTAAATTAATGATGATTATGAATTGTTCCTTTGTGATTACATTTTTGTATCATAAACATATTGTGATTGCTGGTTATACCGTATCATGTCAATTTAGAGGGAACTATGACATCCAAGCTATCTATTTTATTTTATTTATTTTACCTTTATACCTCAATTAAAGTCCCAACTCCACTACTTTCCTGCATTTTTACATATTATTTAGGGATGAGGTATTCTGGTATGTTAATAGGGTGGGATGGGTCTCAACCCCTCTTTTCTGAACATTTTGGGATGTTGTGGAAACAAGGATTGGTGATAAAGCATCAGTGGAGACACCTTTTTCCCATAATAACTCTTACAGGAGTGAATTTACCTTCCTAGGGGTAGATTTCCTCTCACTTCCTGTTGTCTCCCTCCGTTTGTAAGAAGGAGTCGTTTGTAATTCGGATGTTTGTAACTAGGGGACCACCTGTATACAGGAACATGTTATACTCAGTTCTATAACAATGATATCCCAACTGTCATTCATCGCTTTGGCTTACTTCTCCTTTAAACCTTCCTGTACAATCAAGCATAGTAGTCAAGCATACTTTATTGACACTTCCCAGTCTCTGTTTCTTTGATAGTTTCAGTTGGAAAACTGTTTGTACAGCAGTGCCAAGAAAGTTAATTATACCCTCCAGACATCCTCCTCCTGGCAGTGAACGGACACAAGGGTATGGCTTACTAACAGTCAAAGTTTTAGTACACCTACAGACTCGCAGACTCGTTAGGTATGAAAATGCAAGAGATTAATGTGCAATGTTTATTATCCTGTACCCGTTAAAGAAATGATCTCTTAACTAGAAATAAAAAGGGGGGGGGGGGGGGTTGGGACTTTAGATGAGGCAAATAACCAAAGCTTAGTAAAATTATCTTGACAAATTTATTGACATAGACAAATAGCATAATACGTTGCCCTACTGCATATACATATGTGAAAAGTAATTTCATATATATATATATATATATATATATATATATATATATATATATATACACATGCCATCAAATTGTTGTAATTCAAATATATATATATATATATATATGTAGCGGCCCCCTCTCTCCCCTCTCTTCTATCAGCTCGTATGTCTCTTGTCTAGGGGTACCTTAGAGGAGAGAGAGCGGAGTCACTACGCCAAGCCCTCACCGCAGATGTTTGTGTGGTGGAAGCAAAGTTCTTGTTTTACCTTCGGGTCAGTGTTATACACCTGGAACCTCCAATGAGAGTTACCTTGAACAATGTCTGCTAGAAAATGAGCCCCACACCATTAAAGTCCAACACTCCTTTATTCTTCCTGAATGAACACAATCAGTTAGACTCTCTTGTAGAACAGAACAGAAAAGGAGGTGTGTATGCGAGTAGGCCCAGACACAATGAACTCTCCACTTTCCTTCCTGAAAGTGGGTTGCGGTCTCCGAGCGAGGGGGGATTTCCTTCCAGGCGGTCTCTGATAGGAGGCTCACCTGTCACTGGCAATATGCTGCACCGGGTCTTCAAGTAAGTATCTCCCACCGGTCCATTACGCCTTCCGGATTCGGGTACCCACTCCCGGGGTTCCCTAGGACCTCCTTCCCTCGCGGAACTCAGTGGTGGGCACTGAGCTTCAGACCTCCATTCCGAGTACCTCACCCCAGGCTAAAGGTGCCTGGGATGGAACACGACCTCCGAACGTCCTCTAGGCCTAGACCCGCCTAGGGGACCGACACAAACCACCGCCCTCAGGCTGAAGGTGCCCGGGCTCGACTCCTTCCACCAAAAATGGCCGCCCCCTTTATACCCCCTCCCAGCAAGCACGGCGGGTTCCCCGCCCCACCATACAACCGCTGAGAGATACCAAAAGAGGTACGCCACCGCAACGATGGCTCAACCCCGGGCCCAAAGCGACAGTGCCACCTGGTGGACCCCAGGGAACCATACATCACAGTTTCCCCACCAGATTCAAAAAAATAGAAAGCATATACCCGCTACACTCTCCCCCTGGTGATTTGACACTGGTCCCAGTGTCTGGAGCAAACTATGCCCTCAACGGCTGACATAGTCCAGTCCAGAAACCAACTATAAATTGTACAAAATATACTTTTGAAAAACTTGGTCAACTAAAGAAATTGTGTCTGAGCCTTACATAAAAGGGAAGGGAAACAACAACATTTTAACTGTAGAACTATATTCACATTATGTTTTTCCCCCACCCATCCTGACTAAGACCCACCCCATACTCAGTGGTGTTGATGGGATGCTCTCCTGCAGAGGGAAAAAAAAAATTAACACACATAAACCCTGACACATATATTCGTGTAAGAGGAAAGAAACTTCTTCGTAAAGAAATCCCTTTTCTCCAAAGAGTGAGTGTGTGAAAAGTGTTAACGATGCGCAACACTGCCACCTGGTGACAGCGTCGCGGTAACTGCACTCGTGGAACTTTTCTTCTTCTCTTGAGCCCTATCTACCCCAGAGTCCATGATCTCTTGCTGGAAAAGTGAACAACAAACAGGAACAGTCCTTCATTCCTCTGGGTAACAAGGACAACAGGCCCCAGAAAGTTCAGCAGCATACAAACAAGAACGGAGTCTTTTTTCCTCCTACAAATAGAAACGGGGATGCGGCAGAACAAGTGGTTTCAAGTGCTGATCCATGGTCTCCAGATGATACTCAACATCTTCCCCTTCCTTGCGCTGGATCAGCACCTTGTCCGCATGGATGTGCCGTCCCAACATCCACTCTGCCTTGCAGTCCTTAAAACGCTGAGAGGCCTTGGGAGAACACGCCAGGTACCTGCGGGCGTGTGGAATCTGAAGGTGAGTCCACACAAAGTCATTGTACCAGCACTCCCGGCAAACTTCCACCTCGTACAACAACTCCTTGGACAAGTATGGGTACTCCTATCCATACTCTGTAGCAACCTTCTGACCAAATAGGCGTTGTAGTCTCGCCAGAGGAGGCATAGTGGCTCTGTCCCCTTCGCCAGGTAAAACTATCGAGTCTGGGTGGCGAGGGACCTTGATCACATCTGATCTGGGCATAGGTGCCCGCAACAACAGTCTCTTTTCCCTGGTCCTGGGTGTAAGTGAAACTGGAGATGTAAGCGCAGGTTGGGAACGGGACCCCTCTTCAGGCACTGGTGCCTCCACCCGGAGTGTACTATCCCCTGTAGACATGGGTGGATCCCTGGTTCTGCGGGATGAGGCAAGAGGTACTTTGTCCCAGCCCTTTTCTGCAAACAGTTCGTCAATAGCAACATCGTCTCCCATATCCGAGAGCGACTCCAGGTCAGAGGTGTCACACTCCTCCGCGGGCAGGTAGCCTGTAGTGGAGACTGAGTTTTCACCTCTTCCCACACACCAAATCTTTCCGCCTGGCTTACCTCGGCCTTTACTTGAAGCGGGACGTCCGGAACTCTTATTGACAGATCCATCCGGGCCGGGTGTAAGCGGACGAGACAGTCCACCACAACCGCTGGTCGGGGCTACCATACCGGTATTTCTCTTCGGTGGTGGACGCTGCGAGACAGTGGTGACCGAGTCAGCATCCTCGGATTTCCCCCGTTGAGTACTCACGACCTCCTCCGCGGTCGTTGCAGTGTGCGCAGGGATGGCTGTCAAAGCAGTGATTCCTCCTCTCTGAGTGGTGTTGCCTGCAGCCCGGCCGGGGTAAATGGTTCTCGGCTTCTCAACCGCTGGATCCACTTCAAAAAGGAACTCCCCACAGGCCTCTCATCGCCCGAACGGCTTCAGTTGGCACACCAGTCCCGAACAACCGGGACAAATCACACCCATGGCCTCAACGTCCATGCATGAATACAGGGCGAATCGACCCCTTGGCTTTAGCCGGATCCCCGTATCTGTTACCGGAGCAGCAGCAGTCAGTGTCGTGGTAGAAGGGTGAACCGGAATCCACGATGTATGTCCGAACATGGTGACCTGTTGCTGATCCATCGCACACTGCCAGGTTTTTGCGCCAACGTCCCACGTGTAGTCCTTCACACGTATTGGACTCCTCCCCTTTGCTCCAGTTCGCGGGCTTTTCTTCTTTTCTCTTTCTGAGTCACGCCCATGAACTAAGCAGTGGGGGTGTGTCTGGTGGCGCAGTGCAATAGGAGCCCCCACGTGTACTACTTTACACGGCTGGGCTTCCCCCTTTTTCCACTCTTCTGCGCAGGCCTTTCCCTTCATTGGGTCATGTCCACAACTTCGAGCAGGGATGCACTTCGGCCAATGAAGGTCTGCCTACTCGTAACTCCTCCGGGCAGACACGTTCAATTCCCTAGTACACAAACACTATACCGGACCCGAGCCCCCACGTGTAGCGGCCCCCTCTCTCCCCTCTCTTCTATCAGCTCGTATGTCTCTTGTCTAGGGGTACTTTAGAGGAGAGAGAGCGGGGTCACCACGCCAAGCCCTCACCGCAGATGTTTGTGTGGTGGAAGCAAAGTTCTTGTTTTACCTTCGGGTCAGTGTTCTGCACCTGGAACCTCCAATGAGAGTTACCTTGAACAATGTCTGCCAGAAAATGAGCCCCACACCATTAAAGTCCAACACTCCTTTATTCTTCCTGAATGAACACAATCAGTTAGACTCCCTTGTAGAACAGAACAGAAAAGGAGGTGTGGATGCGAGTAGGCCCAGACACAATGAACTCTCCACTTTCCTTCCTGAAAGTGGGTTGCGGTCTCCGAGCAAGGGGGGATTTCCTTCCAGGCGGTCTCTGATGGGAGGCTCACCTGTCACTGGCAATATGCTGCACCAGGTCTTCAAGTAAGTATCTCCCACAGGTCCATTACGCCTTCCGGATTCGGGTACCCACTCCCCGGGGTTCCCTAGGACCTCCTTCCCATGCGGAACTCAGTGGTGGGCACTGAGCTCCAGACCTTCATTCCGAGTACCTCACCCCAGGCTAAAGGTGCCCGGGATGGAACACGACATCCGAACGTCCTCTAGGCCTAGACCCGCCTAGGGGACCGACACGAACCACCGCCCTCAGGCTGAAGGTGCCCGGGCTCGACTCCTTCCACCAAAAATGGCCGCCCCCTTTATACCCCCTCCCAGCAAGCATGGCGGGCTCCCCGCCCCACCATACAACCGCTGAGAGAGACCAAAAGAGGTACTCCACCGCAACGATGGCTCAACCCCGGGCCCAAAGCGAAAGTGCCACCTGGTGGGCCCCAGGGAACCATACATCACAGTTTCCCCACCAGATTCAAAAAAATAGAAAGCATATACCCGCTACATATATATATACACAGTATAAATATATATATATATATATATATATATATATATATATATATATACATACACATAGATAGTTTTTATGTCTTTTGCAGACATTTTGGTGCATCTGCTCTTGATGAAGTAGTTATATCCACGAAACTTGTCAAGCACTAGGATGCAGCCACGTTTTTAATATATAACTCACTTGCTTATTCAGATCATACCATGAATTTCCTTGTTATTTCTACCAATCTTACAATAGACACATGTCAACATGTGTCTCATTTAAAGTCCCAATTATCCTTTACCTTACATTATCTCTTAACTAATCTAAACTAAACTGCAAAATGATTGGTTGGTATGGGTCATTGAACTTTGCAATTCAACTCAAATAAGTTCTCTATCTCTAGCCACATGCTGCAATAAAAGTCCCATAGATTCTTATCATATAACTGGAACATTCTTCTATTAGAAAATACTAGTTGTATGACTCCAAGTTCACTGCCTGGCTTATCTGATCTAACAGCTCCCAAATAAACAGAACCACATTTAACCACACAGGTTCCCAGGTAACAATTAGCAAACTGGTGTATGAATCCAGACATACTTTATTAAACCTGTTTGATAGAATTGGGCTGGCAATACACTAGTAGAAATTCACTCAAAATGTATGGTTTTTGGAATGTTCATTTGATTTTTCACTGGTAAGTGGGGTCAACTTGACGCTCTTTTATTGACCACAGTGCCTAGAAAATTTGAAGGAACAGGAGGGAAAATTTCTATTAAACGACCAAAGTTCTAAAAGTGAATGTGGTCTGCGTTCAGGAAAGCACATTCATTCCAAAATCAAATGCTAAAAGCAAACTAAATTTTAACCACTTTACCCCCCTTCCTGACCAGGCCATTTATTGTGATACAGCACTGCGTTATTTTAACTGAAAATTGTGTGGTCGTGCGACATTATACCCAAACAAAATGTATGCCCTTTTAGTCCCACAAATAGAGCTTTCTTTTGGTGGTATTTGATCACCTCTGTGTTTTTTATTTTTTGCGCCATAAACAAAAAAAAGACCTACAATTTTGAAAATATATATATTTTTTACTTTCTGCTATAAAACATATCCAAAAATCAAATAGAAAAAAAAATGTCTTTATAAATTTAAACCAACATGTATTCTGCTACATATTTTTGGTAAAAAAAAAAAAAAAAATCCCAATAACCATATATTGATTGGTTTGCACAAAATTTATGTATATATATATATATATATATATATATATATATACACAGGGCTTTTTTTCAGCGGGAATGTGGGGGAACGCAGTTCCGGCACCTCTAGCACTGAATGTATGTAATTCCAATGGGTACTGGGGTATGCTGGCAGGAATCAATTTTTGTGTGGGGGGGTCTATTGTTGCTGGGAGGGTAATTGTTGAAGGAGAGGTCTATGATTGCTGGCTGCTGGAGGGTCTATTGATGCTGGCTGCTGGGAAACTTGTTGTTGTTTCTGGGGGTCTATTGTTGCAGGGGTGGATCTATGGTTGCTGGGCTGAATCTATTGCCGTTGGGGTGGTATTTTGTAACGGGCGGTCTATTGTTGCTGGGGCAGAGAGGTATAATGTTGTGTGGGGGATTTATGGTTGCTGGGGTGCTTCTAGTGTTGCTGGAGGTATTTATTATTGCTGGGGATCTATTGTTGCTGGGGGTGATTTATTGTTTCTGGGGTGGGTCTATTGTTGCTGGGGGATCTATTGTTGCTGTGGTGGATCTAGTGTTGCTGGGGTATCTATTATTGCTAAGGGATCTATTGTTGCTGTGGTGGGTCTAGTGTTGCTGGGGTGTCTATTATTGCTAGGGGATCTATTGTTGCTGGGGTTGGTCTAGTGTTGCTGGGGTGTCTATTATTGCTAAGGGATCTATTGTTGCTGTGGTGGGTCTAGTGTTGCTGGGGTGTCTATTATTGCTAGGGGATCTATTGTTGCTGGGGTTGGTCTAGTGTTGCTGGGGTGCCTATTATTGCTAGGGGATCTATTGTTGCTGGGGTGGGTCTAGTGTTGCTGGGGTGTCTATTATTGCTAGGGGATCTATTGTTGCTGAGGTGGGTCTAGTGTTGCTGGCTGCAGATGATCTCGGTACTGCTTTTCATGCTAATATTAACAAACACCATACAAATTACTTAGCACCACAAAATAATACTTGGTTCTGTATTCTCTAAAAGGGCCGGTACTGGGAGGTGGGTAGGGGGAGAAACCAAGGGACAGTGCTCAGGGGTGGGTAGGGGGTGAAACCAAGGGACAGTGCTCAGGGGTGGGTAGGGGGTGAAACCAAGGGACGGTGTTCAGGGGTGGGTAGGGGGTGAAACCAAGGGACGGTGCTCAGGGGTGGGTAGGGGGTGAAACCAAGGGACAGTGCTCAGGGGTGGGTAGGGGGTGAAACCAAGGGACGGTGCTCAGGGGTGGGTAGGGGGTGAAACCAAGGGACAGTGCTCAGGGGTGGGTAGGGGGTGAAACCAAGGGACGGTGCTCAGGGGTGGGTAGGGGGTGAAACCAAGGGACGGTGCTCAGGGGTGGGTAGGGGGTGAAACCAAGGGACGGTGCTCAGGGGTGGGTAGGGGGTGAAACCAAGGGACAGTGCTCAGGGGTGGGTAGGGGGTGAAACCAAGGGACGGTGCTCAGGGGTGGGTAGGGGGTGAAACCAAGGGACAGTGCTCAGGGGTGGGTAGGGGGTGAAACCAAGGGACAGTGCTCAGGGGTGGGTAGGGGGTGAAACCAAGGGACGGTGTTCAGGGGTGGGTAGGGGGTGAAACCAAGGGACGGTGCTCAGGGGTGGGTAGGGGGTGAAACCAAGGGACGGTGCTCAGGGGTGGGTAGGGGGTGAAACCAAGGGACGGTGCTCAGGGGTGGGTAGGGGGTGAAACCAAGGGACGGTGCTCAGGGGTGAGTTTGGGGGCGGAGGCAAGGAGTGACTCAGAAGGGGGGAGTTCCTGCACCTAATCTCTGAGAAAAAAAGCCCTGTTATATATATATATATATATATATATATATATATATGTGTGATCCGGCGCATTGCTGCCACCCTGTAGCAGTAAAACTGCTATGAGGTGGACAGCAAGTGGTTGAAGGAAGGTAAAAAATACCAGACTTACTGGCCGGATCACCAGGTGAAAATAGAAAAAGAAACTAAAAAAGAAAAATAATGCAGCCACCACACCTAAGAATTAGTAAGCTGCAATTTAATACATTTTTGCTTTTGAGTACTGCTTTAAAACTGCCCCAATTAAACTTGAATATTTTATGCCGATTCCAAAACAGATATATCCCTTTAAAATGACAGCATTTGGCAGAGGCAGGTGCTGTAATAGACAATGCCAAAGGTGGGTCTTGTAAACTACTGTAGAATTGTGAATGAACATCTTTACACTACAAATAATATAATTGAAATTCCACTGGTTGGGACACGTTTTCCTACACATTTAGTATTTCTAAAAATTACCAGTGTGCTTAGAAGCAGTAAAATACTGGGTATTTCTAAAATTCAGGGGTAGGAGTACAAGGAGGAGCAGGTTATGACCAATCCTAGGACAGTTCTGTAACCTTAAAACTGACGTTTAGGTGTGGAAGCTGGAAATTCACCCATAATTGCAGTAACCTATAAAATAGTCTCTTGGGTAATATCTTTTTCCACCACTAGATGGCAGAGAATGTGCTGCTCTAACCAAATTGACACTGTAGGACGTCCATGATTCTACTGGATCCATTAATCACTGACATTGCTACACAGTCATGCTGTACTGAGCAAACAGGGACTCAGCGTGATTTCTAAATCATTGTAAGAATGAACTCTATTTCTAATCATAGTCAGCTGAACATTGTGATGAACAGTTCCATGAAAGTATCTTGTGAATATATTTTGGATAATTTAGTAGCTACCACCTTAGGACCAACAGCAACGAAATTGTGCCCACTCACCAACATCTTGGAGGACCCTTTAGGCCCCAGGACGGGGACCTCTTATACATCCGGTACCCCTATATACCTGTCAATAATTTAGGCAATTCTATATATCTCAACATGGGCATCCTTGTACATTTCTTCTTCAGCACCTATAACTTCTCGGGCTGTATTTGGCCTCCTAAGATCATCACCCTGTATACTTAGACCTCTACTCCTAATCATTTCCCATATGGGTCTCCGATGGCCTCTTTTGTGGTAAGTCTGCTTAATATGAGTGTTGGTCCTCCATTGTGTTAGCTTCCCATGGTGAGTATACTTACCTAAACACAGATCTGTGATCAGGGAATAAATAGATGTTCTGCCCAGGACTAGTTAGTGTCTTTATGTGGTCTTTTGGTGGTCACCCCTTTTTCCCCTTGATCTATGTGGATGGTCCTGATGCTCACCCCTAAGTTGTTTGGTGGCAGCATTTTCAGCATTTTATCACATATTCTATACTGTATACCTCATTCATACCCCTGATGAAGCAGAACCAGTTTCTGAGAAACGCGTTGAATTAAGAGCAAGCTTCACTCCCTGGTGATGTCCTTAACATAAGTCGGTCCTTATATAGTTACTAGTACATATTGATATAACGTAAAGTGGTTGTAAACCTCAGACATGAAATATGAATGTAGCGGACCCGCCAATAATAGGGGGTCGCTATGCTTAAACTTAGGGGGTAGCCTGAGCCCATAGTTGGACTCAGGCTGTTGAATTCTTCAAAAAACTGGCTTCTGCTTTGAGGTAATGTTACCTGGCAGTACAGTTCCCTGTGCCCTGTGGGTGGCACTGTTGCCCCAGGCTCAGGTTGAACCACAGGTAGCGTTGCAACACCATTGGGTGTCCTCTCTCGGCGGCTGTGCAGTGGGCGTGGTTTACCCGCTGTGCATGCTGGGAGAGGATACATAAGGGGCAGACGCCATTATTTGGGGAGCAGTTTGCACCTCCCGGCCCTCCAGGCGGGGTGTGCGCGCGCGCGCGCGTGTGTGTGTGTGTGCGTAACAGCCCTGGGCACCTTTAGCCTGAGGCTGCATCGCTGTAAGTAGGCCCAGCACCTTTAGCTGAGGCCTACACCCGAAGAGGAATCCCAGGATACCCAACTGAGGGGTGACCTGCTCTGAAGGAGAGGCAACCAGGGGAGGATCTACCCAAGGGGATCGGTGAGATAAGTCACTGTCTCAGGAGAGGCCTGGTTACCTATCAGAGGAAAGGATTCAATAGTCCGCCACAAGCCTAGTAACGTGCCCCATTGGCACCTAAGGACTCAAGTGTTACTAGACTGGGAAGTTCGGGACTTAGAGATTATCTCCTGATCGTATCCCTAGGAAACCACAAGGAAATGTTCCGTGCTCCACACCAGCTGCTAGGACCGCTCTCAAGGGGACTATCCGGGTGAGCAAAACCCACTCAGGCTTGAGTGGCGATGAGTGATAGTTAGGTGCCGCGTGCCTGAACCTGCCTCCCTGTTCATTTCTCTTTATCTCCAACTTTCATTTCAAGTTCTTAAGCAAAGCAAAATAAACCTTTTTATTGGGTTTTAATACTGTCTGGACATTGGCCTTCATTTAAAGAGAGAGAATAGACTTCTTCCTACACTCTAGGGTGAAGAGCCAACGGAAGGAGGTAATTCGCTGCAGGACCCAAATTAAATAACACCGCTCACCCTCTTCAACAAGGAGGATACTGGGCATGTGGCATGATGTGCCCCACCTGCTAGCGGAGCTAAGCAAGGAAGGGATCTGTGTGCTACATGAACAAAGAATATCCCTCTATATCAGGGATCTCCAAACTACGGCCCTCCAGCTGTTGCAGAACTGCACGTCCCATGAGGCATTGTAAAACTCTGACATTCAAAGACATGGCTGGACATGATGGGAATTGTAGTTCCTAAACAACTGGGGGGCCATAGTTTGGGGACCCCTACTCTATATTGTGCACTTGTCTCAATCCCAAGCACTAAGTATAATTTCTGTTTGCTGCTTCATTTCTCTGCTATCAGCAAGAATCACTTCTGACAGGCTTTTCTGACACTAAGAGAAAAATGGTGACAGAGGAGAGAGCTCCAGCACACAGCATGTGATTGACAGCCTCAGCTCTATTCCTATGTGCTATGTGAAGGGAGGTGTGTCCCCCTCCCTCCAATCAGCTCTCAGAGCTCTGCAAAGTGTAACTTTAGCTTTCCTTCCCCCCTTTTTTTTAAACTCGTAAGCCTCGTACACACGATCGGGTATCCTATGGATTCTAATCCGATGGTTTTGTCCATCGGAAATCCGATGAAGCTGACTTCCATCAGTCTTGCCTACACACCATCAGTCAAAAAACCGACCGTTCCAAACGCGGTGACGTAAAACACTCAGACGAGCCAAGAAAAATTAAGTTCAATGCTTCTGAGCATGCGTGGGTTTTTTATCCGATGGACTTGCCCATAGACGATCGGAATTTGCTATCGATTTTTGATCCATCGGAAAATTTTAAAACATGTTCTATTTTTTAAAACCGATGGAAAAAAAAACGATGGGTCCCATACATGATCGGTTTGTCCGATGAAAAAAGTCCAACGGACTGTTTTCACTGGTAAAACCGATCGTCTGTACAGGGCTTTAAACAAGCTTTATAATTCAGCACTTTGAATAGCTGTAGAGAAGAGAAGACTGCAGATAAGCAGGTACAACTTATGAAGGAGGACTTGTTTCATCAGTGTGTGACTGAGGCCAGTCACTTCGCTGGGTATATAGAAGGGTTTACAACCACTTTAAACTTTAAACCCTCAAGGTTTTTCACCTTAATGCATTCTATGCATTAAGGTGAAAAACCTCCTATGATGCAGCAGCCCCCCAGAGCCTCCCTTTTTCTTACCTGAACCCGGTTTTTCCAGCAACAGGGAAAGAGCACACCAGCTCCACCCGGTGTCTCAGGTCTTGATTGGCTAGATTGATAGCAGTGCAGCCATTGCTGCTGTCAACCAAATTCAGTGACGCGGAAATCAGAGGGCGGGGTCAATAGACGCAGCAGCAGGACACGGGAGTGCGCCTGCACGAGTGCCCCGAGGGAGAGCGGCTCTTCAACGGAGCACTCGAGAAGAGGAGGAGCCAGGAGCGACACTGAGGGACCCCAGAAGAGGAGGATCGGGGCCACTCTGTGCAAAACCAACTGCACAGAGGAGGTAAGTATGACATGTTTGTTTTTTTTGTTTTGTTTTTTTAAACAAACTTTTAGTTATCCTTTAAGATGAACCATTCGCCAGTACTTGGGGCCTATACTCTTTTTGAATGATGCTCTGGTGTATATCCCAGGAGATATGAAGGTCTGCCATGGAAAAAAAACTCAAATTGTTTCTGATTTCTGAAAGGCTGTAGATGGATGAAGTTTTATCTTACTCTTTTTTATGCATAATGGATTTAGAATCTGGTTGATTGTCATGGGCAACTATTTTTCCTATTAACTGTGCCCTACTTTTTTTTATAAATAATACCTATTATAGGCAGTCTTTTTACAGCTTTAAAACCCCCATACTGTATATCTGCAGTCAGTATAGACCCTCTGACAGAGAAAATGATATCGGAACCATTTTAATATAATA
The DNA here is from genome assembly GCA_029206835.1 of Rana muscosa. NCBI lineage: Eukaryota > Metazoa > Chordata > Amphibia > Anura > Ranidae > Rana > Rana muscosa. Next base: position 522,615,796 of record CM055118.1, on the reverse strand, counting down.
ACACTGAAGTCTATTATTCTGTATGCATGAGCTGAATTTGCATCAAATCGCTTAGCTTGATGAGAATTTAATACTCTGCTCAGCCTATGAAGAGGTGAAGAGCTAAGGAAATGCGCTACATTTCTACAAGAAAGATATCATTTGTGGTTTACTGAATTCTGCTATATAACTGTAGCGACCTCACCCCTCTCTCCCCTTCTCATTCTCGGCTTGTCTGTCTAGGGGTGTCAGTCCCGGGGGGAGGGATGAGATACACCACGGCCCATGTCCTCCATAGTGAAGAGGTGAAGGCCAGAAAGATCGGGCTTTGTGTAGGTGTCCTAGGGTCAAATCCTTTCCTCGGATCCACTCCCCTTTGCTCCTAGTAACCAGAGTTCCACACACTGAATAGGTCCAACACAGTTTTATACTTCTCAGCGAATAAACATACAGCATAGTCAAGTTGGGACCTTTGCAACAGTTCAGTATTAATGGGAGTAGGTCAAGGCACAATCCTTTAAAGTATCGCTAACCACTGTGGTGTCACCAATGGCGAATAGTCACTGCCACTGACTATATGAGGTAGAACATGAATTACCTTCGCTAGCACGGCCCCTGTCAGGGGAAGGATATCCGTCCAAGGGAGTCACCGGAGGCCTCTCTGTCACCAGCAATGCTGCGCCGGACTCTCCAGAGAAGTTCCGCTCACCAGTCTCCTCGACCTCAGACACGGGCACCCAAGGAATTAGGGCCCCCTCGGATTCCTCCATCCTCGCGGAACTCAGTCGAAGGTACTGAGCCCCAGGCATCCGCCATAGTACCTCACCCCAGGCTAAAGGTGCCTGAGATGGACTCCATCTCCGCTCCGGCCAGGTCAAGGGCACCTAGGCCTGGAACACCGGAACGCCAGCACCCAAGCTGAAGGTGCCTGGGTGCGGCTGCATCCTCCGACTCTGAACCCCAAGGTCAGGGCGTCCGCCCCTTTTATCCCCTCGCCTTTTGCGTCACAGCAGGTTCCCCGCCCCGCTGTACCAGCGCAAGGAAAGGACAAAATGGCACAGTCTTGTGGTGTGAGTTCAACTCCGGCCAGGGCGACAACGCCACCTGCAGGCCGCAGGGAACCTCACACCACTAGAGTCCTCCAAGAACCACAAGAAAGGGTCTCAGATTCCCTAGCAATCAGTGCATCTGGGTTACACTACCAGCCAGATGCTTCCCTTAAATTCAAATACCCGCTACACTACATATAGGTGAAGTATTGCTAAGGTAAGTTGATATTGAGATTATATAAATTACCTTAATGCAGCTATTAAAGTAGTATTAAACCCTTTTTTAAGCTGTATTAAACTCAAAGCAAAACATTTATATAATAGCATCTTACCAATTCTAAGATGTGCTGGCTGCATTCATTTTTTTTTTTTATTAGACTTTTTTCCCCCTTATTTTTATCTGGTGATCCTGCCTGAAAGTCTGTTGCTTTTCAAAAGAACAAGCTCTCCTTCAGATGTAGAACTTAGAGGCATGAGACAAACCATTTGCCACTAACGACGGTGCTTACTAGAGGTGCGCTGAATTAAAATATTGGCGGCGAAACCAAAAATGCAGGATACAGTTTGCCGAAAACCAAAGATGTCAGTTTTTAGAATATATATATTTTATATATATATAATTGTATTATATTTGACTTTTTAATTAACATCATGAATTGAAATGAATATGAATTTATTATCGGCACCTGTAGCGCAAGAAAAGCTCAAGAAAAATGCATCCCTTTTAAATTCTATGTATGTCTTCACACTGGTCCCTTGCGCTTCCGGTATGGTGTTCAAAATCTTGCTTGCTGCATTTTTGGTCAGTTAAAAAAAATGCACCAAATGCACCTCCCCTTGAAATGCATTGAAAGCGCAGGAAGAACGCATCAGTAACGCACCCGTGTTGTGGTTTTTAAGCAATTTTTTGAGTCACGTGATCTATGAAAAACACACCATAAGCACAGTAAAATCGTGGCTAAATCGCATTAAAATCATGTGCGTTTTCGGTGCCATTATCGGCACCTTTCCCATTATCTGCAAAGTGACGAAAAGTACACCATTTTCGGCCGATATGTTTCGGCTGCTGAAATTTCAGTGCATCTCTAGTGCTGACAATGGTCAGTTTTTATTTTATGTAAAATCTTTATCACAAAAGAAAAACCAAAACTGTTTGCTGTAACTGCTAATAAAGTTCTAGCTGGCATTCAGCTTTAATTTGTTAGTGTATCTAAATCTGCTAGTCCATCTAAAGCTTCATGTACACTTGGCTGTGATGTACCGCGGCAAAATTGCATCTGGATGGAGAGTTTTGCGGTTTCCCGCGGGCAGCGGTCAATACGTTCCTATTCTGAACACGATTCTATCGTGTTCAGGAGAGGGAGGTTGAACCTCACCTAACTGCGGCAGCTCCTAAAATGCTGCTAAAAGCACCATGTGTATATGGACACACAGGCTTTTATGGTGTTGAGTTTAGGAGCTTTGGCAAAAAAAGCGCTAAAACTCAAGTTTAGGAGCTGTAGTGTACATGAAGTCTAACACTCCCCACCCCCCAGACTAACAATGTTGCTGTCCAAAGGTCCCCCCTGTGCTCCTTCATCTAGACTGGAGGCACTAAAATTATTAGAAATTCTGCATATAGCCCTACAGAACAGATAGACAGTGCACAGTTCTCATAGGCTTTGCTGCTTAAAGTGGTTGTAAACCCTCTGGGGGAAGTTACACCTACAGGTAAGCCTAGATTAAGGCTTACCTGTAGGTGTTTGCAATATCTCCTAAACCTACACGGTTTAGGAGATATTTGCCTAAAAGAATGCACCGATTTCTACGATGCGTGCGCGCCGCAGACAACAGTGCAGGCGCACTGAGAAAGCCGGTTTTCTGAATGGATAATGCCAGCTTTGACGGCTCCCGCACGCATGCGCGGAGTGACGTCTTCACCGCTCCGGCCAATCACAGCGCCGGAGCGGCTATACCCGGCAGTAACCTTCCGGAGGAACAAAGTCTGCGGCTGGAGGGGGAGACGAGGATGGCTTCAGGGGCTTCGATCTAAGGTAAGTAATTCATAATGAGCTAGTATGCTAGTCATACTAGCTCATTATATCTTTGTGTAGCGGGTACTTGAATTTAAGGGAGGCATCTGGGTGGTAGTGTAACCCAGATGCACAGATTGCTAGGGTATCCGAGACCCTTTTCTGGTTCTTGGGGGACTCTGGTGGTGTGAGGTTCCTTGCGGGCCACAGGTGGCGCTGTTGCCCTCGGCCGGGGCTGAACTCACACCGCAAGACTGTACCTTTTTGTCCTCCCCTGGAGCTGGTACAGCGGGGCGGGGAACCCGCTGTGATGCAAAGGGAGAGGGGATAAAGGGGGCGGACACCCTTACCACGGTGTTCAGAGTTCAGAGTTGGAGGACGCGGCCGCACCCAGGCACCTTCGGCCTGGGTGCTGGCGTTCCAGTGTTCCGGGCCTAGGTGCCCTTGACCTGGCCGGAGCGAGGATGTAGTCCATCCCAGGCACCTTTTAGCCTGGGGTGAGGTACTATGGTGGAGGCCTGGGGCTCAGTACCTTCGACTGAGTTCCGCGAGGGTGGAGGAATCCGAGGGGGGCCCTAATTCCTTGGGTGCCCGTGTCTGAGTTCGTGAGGACTGGTGTGCGGAACTTCTCTGGAGAGTCCGGCGCAGCATCGCTGGTGACAGAGAGGCCTCCGGTATCTCCCTTGGACGGATATCCTTCCCCTGACAGGGGCTGTGCTAGCCAAGGTAATTCACGTTCTACCTCACATGGTCAGTGGCAGTGACTATCCGCCACTGGTGATATCACAGTGGTTAGCATCAGAAGGGAAAGGATTGTGCCTCGATCTATTCCCCATTATTACTCAGTAGAAGAAACTGTTTATTGTTTGGCAAAAAGAATAAAACATAGGCCTCGTACACACGACCGATTTTCTCGTCGTAAAAAACACGTCGTTTTTTTCGACGAGATTCTTGTTAAGCTTGTCGATTTTCTCGTCAAGCTTTCTATGCGTACACACTGTCATTTTCCAATTTCCTCGTGGTTCTCTGCGCTCACGTCCAGCACGTACGACGGCACTATAAAGGGGAAGATCTTTTTTCTTGGCGCCACCCCTTGGGCTGCTTTTGCTGATCTCGTGTTACCGCGTGTGAAGTAAAAGTTTGGGAAGAGACAATTCGCGCTTTTCAGTCTTCGTACTTTTCAGATCGTTTTCTGCCGTTCAGTTTGTGCTTGTGGGTTCGTATCTTGACTTTCAGGGCGTCTAGGCAGGTCGTATCTGTTTTACAGTGCGTTCTTGCCTGTTCGTTTCTGAATTTCAGTTCGTTATTCATAGGCCTTGCTGTTCTAAAGTGCGTTCTGTTCTGTACGTTCTGATTAGACGACCGTTTCCTAGCCATGTCGCCTGGACGTTCTCGTCGTCGAGTTCGTGCTGTGCGTGCGCTTGGTGTTGGTCTGCTTGTTTTGGACCAAGACCAGTCCATGAATGGTGTGAGGAGGAGTTCATGGACCAAGAATTGGTTGCTCCAGCGGGACCAATTCTGCCACATGCCTCTGCTGCGGGAGATCGTCGAGAATAATCCTGAGGACTACAGGAATTTTCTGAGGATGTCTGACCCCGTTTTTCAGGAACTGTTGGCTTTGGTGTCCCCTATATTACCAGGAAGGACACCGTTATGCGGGAAGCCATCAGTGCTGAGCAGAGGCTCATCGCCACGTTGCGTTACCTGGCGACAGGGAGAAGTCTTCAGGACTTGAAGTTCACCACAGGCATCTCCCCCCAGGCTCTGGGCCTCATAATCCCAGACACCTGTTCTGCTATTATACAAGTCCTGCAGGAGGATTATATTAGGGTAAGTTTTCTCCCTTAACATCACATTTTATGTATTACATGTATGCTAATGTATTGTATTTCTTTCATCCTTCCCTAATTACCATGATTGTAATATGCTGAGAATGTCCCCTTTGTCCCCATGCATGTTGGAAGCTTTATATTGCCCCTTTTTTATCCTCCCTAAATATTTCCCCTCACTAACTTTTCCAGCAGGGGCGCCTGTTGCTCCAAATGTTGGGGGGTTCCAACCCCAATTTCGGAAATAAACGTCCTCCTTTTTTGCTCTGTTGCCTAATAAACGCCCCCAGTTGTCCCCTCCAATGCAGCCATTTAGTCCCCTCTAATGCAGCCAGTTTCCCCCCAGCCCTGCACTTACCTTCTTGTGGTCAGCGCCATCCTTCTTCTGTCCTTGATGTCTTCTCCTTCCCTTCATGTTGCATCAGCCAATCATGTTACCATTAAACAGACTTGGTGAACATGATTGCCAGAGCAGCCTGTCAGTGTTTACACAAGGAATGCCCCCTCCTTGCGTCCCCGATTTTTCTTTGAGGAAGCCAATTACATCCCTCAGGTTGTAATTTGCAAGACTTTTTTAATACCTGTTTCTGCTCTGCAATTTTAACCCCCTAAATGACGCAATTATTCATATGTCGGTCGCTTTACAAGAGGCCATCCACCTGAATAGTGTGCGGCATAGACAATACATAGGTTCATGCAACGCATGAACCTATGTATTGTTCTGAGTGATGGGCACAGGAGAGAGGGGACAGTGCTCCAGCGCCCACTCTGGACGCACCGCCACTGCAATGCTATCCTGTGGCCAAACACATCTCCCCCCCCCCCAAAATAATTTAGTAATGGCCCATCAGAGGGGGTGATGAATATGATAAATGAGCCTTCCATTATACTTTTTTTACACACCTTAATAAACGTATAATTAGATTGATGTTGGTCTCTAATTTTTTGGTCTAGAATTTGCTTGTAATGTATGCCTTTGTTTTTCTAATATTATTTCATCTTGTTTCACTCCACAGCTTCCTTCCACGCCACAGGAATGGCAGACTGTGGCATCGGAGTTTGCCACGCGGTGGGACTTCCCCAACTGCGGTGGTGCCATAGACGGGAAGCACGTCCGCATCGTGCCGCCACCCCGTTCTGGATCCTACTACTACAATTACAAGGGGTTTCATAGCATTGTGCTGATGGCGGTGGTGTCAGCACGGTATGAATTCCTCTATGTTGATGTAGGGAAGAATGGCCGGATGTCCGATGGGGGATCCTTCATCCAGACGGAGTTTGCCCTCCGTCTCCAGAGTGACGACCTTGCATTGCCACCGGATGCAGGGAATATTGAAGGACTCCCCTTTGTTTTCTTGGCTGATGAAGCCTTCGGACTCGGACGGCATCTTATGAGGCCATTTCCACAGAGGACCCTGACCCCAGAGAAGAGTGTGTTCAATTACCGGCTGGCCAGGGCCCGAAGAGTCGTTGAAAATGCCTTCGGCATAATGGCCAGCCGGTTCCGCCTTTTTATGACTTCCATCCACTTGGCGGACTACAAAATAAACTATGTAGTGTTATGCTGCTGTGTGCTACACAATTTTCTTTGCCGCAAATCTAATTCATATATGGCCTCAGTTTTGCCAGAGGCTGGACTTTCCCCTGCAAATCCCCTTCCGGGCCTGGAATCTGCCCGTCTTGGCTTGCCCCCCCAAAATGCCTGTGTGGTTCGGGACAAATACATGGAGTATTTCACGGGTAGGGGGGCAATTCCTATGCCAGCCTATGTCTAAGTATCCCAATAAAAATCTTGTTTAAACCTTTAATTATTTGTTCTTTCCTGTCTCCTAGTTTGTCTTTGTGCATTTGTAGTGGCAAGTGTATTTTACTTTAGTAAATAACAACCAATTTCACTATGTTACCTTACAAAAGAACCAAATAAGCTTAGAGAGTATTATAAAAAGAAGCTACACGTTGTTTGTGGTCAAATTTTTTACTCTCTGCACATTTTTTTTTGTTTTACTTTGGGGTTGGCCTGGCCACAACCCGGCAAATTTTGGCTTATGAAAATACAAAAATACCACTTGCATTTCTAAAATGACAACATTGGATACCTCTGAGCAATCTGAGACATTCAGTTACACAAACTATGTCTCTATGTGCCCGTCCTAATATGGGGTCCTGCCACCCCTTGCCCAGCCAAAAATTCAATATGCACACATTTTTACTTTTTTGCAAATAGGAAGTTTACAATCCTGATCCCTATTGTCAACATGTGCTATCTGCCATCAGGGGTGATCAATGGACGTGTTTTGGGGGTGCATCCCCTTCCTCAGTTCACCGACTTTTGATACGAGGAAGGGGTTGCACCCACAAAAGACGTACATGGATATCCCCTGATGGCAGATAGCACATGTTCACACACTGTGTGCATATTCAATTTTTGGCTGCTTTGTTACTCAAAAAATTAGTAAAAATATAAAAACAAACATGTAAAAACAAATGTGTTTGGATGGCTTATTGAATTCTCCCCAAAACATCGAGAATGTCTTTAAATGTTTGTTCCATCACATGGATTCTTTGTTTAATTAGGTCCAGTTCCGTGCTACATTCCATCACTTGCTGGATGAGGCGGAGGGCACTGTCAGCAGAGAACGGTGTGCTATCCTTCACAACATTTCCATCCCCTAAAAACCATAAAAAAAATTTAATAAAACTCTGCAGGCCTACCTCGCTTACCTTAAGCTGTGGTGTCAGATACTGACCTGTTGTGGTGACCAGATCCACAACGTCATCCACCTCTCCTTCCTGCACTTCTCCTTCCTCCACCTCAACTTCCTGCACATCTTTCGGTTGTGGATCTTTGGGAGTTTGGGGTTGCTTGGAAGTTGTGGGGTGCATGTGCTCCCTGGAGTGTCCTCCTCCCAGTCTTCTCTCCCCTATGAGAATAAAACCAAAGGTCTATTTATCACACTGTAAAAATCTCATTTTTAAACTTAAAACAGGCTAAATTGTTTGGAAGTGGGGTACAAGTGTGTGTTTGTGCGGAATTTAAAGAAAAATGCATTATTTATGACCCCAAATATGTTTAGTATTCACATTTGGATGTAATTTTTTGGACATGGAGGCACCACAAATAAACTCTGATGCACCTGTGTGGGACACCCAAAAAAGGCGGGTCTGGTGGCCCACACTATAGTGCTCCAAAGTACAGATGTGGAAGCAGCTGCTGAGTGTCCTCTCCTTTACACTGATTAAAGTTTGCATTTCATTCTCCTTACAAACACATCATCTAGACTTAAAAATTATCCACAATACTTGATCAAAAATGGCAGATGTCTAATTACTTTTGGGGGTCTAAAATAAGCCAAAACCGCGGATAGTGGCCGAACGAAGTGTCGGTAACGTAACGAACGATTACTGTGCCCAACCTAGTTCAAAATATTACATTTTGGAAGGGAGTCCAATATGATAAAAAAAAAAAAAAAATGTCAGTTTCTAAAAAGATTAATAGCAGAAAGGTCGTCATTTTACTTACTTTTAGCGAGCATCCTCTTTATGCTCCTCAACTGGTCTGGCTCCCTCAGTTTGAGGTCTGACCACCTCTTTCTGAGCTGCTCATTTGAGCGTTTCACCCCGAACTTCGCCCTCAGACTCTTCACAACTTTAGTGAGGATTTTGGCCTTCCTTCTATTTGGTTTGCTATACGGCCCATGCTTGGCATCATAATCAGCCTTGACCAAGATGTCCACCATCTCCGCCATCTCCGCCAAAGACATATTCGATGCCTTGAATCTCCTCCTTGATCGTGACGTGTCCTCGGTCTCCGGGCTTGTCTCCTCGCTAGTTGCGGAATTATCAGACACCTGCTGTAACTCCGCCATATCTGTCTGCGCGCCGAAAGAGAAGGGGCGGGGAAAAGATGTTAGTTAGAACGTCATGGGCGGGCGACGTGTGCGGAGCGACGTGTTCGAATTTGGACGCATGCGTGGTGTGTATATAGCAAACACACATGTGACTATAGTACGTTCGGTGTGCGGAGAGAGGAGTTCAAGTGACGGACGTGCGAACGAAGGTATGTGATTTTGTGAGACTTGTAAAAATTGTTGGCCTATACTGTCTTGAGATTGTTGGAGGATATATATGGTGACTAGGATGTGAAGGAGGTTAGACTGTTTGCCTCACATTATTTAAATATAATTTATTTTACTTGCAGATACAATATGAATGTCTTTATTAGCGACAAAGAGTTCCTGGCGGAATTTATTGACCGGGTAAGGGAGCTGCCGGCTCTGTGGGAGACCAAAAACCCCATCCATAAAAAAAAAGGGGTGAGAAAAGCAGCGCTGGAGAAGCTGCTCCCATTTGTGCATACCAAGGTGCCCACAGCCACAGCAAAACAAGTGGACACTAAAATTGGGAGCTTGAGAGGTACCTACAGGACTGAACGCTCTAAGGTGCTGGCTTCTCAGAGGTCAGGAGTAGTGATGAGCCGAACACCCCCGGGTTCGGTTCGCACCAGAACCCGCGAACGGACCGAAAGTTTGAACGAACATTAGAACCCTATTAAATACAATGGATGCGAACGTTCGAATTCTAAAGTGCTAATTATAACAACTATTATGCATGTTATTGTCATAAATAGGGTTTGGGAACCCGGGTTGTGCACCAGGGGACATGTATCAATGCAAAAAGAAGTTTTAAAAACGGTCGTTTTTCGGGAGCAGTCATTTTAATGATGCATAAAGTGAAAAAAAAAAAGTCAAATATTCCTTTAAATATCGTACCTGGGGGGTGTCTAAAGTATGCCTGTGAAGTGCCACGTGTTTCCCGTGTTTAGAACTGTCCCTGCACAAAATGACACTTCTAAAGGAAAAAAAAGCCATTTAAAACTGCTTGCGGCTTTAATGTAATGTCTGGTCCCGGTAATATGGATGAAATTCTTTAAGAAAAATGGCATAGCTACCCCATGACCCCCCCCTACCCCAGCCCATTACCAGCCCCTTTGGGTCTTGTATGGATATTAAGGGGAACCCCGCACATAAAATAAAAAAGGCCCTATATACTCTGAACAGCCGTATACAGGCGGTGCATACAAGACAGGGACTGTAGGTTTGTTCTTATGTAGAATCTGTTTGTAATTTTGAACAGGTACATTGTTGAAGTGTAGCTCCAGCCCAAAAATCTATTTTTAAACTTTTTGGGAAACATAGGTAAGGGTTATCACCCCTGTAACATTTGTTTTGCTGTCTGTGCCCCTGTTCAGAACATTTCACCTCACTTTCCGTCCCAATGACAACTGTTTTTGAAATGTGGTGTTTTTCTTGAAACAAGGATTGCTGATAAAGCATCAGTACAGATGAGACCCCTTTCTCCCATATTTATTCTTACAGGAGAGAATTTTCCTTTCTAGGGGTAGATTTCCTCTCACTTCCTGTTGTCTTCTTTCGTTTGCAAGTAGGAGTCGTTTGTAAGTTGGATGTTTGAAAGTAGGGACCTGCCGTATATACTCTGCAGAAATAGGCCCCTTAGTTGTTGGTGTTGGCACAACACTGTAAGCACTCAGTTACTCTTGGTTGGTGCTGGAACGCCCTGCTGTCAACTATTATATCAGGAATTTTAATTACATATAATTGTTGAACAGTGGTAGTAAAAATTGGGGCTTTGATGGTGGTGCTGGTGCCACAACACTGTAAGCCCTGACAGTTACTCTTGGTGGGTGCAGCAATGGGCCCTGCTGTGAATTATTAGATCAATAATTGTAATTACATGCCCCTTTTGAACAGGGGCTGAAAAATTGGGCCTTTCGTGGTGGTGGTGGTGGTGGCGTTGCCACAAGACTGTAAGCCCTCAGAGTTACTCTTGGTGGGTGCAGCAATGGACCCTGCTGTGAATTATTAGATCAAGAATTGTAATTGCATGCCCCTGTTGAACAGGGGCTGAAAAATTGGGCCTTAGGCACTGGTGGCACACCACTACAACCCCTCACAGATACTGTACTTGGAGCACAGCAATGAGCCCTGTTGCAAAGTATTGCTTCAAAAATTGTAATGACACGCCCCTGTTAAACAGGGGCTGAAAAATTGGGCCTTAGGCACTGGTGCCACAACACTCCAACCCCTCACAGATACTGTACTTGGAGCACAGCAATGAGCCCTATGGCAAATTATTGCTAAAAAAATTGTAATTACACGCCCCTGTAAAACAGGGGCTGAAAAATTGGGCCTTAGCCACTGGTGGCGGCACCCATAAACAAAAATGATCTTCCAAGCTATCATCATCAATCGTATCATTGAGGACTCGGAGGAGGAGGATAGCCAGTCAACATAACAGCACAGGCACTCAGCATCAGCATCAGTCTTGAAGGGATGTGACATGTTAAAATCAATTAGTCTGTTATATCAGCATCAGGTGTGTGGTAGCTGGTGGTGATCCAAGACTGGTTCATCTTGATGAAAGTCAGTCGATCAACCGAGTCGGTGGACAGGCGCACCCTGTGATCCGTGACAAATCCTCCAGCAGCACTGAATGTGCGTTCCGAAAGAACGCTGGATGCAGGACAGGCCAGTAGCTCAATTGCATACTGTGCAAGCTCTGGCCAGTGATCCATCCTCAAGACCCAGTAAGCCAGAGGATTTTCGGTGGGGAAGGTGTCCAAGTCTGACCTTGCCCCTAGATATTCCTGCACCATGTTTATCAGACGCTGGCGATGGTTGCTGGAACCGATCATACTTTGGGGCTGCGGACTAAAGAATTGTCTGAACGCATCGGTCAGACGGCCACCTTCCCCACCGCTCCTTCTTTGACTGGCCGAAGCCTCAGCAACTCGTTGTCCAGGACCAGGAGTTTGTAACCTCCCAGTCTCTGGGAACGCGTTGCACAGACCTTTCTGCAAGGCCTCCCGGAGTTGTCTCATCCTCTGCTCCCTCTGCGACGGTAACATAAGGTCCGCAACCTTACCCTTGTACCGTGGATCAAGGAGAGTGGCCAGCCAGTAATGGTCCCTCTCCTTGATCCGAAGAATACGAGGATCCTTCCGCAGACTTTGCAGGATCAGGGAGGCCATGCAGCGTAGGTTTGCTGAGGCATTCGCTCCGGAGTCCTCTGGGTCACTAAGGACGACATGATCCGCAGCCACCTCCTCCCAGCCACGTACAAGTCCACTGGTTTCTTGGGACTGTAAATCATCCCTAAAAGACTGCTGCTGATGATGCTGAGTGCCAGCCTCCACCTCCATGCTGACACAATCCTCCTCCTCCTCCTCCTCCTCCTCCTCCTCCTCTTCCTGTGCGATGGGTGGGACAGAAGGAACACTGTCTGGGTAAAGGGGGCCTTGAGAGGCAAGGAAGTCCTCCTCTTCCTGCCTCTGTTCTGCCTCAAGTGCCCTGTCCATTATTCCACACAGCGTGTGCTCCAACAGGTGGACAAGAGGTACAGTGTCACTGATGCATGCACTGTCACTGCTCACCATCCTCGTGGCCTCCTCAAATGGTGCCAGGACAGTGCATGCATCCCTGATCATGCCCCACTGGCGTGGAGAAAAAAAACCAAGCTCCCCTGACCCTGTCCTGGTGCCGTAGTCGCACAGGTACTCATTGATGGCCCTCTGCTGCGTGTGCAGCCGCTGCAGCATGGCCAACGTTGAGTTCCACCTGGTGGGCATGTCACATATAAGGCGGTTCTTGGGCAGGTTCAACTCCTTTTGCAGCTCAGCCAGGCGAGCACTGGCATTATAAGATCTGCGGAAATGCACACAGACTTTCCTGGCCTGCCTCAGGACATCCTGTAAGCCCGGGTACCTGCCCAAGAACCGCTGCACCACCAGGTTAAGGACGTGAGCCACACAGGGCACATGGGTCAGTTGTCCCTGTCGGAGGGCGGAGAGGAGGTTGGTGCCATTGTCGCAAACCACCATTCCTGGCTTAAGCTGGCGTGGCGTCAACCACCTCTCGGCCTGGCCCTGCAGAGCAGACAGGACCTCTGCCCCAGTGTGGCTTCTGTCCCCCAAACACACCAGCGCAAGCACGGCATGGCATCTTTTTGCCTGCGTACTTGCGTAGCCCCGTGAACGGCTACGGAGCACCGCTGGTTCATAGGACAAACCACAGGAAGAGGCCATGGAGGAAGAAGAAGAGGAGGGGGTGGAGGAGAGAGGTGTGTCACAACCAGTAGTAGCATTTTGGAGGCGTGGCGGTGGGACAACCTCCAACACTACTGCACCTTGTCCTGCATCCTTCCCAGCTGCCAAAAGAGTGACCCAATGGGCCGTGAAAGAAAGGTAACGTCCCTGTCCATGCCTGCTGGACCATGAGTCAGCGGTAATATGCACCTTACCGCTGACCGCCCTGTCCAGCGAGGCCAAGACATTGCCTTCCACATGCCGGTAGAGAGCCGGAATAGCCTTCCGTGAGAAAAAGTGGCGTTTGGGAACCTGCCACTGAGGAACCGCACATTGCACAAACTCACGGAAGGGGGCCGAGTCTACCAACTGAAAAGGCAGCAGTTGAAGCGCTAGCAATTTAGCCAAGCTAGCATTCAACCGCTGGGCATGTGGATGGCTGGGAGTGAACTTCTTTCGACGGTCCAGCAGCTGGGGCAGGGAAATTTGCCTGCTAGAATCGGACGTCGGTGTACTGCTAGCAGAGTGGCCGCAAGTACTTGGCTGTGACACACCTAATTCTACACCTTCATTCCTCTCAGTGCATGTTTCAGAGAGGACTGAAGTTATAGTGGGGTTGGAGATCCCAGCTGATGCGGTGCAAGGAGAGGTCCGCTTTGTTCTTTGGTGTGGGTCTTTGAGGTAGGCTTGCCAACGAGCTGCATGGCAGGTCAACATATGTCTGGTCAGGCATGTGGTACCCAAGCGGCTGATGTTTTGGCCACGCGATATACGCTTGAGACATATGTTGCAAACAGCAGCTGTGCGATCTGATGCACTAGCCTCAAAAAAGGCCCACACCAAAGAACTTTTTGAATGACGGGCAGAGGCAGCGCCCTGCACAGGCGGAGCTCTGCGGTGTGATTCCGTCGGTGTACTGCCCTTACGCTGGCCACCAAAGGGCATCCTGCCTCGTTGGAGATGTGCCTCCTCCTCATCCTCCTCCTCCTCCTCTCTCCTATTAGGCACCCACGTGGAGTCAGTGACCTCATCATCACCTCCCTCCTCATCACTGGAGCCAATCTGGCAGTATGCTGCAGCTGCTGGAACATGACTGCCAGATTGGTGTCCTTCTTGAGCATCCCCTCTGTCTGCTCTCACGCTACTGCCTTCCTCTAGCTGGGTTTCATCATCAGACCCTTCGAAACGCTGGGCATCCTCCTGGAGCATGTACCCAACACTGTGCTGAAACAGTTCGGGGGACTCCTCAGGAGGAGGACATGGTGGGTCTAGGGAAGGAGTGACTGATGATGAGTCTGACATTGATACCAGGGAAGAGGACGCTTTGGCAGCTGCTTTTCCAGTACCCTGAGCCTGGGTGAGAGAGGATGAGGAGGAGGAGGAGGGCTTGGTCATCCACTCTACCAAGTCTTCGGCATGATGTGGCTCAACATGTCCAGCTGCCGAAAAGAAGGACAAGCGTGTCCCATGGCCATGTGCTGATGACAATGCACCGCGTCCACGACCAGCACTGTTGCCCCCAGACACAGAGCCTGCTTGCCCTCTTTTATTGCCTCCTGACTGTCTGCCTCTCCTTGTTTGCCTTCCAGACATTCTAATAGATGGCCTGCAGGGAGATGGGAAAAAAGCAATAAGGGCTACCTTCAGGTGTCCTTCTCTGTCCCTTGAAACAAGGACTTTGACAGTGAAAGAAACTGACACACTCTCCCTACCTACAGTTTTCTGTCCCTAGAAAAAATGTTTTTTTTAAGCACAATTTAGCACAAGGAGAATTACCTCACTGTCCTTCCAGGTCCCTGGAAACAAGGACTTTGACAGTGAAAGAAACTGACACACTCTCCCTACCTACAGTTTTCTGTCCCTAGAAAAAATGTTTTTTTTAAGCACAATTTAGCAGAAGGAGAATTCACTCACTGTCCTTCCAGGTCCCTGGAAACAAGGACTTTGACAGTGAAAGAAACTGACACACTCTCCCTACCTACAGTTTTCTGTCCCTAGAAAAAATGTTTTTTTTAAGCACAAGGAGAATTACCTCACTGTCCTTCCAGGTCCCTGGAAACAAGGACTTTGACAGTGAAAGAAACTGACACACTCTCCCTACCTACAGTTTTCTGTCCCTAGAAAAAATGTTTTTTTTAAGCACAATTTAGCACAAGGAGAATTACCTCACTGTCCTTCCAGGTCCCTGGAAACAAGGACTTTGACAGTGAAAGAAACTGACACACTCTCCCTACCTACAGTTTTCTGTCCCTAGAAAAAATGTTTTTTTTAAGCACAATTTAGCACAAGGAGAATTACCTCACTGTCCTTCCAGGTCCCTGGAAACAAGGACTTTGACAGTGAAAGAAACTGACACACTCTCCCTACCTACAGTTTTCTGTCCCTAGAAAAAATGTTTTTTTTAAGCACAATTTAGCACAAGGAGAATTACCTCACTGTCCTTCCAGGTCCCTGGAAACAAGGACTTTGACAGTGAAAGAAACTGACACACTCTCCCTACCTACAGTTTTCTGTCCCTAGAAAAAATGTTTTTTTTAAGCACAATTTAGCACAAGGAGAATTACCTCACTGTCCTTCCAGGTCCCTGGAAACAAGGACTTTGACAGTGAAAGAAACTGACACACTCTCCCTACCTACAGTTTTCTGTCCCTAGAAAAAATTTTTTTTTAAGCACAATTTAGCACAAGGAGAATTACCTCACTGTCCTTCCAGGTCCCTGGAAACAAGGACTTTGACAGTGAAAGAAACTGACACACTCTCCCTACCTACAGTTTTCTGTCCCTAGAAAAAATGTTTTTTTTAAGCACAATTTAGCACAAGGAGAATTACCTCACTGTCCTTCCAGGTCCCTGGAAACAAGGACTTTGACAGTGAAAGAAACTGACACACTCTCCCTACCTACAGTTTTCTGTCCCTAGAAAAAATGTTTTTTTTAAGCACAATTTAGCACAAGGAGAATTACCTCACTGTCCTTCCAGGTCCCTGGAAACAAGGACTTTGACAGTGAAAGAAACTGACACACTCTCCCTACCTACAGTTTTCTGTCCCTAGAAAAAATGTTTTTTTTAAGCACAATTTAGCACAAGGAGAATTCACTCACTGTCCTTCCAGGTCCCTGGAAACAAGGACTTTGACAGTGAAAGAAACTGACACACTCTCCCTACCTACAGTTTTCTGTCCCTAGAAAAAATGTTTTTTTTAAGCACAATTTAGCACAAGGAGAATTACCTCACTGTCCTTCCAGGTCCCTGGAAACAAGGACTTTGACAGTGAAAGAAACTGACACACTCTCCCTACCTACAGTTTTCTGTCCCTAGAAAAAATGTTTTTTTTTAAGCACAATTTAGCACAAGGAGAATTACCTCACTGTCCTTCCAGGTCCCTGGAAACAAGGACTTTGACAGTGAAAGAAACTGACACACTCTCCCTACCTACAGTTTTCTGTCCCTAGAAAAAATGTTTTTTTTAAGCACAATTTAGCACAAGGAGAATTACCTCACTGTCCTTCCAGGTCCCTGGAAACAAGGACTTTGACAGTGAAAGAAACTGACACACTCTCCCTACCTACAGTTTTCTGTCCCTAGAAAAAATGTTTTTTTTAAGCACAATTTAGCACAAGGAGAATTCACTCACTGTCCTTCCAGGTCCCTGGAAACAAGGACTTTGACAGTGAAAGAAACTGACACACTCTCCCTACCTACAGTTTTCTGTCCCTAGAAAAAATGTTTTTTTTAAGCACAATTTAGCACAAGGAGAATTCACTCACTGTCCTTCCAGGTCCCTGGAAACAAGGACTTTGACAGTGAAAGAAACTGACACACTCTCCCTACCTACAGTTTTCTGTCCCTAGAAAAAATGTTTTTTTTAAGCACAATATAGCACAAGCACAAAACACACTGACACTCTCCCTACCTATCCTTCTCTTTCCCTAAACTAAAGGAATCCAGGTTAAGCAAGAAAGAAATAAAAGTCACTGTCCCTGCCTATGCTGCTCTATCCCTGCTCCGGAACACACTACACTAGGCCGCCGTGCTGGCGGCCTTTTATAGTGTGGGGCGTGTACTAAACCCCCTCAGCAATAATTGGCCACAGGCATCCTGCCTGTGGCCAATCATTGCTCTCCTCGCTGCCGGCGCTGTGATTGGCCAAGCATGCGGGGTCACAGTGCATGCTTGGCCAATCACAGCGCCTGGATGACACTGCGATGGCGTAGTGCATTGTGGGCCGTTCGCGTCACTCGAATTTGGCGCGAACGGCCCAAATCGTTCGATCTTCGTCGAACGATCGAACAGCCGATGTTCGAGTCGAACGTATGTTCGACTCGAACACGAAGCTCATCCCTAGTCAGGAGCAGCAGCAGATGATGTTTATGTCCCGGTTTTGTGGTACTACAGCAGGATGTCCTTCCTGGATGACCACATTGAGCCAAGGCCATCACTCTCCACTCTTCCCCCCAGACTTCCCTGCAGCCAACCTGAGCCTTCTCTGGAGCAAGAGGAGGCAGCCATCCTGGATGATCCTGATTTGTCCATCTGGAGCCAGGTATAGTATTAACTGAAAATGTAGTGGGATAAAATTAATGTTTCCCAAATATGTCAGGATGAGAAACATACATTATTTTGTATTCCACAAGTGAAATCATGATCTGTAGACATTATTCTGCACTTAATTGTGTGGTAAATAGTCAAGCTGATGTAGTGGTAAATTTAAAGCAAGGATTTATGCATTTACATTCTAATTGCTTCCATCAGGATTACAAAGTTTGATGCAAAGATTAAACCAACATATTAAACTATGTTTCTTTTTCATACACAGGATGAAATCAGCCAGGAGGAGGGTCTGGAAACTGTCAGGCAGGAGGTGGCAGGGCCCAGTGGCAGCCAGGAGGTGGCAGGGCCCAGTGGCAGCCAGGAGGTGGCAGGGCCCAGTGGCAGCCAGGAGGTGGCAGGGCCCAGTGGCAGCCAGGAGGTGGCAGGGCCCAGTGGCAGACAGGAGGTGGCAGGGCAAAGGAGAAGCACCAGATCCCAGGTGCCTCCCATCAGGCTTCACAAAAGAGGCAGGAGGGACAGGACCACCAGTGAGGCAGCAATGGCCCTTATTAAAGAGGCCCATGCCACCCTCAAGGAGCCCACATCCCCTGAAGAGGCCATTGCCGGCCTAGTGGAGGCTAAGTTCAAGGTGATGAGCATGGAGCAACGCCTCCTATGCGAACCCCTGCTCATCACCTTGCTCAACAAGGGGGTGATGGAGCAAATTACCCCCAATACCGCCATATGTGAGGTGGCCAAACTGACCCAACCTCAACCTCCACCTCCACCTTCCTCTTCTGCCCCACCCCCTTCTGCTACACCTCCACCTTCTGCCCCACCCCCTTCTGCTACACCTCCACCTTCTGCCCCACCCCCTTCTGCTACACCTCCACCTTCTGCCCCACCCCCTTCTGCTACACCTCCACCTTCTGCCCCACCCCCTTCTGCTACACCTCCACCTTCTGCCCCACCCTCTTCTGCTACACCTCCACCTTCTGCCCCACCCCCTTCTGCTACACCTCCACCTCCTCCTCCTGACAGGAGTACCCCTCCAGTGGGCCAGCCTCCAGCTAAACGAAGAAGGAAGGCTGCAGGAAAGGCTGCAGGAAAGGCTGCAGGAAAGGCTTCAGGAAAGGCTTCAGGAAAGGCTGCAGGGAAGGTTGCCAGGAAGAAGAGGAAGTGATGGCCTTGCTTCATTGTGGTCGCACTGGTCGGACAGAAGGCAGCCTGTTGTAGTACCACACACTTGGGACATATATCTCACCTGCTGCTGTTCCTGACCTCTGGGAGGCCAGCATCAGATTGTGTTCTGAAATGTGGGCCTTCTCAAGCTCCCAATTTTAGTGTCCACACAGGGTTGCTGTGTGCTCTGGGGTCCCTGGGATGCACAAATGGCAGCAGCTTCTCCAGCGCTGCCTTCTCTTTATTTAATTTATAAACATGAATAAATGTGTTTTTTGTTTAAGTTCATACTTGACTATGTGTATTTTTAAATAAAAAAAAACAAGCTTTGGAGTAAGCAGATACATTTGACTGACAATAAAAGGCACAGATATCACCCCCCCAAAAGAATAACTAAATCTGATTAGCTCAAAAACATGGTGTGAAATTTTAAAAATATAGATTAGAAAATTAAATGGGAGATCGCTATCAAAACATTGAGAAATTATAATTAACATCATTTTGAAAAATCTAACCATTTAAATTATTCCTAAAAACTTGCACGATATAATACACATAAATCTTATAAAGAGCAGCATGAAAAAGGTTAAAAATAAGGCAGAACTCTGTGTGAATATCAGCAGCAAAAGAAGGTCTCTCGTTTTGATTAATGTAACATTCTAACGAAGAATTCAATGCAGAACATTTAAACGATGAAATATTTATGAGCGTGACGAATGTGCTCTCTCCATTATGAAGGCTTGTTTTACCAGAAGATGCGCTCCCGTCTCATAGTTGCTTGTGAGCATGCGCGCTTTTGGAAGAGTCGTAAAAGCATACACACGAACCATTTTCTCGTTACAAAACAGGCCGACGAGAAACACGACGAGGAAATCTGGAATCCTGACGAGAAAATAGAGAGCAGGTTCTCTATTTTCTCGTCGAGATTCTCGTCAAGTTTCTCGTCGTAAAACCATACACACGAACGTTTTTCTAGACAAAAAAACTCTCGCGGCACTTTTCTTGACTGTTTACGACGAGAAAATCGGTCGTGTGTACGAGGCCTGAGTTGGACCTATTCGCTGTGTGGAACTCTGGTTACTAGGAGCAAAGGAGTCAGGAATGAAGTACTGGACTTGACTCTAGGACACCTGCACAGGGCCCAATCTTCTGGCCTTCACCTCTTAGTTATGGAGGACATGGGCCGTGGTGTATCTCATCTCTCCCTCCCAGGGACCCCTAGACAACAGCCACATAACCGATAAAGCAAGAGAAAGAGGTCGCTACATTTGTCTTGCAGGTTTGAATTTTTTATTTTTTTTTACGTTTTTTTGGGGTTTACAACCACTTTAACTGCAGACAAGAAGCAAGAAGCTTTATAATACTGTAGTGGGGTCTCTAAATTTAGATGGGATACATCTGGGTAATAGTATGATCCAGGTGTGTAAATCATGAGAGGATTTGGACCATTTGTATTTGTGGAGGTCTGGGTGGTGTATTATTCTCCTTGGCCTGTGGGTGGCGAGGTACCCGCAGGCTCAAGGTAGATTTGCTGCCACAGTGCTGTCCTTTTTGTCCCTTTCCGGAGATGGTACGGCGAGGGCGGGGAACCTGCCGTGACGTCAATGGAGGAGATAAAGGGGGGAAGAGGTCTTCAGAATCTTCTTCATCACGCGCCCAGGCACCTTAGGCCTGGGAGCGGGCGGTCCGGAGTTTCGGCCCAGGCGCCCTAGGCCTGGCCGGAGCGGAGTTGGCGTCCATCCCAGGCACCTTCAGCCTGGGGTGAGGTACTAAACCAAAGGCCTGGGGCCCGGTGACTTCGACTGGGTCCCGCGAGGGTGGAGGGGTCCGAGGGTCCCTGAGGTGGATGGGGCCCATGTCTGAGGTGAGGAGGCTGGAGAGGTCACCCGTCCGGAGAGTCCGGAGCAGCATCAACCCGGTGACGGATGGGCCTCCGGTAACTCCCTTGGAGGGACATCTCCCCCTGACAGGGGCCACAATGCAGCGAAGGTACTCCTATCTACATTCTCTTGAGTTGCTGGTAGAGACTCACAAGTTCTAAGTTCTCTCTCTAGCCTATGGCTATAGTAACCGCTGGTGAAATCACAGTGGTTTAGCGTACAATCAGGATAGTGCCTCGACCTGCTCATTCCACCGTATTGAACTGTTATCGGGTCTCAACCAGTTGGCTGCTAAAGCACTGTTTATTGTGAGTGTGACAATAAAGCAAGAGTTGGACCTTTATCGGTGTGTGGTACTCTGGTTAATGGGAGCAAAGGGAAGTGTCAGCACAGCAAGACTTGGTCCTTAACTGAAACGCACAGGCCCGAGGAAAATATCTGGTACTGGCCTTCACCTCACCCACTGCCATGGGGAGGACATGGGCCGTAGCGCATCTCACCCTCACATACGTAATACCCCTAGACAAAGAAGAGGGGGTGAGGCCGCTACAATACAAAGAAAAGACATAGAGTTTAACCATAGATGCAGCTACAAACTTGTAAACACTGCCATCTATTGGTTGAAGAATATATCTCTACTGAATACTTATGTAGCGGTACCCCCCGTAGGGGCTGCTGGATGTATTGTCACCCTGCCCAGCCAGGCACACACTCCTCACTCGCTCAGACATGAAAGCAGTCTTTGCACTTGTTTTTTATGTTTTATTGAGAAGGAATTTACTTGGATGGGGAATGGGAAACTTATGAGATGCCCAGGTTAATCAACAGAGAAAGTTGGGACTACTTTATACACCACGGTATATACAATCTCCTCTTCTCCTCCTGCATTTCCTTACTTGCAGATTATCACTCCTCACTCCTCCAGCACGTCACTTGCTGCATTTCCTGGACTAGCTAGCACTGAAGGCCTGACATTGGCTCAGCCAGGCCTAAAGCAGATTCCCCTTTACAGGCAGGGACCGCGGGCCCCTATGGTGTAGCAAAATAGAAAGTTCCAGTGCTAGCTGTCCCTGTGGCTGCTGTTCCCAGCACCACCTCTTCAGGCACTGCCAGCCCTCCTGGCTGCAGCTGCCCCTTTCCACTGCCCGTGACACCACCATCCTCCAGACTGGCTCTGCACCCCTCAAAGATTGACAGGAAAGGGAGCAACCGCTCAGGTGTAGCTGATAAATGCTTCACAGGGTCCTAGAGCCGTGAGTGCAGGCAGTGCATATCACAATGCAGAAAACAGGAAAAAATGCTTGGACAGCCGCACTCCAAAAATGGTTGTTTATTAAAACAAAAATGTGAAAAACATATCACAGCATGGAAAGCAGCAAACAGGAGCTGACGCATTTCGCACTGTGACTCAGTGCTTAATCATAGCTATGATTAAGCACTGAGTCACAGTGCGAAACGCGTCAGCTCCTGTTTGCTGCTTTCCATGCTGTGATATGTTTTTCACATTTTTGTTTTAATAAACAACCATTTTTGGAGTGCGGCTGTCCAAGCATTTTTTCCTGTTTTCTGCACCCCTCAAAGATTGCTGCATCTCAGTCCTCTCAGGCATGCCTCCCCAGTCCCCACTCAAAGGCCCGACAGCCTAACACTCCATCTCCATCTTCCACCCGATCAACTCCTCAGCAGCTGTATTTAAGGAGGCCTGCCCCCTGCCATTCCAAGTTCAGGATTGGTCACGGCTCCACAGAATACCCCAGTTGGCTCCACCTCCCCCATTTCCAGAGAGCACCAGAAAATTCTGTAAAGAAGTGGGAGGTCCTAGTGACACCACCTGTGAGTCACCCAGCACTATTCTAGGTCACTCCCAACCCAGATTACAAAAACACACCCAGGCTTGGCTGCCAGCCTGGAAATGTACCTGTTCTCAAAATAACGACACTACTCTTCTAGCACACTAGAGGGTGCTACACTTATACTGATAGTTGTTGCACAAAAATACATGAACAATGTATTCTAACAATACAGGAGGCGTGTTACTGGCCAGCTCACCAGATAAAAGCAAAGGGGAAAAGCCTTATAAAAGAAAACAAATGCAGTCACCATATCTAATGATTGGTAAGCTGCAATATATTACATTTTTGGTTTTGGATCTAATACCGCTTTAACACATTGAGCACAACAAAAATCAATATTCCCCAGTTAAATTATCCATTCAATTCTTACACCAGCACTTGCAGTTTACAGAATTTAATGCTGCTAGGTTCTGCTCTCTCTGTGCTGCTTTCCTGAACTTCTGGTCTTCAAAAAAACAAGTTCATAGTGGACAGTTCAGTCTCCAGCCAGTTTACTAGCTTGGAGAAGGGAGAGAGGAGGAGGAGAGAAGGGAAGGGTAATGCTTATTGAAACACACAGGGGGTGATTTACTAAAACTGGAGCAATCAGAATCTGGTGCAGCTGTGCATGGTAGCCAATCAGCTTCCAAATTCAGCTTGTTCAATTAGATTTAGACAATTAAAACCTGAAAGCTATGCAGAGCTACACCAGATTTTGCATGCTCCAGTTTTAGTAAATCCCCCCCCCCCCTCCACAGTGCAGGTAGACACGACTCTAGTCACTGCATGCAAGGGTGGCTCCATAGGCTGCTGCAAGAGAAATGAGCCACCCTGAAACAGGAAACCTGGGACAGCGGTCACAGCACCAGCTTAAACTGGAACATAAACAAGAATTAAAGTGGTACTAAAGGAAAATAATTAAATAACGAATATGTTATACTTACCTGCTCAATTGTTTTGCACAGAGCAGCCCCGATCCTCCTTTTCTCAGGTCCCCTGATGGCGCTCCAGACTCTTCCCCCCACCAAGTTCCCCCATAGCAAGCCGCTTACAATGGAGGCACACGTGCGTGCTCGCTCCATAGCCCCACTCAGGTAAGTATTGGGGGGGGGGCTGCAAAACCTTCAGGCTTTAGAACCTCTTTAACCACTTGCCGACCAGCCGCCGCACATATACTGCGGCAGCTCGGTTCTCCTGCAGGAACCGTAGTACTCGTACGTCGATCCGTGCATGTGAGATTGCAAGTGCATTTTTATAGCACTGATCAATGTAATAATGTTACTGGTCCCCAAAAAGTGTCATTTAGGGTCAGATTTGTCTGCCGCAATGTCGCAGTGCCACTAAAAATCGCAGATCGCCGCAATTACCAGTAAAAACGATAAAAATACATAAAAGTCCCTAAATCTATCCCATAGTTTGTAGACACGATAACTTTTGCGCAAACCAATCAATATACGCCTATTGTGATTTTTTTTTTTTTACCAAAAATATGTAGAAGAATACATATTGGCCTAAACTGATGAATACAT
Organism: Rana muscosa; assembly: GCA_029206835.1. NCBI lineage: Eukaryota > Metazoa > Chordata > Amphibia > Anura > Ranidae > Rana > Rana muscosa. Next base: position 522,591,874 of record CM055118.1, on the reverse strand, counting down.
TTGTTTTTTATTAAATGTTTTTGGATATGTATTATAGCAGAAAGTACATTTTTTTAATTTATTTTTTTCCAAATTGTCGCTCTTTTTTTGTTTACAGCACAAAAAAAAAACGCAGAGTTGATCAAATACCACAGATTTAGTACAGCGTTGCACGACCGCGCAATTGTCAGTTAAAGCGATGCAGTGCCGTATCACAAAAAATGACATGGTCATTAAGGGGGCAAATCTTTCCGGGACTGACGTGGTTAAATGATAAATAAAGAAACTGCATCCGCACAGGGCTGGTGCAAGGATTTTTGACACCCTAGGCGAAACCTAATTTTGCTGCCCCCTGGCTCCACCCCTTTACTCCGCCCATATATGTCCCACCTTTTTAATGAAGCACCCATCAAATGCAGCCTCACCAGTGCCCATAAAATGTTGCCTCATCAGTGCCCATCAATGCAGCCTCACCAGTGCCCATCAATGCAGCCTTATCAGTGCCCATCAATGCAGCCTCACCAGTGCCCATCAATGCAGCCTCACCAGTGCCCATCAATGCAGCCTCACCAGCGCCCATCAATGCAGCCTCACCAGCGCTCATCAATGCAGCCTCACCAGTGCCCATCAATGAATGTTTGTTTACTTCCATTAATACGGGAGTCGGGACACAGACAAAGTCTTCCGCTGTGCCTCTGACACTTTGGGGGACATTAACTAAAAGTTGAACAAGCAAAATCTGGCGCAGCTCTGCACAGAAACCAATCAGCTTTCAGAATTTATTGTCAAAGTTTAATTGAACAAGCTGAACTTAGAAGCTGATTGGCTACCATGCACAGCTGCACCAGATTCTGAGTGCTCCATTTTTAGTAAATCTCCATCTATGTGCGAACCGAACAGCGGCTGCCTGCTGATGCTGAGACTTAGTTGTTTGCTGCAGAGAGAAGAGAGTAGGAACACCAGTGGCTGGGCTCCCTAGGCAGCAGTTTACCCTAGGCGGCTGCCTAGTTTGCCTAGTGGTAGCACCGGCCCTGCATCCGCAGTAAGTGACTAAATCAGCTGCTGAAAGTGCTTAAAAAACTGAGGGTTTAATATTCAAAAAAAAAAAATAGCTTATTGCTACATTATTAGGAATAATATGTTCAATCTAAAGAACCGTTTCTGTTAAGGTTTATCAGTTGGAGCAGGAAAAAAATATTTTTGCAAAGTTGTTTTTGGCATTTTATTGTGTGTTACCGTCTGCATGCAGAGCTTTGTGCAGGTGTGGCTATGCATGAATGGCTGAAACCATCTCAGACTTGACACATATAGAAACAATTGCTGTCTTCCGCTTCTCAGAAAACGTCTGGACGAGACCTGTGCTACAGTGACATCGCACAAAAGCTTGTCCTACTTAAGTGACAACTTGACTGTGACACATCTTGTTTTCAGCAGAGCTTACATATACATATGGGAAGCAATAGAGCGATATATTATTTATTTACAAAGCAGATCAAGAAAAGGAAGTGAAAAAAAAAAAAACATTTATTTTTGAAGCCAGCAGCTGAACAATTGAAATAAATCACCAGAAAAAAACACGATACATGCTGTATGAGTAACTATATAATGTGACCCATTTTTGTTCTTGTGCACTGACAGCCAATGGTGTTACTAAAGGCAAATAGATTGTGCACTTTGCAAGTGCAGTTGCTCCAGAGGTTAGTAAATGAGGTGAACCTTCACAATGCAAACACCCAATTACATGCAAGGAAAAAAAACAAAAAAAAAACAGCATTTTTACATGTACATGATTGGATGATGGAAATCAAAAGAGCTTCACCTCATTTACTAAACTTTGGAGCAACTGCACTTGCAAAGTGCACAGTCTAATGCCGCGTACTCACGACCGTTTTTAATGTCATTGAAAAAAACGACGTTTTTCCCGACGTGATTCTTCTCAAGCCTGCCTTGCCTACACACTATCATGAAAAAAAATGCTCGAGCAAAGCGCGGTGACGTACGAAATGTACGACGGCACCATTTGGGCTGCTTTTGCTGATCCTTGTGTTAGTAAAGTTTGGTGAGAGACGATTCGCGCTTTTCAGCCTCGTGCTCTTCAGTCCCTTACAGTGTGACGAATGTGCTATCTTCATTACGAACGCTAGTTTTACCAGAACGAGCGCTCCCGTCTCATCACTTGCTTCTGAGCATGTGCGTTTTTTCACGTTGGTAAAGCCTACACACGGCGTGAAAAACGACGAGAAAAATTAGAGCATGTTCCAAATTTTTAATGCCCATTTTTCACGTCGTGAAAAATGCTCTGGAGCCCACACACGATCGTTTTTAATGACCAAATTAAAAAATGTCATTTTTCTCGTCATGAAAAACGGTCCTGTGTACGCAGCATAAGCCTTTGCCCTGAGACCCCATTCACACTGGGACCAGGGCCGCGTTGCGGTAAAGCACCGCTTGTTTTAGCGGCGCTTTTACCGCTGATTAGGTGGTGCTTTTAAGACGTTTTTCGGCCGTTAGCGGGGTGCTTTTAACCCCAAAGAAGAGGTTAAAATCTCCAGTGTTGCAGGCGCTTCCGAATCGCTTTTCATGCGCATCAGAAGTGCTGCCCATTCATTGCAATGGGCAGGGGCGCTCCCTAACCGCCCCAGAGATGCTGCTTGCAGGACTTTTCCAAACGTCCCGCAAGCGCACCGCCAGGCTGTGAAAGCACCCATTGGAGACAACGGGAGGCAGTTTTCAGGCGCTTTACAGGCGCTATTTCTAGCGCTAAAATGCCTGAAAACTGCCTCAGTGTGAAAGGGGTCTTAGTAAATCCTTAGCTCCCAACTTTCCCTGATTTGGAATAATGTCCCTCTGTCCCTCTTTCCCCCTCATTTGTCCCTCATTTTGGTCTGATCTATATAGTTGTATATAAAATCTTTTTATCTTTCAAAAAGTGTTTTCCAGAGCTAAACTTTTCATCCAAATTCTAAATTGCTGCATTTGGAAAATGCAAAACCAGTATAAAAGAATAGTTAAAAAAAAAAAATAAATCACTTGTGGGTTAACTAACCAATTGTTGGTATAATTCTCTTTTAAGGAGTGTGTGGCCCCGGGGGTGTGTCTTATGCCTACAAGCTTTTGCAATTTTTTTTATGTATGGTAAATCCACCTCAATGGGTTGTACCACAAAGGTTTGGGCTGCAGAAGACTTCATGGGAGATTTACTAAAACTGGGGAGTGCAAAATCTGCATAGAAACAAATCAGCTTCCAGGCTTATTGTCAAAGCTTAATTGAACAAAGCTGCACCAGATTCAATAATCTCTGTCTTTGCCCAGTGGGCACAGCTTCTCCCGCCCCCCATCAGGAGAAGACAATGGCCCGGTAGGCTGGATTGCGGTTGCAGGAAAGAAATTTGCTCTGTGTATATGGCCAGCCTTAAACTAACTATCACACACTGTGTAGTTCAACCACTTTTATGACCTTTCCAGATTCACAAAGACTTTAACAGCAAATATCCAAACCCTATGCTCCTCAGTCAGAGTATGATATAAAAATTCTGTACAAATATTTCAGTAGACCACAATAAGATCTAGACAATTTTTTTTTATGCAGTACTCACATTGAATAATACAATCTATTTCAGGAGCTTGCATAAAAATTAAAATTATGTCTGTGTGTTATGTGAGCAGTAGAGAGTCTTGTAACTCATCTTTGCAATCCCTAAATTTGAGCTCCAGGAAAAAATACCTTTAATCCAAAGCTGTCCCCAAGGTATTGGCCAATAGATGCTGCCAGTCTTTTGGGTTGAACGATAGCCATTTAGACCGGGCTGGACCTGTTCCCTGGGGGGGAGAGGGGGGGGGGTAAGTCCTCATGCCAGCCTGGACTCAGAATACCACTGCATTGAATGGCACATTATTACGTGTACACCATTTGGTGCAGGAGTATACAGCGTGACTGTTTTTTCTTTTTTTTTCATGAAGCAGCGTGACTGTTTTTAGCATCCTCACCCTTTCTCAAACTCAGGCTTTTCGTGTTGGAGAAGAGGGGTGAATGACATTACGATCTCCACGTCATCCAATCACAGAATGCCTTGTACTCACTAAAAAAACTGAGCAGGTATTCTCTGAATGGTAGCAGTGCTATCTGGGCAACCCACTGGGGTTGATTTACTAAAGGAAAATCCACTTTGCACTTGAAAGTGCACTGAAAGTGCACATGGAAGTGAAGATGCTGTACATCTGAGGGGGACATGCAAGGAAAATAAAAAACAGCATTTTAGCTTGCACATGATTGGATGATAAAATCAGCAGAGCTTCCCCTAATTTCAGAGCTTCCCCTCAGATTTACAGCGACTGCACTTCCATGTGCACTTTCAAGTGCAAAGTGGATTTTCCTTTAGTAAATCAACCCCACTGTGTTCATGCTGTAGAGGGCAAGACAAAGAAGCAACACCCAGACGATCACAGCTATCACTGTATGTAGCATGACTACTGATTCCCAGCATCCCCAACTGCCCTCCAGATATCAGATATAGATATTTACATCAAGCCAAGCTGGACCAATCTAAGTTTGCAAAAAAAAAAGATAATTCCTGGAGTTCTGCTTTAAACTTGCTCTGGTAATATTAGTTAAAGTCCCTTTGCCTTTCTTCCATTTATTCTGTTCCCATTAGCTTCTGTCACTGTCTGCACACAATGTCCTGTGCAGTCTGAGGACATTCTGTGCAAGGAAGGAAAAGTCACATGTCCCCATTCAACAGACACTTCTTATCCTTAGGTGTAGATGATTAAAGCTGAATTGTGGTCAGCTATAAAAATATCCTTTCACAGTGGGGCCCCCACACACTACAAGGGTTAAAACATCGGTTTGTCTGGAAGATTTGGCAGTAATGCTTGTGTAGCGGGGTGTTCCCCTATATTGGGAAGAAACTACATTACCCATAACCCCATTCTTGTTGTGACGTTCCACCGCAGAGACTGATGGGAGGGGTTATAAAAGGAAGAGGCGGGGCCGGGCTCGGCCTCTTTGGCGACACGAGACTTCACGGACGGATCCTCCTGTGCGGATGTGTCGGAGGGGCAAGGCCTGAAGCCTGAGGCCTTGCTCTGCACCGAAGAGCCTTCCATCCTCCCCTCTGCGAGCCTGGGTGGCATCTGACTTTGTGAGCTACCGCCTTGTCGGATCGGGGACCCGATCGTTGGAGAGATCGAGAGTGTGTGACACGGCCGGTGGAGGTTTTCCCGGACTGGATCCGTAGTCCGGCGGGTGAGAGGGCATAAGCCCAGCTTAGATACTGTTGCTGTGTATAGGCCTATAGACTGCCGTGGCCTACAAGTTATTTTCATACCCCCTTGGATTACAAAGTTATACTCTGTTTAAGTGCACCACCATTACAGACCTGCCGGTGAAGAAAGAAGGACTAAGCTAAATATTAGAACCAGGCCTGGTGGGGATTCTAGCGTGTTTGATTGCTGCGCCATAGGGCACTTAGTTAACGGTCGCCCGTATGGCGCACTTGTAGCGTGTGTTACTATATAGTGTGTTAGAGTGGCAGGACGCTGCCCTTAGGAGTGATTGTTTAGAACTGTGATTATTGTTACCCCTTTTATTCATATTGAGAATTGATGAGTAAAACACTTTACCTATTACAATTCATTACTGTGTCCTTGCTTAGTTATTCTATTGCATAGGACATATCATTGATTGTTAGTACTAGCTGTGCCAGAAGGGGATAGAGCCTATTGCCGGGGGTTGGCGGAGCTGCACTCAGGGCCCAAAATCTAATTCTGCGGCCTCCTTAGTTGGAGGTATCGCTACACGTGGGGGCTCGTCCGGGATTCTGATGCAGCAAGCGAACGCCAGAAGTGCCGGCATGGACCCCATGGATCCAAGAGCGGTAGAAGAGTGGTGCAAAGCCGCTAATACAGAGCCAAAACAGTCGATAGCCATTAGCCTTCCTGGCGAGAAATGGTCAAGTGAGACGGTAGAGGAACTGCTGAGTTCAGTGTCCCCAGATCACACACCGTGGGTGATAGACATGAAGACAGACCCAAACATCTCATATCAATACGCATTAGTGGAATATTGGGACGGGATGCCAGAGGCCTGTAAGCACAAGTGTCTGCGGACGCCAGACAACAGAACATTTAGGCTGGCGCATGCAATAACTGTAGAAAGGGAACCATCCCCTACGGGATCGCCACAGGCTGCGGCCCGAACTACACCTGAAAGAGAAGACAGGGCGCCACCTCCGGTGGCACCTGCATCGGCCACTGCTATATCACCAGAACTGATAAATGCAATAGGGGATTTGCTAGCCAAATGTCAGAAGACAAGTACGGTGCATGTGGAAACTAGCTACCGGAGACTAAAAATATTCTCAGGGAAGCTCCCTGTCCCGGCAGGGGAAGAAGATTTTGATACTTGGGTGGAACAGGCATTACAGGCAGTGGAGGCATGGGAGGTGCCGGAGGCACAGAAGAGGCAGCGAGTGTTAGAAAGCCTTAAAGGTGCAGCAGCAGAAGCAGTGAAAAGTTTCCGGTTTGGGAATGCAGGGTGCACGGCGCAGGATTGTCTAGCTATGCTGCAGGAAGAGTTTGGTCAATTAGACAAGGTGACAGAGACGGTCTACCAGTTTGAACACACTTTCCAAAAACCGGAGGAGAAACTTTCCGAGTATGTCAGAAGGCTAAACAGGCTGCTGTGCAAGATTGTGTTAAAGAAAGGGATGAAGCCCCAAGATGCCGATGCGGCAAGAATGAAGCAAGTCTTAAAGGGAGCGCTACGCTCCGATCCAGTCTGGCTGCACCTGAAAACCTTGGGAGGAGGAATGTTGCTGACTTATGCTGATTTAATAAAAATTATCAGAGATGAGGAGGCGCTGCAACAGGACCAGCAGAAGGATAAGACAAGTGTTGTACCCGCACAGGTGCTGGTCAATCCAGTGATGACCCCTGAAAGAGAGGCGGAGATAGACACCCTAAAAACTCAGATGTCCAAGGTATTAGAGATATTGACCTCTCTGATAGCAAAAGACACAGAGTGTCCCAAGAAGAAGGAAAGTCCAAGGAAGGAATTGTTCCCGATTGCCTCAGCACCCGAACCTTTACAAGAATGGGGAGATATAGTCTGCTTCAACTGTGGGGGAGTTGGCCACATTGCAGCCACATGTTCTAGTCCGAAGAAGAAGAGACCAGACAACCGCAAGCCGGCGGGAAACTTCAGAGGGCCCCGGTGAAGGAGTCAACCGGGTGCCCACCATCTTCAGTAAACTCCAAGCTGAATGCAAAGAAAAACAAAAAGAGAGATAGAACACCAAAGGGGAAACGTAATACCCCTCAACAAAGCTATACTCCAAGAAGAAGGGGGGAGACCCCTCAGGAGAGGCACGGCACCCCCCAAAGGAGGTGCCCACCCAAGAAAAATAATAGTACACCTCAGCGGGTTCCTACACCCATTAAAAGGAGGGAAGTCAGTGCATACCAGGCTCAAGAAAGGTTCAAGTCCAAAGGGAATAGGACAAGAGAGAGTCCAAAGGGAAAAGGTCTGAAGAAGGCAGCTCCTGCCGGACCATATCCAGAGAAGCTGGTAGGCCCATCCCCTATAGTGCCCATTCAAGTGGAGGGAGTCTACACCAGGGGCCTCCTGGACACCGGGGCACAAGTGACCCTACTATACCGGGACTTCTACGACAGGCACCTGAGTCATCTGCCTATCCAGAAGATAGAGGAGCTGGAAATATGGGGAATTGGAACCCAGAGTTTCCCTTACGACGGCTACCTTCCCGTCCAAATAACCTTTGACCCATCCGTGGCTGGGAAGGCCGAAGTGTTTGACACCCTGGCAGTTGTGTGTCCTAGGCCGCCTGGAGCCAACAAGAATTCCCTTATAATAGGGACGAACACGGACCTGGTCCGAAGACTCCTGACCCCTCTAGTGACGGAAGAAAGACAAGCAGCTACCAAGATCCATCCCATGCTGAAGACAGCCTACCAACGGCTGGTCCAAGAGCGGGAGACCCCTGGAGAGGAGATAGGGAAGTTGTGGAGACTTGGAAGAGAAGGGGTAGTGTTGCAGCCCGGTGAAGTAACCTGTCTCAGGGCCACTGTGAAGCTTACTTGGGAACAGCCTGGTCCCTTTGTCATGCTGGAGTCAGACCCAAGGGGTGAATCCTCAGGCCTGGAGGTGATACCGGAAGTGATTCCGCTGAAGGTCCTGAAGAAGGCCCATTATAGAGTTCCAGTGAGTGTTAGGAATACTACCAAAGACCCCATGGACATCCCAGCCAGAATGTTGCTAGGCCAGGTGAGCCCGGCGGCCCCTGTTACCCTGTCAGAAGTGAAGAGGACAGGTGAAGAAGCGGATGTTTGGGAGAAGCTGACCATGGAAAACCCGAATCTGTCCAGGGCTTGGAAAGAGAGAGCCAAGGCCCAGTTGAATAGATGGGAGAAGATCTTCTCTAGGGATGAATTTGATGTGGGGTGTGCAAGAAGTGCCACCCATCGGATCCGCCTCCAAGAAGATAAGCCCTTCCGAGAGAGAGTCAGGCGGGTCCCGCTAGCAGATCTGGAGGATCTGAGGGAACAACTTGCAGAACTCAAGAGGACTGGTGTGATACGGGAGTCCAGAAGCCCCTATGCCTCTCCCATAGTAGTGGTCCGAAAGAAGAATGGATCATTGAGGCTCTGTATAGACTACAGGACTCTCAACAGGAGAACCATACCTGACCAATACACCACTCCGAGGATAGAGGATGCCCTACAGAGCTTGTCTGGAGCCAAATGGTTCAGCGTTATGGATCTCAAGAGTGGGTACTATCAGATTCCGATGCACCCAGCAGACAAGGAGAAGACAGCTTTCATAACCCCAGTGGGGTTCTTCGAATTCGACCGGATGCCCCAAGGTCTGTCTGGAGCCCCAGCTACTTTCCAACGTCTCATGGAGAAGACAGTAGGGGACATGAACTTGATCGAAGTCCTTGTATACCTAGACGATGTCATTGTCTTTGGGAGAACCTTGGAGGAACATGAAGAGAGGCTGGAGAAAGTGTTGAGAAGACTCAGTGAGGAAGGACTAAAGCTTTCGCCTGAGAAGTGTCGGTTCTACCAGTCTTCTGTGAACTATCTGGGGCACATAGTATCTGAAGAAGGGGTGGCCACAGACCCTGAGAAATTGGAGGCAGTTACCTCCTGGCCACAGCCCACCACAGTAACAGAACTCAGATCCTTCTTGGGCTTCTGCTCCTACTATAGAAGGTTTGTGGAGGGATTTGCTCGAATTGCTAGACCATTGAATGAGTTGCTCAAGACTGAAGGAGAGGAGGATGGATCGGGGCCCAGGAGGCCAGGAGAGTCCATCAGAGATCAGTGGAATCAGAGGTGTGAAGAGGCTTTCCAGGAATTGAAGAGGAGCCTGACCACTGCACCAGTCTTGGCCTATGCAGACCCAACCAAACCCTATGAACTGCACGTGGATGCTAGTCACGACGGTCTGGGAGGAGTACTTTACCAAGAACATGAGGGGCAATTGCGGCCTGTTGCCTATGTGAGTAGAAGCCTGACCCCCTCTGAGAAGAACTACCCCACTCACAAGCTGGAGTTCCTGGCCCTCAAGTGGGCGGTAGTAGACAAGCTCAAAGACTACCTGTACGGAGCAGAGTTCACTGTGAAGACCGACAACAACCCCCTTACCTACCTGTTCACCACGGCCAAGCTGGATGCCACTGGACACAGGTGGCTAGCCGCACTGTCTGGATTCAACTTCAGCCTTAAGTATAGACCAGGAGTGGGGAATCGAGACGCAGACGCCTTGTCCAGAAGATCTCATTCCCCGACCATTGAAATAGAAGATTGGACCCAAGTGGCACCGGACGGGGTGCAGGCCCTTTGTCAAGGAGCTGCATTCCAAGCCCGAGGATGCTCCAGAGCAGAGGAAATAGGAGTTACCACGGTGGGAGTCCCCAAACACTACTGTGGAGTAGCTCAATTGGAAGAGGGCAACCTACCAAGATTGTCCAAAAAGGAATTAAGGTGTGACCAATTGGAAGACCCCATGGGGAGATTGGTCCTGGAGGCCTTGAAAAATCAGGATCCAAACATACTCATGCGTCAACCCTCCAAAGAAGCTCGCCTACTGAGGAAGGAGTGGGATAGGTTGCAGTTGCATCAGGGAGTGGTCTACCGAAGGGGCCCCTCTGATGATTCAGAAGATAAGTGGCAGATGTTCCTCCCAGAGAAACATCGGGAGACTGTTTTGATGGCCTTGCATGACAATCATGGCCACCTAGGGGCTGAAAGGACTTTTCAACTTGTCAGAAGTCGGTTCTATTGGCCCTGCATGAGGGCAGAGGTAGAGGAGTACTGCCACTCATGTGCGCGATGCATCCAGAGGAAGACTTTGCCCCATCAAGCTGCCCCAATGGGCCATCTACAGAGCCAAGGGCCTATGGACCTGGTGTGCATTGACTTTCTCTGCCTCGAACCCGACCTGAGTGGACTAGGAAATGTTCTGGTGATAACCGACCATTTCACCCGGTATGCCCAGGCCTTCCCCACCAAAGATCAGAAGGCCTCCACCGTGGCCAAGGTACTTATGGAGAAGTATTTTGTCCATTATGGGCTGCCACAGAGACTCCATTCAGATCAAGGGAGGGACTTCGAGAGTAAGCTGATCCGGAAGCTCTTGGATTCGTTGGGAATCAGGAAGACTCGAACTACACCTTACCATCCTCAGGGAGATGCTCAGCCGGAAAGGTTCAACCGAACCCTGCTCAACATGTTGGGGACTCTGGAAAGCGAGAAAAAGCAACATTGGAGCAAACACATAGCAGCCATGGTACATGCTTACAACTGCACCATCAGTGATGCTACAGGCTATTCCCCATATCGACTCATGTTTGGGAGAGAAGCGAGACTACCGGTGGACCTGGCTTTTGGCACCTCACTGGACCATTCCTCCGTCACCTCTCACAGAGGATATGTGGATAGGCTCAGACACAGCCTGAAAGTAGCCTATGAACAAGCTCAAGCGGCCTCAGATCAAAGGGGAGCTCGGAATAAAAAAAATTACGACCTGAAGGTCCGGGTACAAGACCTACAGCCCGGGGATCGAGTACTGTTGCGCAATCTGGGAGTCCCCGGAAAGCACAAGCTTGCAGACAGATGGAGATCTGAACCTTATGTCATCTGCAGGAAGTTGCCGGGCCTACCTGTCTACAAGGTGAAGCCAGAGGGAAAGGTAGGCCCACTGAAGACATGGCATCGAAACCACCTGCTCCCACTGACGGAGGCAGTTAGAATACCTTCCGTGGGAGACTCCCCTGCACCGGCCTCTATCTTGGATACTCCTAGACCGCACACTCGGTCACAGACCTCCCGAGCTGGAAATGGAGAAGCCTCCCAACTTAGTGGAGATGAAGAAGGAGAGCTTGATTGGCTGTGGTCTTCCCCAACTCCAGGAACTTCTATCATAGATCTTCCAGTCACCCAAGATACCACAGATGAAACGCTGAACCCAGAGGCTACAGAATTCATCCCTTTCAGTCCTTCAACAGATTACTGGGAAGATGCCCATGATAGTTACTCCGAGGAAGAGGAGCCTGAGGCGCCAGAGCCAGAGATTCCAAGAGAGCAAAGAGCTCGAAGAGTCATTCAACCTCCTAAGAAGCTGACCTACCCCCAGATGGGGAACAGTTCGGAAGACTTTGTGGTCACTGCTAGGAGAAATGCTGAGATTCCGGATCCCTCCACTGTCCATTTGGTGGAGGGCAACCCCAGCTCACTCTCTGGCACAGTTAGTCAGGCCACCCAAGATAATGTGACCTGTGGGCAAGGGAATTCAACCCCTCAGTTATGGTGGGAATCCCCTATCCCAACATCGTTTTCAGAATTGTCCAATGTTGTATATAGTTGTTGCTAAAATTTATCTTTGGGGACCAAAGAGTTTAAGTGGGGGGAGTGTGTAGCGGGGTGTTCCCCTATATTGGGAAGAAACTACATTACCCATAACCCCATTCTTGTTGTGACGTTCCACCGCAGAGACTGATGGGAGGGGTTATAAAAGGAAGAGGCGGGGCCGGGCTCGGCCTCTTTGGCGACACGAGACTTCACGGACGGATCCTCCTGTGCGGATGTGTCGGAGGGGCAAGGCCTGAAGCCTGAGGCCTTGCTCTGCACCGAAGAGCCTTCCATCCTCCCCTCTGCGAGCCTGGGTGGCATCTGACTTTGTGAGCTACCGCCTTGTCGGATCGGGGACCCGATCGTTGGAGAGATCGAGAGTGTGTGACACGGCCGGTGGAGGTTTTCCCGGACTGGATCCGTAGTCCGGCGGGTGAGAGGGCATAAGCCCAGCTTAGATACTGTTGCTGTGTATAGGCCTATAGACTGCCGTGGCCTACAAGTTATTTTCATACCCCCTTGGATTACAAAGTTATACTCTGTTTAAGTGCACCACCATTACAGACCTGCCGGTGAAGAAAGAAGGACTAAGCTAAATATTAGAACCAGGCCTGGTGGGGATTCTAGCGTGTTTGATTGCTGCGCCATAGGGCACTTAGTTAACGGTCGCCCGTATGGCGCACTTGTAGCGTGTGTTACTATATAGTGTGTTAGAGTGGCAGGACGCTGCCCTTAGGAGTGATTGTTTAGAACTGTGATTATTGTTACCCCTTTTATTCATATTGAGAATTGATGAGTAAAACACTTTACCTATTACAATTCATTACTGTGTCCTTGCTTAGTTATTCTATTGCATAGGACATATCATTGATTGTTAGTACTAGCTGTGCCAGAAGGGGATAGAGCCTATTGCCGGGGGTTGGCGGAGCTGCACTCAGGGCCCAAAATCTAATTCTGCGGCCTCCTTAGTTGGAGGTATCGCTACACTTATTTCTCAACACTCTCATTTGGGTGAAGATTTAAAGTGGATGTAAACCCTCCATTGACCCAGTGAAGTGAACAGCCTCAGATGATACACAGGGATGAACCAAATCTCCCTACATAAGTTTTACATGTATATCTGCTGTCTTCACATTTATATACCGTTTAGAAAGTTCAGATCATGTTAAGAGATTTTCTCTTCCTGTTTAACACAGAGTGTGATGTCTGGGCATACAGCCAAGATAGATAAAATTGCTGATTGGAGGAAAGGCACACACCCCCTCTCCTCATAGGCTGAGACTCTCAGAGGTGTTTTGTAGTAGGGTCAGCTGCCTCCTAATCTATTCATAGCAACCTCCCCAAACAGAAATTTCAGGCTGCTTTTATCTGTGTCTGAGAATTTGTCAGGAGTTATCAGGCTGATAACAGAGGAACGGGTCAGGAGAGAGCTATGGGACTTGGCTCTTTGAAGAGAGATAAAAAAATACTGCAGATATATGTGCCCAGCTCAAATTTCATGAATTGGGTTTACATCCACTTTAAAGCGGCATTAAACCCCAAACAATTTTTTTTATATATTGCAGCTTACCAATCATTAGATGTGGTGGCTGCATTAGTTTTCTTTTTTTAGACTTTTGTCCCTCTGTTTTTACCTGGTGATCCTGCCAGTAACACACCTCCTGTGTTAGAGTGCCCCTACTCTGGATGGACTAGCAGATTTAGATACCCTAACAAAATAAAATCAAACTCCAGCTCACACTTTATAGATGTAGCACCCTGATGTTGAGGCAGGGTTGCTAGTAAATTTACCTACCAGGTATAGTTGCCTTGGCCAATTGATAGGAGATCAATTGATTTCCCCCTAATTCTGTAATTGCTGCACTTCACTCTTCTGTCACTAGATGGCCGGGTATCTGGTGGCACTAGATAAGACAAGGGCATTGCAAGGACAAATTAGGAATAGATGAGGTATCTCAGCCAATGTTGTTAACATGCACAAAGGGGGTTGAATGGCTAATAAAGGTAACCATCCTCCCCTGTGATCTGTTTGCTTGTAATTAGTGTGTGTGTAAAAGGTCAATGAGTTTCTGGACTCCTGACAGACTTTTGCATCTTTCATCCAGTGCTGCACTGATGTTTCTGGATTCTAAATCATGGGGAAAGAAAAAGAATTGTCAAAGGATCTGCGGGAAAAGGTAGTTGAACTGTATAAAACAGGAAAGGGATATAAAAAGATATCCAAAGAAATTGAGAATGCCAATCAGCAATGTTCAAACTCTAATCAAGAAGTGGAAAATGAGGGGTTCTGCTGAAACCAAACCACAGTCAGGTAGACAAACTAAAATTCCAGCCACAACTGCCAGGAAAATAGTTCAGGATGCAAAGAAAAACCCACAAATAACTTCAGGTGAAATACAGGACTCTCTGAAATCATGTGGTGTGGCTGTTTCAAGATGCACAATAAGGAGGCACTTGAAGAAAGATGGGCTGCATGGACGAGTCGCCAGAAGAAAGCCATTACTACACAAATGTCACAAAGTATCCCGCTTACAATACGCCAAACACCACAGAGACAAGCCTCAAACCTTCTGGCACAAAGTCATTTGAAGTGATGAGACCAAAATTGAGCTTTTTGGCCACAACCATAAACACTACATTTGGAGAGAAGTCAACAAGGCCTATGATGAAAGGTACACCATTCCTACTGTGAAACACGGAGGTGGATCGCTGATGTTTTGGAGATGTGTGAGCTACAAAGGCGCAGGAAATTTGGTCAAAATTGTTGGCAAGATGAATGCAGTATGTTATCAAAAAATACTGGAGGAACATTTGCATTCGTCAGCCAGGAAGCTGCGCATGGGACGTACTTGGACATTCCAACATGACAATGATCCAAAACACAAGACCAAGTCGCCCTCTCATTGGATACAGCAGAATAAAGCGAAGGTTCTGGAGTGGCCATCTCAGTCTCCTGACCTCAATATCATTGAGACACTCTGGGGAGATCTGAAACCTGCAGTTCAGGCAAGACAGCCCAAGAATTTACAGGAACTGGAGGCTTTTTGCCAAGAGGAATGGGCAGCGTTACCATCTGAGAAGATAAAGAGCCTCATCCACAAATAACACAAAAGACTTCAAGCCGTCATTGATGTTAAAGGGGACAATACACGGTATTAAGAACTGGGGTATGTAAACTTTTAAACAAGGTTATTTGGTTAGTTTCTGTTGTCATTATGGTTTAAAAAAACAGTAAACACAGTTGATTGATAATAAATGGTTTAAGCCAAACACTAACCATGAGTGAAAGAAAAGTTTTTGTGTTCTCATTCATATTCTCTGAAAAAATGGCCAAGAAATCATATATTCTGCCAGGGTATGTAAACTTATGAGCACAAACCTTTTGTTTTGCACTTCTGTTTTAAACTTTTACATTTTAAAAGCAAGCCATTATTGATCCACATTGGTTTGGAAAGACATAAAGAAGTGTGTGGTAAACAGTACATTGAATTGAGGTTTATCTTGTGTCCATCCATCACATACATCTATTTGAGCAAGTGTGATAGCTGTGTTTATAGCAGCACATTAACTCCAGTGAATTGTTCTTGCCAAACCAATCTATTAACCTTCTATGAGGAGGGGAGTTGCCATTTAGATAAAGGAAGGCCTGTAGACGTGGTGTATCTGGATTTTGCAAAAGCATTTGATACAGTTCCCCATAAACGTTTACTGTACAAAATAAGGTCTGTTGGCATGGACCATAGGGTGAGTACATGGATTGAAAACTGGCTACAAAGGGTGAGTTCAGAGGGTGTTGAGAAAGGGGGATTACTCGGAATGGTCAGGGGTGGGTAGTGGGGTCCCCCAGTGTTCTGTACTGGGACCAATCCTATTTAATTTGTTCATAAACGACCTGGAGGATGGGGTAAACAGTTCTATCTCTGTATTTGTGGACGATACTAAGCTAAGCAGGGCAATAACTTCTCCGCAGGATGTGGAAACCTTGCAAAAAGATCTGAACGACCACAACATACAGGGATATACAATGTAATATTGACATATAATCACACACACAGGTTGGACTTGATGGCTTGTGTCTTTTTTTAACCTCACCTACTATGTAAATATGTAACTATATGGGGTAAGTTTTTTTGCTTCACCACTGAAGTGTGTTGTTTTATGCACCATTTTATGCACTGCGCAAGAACTTTGTGGCTGTGATGTGCTTTATTATTTATTTTGTCTGGTGAGTGGGTATTTCACCAGGTGGTGGATTTCTGATTCACATTATCATCGATGCATCGCGATTTAGCCTTCAACGATTCAGCATCAATGCAGAGAACGGCTGGATTGCGATTGTATTGATGGCATCATCTGTCAGAGTCCTCCCCTTCCCTCCCTCCTCCTCTCCACCTGTCACGGAGCTTGCATCTAAAATGCTTAGGGTGACCGTTCACCATTGCCTGTGTCACGGGGCTTTGATATGGATATCCTGGCACGCCCGCCCTCTTCTCCCTCCTCCTATTCCAGCGCCCCTGTAACAAAGTCCCACCTCCTAGACTGTGATAGGCGGCAAATTAATTGTAGCCAAGGTAGCTACTGTAGTTATTATTAGGGAACAGTTTATTGTTTTCATGTATGGGTTTGGCTCCCCCTAGTGCATGCTGGACTCTATGAGGGTTTTTTTTTTATCCTTGAGAGCGAACAGAGCAATGCATTATGGGACATGTAGTCTGAATGAGGAAGTGACACTGTTGGCCGGGCCAGTTCTGGACTACAGGACACACAATGCAAAGCGCACAGAACAGCCTGCTGGGAGGGGAAATAAAAAGGCAGGCGCGGCCTGTTTTCAGCCTCTCTGGATGCCATTCTGAACCTCCCAGCAGGAGGTCTGTGTGACAGGGAGTGAGAGTCTGCAGCCTACACAGCATAGAGCCGGATCGCCAGCCTCAGAGGGACCTCAGAGGACAGCATAGCTATTCCAGCCAAGCGGACCGGCTTGCGTTCCAGAGCTTCTGGGTACACCTGCACTCCAGTCCACTGGGAGTCGCAGCGTGGTGTGGCAGCGCCATTTCACCGGACGGAGACACCAGGAGGGATTGCGGCCGGAGCCCTTCATCTGACTGGGTCCATAGTGGTGAGAGGGCACAGCCCATCCAAATAGACATAACAGTATTGCTGAGTGTTTTTCTACAGACTGGCTGGTGAGATTTGTAGTTCCATGGATGTGAATCTACTTCTTCACAGGACTCATACAGCAGGGCGCTTCGGGCTTACTCTTCCCCACTGTGCTGTTAGGTCAGTACTGTATTCAACTCATTAACATAATTAAAGAGGACTATACATGTGATAATACTTCTCCAGATTAAGCACTCATCAGTTCATCTTTGCTCTTCAGTTCTTTTGTATTTTACCTACCTGGATTACAAATTACACTGCAGTATAAACAACAGGCTAGCTGAAGATATCCAGAATTGATTTTTTTTTTTATAATTTTCCTCTTTGTTTGCTAAATCCTTGAACTACAACCTAGGGGGAGCCATTTTGTGAGACATTATTCAATTTACATTGTGGTTACTGTCTGTATATGCTGTACACTGTTTGCTGGTCTGTGTGCTGAGGCCTCAGAGGAAAGGTATCATCCAATACATGTGTTAAAGGTGTTGGACATTCATCTCTCTGTGTACCTGTTCACATACAGGTGATTTAAAATGTGAATTTAATATTTGAGATAGACTCATTACATGCAAAGCAAGATAGTTCAAGCCGTGATTTGTCATAATTGTGAGGATTATGGCTTACAGCTCATGAAAACCCCAAATCCACAATCTCAGAAAATTAGAATATTGTGAAAAGGTGCAATATTCTAGGCTCAAAGTGTCCAACTCTAATCAGCTAATTAAGCCATAACTCCTGCAAAGGGTTCCTGAGCCTTTAAATGGTCTCTCAGTCTGGTTCAGTAGTAATCACAATCATGGGAAAGACTGCTGACCTGACAATTGTGCAGAAAACCATCATTGACACCCTCCATAAGGAGGGAAAGCCTCGAAAGGTAATTGCAAAAGAAGTTGGATGTTCCCAAAGTGCTGTATCAAAGCACATTAATAGAAAGTTATGTGGAAGGGAAAAGTGTGGAAGAAAAAGGTGCACAAGCAGCAGGGATGACCGCAGCCTGGAGAGGATTGTCAGGAAAAGGCCATTCAAAAGTGTTGGGGACTTTCACAAGGAGTGGACTGAGGCTGGAGTCAGTGCATTAAGAGCCACCACACACAGACGGATCCTGGACATGGGCTTCAAATGTCGTATTCCTCTTGTCAAGCCACTCCTGAACAACAACCAATGTCAGAAGCGTCTTACCTGGGCTAAATAAAAACACACCTTGGATGTTGTGGTCCAAAGTCCTCTTTTCTGATGAGAGCAAATTTTGAATCTCATTTGGAAAGCAGGGAGCCAGAGTATGGAGGAATAATGGAGAGACACACACAGCAAGATGCTTAAAGTCCAGTGTGAAGTTTCCACGGTCTGTGTTGATTTGGGGAGCCATGTCATCTGCTGGTGTTGGTCCACTATGCTTCATTAAGTCCAGGGTCAACGCAGCTGTCTACCAGGAGATTTTGGAGCACTTCATGCAGACGAGCTCTATGGGGATGCTGACTTAATTTTCCAGCAGGACTTGGCACCTGCCCACACTGCCAAAAGCACCAAAACCTGGTTCAATGACCGTGGGATTACTGTGCTTGATTGGCCAGCAAACTGGCCTGACCTGAACCCCATAGAGAATCTATGGGGCATTGCCAAGAGAAAGATGAGAGACACGAGACCGAACAATGCAGAAGAGCTGCCGCCATTGAAGCATCCTGGTCTTCAATAACACCTCAGCAGTGCCACAGGCTGATCGCTTCCATGGCACACCGCATTAAGGCAGTAATTGCTGCAAAAGGGGCCCAAACCAAGTACTAAGTACATACACTTCTATGTACAATCCTTGTTTTATTGATTGCATGTAATATTCAAATTTTCTGAGATTGTGGATTTCGGGTTTTCATGAGCCGTAAGCCATAATCATCACAAAAATGCATTTGATGGGCACAGTGAGGCTACATTGGTAGGCACAGTCGGGCTGCATTTGATGGGCACAGTGAGACTGCATTTGATGGGCACAGTGAGACTGCAACTGATGGGCACAGTGAGGCTGCATTTGATGGGCAAAACCAGACTACTTTTGATGGGCACAGTGAGGCTGCATTTGGTGGGTACAGTCAGGCTGCATTTGATGGGCACAGTGAGGCAGCATTGATGGGCACAGTGAGGCTGCATTTGATGGACACGGTGAGGCTGCATTTTATGGGCACAGTGAGGCTGTGTTTGATGAGCACTGATGAAGCTCCATTGATGGGTTTTTGATGAAAACCATGGGCATTTGTCAGTAATTGTGGTGCATCATGATGCATTGCGGAATCGAATCGTTGACTTGATACTCGTAATTGAATCGAATTGTGAGACCAGTGAAGATGCGCAGCTCCACTGATTATTAACACAGGTGTTTATATAAGAAGCGTTTTTGAAATTACTACACTATAAGATTTTATATTCATGGTTACCTCCATTACTGTGATCTTGCAATATTTGGAGGAGAAGTTCTGGATCTTTCTCACTGGATTGCGGTTGAATCTGATTACAGAGGGATTCATTTTGAGCGCTTTGTGCTGTTCTCTTGATTGAGACAGCATGTATTTCTGGTGAGTGGCCATTCCTTCTATTATACGATAGAGAGTAAAGATCCACTTTTACAAATTGAGTACAATAAAATAAACATTCCTCAGTAAACTTTGTATTAACGTTCTTATACCAGCACTTGCCATTTACAACTTTCAATGCTGCTGGCTTGTGTCCTCTCAGTGTTGCTTCCCCAAATTTCTGTTCTTCATGGGAAAGAGTTAACAGTAGACAGTGCAGTCTCCGTTTAGTCTGTTAGCTTGGAGAAGAGAGGGGAAGGAGGAGGGAGGAGCAGGGGAGTGCCTTGGCATTCTAGGCGATGAAGCTGTGTGTTTCTATTGATGCATATAGTGTAGGGAGACACAACTCTAGTCCCTGAATGCAAGGGAGTCCCTATAGGACTCTGCAAGAGAATGAAGCCACCTTGGAACAGAAAACCTGAGGCAGAAGTCACCAGTTTAACCTGGTACACGAACAAGCACTGAAAAATAAAGAAGCAGCATACTACAGTATGTGATTAAATCAGCTATTCAAAGTGTTTACAAAACTGAAGGTTTGATATCACTTTAAGAATAAGAACTATTTATTGCATAAGGTCAGCTATGTTAATGCTACAACTTTACACAGTTACAAGATAGAAAACTACTATTTTTTTCTGCCTTTTTTAATCTGGCTTTATTATATTTCTCCATATAGCACCCTCCTAATTAGGTTGCTGGGATGTTAGGTACATTTAGTTCTTTTTGGCCTCTCTGTAAATCAGTGGAGCAGTTGATGATGGCTTTGGGCTGTTCTGGATATCACAGGCTGCAGGTTTGATTGTTTCCCCCTGCATTCTATACTTTTCTAGAACATAGTGGGCTGGAAAGTCAAATGAGCAACCTGAATATTTAGGCCCCTTTCACACTGGGGCGGGCATATGCGGTGGCGGTATAGCGGCGCGATTTTCAGCGCCGCTATACCGTCGTGTTTACCGCGATATTCGGCCGCTAGCGGTGCGGTTTTAACCCCCGCTAGCGGCCGAAAAAGGGTTAATACCGCCCACAAACCGCGGCTATAGCCGCGGTATTACCGCGGTGTCCCATTGATTTCAATGGCAAGGAGCGGTAAAGGAGTGGTATACACACCGCTCGTTCACCGCTCCAAAGATGCGGCTTGAAGGAGATTTTTTTGTCTCCTGCCAGCGCACCGCCTCAGTGTGAAAGCCCTCTGGCTTTCACATTGAGAATGCCGTGTTCCGGATTATTTCAGGCGTTATTTATGCGCTATTTTTAGCGCAAAAAACGCCTGAAATATGCCTCAGTGTGAAAGGGGCCTTATTGTGCTTCAGCCATTCCCTGGGGAGGTGTGCCCAGCAGGTGGCTGGAGAGACTTATAAGTAGTCTGAGCTTTAGAACTCTAGGGTTTTCCTGTTGCATGGATTCTACTTGTCTGGGAGGGGGGTTGCTACCCCCCTCCCCAGCAGTTTTACTGATTTAATCTGATGTTCTTTGAGGTCCCAGCTGTGGCATAGCTGGGGGGCCTACTTCAAAAAAACTTTTCATGAGCTAATCAAGGGATTTCACCTAAGGACCTCAATGCCCGGTGGAAGTTGGAAGGGGTCTGGTTGTCCTGTGTCATTGTGTCATTGTGAGCATTAGCCTTTCCCTCACTTAACAGTGTCAGGTGGATACTAAAGGAGGCATCCAGTGATCCTGTGACACTGTGAGTACTGACCTGAGTTTGGGTTCATAATGACTGTGTGTGGTTTTCCTTTGGGTAGAAGTGCCAGTGGTAGCTCTAACTGGGACAGCGTCTACAAGGACTCAGTTCTGGCCATCATCTGCTACTATTCAGTAGTTCTGGAGTATGCCACATCACCCTACACCCTCTCTGAGTTTTTCAGCAATAAAAATTATAAAAAAGACATCCCCTGGACCAGGGGTCTCCAAACTTTCTAAACAAATGGCCAATTTACTGTCCTTCAGGCTTTAGAGGGGCCAGCATGTACTTAGTGGATGTAGAAAATGCCCTGGGATCAGTGCCCCGTTGTTGGTTTTAATGGGAGAAATAGTGCCCCATAGTTGAGCTCAATGGGAAGACAAGTGCCCCCTTGTTGGTGTCAGTTGATGGAATAGTGCCCCAAGGGCCAGATAAAGGCAAGTAAAGAGCCACATCCGGCACCCGGGCTGCAGTTTGGAGACCACTGCCCTAGACTGATTAATGACTGAGTGAATGAACTGTTGTTATGTGCCTGGCCGCCTCTGTACTAATTTTGGGAAAGAACCAGTTAATCTACAGCAGCTCCTTCAGGGGTAGCGCTACATCTAGAATAAGCCAACATGCTATATTTAATTTGAAAAACAAGTTTTTTAGATAAAACACCACATCCTTTTTTCAGATAACAATTTCAGAAATTTGGCAGGAAGTTACATGGTTCTGCAGTCCTTCATTCACAAAATGGGAAGGGATTCTTTGAAGTTTGGCTCAGTTGTAACAGTAAACACTTTGAGTTACTTAGAAAAGCAATATTACAAAAAGTGGATTTCTTCATGTATTCAAGTGATGTAGTAATATCAGATGTCAACAGCATGCCTACAGAACAGCAGAAGACGGGAGACTTCCAGTACTGAATAAGCATCAAAGAAATGTAGTATTTTTTGGGGGGCATCTCAAGTTTTAGTGTAAAACTTTTTCAAAATATGGCAAAATATGGATTCCTCCCTCGTCCCGGAGTAGCAAACCTTGTACAGAAATTAGGTTAAACTGCCCTGCCCTCCCCTCCCAGATCCAGTGTGCCTCTTTTCCTCGAATTCTTCCAGTGTCCTGCTTATAGAAATCAAATACAGTCTCCGTCTTTAACTCAGATAAAGCATTGGCTAGATGCCACTATTCTCTGTGGCCCAGCCTGGTACATGTACAAGAATGATCCTGGGAGAGGCAGAGAAAATAAACACTGCCCATGGATAGATGTATACAATGTACATGTATGCTTACATTTAAATTTAGTTTCAAGTAGTAAGAACTCTGGGCCCTTGATACTAAAGTTTTTATCTTACATGATTCAAAACATAGTAATGCCGCATACACACGGTCGGAATTTCCGACAACAAATGTTCGATGGGAGCTTTTTGTCGGAAATTCCGACCGTGTGTAGGCCCCATCGGCCATTTTCTGTCGGAATTTCTCAAATTTTCTGACAGCAAAATTAGTTCTCATAAATTCAGAGCGTGTGTAGACAATTCCGACGCACAAAATTCCACGCATGCTCTGAATGAAGTACGAGACGGAAGCGCTCGGTCTGGTAAAACTAGCGTTCGTAATGGAGATAGCACATTCGTCACGCTGTAACAGACTGAAAAGCACGAAGCTAAAAAACGCGAATCGTCTCTCACCAAACTTCTACTAACACGAGATTAGCAGAAGGAGCCCAAAAGGTGGCGCACTTGGTATGGAACTTCACTTTAATTGTGCCGTTGTACGTGCTGTACGTGACCACGTTCTTGACGTTCGCAATTTCCGACAACATTTGTGCGACCGTGTGTATGCAAGACAAGTTTGAGCCAACGTCCGTCGAAAAATGATCCACGGTTTTGTTGTCGGAATGTCCAATCGTGTGTACGCGGCAATAGGATTAAAGCTGATCACACTACAGTTAGTTATTCCTCAGATTTAATCAGTTATGCCCTGCACACTCGATCGGATTTTCCGTCGAGATAAACTCCGACGGATTTTTACGTCGGAATTCCGTGCAAGCTGTCTTGCATACACACTGTCACACCAAATTCCGACCGTCAAGAACGCGGTGACGTACAACACTACGACGAGCCGAGAAAAATTAAGTTCAATGCTTCTGAGCATGCGTCGACTTGATTCTGAGCATGTGTGTTTTTTTCTCCGTCGGAGTTCCCTACAGACGGAAAAAAAGAGAACATGTTCTCTTTCTAAATTCCGATGGATAAAGTCAGATGGGGCACACACACGGTCGGAATATCCGATGAAAAAATTCCATCTACAAAGTACAAAGGCCTAACAATATAAAAACACACTTTTGTTTCTTGGGCCCAAGCCACCTAACAAACACATTCACAGTCTGTCCATCGTATATCCATGCAGAAGGTGATCATGTAGCCACCATACATAAAACCAATAAAAGGCACAAGGCACCCGGCCTCTCCTCTTTCACATCCTCCTGCTCACATACTCCATATCTTACATTCCTTACAGTGGCCTTCTTCTGGAAGTCCTCAGATTCAGCCTGATTAGCGCCACAGCCTCCCCATTCTCCAAGAGTATACATAGAAATCACAAATACAGAGATTTCAACCTGGGAGAACAGTTTGTTGGTTTACAATGAAGTGTCATGCACTGCAGCAAGTGCTGTGCATGGGTAAGCTGGCTAAACTGTGTAAGAGGGGTGGCTTAACCGCTTTCCAGCCCTTGAAGTGTTTTATCAGTGAAAGGCGATGTCCTTAACATGTGATCGTTGTGATTGGCTCTCACAGTGGTCCCTTGGTTGGTTCCCATTTGTTTCTGAACACAAACAGAAACTGAGGGCTATTGGTGACAGATTGTCAGTGTGTTGGGAGTGTTCAGTGAGAAGATTCTTAAAGAGGATCTTCACCATGTTTGCAAAAAAGTTAAAAGTCAGCAGCTACAAATAATGTAGCTGCTGACTTTTAATAAAAGGCCACTTACCTGTCTAGGGATCTATTACGATCTTTGGCGCAGGCATGTTTACTGTGGGAAGCCAGCTGTGATTCCTTGTGGCTCCATAGCCGGCTTCCTCTGCGCTTTGTGAATGGTCCCAAAGCCATCTGAGACCTTTCACAAGTCCCAGTAGGAAGCAGTGAGGGAGAGGGGGAGAACTTTCGCTCGGATCGCAGCATTGATCCAACTGGAAGTGGGAGCGGGTACCTGTCAAAACCAGGTACCCCACCCCACCACCCCAAAAAAAAAGAGTTCCAAAGATAGAAGAGGAGGGGGCGTAATGAAGAAATTTCCTTTTAGGGAACCTTGGACTGCCAAAGACAGACACATATAGGGCCTTGAAAAAGTATTCATACCCCTTGAAATTTTCCACATTTTGTCATGTTAAAAGCAAAAACGTAAATGTATTTTATTGGGATTTTATGTGATAGACCAACACAAAGTGGCACATCATTCTGAAGTGGAAGGAAAATGTTAAATGGGTTTCAATACTTTGTAGAACCACCTTTCACTGCAATTACAGCTGCAAGTCTTTTTGGGGATGCCTCTACCAGCTTTGCATATCTAGAGAGGGACATTTTTGCCCATTCTTCTTTGCAAAATAGCTCAAGCTCTGTCAGATTGGATGGGGAGCATCTGTGAACAGCAATTTTCAAATCTTGCCACAGATTCTCAATTGGATTTAGGTCTGGACTTTGACTGGGCCATTCTAACACATGAATAGGCTTTGATCTAAACCATTCAATTGTAGCTCTGGCTGTATGTTTAGGGTCTTTGTCCTGCTGGAAGGTAAACCTCCGCCCCAGTCTCAAGTCTTTTGCAGACTCTAATAGGTTTTCTTCTAAGATTGCCCTGTATTTGGCTCCATCCATCTTCCCATCAACTCTGACCTGCTTCCCTGTCCCTGCTGAGAAAATGCATCCCCACAACACGATGCTGCCACCACCATGTTGCACGGTGTAGATGGTGTGTTCAGGGTGATGTTCAGTGTTAGTTATTTGCCACACATAGCATTTTGCTTTTAGGCCAAAAAGTTCAATTTTGATCTCATCTGACCAGAGCATCTTACACATGTTTGCTGTGTCCCTCACATGGCTTCTCACAACCTGCAAACGGGACTTCTTATGGCTTTCTTTCAACAATGTCTTTCTTCTTGCCACTCTTTCATAAAGGCCAGATTTGTGAAGTGCATGTCTATTAGTTGTCCTGTGGACAGATTCTCCCACCTGAGCTGTGGATCTCTGCAGCTCCTCCAGAGTTACCATGGGCCTCTTGGCTGCTTCTCTGATGAATGCTCTCCTTGCCCATCCTGTCAGTTTAGGTAGACTGCCATGTCTTGGTAGATTTGCAGTTGTGCCATACTCTTTCCATTTTCTGATGATGGATTGAACAGTGCTCCGTGAGATGCTCAAAGCTTGGGAATTTTTTTTTATAACCTAACCCTGCTTTAAACTTCTCTACAACTTTATCCTTGACCTGTCTGGTGTGTTCCTTGGCCTTCATGATGCCATTTATTCACAAAGGTTCTCTTACAAACCTCCGAGGGCTTTACAGAACAGCTGTATTTATACTGAAAATAAATTACACCCAGATGGGCTTTATTTACTAATTAGGCGACTTCTGAAGGCAATTGGTTCCACTAGATTTTAGTTTAGTTTCACATATTTATTTCTAAAAAATTTGGAAAACTATTTATCAGTTTCCTTCCACTTCACAATTATGTGCCACTTTGTGTTGGTCTATCACATAAAATGCCAATAAAATACATTTACGTTTTTGGTTGTAACATGACAAATTTTGGAAAATTTCAAAGGGGTACGAATACTTTTTCAAGGCACTGTAGGTACTTGATCAGGCACTTCCTGTTACAGAATGACAGTTGTCTCCCAATTGTTCACCTGCAATGCCACCCTGACATATGTTCTCCTGGTGGAGACTGCAAGTCGCCATCCAGAGCTTCTAGAGCAATGATGTGCAGCCGACGATGTAAGGAGTGCATGTAGACAGGAAGTGTCTGAAAATGGTTGAAGATCATCAATACTATGATACAATCATGAAAAAAAGTGAAAAGTATTTTAATAAATGCAAATTGCATTTGTTTATAATTTCATAGTGGTTTAGCAAACTAAATGTCATTCAGTTAGGGTTTAGATTTAGAAAAAGATATAGAAATAAATAGTCCAAACCAAGGAACCACAGAAAGCAACTAACATCATAATTATATTATTTCCCCTGCTACAAATGTAAATAAAACCACAAACAGAATAGGTTATCATGTTATACGTGACTGTAGGCATAAACAGTGCACTGTAAGAGACAGATCAAATAATTTATAGTGCACTGTTACTTCTATAGTCATGTATGACAACATAGCTTTTTGTAACACTTCTGCATTTGCTTTTGTTTTGTGGCAGTAAATACCCATATTTTATGATTTTGTTTACTTTGCTTTATTTTATGGTGTTGCTTTGCCTTGACAAAGGACACCCTGCATTGCCTCAAAGGCAGCACCTGCATTCGTTTTATTGTGATCATCTTTTTTGGAACAATTTAACAGAAGTTTATACAGCAAAGCAAAGGCATGACCAGGGTAATGCAGAGGGAGCCTGCCACCCAGCACCACTATGACCATACACCAACCTCCAGCACTTTTGCATTCCTCAAACAAAATAGCCAATGCAATGATGGATTTTAATGGATGTGGCAGCCCTTTATTACAAGAAATTCCATACTAATAACTGCACTTAACATAGAAACACAAGGAATGGGTTGATAGTCATTGAAGTTGCCAGTTAGAAACAACAAAATCATCTTAGCTAAAGCACCACACCTGTGGCCAAATATGCTACTTTCCCCCCATAAACTCCACACCACCTCAGGAGCAAAGCATGAAACCCACTTTAGAATTCCCCCTTCATACACTGATCTTAGATTACCAAGGGCTGGGCGGGAATACAGCACAAGACACCATACCTTTATTTGGCTCTTTACAGTTTTAAAGTGGAAATCCAGCCAAAAGGAAAACCTGATGGGCATTTTCAAACCCTTCCCTACTCTTGAGTTGTAAAAATTAGGATAAACGAAAATGTATCTGTTCAAATCAGGAAGGTGGACTCAATAACAGATGTCATGAACCAACGAGAACAGCGCAAACCGGACCCTATCTAGACTACAACTGGGTTTGCAAGAGAACAGAGACTAAGGGATGGGTGGTATTCACCAGGGACTCCTTCATAGGGGTTTGGACTCAGCTGTATTCTGCCTAGATACTAGTAGGCCTAATACAAACATGCTATTGGACCACCAGCAAGATGAGCCTGTTGTCTGACATGAAGCTGGTAGGTAGGGCCCATCCAAAAATGTAATTTGGAAGGGTCCATGTG
Source organism: Rana muscosa (assembly GCA_029206835.1). Lineage (NCBI taxonomy): Eukaryota > Metazoa > Chordata > Amphibia > Anura > Ranidae > Rana > Rana muscosa. The sequence goes on along the minus strand of CM055118.1, from coordinate 522,564,254 downwards.
CAAACTGTGTTCCAAGATTATGTATCCTAAAAATGTATTTTCAGGAACTTCAAAGGCACATTTCTCCATTTTTCTGTAAAGGCTGTTGACCTGAAGCTGTTGAAGAACATTACTGACATGACGCAATGAGAAAAGACCGGAAGCACCAAAATATCATTAAAGTTTACCACCACAGAGCTGTAGAGAAGATATCTAAAGATGTCATCAACAAAATGTTAAAAAAGCCCAAAGGGCATCATCAGATATTTGTAGTGCTTGTCTCTGACATTGAAAGTGGTTTTCCATTTGTCCCTAGCCCAAAAAAATCGGGGGGGGGGGAGGCATAGATCCTTTTTTGGGATTGGAATTCTGCAAAGTCCGGCGTAAAGGTAGAAAAGGCTTCGGTAAAAAGGAGTAGGCCAGACTTCTGAGGCATGACTTTGGAGACACAGCTGAACAAGCAAGAGACAACCCAGGAAACCAGTGAAAGGAAAGAGATCCTACAGCCATGGGAGTTCCAAAACTATAGAGATGGAAGACTTAGGAAGTATTAGAAGGGAAATGATCTCAAGAAGAAGTAAGCAGACTGACAACTGGAGTACAGGTGTCTACCAAAGGATAGGGCTAGAAGGTAAGATGGTGCCATCAATAGGCGAGAGCTTCAGAGGAGATAAGGTGGAATTAAATGGAATACCCAAAGTTTGCGCTAGGAAGAGGTTTAGGACATTGCTTGCTGCTCTAGTATCGCACCACAGGAAGGAAATAGACTTTGGAGTTTCCAAGACGATGAAGACATTTATAGTGAAAAATGTCCCATCTCCCCACATTAGATGCACAACCACTGGGCACATCTCTGTAAACATTCCTTTGGCATTATGCATGTTTTACCCAACTGCATAGGTTCTTCCTGACTTTGAGAGGGACTTGGTTGTGAATCTGAAAACTGAGAGAATTGCAGGAAATGATGAGAAACAGTTGGTCTCTGTTGTCAAGAACACTCAGAGGCCCTCCTGTAAAAGAGGGTAGTGAGGGAGATGAGATCGTCCCGGTTGGGAGGCAAGGATCTTCTGAAGAAATGTATCCTTTATTCTATCATTCAGGCCCTGCCAAAAGGTAGCCACCAGGGCCTAATTGTTCCAGGCTAGTTTATAGGAGAGGGTGTGGAAGTGTACTGCATACTGGCCAACAGTAGAAGAGCCCTGGTGAGGATGGAGGACAGCAGCAGTAGATGAGGTTCAGATAGGGTAAACAAAGGTGCACTTAAAGGCTGACAGCAATCAGTGGGGAGGGGATTCCCACACTCTCAGAGGGGTGAGGCACAGGTAGGAGCATCTCCGGATAAAAGTAAGAGAATGAACATCGCTTCAGCCTGTCCTGTGGAGAAGTTTCTAGGTTGCACTTCAAAATGTATGTTAAACTGGTTCAGGAACCCTCCGCAGGCCAACAGGTCACCAGAGTAGTATGGTGAAGGTGGCATGTAAAGAGTGCAAGAAGCTGGCCCATTTGGCATTGTAGGAAGATGCCATAGTACCACCAATGGAATGAGCCTATTGCCCAGCAAGGAAACAGAAGAAATCAATGGGCTGTGACTGGTGGTAGTGAAAGTTCTTGCATTCCTGGGGAGCAGAGGTTGTGGAGGGGAGCTGACAGGTAGAGTGTACCCAAAACAGCAGCTGTGGCAAGGAGAATGAGTTGGAGCATATCAATAAAAGTGTCTGTTGGAAGGGGCAATAGTTGTTGCTATAACCAGGAGCAGTGCCAGCAGCAAGGGGCAACAGGTGGTGCATGACTACAGCAAGGAGCAACAGTTGAAGCATGACAGTAGCAGTACCTGTGGCAAAGAGCAACAGTTGGAGCGAACCAGGAGCGGTGCTAGCGACAAGGGGAAACAGGTGGACTGTACCCAGAGAAGCACTACAAACAGCATGAACAAGGCGGCGGAAGAGGCCCAGAAGAGGATCAGGTGCCTAAGAAGCAAAAGGGCAGACTACAATACCCCTGGGGGGGTCTCAGTAACAGTGTGGACAAATGTTGCAACAGAGCCTGTGTCCGGTGTGTGCCATCCCTTTCAGGACATGGCTAAGTGATGCAGAAGTGCCTGATTGGCTGCAAAACCTGCACCAGGGGTAAAACCCAGAAGTATGTATGGCCAGGCACACTAGAGAAGACGCACCTTGGAGTGCGAACGGTACTTACCTATCGCATTATAGAGACGCGTCTCCTGGAGTACCACAACAGATTAAGGCTAGATTTTGATGTGTGGTTAAGTTTGCTGTTCTTCTGAAAAGCGACACCCAGCACAGAGCTGAAAATGGATCCCTATCCAACATAATTTAAGAGAGGTCCCACAATGTCATACAGAAGAAAAGTGACAGTGTCAGGTGATCTAAACTGTATTTACATTCATTATCCCTGGGAGGAATTTGTTCTGGAGTCATGATTGCTTAACTAATGAAGTCTGCACAGTGAAACAAAGAAAGTTTAAACATCAGCCATTAATAGGATTCTTTCCGTCCTCCTGTTGGAAAAAAAAAATTGTAATAAATGGTACAGTTGGAGTCTTCCTGTGGGTATAAATATACTCGGGTTATTGCGATTTGCTTCTGTGCCCTTGAAAGCCAGAACACTCCACATATGGGCTTACAGATAAATATATTAGTTGTGCAGAGATTGTTCACATATACAGTATATAGTATAAAGAAGTTCTGAACCACATAGTCCCCCTGCTAAGTGATCACTGCTCACTTGGTGTTTTAAATACTTTTTTTGGTGTTTGAGGCTTCATTCACACTTGTATGACTCCAAAGTTGCGCTGACTTTGGAGTGCAATTTTGGATGGGTGCAACTTGGATACGACTTTGGCTTTGACCAGTAATAATGGACAACTATTTTTGAGGGTTAACATTGAAGTCTATGGCCCTCAAGTTGCATGAAAGTCACACCAAAGTAGCGCATGAACTACTTTTAAGTCGCTGCAACTTTAAGTTGTGCATATTTGAATGGTTATCATTGGAAAACATGGGGAACAACTTTTCATGCAACTTTGATGTCCAAAGTTGCATGACAAGTTGCACAAGTGTGAATGGAGGCTTAAAGAAAATGTACTTTTGGTGTTCACTTTCTGTTTTGCTAAAAATGTGAAAGTTGTGCAAAAAAAACACTTTTTTTTAGTTTGAGTGGAATAAGGTTAGAACCGATTTATTGCTGGATGTAGCTATGTTAGTGAGATATTTCCTCACTTCCTGTCCAGTCTGACACGTGTCACAATAACAGGAATTATGGAAAAGGTACCTCGGTTGAGAGAGACAGAAACAAAACCTTCAAGCTTAACCACTTAAGGACCGCCGCACGACTATATACGTCCTTAGTTTGAAGAGGGATATCTTGGTAACGGCTGTCAAGCGAGGTATCCATCTCTTCAGGCGGCGGTCCTGTAAACAATAATGGTGGTCTCTGCGGTAAGTTCACTGCGAGATCACCGTTATCGGCGGCGGGAGAGGGGCCCTCCGCCGCTTACCGGAGCTGTCGGCAGCGGCGGAGGCGATCGGGTCCTTTCTCGTGCTGGGCATGGATACGAGTGAGGGCAAGATGGCCCCCACCCGTATCCATACCATAGCAGGGCGGAAGCGACGTCAATACGTCTTAAAGGGCCAATTTATTTTTGTAATTTTTTCAAATGACAACAATTTTTTTTTGTTTTTATTTATTACATTTTAGTCTAAATATGAGATCTGAGGTCTTTTTGATCCCAGATCTCATATTTAAGAGGACTTGTCATTCTTTTTTCTATTACAAGGGATGTTTACATCCCTTGTAATAGGAATAAAAGTGACCCAATTAAAAAAAAAAAAAAAAAAAAAACAGTGTAAAAATAAATACAATCGAGTAAAATAAATAATAAAAACTTTTTTTTGTTTTGTTTAAATAGCCCCGTCCCGATGAGCTTGCGCGCAGAAGCGAACGCATACGAAAACGGTGTTCAAACCACACATGTGAGGTATCGCCGCGATCATTAGAGTGTGACATGTTGAATATCAATTTACTCGGCGTAACATTATCTTTCACAATATAAAAAAAATTGGGCTAACTTTACTGTTGTCTTATTTTTTAATTCAAAAAAGTTTTTTTTTTTTTAAAAAAGTGCGCTTGTAAGACCGCTGCGCAAATACGGTGTGACAAAAAGTATTGCAATGACCGCCATTTTATTCTCTAGGGTGTTCGAAAAAAATGTATAATGTTTGGGGGTTCTAAGTAATTTTCTAGCAAAAAACGTACACGTTTTTAACGTGTAAACACAGAGTCTGAAAAACAGGCTCGGGGCTTAAGTGGTTAAGTTTAGTTATTTTTTGAGAATCAGAACAAGTGATAGCACTTACATTGAATGATATGTGTCCCTTGTGTTCGTGGCTCCTATCTTAGTTAAAATCTGAAGTCCTTTGCCCTCTTATAACCTTCTGGTGCTGCTGGGGTTAATACAACGGCTGGACCTGGCATAGGCCCACATTAAGAGTACCAAGTAAGCCTGTTCTTCCCTCCCCCATTCCTCCATTCATAGAATCTGTACTATAGCTTCCATTAATGAAAAGCACTCTATAATTGGAGGACCGATGGATAATTAAAAAGGTCTACCTCCATTCATAGAGAGCTTTTCATAGATGGAAGCTATTGTACAGATTCTATGATTGGGAAGGAGGGGGCAGGAAAGGGAAGGCCAGTTTTCATTCTTGATGAGTGCCTATGACAGGTCCCCTTCACCACCAGAAGATTACCACTGCGGAGTTATGGGGGGGTACAGAGAACTTTGGATTTCAATCAAGACAGTATCTACCAGCACAAGGGACACTTCTCACCCAATGTACATGTGGCGGGGGTCTAAATCTAGGGGGAGCACCTGGGTGGTAGTATGATCCAGGATGTACCAATCATGAGAGGGTTTAGACCATTTAAGTCGTGGAGGACTTTGGTAGTGTGCTGTTCTCCTTAACCTGTGGGTGGCGATGTTGTCCCGAGTCGAGGTAGAACCACTGCCGTAGTGCTACACCCTTTTTGCCCTGCTCTGGCAGTGGTACAGCGGGGCGGGGAACCTGCTGTGCCGGCTGGGGGAGAGCCACGAGGTCTTCTTGCTATCCCGCGCCCAGGCACCCTTGGCCTGGGTGCTGGCGGTCCGGAGTTCCGGCCCAGGTGCCCATGGCCTGGTCGGAGCAGTGTTGGCGTCCATCTCAGACACCTTAAGCCTGGGGTGAGGTACTACACCAGAGGCCTGGGGCCCAGTGACTTTGACTGGGCTCCGCAAGGGTGGATGAGTCCGAGGGACCCTGAGGTGGATGGGGCCCGTATCTGAGGCGAGGAGGCCGGAGAGGTTACCCTTCTAAAGAGCACGGAGCAGCATCAACCCGGTGACAGAGGGGCCTCTGGTAACTCCCTTGGAGGGACATCTTCCCCCTGACAGGGGCCGCAACGCAGCAAAGGTACTCCAGTTCATGTTCTCTGGAGTCGCTGGTAGAGACTCCGAAGATTCAAGTTCTCTCTCAAGCTGATGGCTGTAGCAACCGCTGGTGAAACCACAGTGGTTTAGTTTGATTGTTAGGACTGTGCCTCGACCTGCTCACCCCACCGTATTGAACTGTTTTATGGGTCCCAACCAGTCGGCTGACAAAGGACTGTTTATTCGTGTGCTATAATAAACAAGTGTTGGACCCTTGACGGTGTGTGGTACTCTGGTTAATGGGAGCAAAGGGAAGTGTCAGCACAACAGACTTGGCTCTTAAAGAAACACACAGGCCCGAGGAGAACAACAGGTACTGGCCTTCACCTCACCCGCTGCAATGGGGAGGACATGGGCCGTGGCGCATCTCACTCTTGCATACAAGATACCCCTAGACAAGAGCTATCGGATAACCGATTCACGAGAGAAGGGAGTGAGGCCGCTACATACAGTAAGTACTGACCCTTGTGCTGACTTAAAAAAATATAACTAAACTTAATCTTTAAGAGTGACCGTTTCTATCTCTACTATAGATGTGTTTTATATTTTACTGTTTTACTGTTAGATCAGGTGAACTCCTTCCAAAAGGAAACACTATCTGATAACAGCAGGTTAAGATCTACAGTATGACTAAAGACAAAACATTTTTTTTTGTTTTGGATAGAGTGGAGAGGGATTAGAATACATGTCAGTTGTTATTGCTGTCCGTGTCCCTGTTAGGGAGAGCCACCCTCTCTATTTGTCCTGTTTAACATTATCATTGAAAGTGAAAGTGAAAGAAAACCCAATGGGGACCCAGGGGTCCCCGGAATTCCCTTAATTTGCAGAGATTTCCTCTCACTTCCTGTTTGGCTATGGGACAGGAAGTGAAGGGAAATCTCTGCAATGGAACAAAAAAATCTGACGGGTTATAACCCTCCCTTGCTTTATCCAAATTGAGAAAAAAAATTGCCTGTAGTTATACTTTGAGTGGATACAAACCTGACTGAAGTTCTAGTCCTTCCTCACTATTCAAAATCATAAATTGTTGGCTCTTCAGCCAGTTATCAGTTTTCCTGGCCTCAGAGGCAGTGAAGGCAAATGTAACCAGCAAGTAAGTTCTCTGTATACATTTTGGGGAACAGAGGTTTAATAGATATCATGATAAACTGGGTTCCTAAAAACTCGGCTGGAACCCATATCACCCAAACCTCACATGATCATATCTCCGCTTGCCCAATGAGCTGCAGTAGATTTCCCTGCCCCCCACTGCATGTAACAAAGGGGCAATGATGCTAACGACATCATTGACATAATATGGCCATATTATTACAATGCCATCGCCCTCAAGTATGTGGCAATATTAGGTCAATGATATCTTGAACATTCCAGCCCCTTTGTATATGTGCAGCTGTGGAGAAGGAATTCTCCCACTCGCAGCTCATTAGCCAAGCAATACTGCTAACTTCCAAGTTCAGACTGAACCCATTTCAAGCTGGACCCAAGCTCATCCTTTCTATGTTTTCCAGACAATACAAATAAGTGCCTTCTCATTGCACTTGCCAAATATAGGGTTTTAGTTTTGGTGTTAGGGTAGCAAACATTTACAGTAATACAAGACGCAATTTACACAAAATACTTTGTTGGGGTTTTTTGACTAAGCCCATCATGCAGAACTTATCCTGGCTTTCTTGGGATGAGCCTTTGAATGTAGAAAATTAAAGCAGCGCCAAAATAGTTGCAATCTGCTCTACAGCCTTGTGACCTTGCTTCCTATGTGACACATTTCCTTTAGAACTAGTGCCATGAGCAGAATGGGGATGTATAAATACAATTTATAAAGCCTAAAATTGTTCAGTCCATGAAACAAATGAACCCACATAGCTATTCTGTTAAACATTACAGATCTCTCTGGGTATCGTGAATTCAGCCTTGTTGGTAAATTGCAAAACCGGCTTTTTATAACCTCTATCTGACCAGGTGGCCTGTATCTGTGTCCTTGTAAAATTAATGAGGTTTAACAAGATAACTTGTGCTCTGTTACTCCATGTTTTGTTTTTTCTTTCTGTTACACTAATAAGGAACCTGTGAACAATTTTGCATTCAATCCAATATACAGTATAGTTAGTAGTTTCTCATATTTGGAAGTAAATTTAATGTACAGGAAACTAAAACATGAACAAGATAATTGTGGAGGGTAAAAGAGAAAGGATGGCAAAGACCAAAACTGACTAGATCTAGACTAGTGGTGACCAACGTTTTGACCTTCGTGAGCCACACTGGAAGAAGAGGAATTGTCTTGGGTCACACATAAAATAGATTAGGATAGCTGGAGAGCAGAAAATGTTGCGCAGATCACAAGTTACCAATCGCTGAAAGTCCAGTAAAGAGACATTGTCAAATTTTTCTTCGGCTGCATGTGTTCGCTAAGTGTAAATACATTTTTACAAAAAATTCCCAAAACAATTTAACATTTTTTAAGTTAGTTTACAATTTTGTTTTGGGCTACATTCATAGTTGGCGTGGGTTGCAGGTTGGACACCCCTGATCTAGACTCTCAACCCAAATGTTGGTGGTAATATTGGCATCAGATTTGGTTATACAAACTCATAGCCAAACCCTACCAGGTCAGCCATGGGGGTAAAGATAATTAAAAAGTTTAAATGAAATGCCATATGTTTTCGTAGGAGTCTATTCAGTACCATCTTTGTATAACAATAAAACTTGATATATCAATAGAAACTCACATAAAAGGCTGGTAAAGCAAACATGCCTTCTCCTAGAGCCTAGATCCTTTTTCACTGTCTGCACTACATTCACTACCTAGATCCTTTCTGCAGCAATCCCCAACATATACACCACTCCCTCTACTGCCTTCTCTACATTCTCTTACAGGTCCCTGCCCCTACCCCCCACTGTCTATACTACATTCTTGTCCAGCCCCCAACTACAACCTCTGCCTGCACTACATTCTTTGGAAGCTCTGTCCTCACTGCCTGCACTACACTTCATTACAGTCTCTAGCAGCTCTCCCATGATTGGCTGCACTATATTCTCCTCCAGCCTACCCTCCACCCTCACCTTCTGGACTACATGTCCTGCCAAAACTCTCTTCGCTGTCTGCACTATATTTTCTGCCTGTCAGCCACCCCAACCCTATCACCACCACCATCCTACTATCTGCGATGCATTCTTTGGCCATCACTATCCCCATCTACGGTCAGATCACACAGCTTCTCTAGTCACTCATTTAATGAGCATCTCCATTCTACTAAAAGTGAGGCTTACCTGGGCACTACCACCTAAATAATTTGTAATGTGTGTAGCTACCTCACCCTTTTCCTCCCGTCTCTTTGGCTCACTCATGAGAGGAAAAGGCGCAAGGTGCCACCATGCCCGTACCCTCTGGTTTTCAGAGGTTAAGCACACTTGTTTCACTTACGGGTCTTGCAGCAAAGTTCTCCTCAAAGTTGGTTTCTGTCCTCAGTGTGCAAGGACAGAGTCTCTATACCCAAAGTAACTCCAAGGTCCACACAAGTATATCACTCCAACGTAGAGCTTTATTTTCTTTGCATGAAGAGAAAAAGGTGTTAAAAGGATAGACAGCATTCAGGCACTTCTGGCTTCATCGCCACTCGGTCCCGAGTAGGTATAGCTCACCCGGATAGCCACCTATGGTGCTAGCAGCCAGCGTGCAGCTCGAACAGTCAATCTAGATCCCTAATAGATGCGTCTAGGTGATCCTCTGCCACAGGATCTATAGTGTCCCAAACCTCCGGATCTATAGTGTCCAGATTGTTATGCCCCTGGGTTCCGGATGGGTGACATCCCCCTGGAGAGTTACTGGGCCCCTTCCTTCACTGTGATGGCTTACCAGTCCTTCGGAACGGTCCTCCCCCAGCCTCCTCATCCAGAAACGGGCCTCCTCGCAAGGCAGCACCCTGAGATTCTTCCTTCTGAAGCGGGCTCCAGCTAAAGGTGCTGGGCCCAGGGCTGAAGTCGCAGTCCCAGGACTAAAGGTGCCTGGGACTAAGGCGTATGTGGCCACATGGCCTGGAAGGCCACGCACTCGACTTCCGAACCCACAGGATGCCTCGGGTACAGGTCCCCGGATCACTCTCCTGGATCTCCCCCTGAACGATGACGTCCGCCCTTTTTGTATCCTCTCCCAGCAAGCACAGCAGTCCGACCCCGCCCACCGCATGGCTGCCGAGAGAGGACACCAAATCGCCACTCCAACACCTGTGGTTCAATCCTGAGTACAAGTGACAGCGCCACCCATACTGCTTAGGGGAACTGCAAGCCAGGTGAAGCAGCAGGAAGGCAGAGTCCAGTAATTGAAAAGACTTGAGCCAACTATCACTCAAGTCACCCCTAAATTTGGCATAACATAACCTCAATTTAGGACCCCCGCTACATGTGTATTTGGGAAACAGCTGCCAACACTCTGTGTCCTCACATGTGATGAAGTATTGTTGTGAAGCAGTATGGCGCTTGTTGAAATAAAACCAACCAAGAAAAGACATTTTTAAATGTGTGTTTTCCTTATCTACAAACAATGAAATTGTGTGAATATTGAAACAATTTTATTGTTTGTAGATAAAAAAAAAATACACATTTAAAATGGATTTTCATAGTTGGTTGTATTTAACAACACTGATTCACAATAATACATCTCCACTCTGCTACCTCTCTTTCACTTCCCCTGTGGTTAAATAGCTTACAGTTTGTCTCCTCAGTCTTTTCAACTCTTATGCGGCATACACACGATCGGAAATTCCGACAAGAAAAGTCAGATGTCAGCTTTTAGTCGAAAATTCCAACCGTGTGTAGGCTGCATCTGAATTTTTCTGTCGGAATATCCACCAAGAAAAATTTGAGAGCTGGTTCTCAAAATTTCCGACAAGAAAAGTTCTTGGAGGAAATTCCGATCGTCTGTATGCAATTCCGACGCACCAAAAAGCATGCACGCTTGGAATCAAGTCGACGCATGCTCGGAAGCATTGAACTTAATTTTTCTCGGCTCGTCATAGTGTTGTACATCACTGCGTTCTTGACGGTCGGAATTTGGTGTGACCGTGTGTATGCAAGACAAGTTTGAGCCAAGATTCCGTTGGAAAAAAATCCACGGTTTTCTTGTCGGATTTTCCGATCGTGTGTACGCAGCATTACTTTACCCTCTCCACCTCTCTCAATGTTTCGCTCTCCCCTCCACATCCTGCCATTATCAGCTTTACCTTACCTACTTTATGTCCCACTAATCCACATGCAACACCACCACCAAAGTCCATGTTCAGCTACTATTCAACCTCCTCATTCTTGCCTCACGTCCACGATCAGCTTCTATTACGCTAGCTTCTTCCAGTTTTCTATATAGCTTCCTCTCGTCCTTCTAAATTCCTATTTGCCCAATTTGTTTACATCATGGGTGCTCAACCCTTATAGCGGAGGTTACGGCAAAAATAAAATATTAAAAGCCAGCAGCTACAGCTACAGCAGCTGCTGACTTTTAATATTAGGACACTTACCTGTCCTGGAGTCCAGCGACGTCCGCAGCAGAGGACGAGCAATCGCTCGTCACTCTGCTGCCCTCACCGCCATCCTCAGTGAGGGAATCAGGAAGTGAAGCCTTGCGGCTTCACTGCCCGGTTCCCTACGGCGCATGCGCGAGTCGCACTGCGCCGTTCTGACTGGTCCCTGTGTGTTCTGGGAGCCGAGTGTCTCCCAGAACACAACGGGTACTCTGCGGGAAGTGACGTGCTTCCCGCAGATTTCCCGCAGAGAGGACTCCCGGAAGTGGGTGAAAATACCTGTCTTAGACAGGTATCTTCACCCCCCTCCCCCCTGAAAGGTGTCAATTGTGACAACGGAGGGGGGGGAGGGTTCCGATGAGCGGAAGTTCCACTTTAGGGTGGAGCTCCGCTTTAAGTGCCCAATTTGTTTACATCACGGGTGCTCAACCTGTGAGTGATCAATTTGTTTACATTATGGGTGCTCAACCTGTGAGTGATCAATTTGTTTACATTATGGGTGCTCAACCTGTGAGTGCCCAATTTGTTTACATCATGGGTGCTCAACCTGTGAGTCCCATGAGTCATTGCAAGTCACTGACACAAGCATGACTCCCAAAGGCAGAGGCATGATGGGACTTGTAGTTTCGCAACACCTGGAGGGCCACAGGTTGAGCACCCATGGTTTACACAATATCGCCATGATCTTTTAATGCGCGTGCTCTTCAATCATACATAGCACATGATGGGAGATATTTAAAACAGGTTTCCTGGCTTACATCGCAATGATAGTTATTGTGTTTGTTTTATTTATACCTCAGTAATGGACAGTGTTGTTATTTCATACTACAGATTCCATTTTGTGCTTCAACTAATTGAAACATACCGAAAACATTTCAGCAAGCAAGCTTGTATTGAAATAGAAAATAGGGCATGCCTTTAATGCCTGTTTTGACAAAATCACTTAGCATGAAGTAATGTAGTGCCAGTAGGCTAAGGGTGACATTGAAGAATTTTAGCATGAGGGCATCTTGTACCCCTGCCTGTTTGGAAAGCGTGATAGTCATGCTAAATGTGTTCCATTCAGCCAAGCTCTAATGGAAAAAGATAAATACAGTAAGATACTGTATAAAATAAAACATATTAACAGGTCAGTGTTGTATTAACCTATGCAACGCTGCAGGTTAGGAAAATATTACACTATATAAAAAAATTAATGGATATAAAAATAATACCCACAGTTACAGAAATAAACTTTTCTTTTTTTTTTTTTTTTTTTTTCATTCAAATTTTTTTTATTTTCATCAAAAAAGAGAGTCATTACAGGATAGGAAACATTCAGAAATTTTTACAATAAACTTCTTGTAGAATTAAGAGACCATTACAATAGACTCAAATATGTAGTAGCATTTTAACGAGATCATAACTGTCCAGTTGACACAAAAAAAAATATATGGCTTTGTTATAGACAATTATATAACTTATGAAATAATCCACATATTAAACTCCACAAGAAAAATCTAACTCCAACTATATATGTGTAGCGGACCCCCAAAATTGGGGTCGCTATGCTTTAAATTTAAGGGTAGCCTGAGCAATAGTTTAGCTCAGGTTCTTCAATTTTGCTTAGTATGGACTCTGCTCTGCTGTAATGTTGCCTGGAGTATAGTTCCCCTTGACCTGCAGGTGGCGCTGTTGCCCAGGTCTTGGGAAGAATCACAGGTGGCGTTGCGGTGTGATTGGGTGTCCTCTCTCGGCTACCGTGTGGTGGGCGGGTTCTGTCTGCTGTGCATGCTGGGAGAGGGTACATAAAGGGCAGACGCCATGATCTGGGGTGGTGTGCCGGGGGGATTCCAAGGAGGACCCCTGGTGGCGAAGTCGCGCCCTTTGGCCCTGCTGGCCGGGGGGCGCGTGAACTGGTCGAGGAGTCTCGGGCACCTTTAGCCCGAGGCTACAGAGTTCCAGGTAGGCCCAGTACCTTCAACTGGATCTACAAAACCAACCACTGGAGTCCCAGGGAACCCAAGGAAGGGTGGCCCACTCTGAGACAGAGGAAACCAGGGGAGGACCTGTCCGATGGATCGGTGAAGGAAGTCACGGTCTCGGAGAGGCCTGGTTGCCTATCAGAGGGAAGGATTCGTGAGTTGCAAGATAGCTCCTGTAGTGTGCCCCATTGGCAACTATGGTCTCTAATAATCTACAGGCGTTAGGAAGTTCTAAATTCAGGAACCAAAGGATTTTGTGGCAGAGGATCTCCTGAACTTGTCCGTGAAGGGGACTTAAACGAAGTGTCATGTTCGTGCTTCACTCCGGCTGCTAGAACTGTGAGAGGGATCTATCCGGGTGAGCAATACCCACTCAGGCTTGGGTGGAGAATAGGGTGCCGCGTGCCTGAACCTATTTCCATACTAGATTCTATTGCTGTCTTCAACTTTTCTCCCAAAGTTATTTCAAGCAAAAGAAAATAAACTCATTTGTTGGAGTTTAATTACTGTCTGGACATTGGCCTTCTTTCGGGGAAGAATAGACTTTTCCCTACATTCTAGGGATGAGAACCAACGGAGGGAGGTAACTCGCTGCAGGACCCAGAATTGCAAGAACAGCGCTCAACCTCTTATACCAGGAGGATACGGGCATGTGGCATGGTGTGCCTTTTTGCTCCTGCAAGTGAAGGTAGGCAGGAAAAAAGGGTCTGTGTGCTACATATGAATAATAGAGAAGGCCCCCCCCCCCGACACCCCTAAAAGGATCAAACTGTGTCCGAGGAGGAGAGAGTGCCCTCCCTCCCATCAACCAGTATCCGTCAGGAGTTACCTGCATAGATATGAAGGGAAATAATATTGGGAACCCCCTTTTTTTTCTCCCATAAATAAAAAGACACTAAAGCTCTTATCTAGAACAAAAACCTGTTTTCATCATGCTAGAGCAACATCAGACTACCTGACTCTATTACTTTTATCTAGCGAAAAAATCTTAAAATCTAATGAATTATAAATTAAAAATAAAATTCTACATAAAAAGAAGAAAAAAATACATAAATAGAGAGACTAAGAAAATAGAAAGCCTACCTGCCAGATAGGAAATACAAAGATCAGTGACTAGTGTTGCTGCCAACACAAGGTACCAGCGATATTCCCAAGAATCGAGCCCAGGGATCCCAAATAGCTTCAAATTGTGATGATTTGTCTAATAAAGAACTGACCATTTTTTCCTGTTCCATTATCCCAAAAACTTTTCTTTTCATGGACAATAGACAGACCGATGGCGTTTTCCATGCCTTAGCAATGGTCATCTTGGCTCCTGTCAGAATGAACAGAATCAGTTTACAGGTGATCTTAGGAATATGTGGTAAAAATCCATTGAGCAAAGCAATGGCTGGTGTTTGATGTATAATACAACCTGTAACCTTTCGTAAAATGTGAAACACCCTATTCCAAAATCCTCAAATTTTGGGACATTCCCACCATATGTGAATCATAAAACCTAAGCTCTGACAGCCTCTAAAACATAGAGGTGAGGTAGAGGGACACATTATCGCCAGTCTCGCTGGAACCATGTACCATCTCGTATTTTTTTTTTATATTGGCTTCTATGAGAGAGGTATTAAAACAACCTGATATCGAGCGAGAATAGTTTGCATGCCAATCCTCAATATCCCAGTCAGTCTGGAATTCCCTTTCCCAGGCCAACATGTGTGGTAGCATCACAGAATGGGAAGCCAATGACTTGTAGATCAAAGAGATCCCCCCTTTCCACTCCTTGGCCAGCCCACACCAGACTTTATATATAGTAAAGCTGCGTAAAGAAGGATCACAATCCCACAGGGCCTGAACAAAACAAAAAAATCTGATGAAATTTAGAATATTAAGTGGAGGGGAGTTTCAGTATATCAATAAAGTGTTTAAGAGGCAGAGGGCCCGTGGGGGACAGGAATTGGCTAATACGGTACACCCCCTTGTCCTGCCACCATTTGAAGGCTTCGGCATCCAAACCCTGCTGGAAAAGAGGATTCTGGAGTAGAGAGGCCAGTGGTTGTATCCTAGAGACCAGAGAAGGAAGCTTTCGAAGAGAGTCCCACAGAGAGAGTGACTGAGAGAGGGTTGGTGATAGGATAGGAGGTCTGCTTTTGGGAGGGCACCACATTAAATGTTCCAGAGAGAAAAAGGGGGCTGCAAGACCCTCGATCAACACCCAGTCTGGTTGCTCTGTTTTACAGTATATATAACGGACATTTGCGCCAGTCGCGCAGCTTGGTAATACCATAGAAGATTCGGAAGGCCTAAACCTCCTTGTTTGGGAAGATTATATAGGCTGCGGTTAGAAAGACATGGGCCTTTCTTATTCCAAATAAATTTAGTGAGTTTACCTTGAAATTATTTTAGGTGGTCCTTTTTAATCGGAATAGGAAAAGAACGAAATAAGTACAATAGTCTGGACAAAAGGGTCATCTTGACTGAGGTAATTCTGCCAATCCAAGAAATACTGTGTGCCCCCCAGTCCCCAAGATCAGCCTCTAGTTTCTTGTACATAGGAGGGTAGTTGGCTTGATATAAATTTTCAATCTTCAATTTGAGGTAACATTAATACCCAAGTATTTAATAGATGTGCTATTCCAACAAAATGTGTAGGTTTCTTGTAAGTGGGAGACTATAGAGTCTGGGAGAGACACATAAAGAGCTTGTGACTTAGACATATTAACTTTGAGTCCTGATAGCACTGAGAATGTATTGAGTAATGAGCATATCTCAGATAAGGAGGATAATGGAGAGGTAATGAATAGTAATACGTCATCTGAGAATAGAGCACATTTATGAGTATGTTGGCCACACTGAACTCCCCCGATATTTGGGTTACTACGAATGGCAATTGCCAAAGACTTCATAACAATAGCAAATATCAGGGGGGAAAGGGGGCAACCCTGACGTGTACCCCTGCCAATCTTAATTGGATCTGAGAAGATTCCCTGTAGTCTGATTTTAGCTTGAGGGGTGGAATAGAGGGCTTCTAAAATTCCAAGGAAGTTCTGACCAAATCCCCAACGCCTAAGGACTGCAAGCATATAGGACCACGAAACTGAATCAAAGGCCTTCTGAAGGTCTAGCGACAACAGCATACCCTCTTGATTGCACCCTCCTGCCCATCCCGATTGCAAAATGGATATGAGATCTACTGTCTGACGTACTTGGTCAGGTCCTTGCCTACCAGGTATAAATACGACCTGATCCTTATGAAAATAATGTCTTATAAAAGTAGCCATTCTGTTAGCTAATAATTTGGTCAAAATTTTGAGGTCATTATTGATCAATGAAATTGGCCTATAATTTTCAATCTGACTGGTATCTTTATCCAGTTCTGGGATAACAGAAATATAAGCCATATTGAGCTGATTACCTAATGGAGAACCCTTATTCATGAAATTAAAAAAACGGGTTAGATAGGGAGATAAAATATCTGATAAAGTTTATTAGTATGGTGAGGAAAAACCATCAGGACCCGGTGCCGTACCCCCCTTTAAAGTTTTTATAACATCTGACACTTCCTCAACTAAGAAAAAGGAGCATCCAAGTCCGCTCTGTGTGTGTCTGATAAAGTCAGTAAATGTAAGCCGTCCAGGAATTCATCGAGCCCATTAGAGATAGGGATGAGCCGAACCCCCCCCCCCCCCCCTCGGTCCGGTTCGCACCAGAACCTGCGAGCGGACCGAAAGTTCACGCAAACTTTAGAACCCTATTAAATACAATGGACGCGAATGTTCAAATTCAAAAGTGCTAATTATCAAGGCTAATATGCAAGTTATTGTCCTAAAAAGGGTTTGGGGACCCGGGTCCTGCTCCAGGGGACATGTATCAATGCAAAAAAAAGTTTTAAAAACGTCAGTTTTTTTCAGGAGCAGTGATTTTAATTATGCTTAAAGTGAAAAAAAAAAGTGAAATATTCCTTTAAATATCATACCTGGGGGGTGTCTAAAGTATGCCTGTGAAGTGGCATGTGTGTCCCGTTTTTTAACTGTCCCTGCACAAAATGACATTTCTAAAGAAATAAAAGTCATTTAAAACTGCTTGCGGCTTTAATGTAATGTCTGGTCCCGGCAATATGGATGAAAATCATTGAGAAAAATGGCATGGGTACCCCCCCACCCCCACCCCCAGCCCACTACCACAGCCCCTTTGGGTGTTGTATGGATATTAAGGGGAACCCCGCACCCAAATTTAAAAAAAGGCCCTATATACTCTGAACAGCAGTATACAGGCGGTGCAAACAAGACAGGGACTGTAGGTTTGTTCTTAAGTAGAATATGTTTGTAATTTGGAACAGGTATATTTTTTTAAGTGTAGCTCCAGCCCAAAAATCTATTTTTAAGCTTTTGGAAAACATAGGGAAGGGTTATTACCCCTGTAACATTTGTTTTGCTGTCTGTGCAGTGTGCACCTTTGCAGAACATTTCACCTCACTTTCCGTCCCAATGACAAATGTTTTTTGAAAATTTGGGGTTTTTATTGAAACAAGAATTGGTGATAAAGCATCAGTGGAGAGGAGACACTTTTTTCCCATATTAACTCTTACAGGAGAGAATTTCCCTTCCTAGGGGTAGATTTTCTCTTACTTCCTGTTGTCTCCTTCCGTTTGCAAGTAGGCAGAGGCGGCTCTAGGCTTTGTGAGGCCTTAGGCATAACTTAAACATGAGGCCCCACTCACGTCCATAAGGGAAAAAAATTATTCAAGCAATAAAAATGTATTGCATATATTAAGAGTACTGGTGTCAGTGTCCTCTATTTCAAAGCTGGTGTCAGCGCTGTATCTCTCAGTGCTGGTGTCAGCGCTCTGGCTCTCAGTGCTGGTGTCAGTGCTGTATCTCTCAGTGCTGGTGTCAGCGCTGTATCTCTCAGTGCTGGTGTCAGCGCTGTATCTCTCAGTGCTGGTGTCAGCGCTCTGGCTCTCAGTGCTGGTGTCAGCGCTCTGGCTCTCAGTGCTGGTGTCAGCGCTCTGGCTCTCAGTGCTGGTGTCAGCGCTCTGGCTCTCAGTGCTGGTGTCAGCGCTGTATCTCTCAGTGCTGGTGTCAGCGCTGTATCTCTCAGTGCTGGTGTCAGCGCTCTGGCTCTCAGTGCTGGTGTCAGTGCTCTGTCTCTCTCTGTGCTGGTGTCAGTGCTTTGTCTGTATCAATGCTGGTGTCAGTGCTCTGTCTCTCTGTGCTGGTGTCAGTGCTCTGTCTCTCTCTGTGCTGGTGTCAGTGCTCTGTCTCTCTCTGTGCTGGTGTCAGTGCTCTGTCTCTCTCTGTGCTGGTGTCAGTGCTTTGTATCAATGCTGGTGTCAGTGCTCTGTCTCTCTGTGCTGGTGTCAGTGCTCTGTCTCTCTGTGCTGGTGTCAGTGCTCTGTCTCTCTGTGCTGGTGTCAGTGCTCTGTCTCTCTGTGCTGGTGACAGTGCTCTGTCTCTCTGTGCTGGTGACAGTGCTCTGTCTCTCTGTGCTGGTGACAGTGCTCTGTGTCTCTCTGTGCTGGTGACAGTGCTCTGTGTCTCTCTGTGCTGGTGACAGTGCTCTGTGTCTCTCTGTGCTGGTGACAGTGCTCTGTGTCTCTCTGTGCTGGTGACAGTGCTCTGTGTCTCTCTGTGCTGGTGACAGTGCTCTGTGTCTCTCTGTGCTGGTGACAGTGCTCTGTGTCTCTCTGTGCTGGTGACAGTGCTCTGTCTCTCTCTGTTCTGGTGTCAGTGCTCTGTCTCTCTCTGTTCTGGTGTCAGTGCTCTGTCTCTCTCTGTGCTGGTGTCAGTGCTCTGTCTCTCTCTGTGCTGGTGTCAGTGCTCTGTCTCTCTCTGTGCTGGTGTCAGTGCTCTGTCTCTCTGTGCTGGTGTCAGTGCTCTGTCTCTCTGTGCTGGTGTCAGTGCTCTGTCTCTCTCTGTGCTGGTGTCAGTGCTCTGTCTCTCTCTGTGCTGGTGTCAGTGCTTTGTATCAATGCTGGTGTCAGAGCTCTGTCTCGTTCAGTACTAGTGTCGGTGCTCTGTCTCGCTGTGCTGGTGTCAGTGCTCCATCTCTCTCAGTACTGTACTCACATAGAGCTCCTTGAATGCGGCCTCATAGAAGAGAAGCGGCTGTGCAAAATTTCACCACATCGGAAGTCTCATCATCCCTGTTGTGCAGCAGTAGGTCCCCACGGACTCCCCATAGTGGAAGAGCTCCTAGTAAGAGATAGCCGCAGTGAAGCCGATCATGAGCAGTGCCAGCGCAGAATGAAGAGCGCCTTGCCCACTATGGCTGAGGATCGGCACTGGACTGAGCTGGGACCTCCCGACCACCGCAGTGGAGCCCTGGGTGGAGTCAGGTAAGGGGGACCCGGGTTGTCAATCACAGGTGGGCACACTGGGACACTGGCAGAGGACTGAGCAGACCTGACTGTAAACACAAGGGACATGCACGCCCCCAGCAGGCCGATGCACACACCCCCGCAGACATATGCACATGTACTCTCCACAGTCACATGCACACCCTCGCAGTCACATGCACACCCTCGCAGTCACATGTAGCCCCCCACAGTCACATGTAGTCCCCCACAGTCACATGCACACCCTCACAGTCACCTGCACACCCCCCAGTCACATGCACACCCCCCAGTCACATGCACACCCCCCCAGTCACATGCAAACCCTCGCAGTCACAAGCAAACCCTCGCAGTCACATGTAGCCCCCCACAGTCACATGCACACCCCCAGTCACATGCACACCCTCGCAGTCACATGTAGCCCCCCACAGTCACACGCACACCCCCGCAGTCACATGTAGTCCCCCACAGTCACACGCACACCCTCGCAGTCACATGCACACCCTCGCAGTCACAAGCAAACCCTCGCAGTCACAAGCAAACCCTCGCAGTCACATGTAGCCCCCCACAGTCACATGCACACCCCCCAGTCACACGCACACCCCCCGCAGTCACATGTAGTCCCCCACAGTCACATGCACACCCTTGCAGTCACATGCATACCCCCCCAGTCACATGCATACCCCCGCAGTCACAAGCAAACCCTCGCAGTCACAAGCAAACCCTCGCAGTCACATGTAGCCCCCCACAGTCACATGCACACCCCCCAGTCACATGCACACCCTCGCAGTCACATGTAGCCCCCACAGTCACACGCACACCCCCGCAGTCACATGTAGCCCCCACAGTCACATGCACACACCCCCTAGTCGCATGCACAACCCCCAGTCGCATGTACCTCCACCCAGTCATATGTACCCCCGCCCAGTAGCATGCACACCCCCATGCCCATGTACCTTACACATAGCAAGGCTCTGTCCCCTCACAGCTCAGTCAGAGCATCCTCAGCTGAGCTCAGCAGTCAGTCGGCTCTCGGCTGCACACAGACAGTGAACCGGAATTGGCTCCGCCTCCATCATGGAAGCTCCGCCTCCACCACGGAAGCTCCACCTCCACCACGGAAGCTCCGCCCTGGAAGGAGTGTGGACTCGTCTCGGCGATCCTGCCGAGTTGCTAGCTGCGCCCTGGAAATACAACAGCTGGCAGAGACGCACACACAGAGTAGACTGACAACTGCAAGGGCCTTGCACAATAGATCGGCTTAAGGGACGGATGGAATTTGCTGGTGGGGCGGGGTGGAGGGGAGGACAGTTGTCAGTCTACTCTGTGTATGCGTCTCTGCCAGCTGTATTTACGTGAGTTTTAATGACAGGAGGAGCAGAGACAAACTGGGCAGTGCCCTGTTACTGAGCAGAGAGGAGGAGTGACTGTACACTGAAGGAGGCAGGCACGAAGCTCCGCTGACTGCACTAGGACTGATGTATGAGGATAGCCAGAGGCGGTTCTTTAGGCTAAGTAGGCGGCCCGAGGCCCTTGGGAGGGCGAGGCCTTAGGCCACCGCCTACTTTGCCTAATTAGAGAGCCGCCTCTGCAAGTAGGAGTCGTTTGTAAGTTGGATGTTTGAAAGTAGGGGCCTGCCGTATATACTCTGCAGAAATTTGGCCCTTAGGTGTTGGTGTTGCCAGAACACTGTAAACCCTCACAGTTACTCTTGGTGGGTGCTGGAACGCCCTGCTGTGAACTATTATATCAAGAATTGTAATTACATGCTATTGTTGAACAGTGGTAGGAAAAATTGGGCCTTTGGTGGTGGTGCTGGTGCCACAATACTGTAAGTCCTCACAGTTACTCTTGGTGGGCGCTGGAACGCCCTGCTGTGAACTATTATATCAAGAATTGTAATTACATGCCATTGTTGAACAGTGGTAGGAAAAATTGGGCCTTTGGTGGTGGTGCTGGTGCCACAATACTGTAAGTCCTCACAGTTACTCTTGGTGGGCGCTGGAACGCCCTGCTGTGAACTATTATATCAAGAATTGTAATTACATGCCATTGTTGAACAGTGGTAGGAAAAATTGGGCCTTTGGTGGTGGTGCTGGTGCCACAATACTGTAAGTCCTCACAGTTACTCTTGGTGGGCGCAGGAATGGGCCCAGCTGTGAAATATTAGATCAAGAATTGTAATTACATGCCCCTGTTGAACAGGGGCAGAAAAATTGGGCATTTGGTGGTGGGGCTGGAGGTGGTGTTGGTAATGGTGTTGCCACAACACTGTAAGTCCTCACAGTTACTCTTGGTGGGCACAGGAATGGTCCCTGCTGTGAATTATTAGATCAAGAATTGTAATTACATGCCCCTGTTAAACAGGGGCATAAAAATTGGGCCTTAGGCACTGGTGCCACAACACTGCAACCCCTCACAGATACTGTATTTGGAGCGCAGCAATGAGCCCTGCTGCAAAGCATTGCATCAAAAATTGTAATTACACGCCCCTGTTAAACAGGGGCTGAAAAATTGGGCCTTAGGCACTGGTGCTGGTGCCACAACACTGCAACCCCTCACAGATACTGTAGTTGGAGCGCAGCAATGAGCCCTACTGCAAAGCATTGCATCAAAAATTGTAATTACACACCCCTGTTAAACAGGGGCTGAAAAATTGGGCCTTAGCCACTGGTGGCGGTGCCCAGAACCAAAAATGTTCTTACAAGCTATCAACATGATCATTGAGGAGGAAGAGGATAGTCACTCAGCATAACAGGATAGTCACTCAGCATCAGCATAGGCAGTCTTAAAGGGATCTGACATTTAAAAAAAAAAAATATTCGGTTACATTAGCATCAGGTGCTTGGTAGCTGGTGGTGATCCAAGACTGATTCATTTTTATGAAGGTCAGTCGATCGACCGAGTCGGTGGACAGGCGCACCCTGTGATCGGTTACAAAGCCTCCAGAAGCACTAAATGTGCGTTTCGAAAGAACGCTGGATGCAGGACAGGCCAGTAGCTCAATTGCATACTGTGCAAGCTCTGGCCAGTGATCCATCCTCAAGACCGTGTAAGCCAGACGATTTTCAGTGGGAAAGGTGTCCAAGTCTGATCTTGCCCCTAGGTATTCCTTCACCATGTAAACCAGACGCTAGCGATGGTTGCTGGAATCGATCATACCTTGGGGCTGCGTACTAAAAAATTGTCTAAACGCATCGGTCAGACGGCCACCTTCTCCACCACTCCTTCTTTGACTGACCGAAACCTCAGCAACACGTTGTCCAGGACCAGGAATTTGTAACCTCCCAGTCGTTGGGAACGCGTTGCACAGACCTTTCTGCAAGGCCTCCCGAAGATGCTTCATCCTCTGCTCCCTCTGCGACGGCAGGATAAGGTCTGCAACCTTACCCTTGTAACGTGGATCAAGAAGGGTTGCCAGCCAGTAATGATCCCTCTCCTTGATCACACGAATACGAGGATCCCCTAGCAGGCTTTGCAGGATCAGGGAGGTCATGCAGCGTAGGTTTGCTGAGGCATTTGGTCCAGAGTCCTCTGGGTCACTCAGGACGACATGATCCGCAGGCACCTCCTCCCAGCCACGTACAAGTCCATGGGTGTCTTGGGACTGTAATTGATCCCTTGCAGACTGCTGCTGATGCTGAGTGCTAGGCTCCACCTCCATGCTGACACAATCCTCCTTCTCCTTCTCCTCCTCTTCTTGTGTGATAGCCAGCAGGAACACTGTCTGGATATAGGGGGCCTTGAGAGGTAAGAAAGTCCTCCTCTTCCTGCCTCTGTTCTGCCTCAAGTGCCCTGTCCATTATTCCATGCAGCGTGTGCTCCAACAGGTGGACAAGAGGGACAGTGTCACTGATGCATGCACTGTCACTGCTCACCATCCTCGTGGCCTCCTCAAATGGTGCCAGGACAGTGCATGCATCCCTGATCATGGCCCACTGGCGTGGGGAAAAAAATCCACGCTCCCCTGACCCTGTCCTGGTGCCATATTGCAACAGATACTCATTGATGGCCCTCTGCTGCGTGTGCAGCCACTGCAGCATGGCCAACGTGGAGTTCCACCTGGTGGGCATATCACAGATTAGGTGGTTCTTGGGCAGGTTGGATTCCTTTTGAAGGTCAGCCAGCCAAGCAGTGGCATTATATGACCGGCGGAAATGCCCACAGAATTTCCTGGCCTGCTTCAGGATGTCCTGTAAGCCCGGGTACCTGCCCAAGAACCGCTGCACCACCAAGTTAAGGACGTGAGCCAAACAGGGCACATGGGTCAGTTGTCCCTGTCGGAGGGCGGAGAAGAGGTTGGTGCCATTGTCGCAAACCACCTTTACTGGCTTAAGCTGGCATGGCGTCAACCACCTCTGAGCCTGCCCCTGCAGAGCTGACAGAATCTCTGCCCCAGTGTGGCTCCTGTCCCCCAAGCACACCAGCTCAAGCACCGCATGGCATCTTTTTGCCTGCGTACTTGCGTAGCCCATTGAACGCCTACGGAGCACCGCTGGTTCCGAGGACAAAGCACAGGTAGAGGCCATGGAGGAAGAAGAAGAGGAGGGGTGGAGGAGAGAGGTGTGTCAGAATCACCAGTAGTAACATTTTGGAGGCGTGGTGGCGGAACAACCTCCAACACTACTGCACCTTGTCCTGCATCCCTCCCAGCTGCCAGCAGAGTCACCCACTGCGCCGTGAAAGATAGGTGCTGGACGATGAGTCAGCAGTAATATGCACCTTAACGCTGACCGCCCTGTCCAGCGAGGCCAAGACATTGCCTTCCACATGCCGGTAGAGAGCCCGAATCGCCTTCCATGAGAAAAAGTGGCGTTTGGGAACCTGCCACTGAGGAACTAAACATTCCACAAACTCACGGAAGGGGGCAGAGTCTACCAACTGAAAAGGCAGCTGTTGAAGTGCTAGCAATTTAGCCAAGCTAGCATTAAACCGCTGGGCATGTGGAAGGCTGGGAGTGAACTTATTTCGGCGGTGCAGCAGCTGGGGCAGGGAAATTTGCCTGGTACAATCTGACGTCGGTGTACCGATAGCAGATTGCCCGCAAGTACTTGGCTGTGACACACCTAACTCTACACCTTCATTCCTCTCAGTGCAGGTTTCAGAGAGGACTGAAGGTATAGTGGGTTGGAGATCCCAGCTGATGAGGAGCAAGGAGAGGTCCGCTTTGTTCTTTGGTGTGGGTCTTTTAGGTAGGCTTGCCAACGAACTGCATGGCAGGTTGACATATGTCTGGTCAAGCACGTGGTGCCCAAGCGGCTGATGTTTTGGCCACGCGAGATACGCCTGAGACATATGTTGCAAATGGCAATGGTGCGATCTGCTGCACATGTCTGAAAAAAGGCCCACACCAAAGAACTTTTGGAATAACGTGCAGAGACAGCAGCGCCCTGCACATGCAGAGTTCTGCGGTGTGATGAAGTCAGTGTGCTGCCCTTAAGCTGGCCCCTGGAGGGCATCCTGCCTCATTGGAGATGTGCCTCCTCCTCCTCCTCCTCCTCCTCTCTCCTATCAGGCACCCACGTGGAGTCAGTGACCTCATCATCCCCTCCCTCCTCATCACTGGAGCAAATCTGGCAGTATGCTGCAGCTGGGGGAACATGACTGCTAGATAGCTGTCCTTGTTGGGCACCTCCTCTCTCTGGGCTCACGTTACTACCCCCTCTCTCTGGGTTCCATCATCGGAGCCCAACACTGTGGTCAAACAGTTCGGGGGGACTCCTCAGGAGGACATGGTGGGGCTAGGGAAGGAGTGACTGATGCCATTGAGCCGAGGGAAGAGGCCGCTTTGGCAGCTGCTTCGCCAGACAAAGTACCCTGAGCCTGGGTGAGAGAGGAGGAGGAGGAGGACGCCTTGGTCATCCACTCTACCAAGTCTTGGGCATGTTGCTGCTCAACATGGCCAGCTGCCGAAAAGAACAAGCGTGTCCCACGGCCACGTGCTGATGAGGATGCACCGTGTCACCGACCAGCACTGGGGCCTCTAGACACAGAGCCTGCTTGCCCTCTTTTATTACCTCATGACTGTCTGCCTCTCCTTGTTTGCCTTCCAGACATACTAATGGCCTGCAGTGAGATGTAACTGCACAAAGGTGGGATGTATATATATATATATATATATATATATATATATATATATATATATATTAGGGATGAGCTTCGTGTTCGAGTCGAACATACGTTCGACTCGAACATCGGCTGTTCGATCGTTCGACGAAGATCGAACGATTTGGGCCGTTCGCGCCAAATTCGAGTGACGCGAACGGCCCACAATGCACTACGCCATCGCAGTGTCATCCAGGCGCTGTGATTGGCCAAGCATGCACTGTGACCCCGCATGCTTGGCCAATCACAGCGCCGGCAGCGAGGAGAGCAATGATTGGCCACAGGCAGGATGCCTGTGGCCAATTATTGCTGAGGGGGTTTAGTACACGCCCCACACTATAAAAGGCCGCCAGCACGGCGGCCTAGTGTAGTGTGTTCCGGAGCAGGGATAGAGCAGCATAGGCAGGGACAGTGACTTTTATTTCTTTCTTGCTTAACCTGGATTCCTTTAGTTTAGGGAAAGAGAAGGATAGGTAGGGAGAGTGTCAGTGTGTTTTGTGCTTGTGCTATATTGTGCTTAAAAAAAACATTTTTTCTAGGGACAGAAAACTGTAGGTAGGGAGAGTGTGTCAGTTTCTTTCACTGTCAAAGTCCTTGTTTCCAGGGACCTGGAAGGACAGTGAGTGAATTCTCCTTGTGCTATATTGTGCTTAAAAAAAACATTTTTTCTAGGGACAGAAAACTGTAGGTAGGGAGAGTGTGTCAGTTTCTTTCACTGTCAAAGTCCTTGTTTCCAGGGACCTGGAAGGACAGTGAGGTAATTCTCCTTGTGCTAAATTGTGCTTAAAAAAAACATTTTTTCTAGGGACAGAAAACTGTAGGTAGGGAGAGTGTGTCAGTTTCTTTCACTGTCAAAGTCCTTGTTTCCAGGGACCTGGAAGGACAGTGAGGTAATTCTCCTTGTGCTAAATTGTGCTTAAAAAAAACATTTTTTCTAGGGACAGAAAACTGTAGGTAGGGAGAGTGTGTCAGTTTCTTTCACTGTCAAAGTCCTTGTTTCCAGGGACCTGGAAGGACAGTGAGGTAATTCTCCTTGTGCTAAATTGTGCTTAAAAAAAACATTTTTTCTAGGGACAGAAAACTGTAGGTAGGGAGAGTGTGTCAGTTTCTTTCACTGTCAAAGTCCTTGTTTCCAGGGACCTGGAAGGACAGTGAGGTAATTCTCCTTGTGCTAAATTGTGCTTAAAAAAAACATTTTTTCTAGGGACAGAAAACTGTAGGTAGGGAGAGTGTGTCAGTTTCTTTCACTGTCAAAGTCCTTGTTTCCAGGGACCTGGAAGGACAGTGAGTGAATTCTCCTTGTGCTATATTGTGCTTAAAAAAAACATTTTTTCTAGGGACAGAAAACTGTAGGTAGGGAGAGTGTGTCAGTTTCTTTCACTGTCAAAGTCCTTGTTTCCAGGGACCTGGAAGGACAGTGAGGTAATTCTCCTTGTGCTAAATTGTGCTTAAAAAAAACATTTTTTCTAGGGACAGAAAACTGTAGGTAGGGAGAGTGTGTCAGTTTCTTTCACTGTCAAAGTCCTTGTTTCCAGGGACCTGGAAGGACAGTGAGTGAATTCTCCTTGTGCTATATTGTGCTTAAAAAAAACATTTTTTCTAGGGACAGAAAACTGTAGGTAGGGAGAGTGTGTCAGTTTCTTTCACTGTCAAAGTCCTTGTTTCCAGGGACCTGGAAGGACAGTGAGGTAATTCTCCTTGTGCTAAATTGTGCTTAAAAAAAACATTTTTTCTAGGGACAGAAAACTGTAGGTAGGGAGAGTGTGTCAGTTTCTTTCACTGTCAAAGTCCTTGTTTCCAGGGACCTGGAAGGACAGTGAGGTAATTCTCCTTGTGCTAAATTGTGCTTAAAAAAAACATTTTTTCTAGGGACAGAAAACTGTAGGTAGGGAGAGTGTGTCAGTTTCTTTCACTGTCAAAGTCCTTGTTTCCAGGGACCTGGAAGGACAGTGAGGTAATTCTCCTTGTGCTAAATTGTGCTTAAAAAAAACATTTTTTCTAGGGACAGAAAACTGTAGGTAGGGAGAGTGTGTCAGTTTCTTTCACTGTCAAAGTCCTTGTTTCCAGGGACCTGGAAGGACAGTGAGTGAATTCTCCTTGTGCTATATTGTGCTTAAAAAAAACATTTTTTCTAGGGACAGAAAACTGTAGGTAGGGAGAGTGTGTCAGTTTCTTTCACTGTCAAAGTCCTTGTTTCCAGGGACCTGGAAGGACAGTGAGGTAATTCTCCTTGTGCTAAATTGTGCTTAAAAAAAACATTTTTTCTAGGGACAGAAAACTGTAGGTAGGGAGAGTGTGTCAGTTTCTTTCACTGTCAAAGTCCTTATTTCCAGGGACCTGGAAGGACAGTGAGGTAATTCTCCTTGTGCTAAATTGTGCTTAAAAAAAACATTTTTTCTAGGGACAGAAAACTGTAGGTAGGGAGAGTGTGTCAGTTTCTTTCACTGTCAAAGTCCTTGTTTCCAGGGACCTGGAAGGACAGTGAGGTAATTCTCCTTGTGCTAAATTGTGCTTAAAAAAAACATTTTTTCTAGGGACAGAAAACTGTAGGTAGGGAGAGTGTGTCAGTTTCTTTCACTGTCAAAGTCCTTGTTTCCAGGGACCTGGAAGGACAGTGAGGTAATTCTCCTTGTGCTAAATTGTGCTTAAAAAAAACATTTTTTCTAGGGACAGAAAACTGTAGGTAGGGAGAGTGTGTCAGTTTCTTTCACTGTCAAAGTCCTTGTTTCCAGGGACCTGGAAGGACAGTGAGGTAATTCTCCTTGTGCTAAATTGTGCTTAAAAAAAACATTTTTTCTAGGGACAGAAAACTGTAGGTAGGGAGAGTGTGTCAGTTTCTTTCACTGCCAAAGTCCTTGTTTCCAGGGACCTGGAAGGACAGTGAGGTAATTCTCCTTGTGCTAAATTGTGCTTAAAAAAAACATTTTTTCTAGGGACAGAAAACTGTAGGTAGGGAGAGTGTGTCAGTTTCTTTCACTGTCAAAGTCCTTGTTTCCAGGGACCTGGAAGGACAGTGAGGTAATTCTCCTTGTGCTAAATTGTGCTTAAAAAAACATTTTTTCTAGGGACAGAAAACTGTAGGTAGGGAGAGTGTGTCAGTTTCTTTCACTGTCAAAGTCCTTGTTTCCAGGGACCTGGAAGGACAGTGAGTGAATTCTCCTTGTGCTATATTGTGCTTAAAAAAAACATTTTTTCTAGGGACAGAAAACTGTAGGTAGGGAGAGTGTGTCAGTTTCTTTCACTGTCAAAGTCCTTGTTTCCAGGGACCTGGAAGGACAGTGAGGTAATTCTCCTTGTGCTAAATTGTGCTTAAAAAAAACATTTTTTCTAGGGACAGAAAACTGTAGGTAGGGAGAGTGTGTCAGTTTCTTTCACTGTCAAAGTCCTTGTTTCCAGGGACCTGGAAGGACAGTGAGGTAATTCTCCTTGTGCTAAATTGTGCTTAAAAAAAACATTTTTTCTAGGGACAGAAAACTGTAGGTAGGGAGAGTGTGTCAGTTTCTTTCACTGTCAAAGTCCTTGTTTCCAGGGACCTGGAAGGACAGTGAGTGAATTCTCCTTGTGCTATATTGTGCTTAAAAAAATCATTTTTTCTAGGGACAGAAAACTGTAGGTAGGGAGAGTGTGTCAGTTTCTTTCACTGTCAAAGTCCTTGTTTCCAGGGACCTGGAAGGACAGTGAGGTAATTCTCCTTGTGCTAAATTGTGCTTAAAAAAAACATTTTTTCTAGGGACAGAAAACTATAGGTAGGGAGAGTGTGTCAGTTTCTTTCACTGTCAAAGTCCTTGTTTCCAGGGACCTGGAAGGACAGTGAGGTAATTCTCCTTGTGCTAAATTGTGCTTAAAAAAAACATTTTTTCTAGGGACAGAAAACTGTAGGTAGGGAGAGTGTGTCAGTTTCTTTCACTGTCAAAGTCCTTGTTTCCAGGGACCTGGAAGGACAGTGAGGTAATTCTCCTTGTGCTAAATTGTGCTTAAAAAAAACATTTTTTCTAGGGACAGAAAACTGTAGGTAGGGAGAGTGTGTCAGTTTCTTTCACTGTCAAAGTCCTTGTTTCCAGGGACCTGGAAGGACAGTGAGGTAATTCTCCTTGTGCTAAATTGTGCTTAAAAAAAACATTTTTTCTAGGGACAGAAAACTGTAGGTAGGGAGAGTGTGTCAGTTTCTTTCACTGTCAAAGTCCTTGTTTCCAGGGACCTGGAAGGACAGTGAGGTAATTCTCCTTGTGCTAAATTGTGCTTAAAAAAAACATTTTTTCTAGGGACAGAAAACTGTAGGTAGGGAGAGTGTGTCAGTTTCTTTCACTGTCAAAGTCCTTGTTTCCAGGGACCTGGAAGGACAGTGAGGTAATTCTCCTTGTGCTAAATTGTGCTTAAAAAAAACATTTTTTCTAGGGACAGAAAACTGTAGGTAGGGAGAGTGTGTCAGTTTCTTTCACTGTCAAAGTCCTTGTTTCCAGGGACCTGGAAGGACAGTGAGTGAATTCTCCTTGTGCTATATTGTGCTTAAAAAAAACATTTTTTCTAGGGACAGAAAACTGTAGGTAGGGAGAGTGTGTCAGTTTCTTTCACTGTCAAAGTCCTTGTTTCCAGGGACCTGGAAGGACAGTGAGGTAATTCTCCTTGTGCTAAATTGTGCTTAAAAAAACATTTTTTCTAGGGACAGAAAACTGTAGGTAGGGAGAGTGTGTCAGTTTCTTTCACTGTCAAAGTCCTTGTTTCCAGGGACCTGGAAGGACAGTGAGTGAATTCTCCTTGTGCTATATTGTGCTTAAAAAAAACATTTTTTCTAGGGACAGAAAACTGTAGGTAGGGAGAGTGTGTCAGTTTCTTTCACTGTCAAAGTCCTTGTTTCCAGGGACCTGGAAGGACAGTGAGGTAATTCTCCTTGTGCTAAATTGTGCTTAAAAAAAACATTTTTTCTAGGGACAGAAAACTGTAGGTAGGGAGAGTGTGTCAGTTTCTTTCACTGTCAAAGTCCTTGTTTCCAGGGACCTGGAAGGACAGTGAGGTAATTCTCCTTGTGCTAAATTGTGCTTAAAAAAAACATTTTTTCTAGGGACAGAAAACTGTAGGTAGGGAGAGTGTGTCAGTTTCTTTCACTGTCAAAGTCCTTGTTTCCAGGGACCTGGAAGGACAGTGAGGTAATTCTCCTTGTGCTAAATTGTGCTTAAAAAAAACATTTTTTCTAGGGACAGAAAACTGTAGGTAGGGAGAGTGTGTCAGTTTCTTTCACTGTCAAAGTCCTTGTTTCCAGGGACCTGGAAGGACAGTGAGTGAATTCTCCTTGTGCTATATTGTGCTTAAAAAAAACATTTTTTCTAGGGACAGAAAACTGTAGGTAGGGAGAGTGTGTCAGTTTCTTTCACTGTCAAAGTCCTTGTTTCCAGGGACCTGGAAGGACAGTGAGGTAATTCTCCTTGTGCTAAATTGTGCTTAAAAAAAACATTTTTTCTAGGGACAGAAAACTGTAGGTAGGGAGAGTGTGTCAGTTTCTTTCACTGTCAAAGTCCTTATTTCCAGGGACCTGGAAGGACAGTGAGGTAATTCTCCTTGTGCTAAATTGTGCTTAAAAAAAACATTTTTTCTAGGGACAGAAAACTGTAGGTAGGGAGAGTGTGTCAGTTTCTTTCACTGTCAAAGTCCTTGTTTCCAGGGACCTGGAAGGACAGTGAGGTAATTCTCCTTGTGCTAAATTGTGCTTAAAAAAAACATTTTTTCTAGGGACAGAAAACTGTAGGTAGGGAGAGTGTGTCAGTTTCTTTCACTGTCAAAGTCCTTGTTTCCAGGGACCTGGAAGGACAGTGAGTGAATTCTCCTTGTGCTAAATTGTGCTTTAAAAAAAAAAAATTTCTAGGGACAGAAAACTGTAGGTAGGGAGAGTGTGTCAGTTTCTTTCACTGTCAAAGTCCTTGTTTCAAGGGACAGAGAAGGACACCTGAAGGTAGCCCTTATTGCTTTTTTCCCATCTCCCTGCAGGCCATCTATTAGAATGTCTGGAAGGCAAACAAGGAGAGGCAGACAGTCAGGAGGCAATAAAAGAGGGCAAGCAGGCTCTGTGTCTGGGGGCAACAGTGCTGGTCGTGGACGCGGTGCATTGTCATCAGCACATGGCCATGGGACACGCTTGTCCTTCTTTTCGGCAGCTGGACATGTTGAGCCACATCATGCCGAAGACTTGGTAGAGTGGATGACCAAGCCCTCCTCCTCCTCCTCATCCTCTCTCACCCAGGCTCAGGGTACTGGAAAAGCAGCTGCCAAAGCGTCCTCTTCCCTGGTATCAATGTCAGACTCATCATCAGTCACTCCTTCCCTAGACCCACCATGTCCTCCTCCTGAGGAGTCCCCCGAACTGTTTCAGCACAGTGTTGGGTACATGCTCCAGGAGGATGCCCAGCGTTTCGAAGGGTCTGATGATGAAACCCAGCTAGAGGAAGGCAGTAGCGTGAGAGCAGACAGAGGGGATGCTCAAGAAGGACACCAATCTGGAAGTCATGTTCCAGCAGCTGCAGCATACTGCCAGATTGCCTCCAGTGATGAGGAGGGAGGTGATGATGAGGTCACTGACTCCACGTGGGTGCCTAATAGGAGAGAGGAGGAGGAGGAGGATGAGGAGGAGGCACATCTCCAACGAGGCAGGATGCCCTTTGGTGGCCAGCATAAGGGCAGTACACCGACGGAATCACACCGCAGAGCTCCGCCTGTGCAGGGCGCTGCCTCTGCCTGTCATTCAAAAAGTTCTTTGGTGTGGGCCTTTTTTGAGGCTAGTGCATCAGATCGCACAGCTGCTGTTTGCAACATATGTCTCAAGCGTATATCGCGTGGCCAAAACATCAGCCGCTTGGGTACCACATGCCTGACCAGACATATGTTGACCTGCCATGCAGCTCGTTGGCAAGCCTACCTCAAAGACCCACACCAAAGAACAAAGCGGACCTCTCCTTGCACCGCATCAGCTGGGATCTCCAACCCCACTATAACTTCAGTCCTCTCTGAAACATGCACTGAGAGGAATGAAGGTGTAGAATTAGGTGTGTCACAGCCAAGTACTTGCGGCCACTCTGCTAGCAGTACACCGACGTCCGATTCTAGCAGGCAAATTTCCCTGCCCCAGCTGCTGGACCGTCGAAAGAAGTTCACTCCCAGCCATCCACATGCCCAGCGGTTGAATGCTAGCTTGGCTAAATTGCTAGCGCTTCAACTGCTGCCTTTTCAGTTGGTAGACTCGGCCCCCTTCCGTGAGTTTGTGCAATGTGCGGTTCCTCAGTGGCAGGTTCCCAAACGCCACTTTTTCTCACGGAAGGCTATTCCGGCTCTCTACCGGCATGTGGAAGGCAATGTCTTGGCCTCGCTGGACAGGGCGGTCAGCGGTAAGGTGCATATTACCGCTGACTCATGGTCCAGCAGGCATGGACAGGGACGTTACCTTTCTTTCACGGCCCATTGGGTCACTCTTTTGGCAGCTGGGAAGGATGCAGGACAAGGTGCAGTAGTGTTGGAGGTTGTCCCACCGCCACGCCTCCAAAATGCTACTACTGGTTGTGACACACCTCTCTCCTCCACCCCCTCCTCTTCTTCTTCCTCCATGGCCTCTTCCTGTGGTTTGTCCTATGAACCAGCGGTGCTCCGTAGCCGTTCACGGGGCTACGCAAGTACGCAGGCAAAAAGATGCCATGCCGTGCTTGCGCTGGTGTGTTTGGGGGACAGAAGCCACACTGGGGCAGAGGTCCTGTCTGCTCTGCAGGGCCAGGCCGAGAGGTGGTTGACGCCACGCCAGCTTAAGCCAGGAATGGTGGTTTGCGACAATGGCACCAACCTCCTCTCCGCCCTCCGACAGGGACAACTGACCCATGTGCCCTGTGTGGCTCACGTCCTTAACCTGGTGGTGCAGCGGTTCTTGGGCAGGTACCCGGGCTTACAGGATGTCCTGAGGCAGGCCAGGAAAGTCTGTGTGCATTTCCGCAGATCTTATAATGCCAGTGCTCGCCTGGCTGAGCTGCAAAAGGAGTTGAACCTGCCCAAGAACCGCCTTATATGTGACATGCCCACCAGGTGGAACTCAACGTTGGCCATGCTGCAGCGGCTGCACACGCAGCAGAGGGCCATCAATGAGTACCTGTGCGACTACGGCACCAGGACAGGGTCAGGGGAGCTTGTTTTTTTTTCTCCACGCCAGTGGGGCATGATCAGGGATGCATGCACTGTCCTGGCACCATTTGAGGAGGCCACGAGGATGGTGAGCAGTGACAGTGCATGCATCAGTGACACTGTACCTCTTGTCCACCTGTTGGAGCACACGCTGCGTGGAATAATGGACAGGGCACTTGAGGCAGAACAGAGGCAGGAAGAGGAGGACTTCCTTGCCTCTCAAGGCCCCCTTTACCCAGACAGTGTTCCTTCTGTCCCACCCATCGCACAGGAAGAGGAGGAGGAGGAGGAGGAGGAGGAGGATTGTGTCAGCATGGAGGTGGAGGCTGGCACTCAGCATCATCAGCAGCAGTCTTTTAGGGATGATTTACAGTCCCAAGAAACCAGTGGACTTGTACGTGGCTGGGAGGAGGTGGCTGCGGATCATGTCGTCCTTAGTGACCCAGAGGACTCCGGAGCGAATGCCTCAGCAAACCTACGCTGCATGGCCTCCCTGATCCTGCAAAGTCTGCGGAAGGATCCTCGTATTCTTCGGATCAAGGAGAGGGACCATTACTGGCTGGCCACTCTCCTTGATCCACGGTACAAGGGTAAGGTTGCGGACCTTATGTTACCGTCGCAGAGGGAGCAGAGGATGAGACAACTCCGGGAGGCCTTGCAGAAAGGTCTGTGCAACGCGTTCCCAGAGACTGGGAGGTTACAAACTCCTGGTCCTGGACAACGAGTTGCTGAGGCTTCGGCCAGTCAAAGAAGGAGCGGTGGGGAAGGTGGCCGTCTGACCGATGCGTTCAGACAATTCTTTAGTCCGCAGCCCCAAAGTATGATCGGTTCCAGCAACCATCGCCAGCGTCTGATAAACATGGTGCAGGAATATCTAGGGGCAAGGTCAGACTTGGACACCTTCCCCACCGAAAATCCTCTGGCTTACTGGGTCTTGAGGATGGATCACTGGCCAGAGCTTGCACAGTATGCAATTGAGCTACTGGCCTGTCCTGCATCCAGCGTTCTTTCGGAACGCACATTCAGTGCTGCTGGAGGATTTGTCACGGATCACAGGGTGCGCCTGTCCACCGACTCGGTTGATCGACTGACTTTCATCAAGATGAACCAGTCTTGGATCACCACCAGCTACCACACACCTGATGCTGATATAACAGACTAATTGATTTTAACATGTCACATCCCTTCAAGACTGATGCTGATGCTGAGTGCCTGTGCTGTTATGTTGACTGGCTATCCTCCTCCTCCGAGTCCTCAATGATACGATTGATGATGATAGCTTGGAAGATCATTTTTGTTTATGGGTGCCGCCACCAGTGGCTAAGGCCCAATTTTTCAGCCCCTGTTTTACAGGGGCGTGTAATTACAATTTTTTTAGCAATAATTTGCCATAGGGCTCATTGCTGTGCTCCAAGTACAGTATCTGTGAGGGGTTGGAGTGTTGTGGCACCAGTGCCTAAGGCCCAATTTTTCAGCCCCTGTTTAACAGGGGCGTGTCATTACAATTTTTTAAGCAATACTTTGCAACAGGGCTCATTGCTGTGCTCCAAGTACAGTATCTGTGAGGGGTTGTAGTGTTGTGCCACCAGTGCCTAAGGCCCAATTTTTCAGCCCCTGTTCAACAGGGGCATGCAATTACAATTCTTGATCTAATAATTCACAGCAGGGTCCATTGCTGCACCCACCAAGAGTAACTCTGAGGGCTTACAGTCTTGTGGCAACGCCACCACCACCACCACCACGAAAGGCCCAATTTTTCAGCCCCTGTTCAAAAGGGGCATGTAATTACAATTCTTGATCTAATAATTCACAGCAGGGCCCATTGCTGCACCCACCAAGAGTAACTGTCAGGGCTTACAGTGTTGTGGCACCAGCACCACCATCAAAGCCCCAATTTTTACTACCACTGTTCAACAATTATATGTAATTAAAATTCCTGATATAATAGTTGACAGCAGGGCGTTCCAGCACCAACCAAGAGTAACTGAGTGCTTACAGTGTTGTGCCAACACCAACAACTAAGGGGCCTATTTCTGCAGAGTATATACGGCAGGTCCCTACTTTCAAACATCCAACTTACAAACGACTCCTACTTGCAAACGAAAGAAGACAACAGGAAGTGAGAGGAAATCTACCCCTAGAAAGGAAAATTCTCTCCTGTAAGAATAAATATGGGAGAAAGGGGTCTCATCTGTACTGATGCTTTATCAGCAATCCTTGTTTCAAGAAAAACACCACATTTCAAAAACAGTTGTCATTGGGACGGAAAGTGAGGTGAAATGTTCTGAACAGGGGCACAGACAGCAAAACAAATGTTACAGGGGTGATAACCCTTACCTATGTTTCCCAAAAAGTTTAAAAATAGATTTTTGGGCTGGAGCTACACTTCAACAATGTACCTGTTCAAAATTACAAACAGATTCTACATAAGAACAAACCTACAGTCCCTGTCTTGTATGCACCGCCTGTATACGGCTGTTCAGAGTATATAGGGCCTTTTTTATTTTATGTGCGGGGTTCCCCTTAATATCCATACAAGACCCAAAGGGGCTGGTAATGGGCTGGGGTAGGGGGGGGGGGGTCATGGGGTAGCTATGCCATTTTTCTTAAAGAATTTCATCCATATTACCGGGACCAGACATTACATTAAAGCCGCAAGCAGTTTTAAATGGCTTTTTTTTCCTTTAGAAGTGTCATTTTGTGCAGGGACAGTTCTAAACACGGGAAACACGTGGCACTTCACAGGCATACTTTAGACACCCCCCAGGTACGATATTTAAAGGAATATTTGACTTTTTTTTTTTCACTTTATGCATCATTAAAATGACTGCTCCCGAAAAACGACCGTTTTTAAAACTTCTTTTTGCATTGATACATGTCCCCTGGTGCACAACCCGGGTTCCCAAACCCTATTTATGACAATAACATGCATAATAGTTGTTATAATTAGCACTTTAGAATTCGAACGTTCGCATCCATTGTATTTAATAGGGTTCTAATGTTCGTTCAAACTTTCGGTCCGTTCGCGGGTTCTGGTGCGAACCGAACCCGGGGGTGTTCGGCTCATCACTAATATATATATATATATCTGTACTGATAATGCAGCTATCAGAATCAACTGCCTGCTGTGGTATTAGTATGTGAAAAGCAGCAATTGTCTTCAGTTAGTTTTAGGTGAAAACTGTGCAGAGGCCACAGTACACTAACTGAAAATACTTGCAGCTCTCTGCCTGTGGTTTTATTATGAGAACACCACTATTAGTCACTAACTGTATTCAGGTAAGCTTTAGGTGAACGCTATGCAAAGCACACAGTACACTAAGTGAAACACTGACTGCAGCTAGCACAATCACCTGCTTGCCTGTCACAGTATAGTGAATAACAGGAACGATCTAGCTAAACTGAATACAGTGTATAAATATATATACAACACCTAGGATGCATATATATCCTCTACACACTGTAACTGCAGCTAACTGCCTGCTCTATCTAACTCAATATAAATGACACTGTCTCTCTCTCTCTCTCTCTCTCTGTAAGCTCTCTCTTTAACCAACACCGCAACACACTACACAAGGCCGCCATGGAGGCGGCCTTATATAGTGTGGGGCGTGTACTAAACCCCCTTGTCCATAATTGGCCAAAGCCACCCTGGCTTTGGCTAATTACAGCTCTCTGCTCAGACAGCGCTGTGATTGGCCAAGCATGCGGGTCATAGTGCATGCTTGGCCAATCATCAGCCAACAATGCACTGCGATGCCGCAGTGAATTATGGGCCGTGATGTGCCAGTCAAATTTGGCACGAAAGGCCCATAATGTTTGCAATTCGACAAACAACCGAACAGGCGATGTTCGAGTCGAACATGGGTTCGACTCGAACTCGAAGCTCATCCCTAATTGGAGATAGATAGATAGATCCTCCGTCTTATATAACGAAGAATAGAACTCCTGGAAAGCCCCCATTATACGTTGAGAATTCAAAGTAAAAGAACCATCAGCTAGTTTGATTTTGGGAAGAGCATGTGATCAGAGCCTGGGTGATAATCGACGTGCCAACATGGGGCCCACCCTGTCTCTCATCTGATAAAATTTAGCTCCAGACCATTTAATGGACTGTTCAGCTTTCAGTGTGAGGGCTAAATTAAGGGCTACCCTCGCAGCATCTAAACTGGAAACAGGGACACTGAAAGGACTTATTTTATGCTTTTTGCTTAAGTCAACAAAATCTCTCTCTAGTCTCTCCACTTCGAAGGCCCTCTCTTTCTTCCTATTAGCTGCTATTTGTATAAATTTACCATTGATAGTCACTTTGTGGGCTGTCCATAAAGTTTCTGAACAAATATCATCTATATCATTAAAACGGAAGTAATCTTTCAAAGTATCCTGAATATCAGCAACTATCATATCAATTGCAGCCTCACTGTGCCCATCAAACGCAGCCACTGTGCCCATCAAACGCAGCCACTGTGCCATAAAATTGTTGCCACTGTGCCATAAAATTGTCTCCACTTTGCCATGCCATCAAACGCAGCCACTGTGCCCATCAATTGTCACCACTGTGCCATGCCATCAAACCCAGCCACTGTGCCCATCAATTGTCACCACTGTGCCCATCAATTGTCACCACTGTGCCATGCCATCAATTGTCACCACTGTGCCATGCCATCAATTGTCACCACTGTGCCCATCAATTGTCGCCACTGTGCCATGCCAAACGCAGCCACTGTGCCCATCAATTGTCGCCACTGTGCCCATCAATTGTCGCCACTGTGCCATGCCATCAATTGTCTCCAATGTGCCATGCCATTGTCGCCACTGTGCCATGCCAAACGCAGCCACTGGCTCTGATAGACACTTCCACAGCCAACCAGCTGTCGTTATTCAGATGGCCGGCGCTCGCCAGGGAGCCGGCCATCTGAATAGTAGGCGGCAGCGGTAGCGGCGACAATACATACATTCATGCAATGCATAAATGTATGTATTGTTTTTCTGTGGCGGTGCAGGAGCGAGAGGGGGCGGCGCTCCTACGCCCTCTATGGACGCACCGCCACTGATTGGACTCTCAATCAATCTTTGTTGAAAGATCCTATGAGACACTTGTTGGCTAAGAACATCTCTTCTAATTGTCAATAAGACCATCAAATGGTCCGACCAAGCAGCCTCAACAATAGAGGAAGATAGTGTCAAAGGAATATGTTTAGTAGAGACCAAAATTGAATCTATACGGAATAGGACTGGTGCGGATTAGAGTAGTGTGTAAAATCTTTTTTTTTTGGGGGTTTAATTCCCTCCAGATATCAATTAGTCTAGATTGAAAAATTAACCTAGAGATCTGTAAGCTT
Organism: Rana muscosa; assembly: GCA_029206835.1. Taxonomy (NCBI): domain Eukaryota; kingdom Metazoa; phylum Chordata; class Amphibia; order Anura; family Ranidae; genus Rana; species Rana muscosa. Next base: position 522,525,396 of record CM055118.1, on the reverse strand, counting down.
GTTTTGTTTGGTTGAACTAATTGTGCATGTAATGGTTTAGATTTGTCTAGACTTAAATCAAAGGCTGTATTGGAGTCGCCTCCCATAATTATGGCACCCTCCATATATGGACTAAGAACCTGAAATAATCTCTGAAAAAAATGTTTTTGTCCCTTGTTAGGTGCATAATAAGATATAAAAGTATACAATCTATCATCAATTGTTCCTTTAATCAACAAGAACCTTCCCTCCCGGTCTCTATGCTCTATCTTAAAATTAAATTTGCAGTTTTTAGAGAATAATATTGCCACACCCCTTGACTTATTTTCCGCATTGGCTAAATAAAACACTGGGAAGTGAGCATGTATGAACGAGGGGGTGTACCGTTGTGGGAAATGGGTTTCCTGTAAAAGCACCACATCTATATGACGAGATCGGTAGTCCTGAAAAGCTTTCCTTCTTTTGACTGGGGAGTTCAACCCCTGGGTGTCTGTGTGAGACAACACGCAAGGGTGTGGGGTTAAAATTAGTACCAGCCATGGAGCAAAAGGGGAGAAACGCCATCCAATCCACAGCCACCCACCTCTCCTCTCGTAGAACAGGCGTTAAACAAGATAGACACAAACAGCCATCTTGGGAGCGACCGTTTCAAACACACATCATACTGATATCTCACTGGCAGGCAGGCTATAAGAAAGAAAAAGATGAAAGAAGAGAGAGAGAAAAACAAAAAGACAGAAAAAAAAAGTCAAACAACCAAGACTAAAAAAACAGATAAAAACAATTTCAATATGTAGGAATACATAAGGCCGAAAATCAGCCCAGAATGAGAGGATAAATACTCCGTCCTCCCATTCAGAGGTAAAACATTAGAGCAGCCCTTATGAAGGGCCAAGTACCCACTACTCCGAGCGGCAAACAACCGGTCTGAGGAGTGGGTGGAGGCACAATGCAACAGCACCGGCCAGGGACAGCACCCATCAAAAATTAAAGCAAAAACAGTACAGATCCAGCTTACCAGTGAATCCTAAGAAATTAATAATATAGAGTATTTAAACTGGTGCACTGGTGAAAAATAAATAAATTAAAGGCTAGGCAGCTACAGAAAAAAAAAGAACTGCACAAACAAAACATATCGTAGCATAGCAAACAATATAAAAATTAATTATTTGAGACCCTGCTATGATCTCATATGACAAGGCACAATTTGTAGTTACAAAGTTAGTTCATATTAAACCATTTTCACCTAAAAAAAAAATAGGGTAAAAGAGAAAGTAATAAAGGAAAAAAATTTCCGCGGTGAAGAGCAATCTATCCCTCTTCAGGGTGGGAGGTTATCCTTGACTCTCTTATGTTTGGTTTTGTTCCAAATGGAAGAGGTGGGGCTAGGAGGAGATTGGCGTTTAGCTGAGCACTGTTGTGCTGGTGAAATGTCCATGTCTGTGTCCAGAGAAATGAGCTTTAGCTCTAGTAACATACGTTCACCTTCTGGAAAGTTATGGAAAGCATATTGTCTACCATTGTATGTAAATTTCAGGGCAAATGGGAAGGCCTATCTGTATTTTATATTCTTTTTGGAAAGAGCAGTAAGGAGTGGTTTCAAAGATCTCCTTTTTTGTATAGTATAGGGAGAGATATCAGAGAAGATTTGTATAGATGTGCCTTTGTACTGTATCTGTTCCTGTTGGCGGGATCGCTTCATTACTTCCTCCTTAACAGAGTAATAGTGCGGTTTCACTACAATGTCCCTTGGAGAACCATCCTTCCTAAGAGGGCCTAGAGACCTATGTGCTCTATCCAACTCCAATTTCTGAACTGAAATGGTAGGGATCAGGATTTTTATAACCTCTTGTACAGCAGCGTGTACCTCAGTTATGGATTCCGGCAGTCCTCTGATCCGAAAATTGTCTCTTCTTGAACGATTCTCAAGATCATCGATCCTTGCCTGAGCAGTATCAAGCTGATCCTTTAAAAACTGTAAATGGTCAGAATTCTGTTTTGCTTTAGCAATGGTAATGTCCAATATTTGTTCAATATGTTCAATCCTATTTCCCAGGCTCTGGAAGTCTGCTCTAATCTCTCCAATAATCCTGTCAGCAATTTGAGCCAGTCCCTTATCCAGCATTTCAGATATTCTGGTAAATAATTCAGAGACATTAAATGTTACCTCAGGAGCCTGTTCTATTTGTGCGGAAAAGGAGCCTGTATCAGGAAGGACTCCTTCCAGAGGTGGGAGTTCCATAGACCCCATAGAGTTATCTAAAGTGTTCACAGTAGGCTCAGGTGTCAATATTTTAGGAGAGGGAGCTGAACCCTGTAGTTTTAAGGCATAAGAAGCATAAGGGAGGGTCGCTGGGTATACAACCTGTCTGCTTGTTGAAGTGCCCTCAGCTGCAGTCCGTGCTCTCGTCTGAGGCGCGGCCGCCATTTTTGAAAACTCCAGTTTTTCCACGGGCTTGTATTGAGTCCCCAGGGCTTTTTTTTGTTTTTCCTGGCATAGAAAGGTGCCCGGGTGTCTCCGCTGCTGTAACCCAAAAATTTCGGGTCTCTGGGGAGCCGCTGCCCGCTGTTGTAGGCGCTGTATGGCAGGCGCTGTGCGGAGCTCCGGTCCTAAGCGGCCATCTTGGGAGCCCCCGCGCATGCGCCCCTAAAAAGTTTTCTTATATGCAGGGAATTAGAACTCTTAAAGTATTAGTAAAGTAAACTCTTAAAAATAAAAAAGCTGGTCCCCCTGCAGGTTTAGGTCATAATGCACTGCATAGTAACACATTATGGCAGACTTACCTGCAAACGGGGCCCTCCAGCCCAGCGCTGTCATGGTCCCCCCAGCGTTTCCATCTTCGCCCGGTGTTCCTTCCGCATTTTGTATCTTCAGACACTTGAATGGCCGGGCTACGGGAGCCGTTAATGTGCATGCGTGCCTCAGATCACATTACTTGCTACATGCAGAGGGGATATTTAATATTTATAATAGAAGAGACCACTAGAGTCTCTTCTGTTAGAAAGAACCCTGCCTGTTAGTGGATTTTAAAACAAATTACTTTACTACTACTTTAACCACATGCCTACTGTGCACTTTTACCCCCTTCCTACCCAGGCCAATTTTCAGCTTTCCCCACTTTGAATGACAAATGCGTGGTCATGCAACACTGTACCCAAACAAAATGTTTATCATTTTCTTTTTTCTTACACAAATAGAGCTTTCTTTTGGTGGTATTTAATCACATCTGGATTTTTTCTTTTTTGCTAAATAAGTGAAAAGACCAAAAGCTTTGAAAAAAAATAAAACTTTTTCATAGTTTGTCATACAATTTTGGAAACAGGTCATTTTTCTCCTTCACTGATATACACTGATGAGGCAGCACTGGTGGGCACTGATAGACTGCACTGATGGGTGACACTGATAGGTACTTATTGGCAGCACTGGTGGGCACACATTGGCAGCACTGGTGGCCACTGTTTGGACTGCACTGATAATCAGGACACTGATAATCAGAGCCTTGTTTGTCAATGTACATGTCCCTTTAAAGAAGCTGATTATCAGCTCTCTTCTCCTCACCTCATGCTGTCAGCATGAGGAAAGGCATGCCGATAACTGGCTTTTATTTACATCTGTGATCAGCTGTGATTGGACACGTGGTAAAGAGCCGCTGATTGGCTCTTTATCTTAATCTGTGATCACAGAGCGCGCCGCCCGCGCCCAGCAGCGGGTGCGATCACGGGAGGCTGTTATATGACAGCCACCCAGAATTAGCCGTCCTCCCTGTAGCCGTCATTTGACTGTAGCGCGGTCGGCAAGTGGTTAAGGCACGACAGAGTAAAAAGTGTCACTTTATTTTACAGTTCTATAGGTGCATTGTTGTCTATGGAACAATGCACACAGCTGCTTGAAGATCACTAATGCAGTAATGAGTACAAAGCTGTAAAATAAAAATATGCATCTGTATGCCTGTATACATGTGTATATTGCAACACTGGCAACTAGACTACATTCACGTGGCTGTAAACATTTTGATGATACAAAAGTTTCTGTGTAAATGATACCTACTTTTATATCCAGTTTAAATGCGTAAAAATGTCTTCCTTTTTTTTGTAATACCAGAATGCATGATATGGCGGTTTTTGGATTTTGGATTAGAAATCTGAATGCAGTGCATGTTTACACAGCTGTGTAAATGTTTCTATTGCAAACAATCAAGCTGCGTTCCGATCCGTAAATGTAAAAAATACTTTTTATATGGGTGTGTGAATGTGGCCCCCAGAAGAGGGTGAAGAAGTATTTTACGCATGTATATGCGCTCTTAACCACTTCTCCACAGGGCCTATTCTGGCACTTCTCTCCTTCATGTAAAAATCATAATTTTTTTGCTCTAAACTATATTTTTTTTTTTTTAGCAGACACGCTAGGGAATAAAATGACAGTCATTGCAACTTTTTATCTTGCACGGTATTTGCGCAATAATTTTTCAAATGTCTTTTTTTGGGGAAAAAAACGGTTTCACAAATTAAAAAATAACAAAACAGTAAAGTTAGCCCAATTTTTTTGTATAATGTGAAAGATGCTATTACGCCGAGTAAATAGATACCTAACATGTCACGCTTTAAAATTGCGCACACTCATGGAATGGCGGCAAACTTCGGTACTTAAAAATCTCCATAGGCGACGCTTTTTTTACAAGTTACTATTTTCGAGTTACAGAGCTGGTCTAGTGCTAGAATTATTGCTCGCACTCTACCGCACGCTTTTTTTACAGGTTACTATTTTCGAGTTACAGAGCTGGTCTAGTGCTAGAATTATTGCTCGCACTCTACCGCACGCGGCAATACCTCACATGTGGGGTTTGAACGGCGTTTACATATGTGTTTTTTTATTTTTTAACAATAATTCCTATTACAAGGGATGTTTACATTCCTTGTAATTGGAATAAAAGTGATCAACATTTATTTTATTTTTTTTTGACACTTTTTAAAAAAATAAATGAATTTTGATCACTTTTATTCCTATTACAAGGAATGTAAACATCCCTTGTAATAGGAATTATTGTGACAGGTCCTCTTTATGGAGAGATGCGGGGTCAATAAGAAGGAAAGCATGAGATCGGTGAAAAAAAATTCACTGATCTCATGCTGACAGCCGCAATTGCGGCTTTGTTTACTTCCGGGTACCGGGTGTGACGTCACAACGTCGCGCCCGGGACTCCGACGGTCATAGAGATGACTGGTGACCATCTGGCCAACGAAAATCTCTATCGTCGTAAGCCGGCGCCGGACGATTCGTTCTCCGGGCCCCCGATGGCACGGGAGAGCCATGAGAAGCACCAGATGGCGGCGGGAGGGGGGGTGTCCCCTCCCGCCACCTTTTAAGAATGATCAAGCGGCAGAACTGCCGCTATTATCATTCTTATGGTGCGCAGAATCGCTGGCAGAAAAGAATGATATCTGAATGATGCCTGTAGCTGCAGGCATCATTCAGATATCCCCGCTGAACGTCAATCAAGTCATATGACGTCCTTGGTGGACAAGTGGTTAAGCAAGGTCTTTACAGAACATTTTATTCAGAATCATTTTCCTGAGCATAAACCTCAGTAAATTCTTCAATCTGTGTGCAAGAGGCCTAATAGAAGCTTTATTTGCCTTGCACACACAAACAAATATCTCAGTTATATATTAAAGTGTTGCTAAACCCACAACAGTAAAATCAGCGTGTAAAGCAGTACAGCATGCTTGTTATACTCACTGTGGAACCTAAAGGATTAATTCTCCAAATTGTGTAAAAAGGCTGTTTGATCCTGTCTTCTGTGATCCTCCCCTTCTTCCTCTGACTCCAAAACAGATCGGACAGTTTTAGAGGAGAGTGCATGTGATCAGCACAGAGCCAATCAGCACTGTCCAGACAGAGGGTCAGGGGTCCAGCATCTGGATAGGACAGCTAGTGCAGTATAAAAACTCCTCCTACAAGCTTTAACCATGCACTGGCAGAAGTTACAAGACTTCTATATACTGCTGATGAGAAAGGGCATTTAGCTGTTTATATTTAGTAAAACTATTGCATTTCCATGCTCTGTGTACTGTGGGAGACCAGATATAGTGAATGCAGGGTCCTGGGTTTAGTAACACTTTAATGCCGCGTACAGACGATCGGTTTTTCTGATGAAAAAACGATCGTGTGTGGGCCCCATCAGTCTTTTTTCCATTGGAAAAAAAATGATAGCAAATTCCGATCGTCTGTGGGGAACTCCATCGGAGAAAAACCCACGCATGCTCAGAATCAAGTCGACGCATGCTCAGAAGCATTGAACTTCATTTTTCTCGGCTTGTCGGAGTGTTTTACGTCACAGCGTTTTGGACAGTCCGAATTTTGTCTGACGGTGTGTAGGCAAGACTGATGAAAGTCTGCTTCATCGGATTTCAGATGGAAAAATCCATTGAATTTTATTCCATCTGAAATCTGATCGTGTGTACAGGGCATGAGAGTTTTATAGCTCGAAACACTCTAAAATTTTAATATTCAGGTACATGTTATAATTCCACCCTAAACTGAGCCATCAGCGGTATGTTTAATCAACTGTCGGTTTTTGACACCAAAATCGTAGTTACTTCAATCTAAGCCTAAAGATCACTTTTTTGTTTGTATCCAGCCGAAGCATGTTTCCCGGAGACCCTCAAATGTACAGGAAACCAGCTTGTGATTGTGCCATCATCCACAAAAATAATCGGTACTTTTTGGTGGCCATATTGCAGAAAAATTCCAGCCTGGTTCAAAAAATTTTGTTCACATTTAAAAAAATATATTTTTTTGCTAGAAAATGACTTAGAACCCCCAAACATTACTTAGAACCCCCAAAACAATTTTTTTAAAGCAGAGGCCCTAGAGAATAAAATGGTGAGTTTTGCAATCTTTTATGTCACATGTATTTGCACAGCAGTTTTTCAAACAAAACTTTCTGGAAAAATGACACTTTAATCAATTTAATGAAACACAGGCACAAATAATACTCGGTTTTTTGGTAAAATCTAAAAGATGGTGTTACACCGAGTAAATAGGTACCTAACATGTCACACTTTAAAATTACACATGCTCATGGAATGGTGCCAAACTATGGTATTTAATAATCCAGCAAAAGTGGCAGTTAGAGTGTTGATACAAACCATTTAGCACTGATGGGGTGCTTACAAAGACCAGCTTTTATTCATTTATGTAAAACCTTTATCCCATAAGGGAAAAACTGTTTGCTGTAACTGCTTCAAAACTGTTAGCTAGAGTTCAGCTTTAAATTGTTAGTCAAGTCCATTTAAAGCTGCTAGTGTAATACTTCCCTCTCCTCAGATTGACAAGGGTGTCTGTTGCTAAATCTGAATGGACGGATCTAGTTTATTATTATCACATGATGTACTCTCTCTGGAGAATTAAAGTGGTTATAAAGTCTAAATATTTTTACATTAAAGGGGTTGTAAAGGCAGAAGGTTTCTTATCTTAATGCATTCTATGCATTAAGATAAAAAAACGTTCTGTGTGCAGCAGCCGCCCCAGCACCCCCTCATACTTACTCGAGCCCCATCTTCCTCCAGCGATGTTGCATGAGAGACTCGGCTGTCTGGGACTCTCCCTCCTCACTGGCTGAGACAGCAGCGAAGCGCCATTGGCTCCTGCTGCTGTTCATCAAAGTCAGTGAGCCAATGAGGATAGAGAGGGGGCGGGCCCGGGCCACGGCTTCGTGTCTGAATGGACACACGGAGCTGTGGCTTGGTTCGGATGCCCCCATAGCAAGCTGCTTGCTATGGGGGCACTCAACAGAAGGGAGAGGCCAGGAGCACTGAAAGGGACCCGAGAAGAGGAGGATCTGGGCTGCTCTGTGCAAATCCACAGAAGAGGTAAGAAAAACATGTTTGTTGTTTTTAACTAAAAAAAAATTGACTTTAGTATTACGATTACTATACAGTGGAACCTTGAATTACGAGCATAATCCATTCCAGGAGAATGCTTGTAATCCAAAGCACTTGCATATCAAAGCGAGTTTCCCCATAGAAGTCAATGGAAATGAAAATAATTAGTTCCGCATTGACTTCTATGGAATGCAATACTGCATGTGGCCAGAGGTGGTGGGTGCCAGAGAGCCTTGAAAATACTCAGGGACAGTTCGGCTGATTTCGGAAACCCTCAGAAAGGTTCCGAAACACTCAAGAACGGCGTATTTCTGAGTAAGTCTGAGTAGTTCCGAGTATTTCCGAACATCTCCGAGCGGCTCTGAACCGTTCCAAATGTCACCGCCGCCCCCACACCTCTGGCCAAATGCGGTACTGCACACCCCATTAGCTTGAATTCTGTCTAATTTGTTTTAAAAAGTTGCTCGTTATTCAAAACGCTTGTTAACAGCGTTACTCGTAAACCAAGGTTCCACTGTATTACTAAAAAAAGTTAAGGCATCAAGTATTATTTATTTTTATTATTTATTATTAGTCACCTAACCTCTACCCCTTTACTTACCTGAGTCCTCATTCAATCTAGTGCTGTGCCCATTTGTAGCTCTTCTCTCCCCTCACTTCCTGGTCTCACAGGCTTTGTTGGGGCAGTGGGAAACATTGGCTCCCGCTGCTGTCAATCAAAGCCAGTGACAAGGGAGCGGGGCCAAGTGCTGTGTCTATAGATGCAGACAGTGAGGCTCAGGAGAGAGCTCGCACAAGTGCCCTTGTGCCCATCTATGGGGGCACTTGCTGGTGAGGAGGAGCCAGGAGCGCCGACGTGGAGGACCCGGCTAGAGGAGTTTTCATTGCACAGGGCAGGTAAGTATAAACCTGTTTTTTATTTTTGAAAAAAAAAAAGCATTTACGATCACTTTAACTAAGCTCTCTGTGTCATTATAATGGTGCAGGAAACTGTCAGAAGTGGCGTACGTCTAACTAAGCAGTTACACCCGTTTCAGGTCTATTAGCGCCTTTCAGAGTGAAATAAAAACTAGCACATGTCTGCCCTTATTAACAGAGAGAATGCAGATTCCCGTCAGGTGTGACCTGTTGTATGAGTGGTGAGCTGTCAGTAGACAGCTCACATCTGTCTTTCTGTCTGCGCAGTGATTACACTACATGAGCAAAGCCTGCAGGATTAACAACCCCCCTCCTCCTTCCCACTCTGAGCTTAGCGGGGGAGCGGGATGAGCAGAAAGATCACAACATGCAGCACAGCATGCACCCCTTTTGTTATTTAAAAGCAGCAGCTGCTTCACTGTTTAGAAGAGTGGTGCAAGCTTTTGCTTAGATAACTCTTTTGTAAATCCCCCCTCTGTTTTTTGATGAGAAAAGTTGCAGTGTCTGCAACCCCTTTAGAAAAAAAAACACCAGGGGGGGCGCATGCGCGGCGCAGAACTGGCAGGCAGCTAAGTGAAGGAGATCCGAGGGCACCGGAGACATTAGCACTCCCAAGGGGGTTATATTGCCTGCAAATCTTAATTGAATCACCCTGAACCCCTAGAGGGACCAGTTGTGCATGCCGTCGATTAAAAAATATAATAAGCAGAAATCCGCCCAGCGGTCCTTGACGAATTATTTACTACGGGCCCGGGATCAAACGAGGATGTCCCAGAGTGGCACTGACCAGGAATCGTCCATGCTGGAGGCCCCGGAGCCCATGGCTTCCCCTTCTGCGACTTCAGAGCTGAGTGAGTACACTCCACACCTCACGAAGGCAGACTTGGACCACAGTCTGACGACAATGTATGAAAAACTTGCCCGCAAGTTTCAGGCTGAGCTTCACAAGTCCACCCATACCCTCTCCCAGGAGATCGCTTCCCTGGGTGGGAGGACAGACGTACTGGAGGTGAAGCATGATGAGCTCCAGCTCGCATACGATGACCTCCGCAAAGACCATGAATTGCTCACGGACACGGTTGTCCAGCTCCAGAATAGTATGGAAGATTTAGACAACCGGAACAGGAGGAACAATATTAGAGTGCGTGGCCTGCCTGAAACAGTCTTGGATCTGCCTGATGCCACTGAGAGATTGTTTCGCTCCCTCCTCCCAGAACAACCGGTGAATGCATTCATATGTGACCGCCTCCACAGGGCCCTACGACCCAAACCGCCCCCGGAGAAGCCTCCGAGGGATGTGGTGATGTGCCTGAAGGACTACCTGGTGAAGGAGGAGATCCTGCGAGCTTCCCGCAACACCCCTCGTATACAGCTGGACGGGGTCACCATTCAGATATATCCGGACATCTCCCCGACCACACTGGAGAGACGCTGACAGATGAAAGAAATCACCTCCGTCCTTCAAACCGCTCGGATCCGCTATAGATGGGGTTTCCCATTCAAACTGACGGTCCCACACAACGGATCCACATACACCGCCACCACGGTCCTGGAAGGTAAATCCATCCTGGTCAAATTGGGCCTCCTCGAACCTCAACAAGCACCAAGGCACCCGTCCACCCCCCGCCCGTCACCAATCTGGGCCACCCCACCTCCTCAGAGGGGACGCAGAGCCTACCGTAACCCGTGACCGCGGACAGCTGTGGAAGTTCTCCGCGGCTCCACCACGATCTTCCCGCAGGCTTGCGGTCAAGGTACTAAATATGATTTCGGTACCACCTGTCCCCCTCTTATTTTTTGTTCATGAGCCCCATGTCCCCTGGCCTGTCTCGCTGGACTTGTCAATTTCTGGACCCCCAAGCCTTTCGGTTCTGAACGAGCCTTTATGTCTCCGGTCCTCGTGATCCTGCTGTTTTCCGCCCGGAACTCTTACCCCCCAACCACGTTAGTGTTCAATCCAAGAAACACTTCTCTCCCACCATTCCCTTTTTTGTTTTGGGAGAGACCTTGTACTGAACTCTTGCCACTCTCTCTCTCCCCCCTTCAGTGTTGGGGGAGATTGAGTGCACGTGGAAGACTGTTTTTTTTCAGTCATTTGAAATATTTGATGCTGGCCTGGATGGCCTATCCATCCAGACCCCTGTTAGTTTGTTTGCCTTTTTTTTTCTTCCTACAATGTTCCTGTTATCAATGTTATATTATTGGTTTTACTGCTACACTTAACCTGCTGACCGTGCCCCCGATCTATGATCCAGGAATTTGGCAACCCGCTTTGGTGCTGGGCCTGTGGGTTGTGCGGCTGACATTCGCACCTATCTCACCAACCTCACCCCAAGCTAAATTTGTTCCAACCATATTATGGGTTTGAAGGTTATCTCACATAATGTCAGAGGCTTTAATTCCGCACAAAAGAGGAGGAAGGCCTTTCGAGATTATAAGCAATTGGGGGCGGACATTGTCCTCCTGCAAGAGACTCATTTTTCGGCAATGTCTCACCCCAATTATTTTGACAAGTCATTTAAGTTACATTACCATACCACGTATAGCTCTAAAGCCAGAGGGGTAGCCATATTTGTCAGAAATAATGTACGTTTTGATGTCAAACATGTTTACAAGGACCCGGATAGCAGGTTTTTGATACTCCAAGGTGATGTCCAGGGCAAAGCCTTTACAGTCGCCAATGTGTACGCCCCCAATACTGCTCAGGGTTCCTTTTTCAGGTCCTTCACCCAAATTTTGGACAGATATACTTCTCCACACATGATAGTGGGTGGTGACTTCAATCTAGTCGCCCATTCCACACTGGACAGAAGCAAGGTTACCCACTCATCTAAGGCCTTCCCCAAATCCCCAGTGAGGTCCCTGGAGACTTTCCAACTTATTGACACATGGAGGGCCCTCAATACAGGAGCTAGGGAATACACACATTACTCAGCCCCCCACGAGAGTTATGCAAGGCTAGATTACATTTTCAGCTCCCCAATTTTACTTGCCAACTCCACAGCGGCCACTATACACCCATGCCCATGGTCAGACCACCTGGTGGTCTCCTTTAAAACTTCGCATGTAGGCATTTCCCCCCTGACAGCCTCCTGGAGGCTTAATGACTCCCTATTGACGGACCCTGACATAGCCACACAAGTAGCGAATCAGTTGGAAGAGTACTTCAGACTGAACGATGTAGAAGACACCACCCCCTCTATTCTCTGGGCGGCCCATAAGGCAGTACTTCGCGGCCGACTGATAGAGTTGGCCACCATTAAGAAGAGACAGAAGTTAGCCAAAATTAAAACCCTAACTGCAGACCTTGCGAAACTGTACCATATACACGCACAATCCCACGCCCCGGACACTCTTAGACAAATTGACCAGAAGAGGGTGGAATTGGATACTATCCTCTCAGACCACACTGAAAAATCTATTAGATGGGCCAAAGCGAGATTCCTATTGCACTCAAACGCTGCCTCGGCCATGTTCTCACGTAAACTACATCACTCCCTTCAGCCCACCCATATCTACAAATTGCGTAACACCTCGGGCCAGCTGGTCTCCCACCCCAAGGAGGTACTTGACACTTTCACCGCGTTCTACAGCTCCCTACTATCTGCCCCAGCCTCTCCCCCCCCTGCTGGAGTTGAGGACTGGTTGAACTCCATCCAACTTCCGACTTTGACACACGAACAACTGACCAACTTGAACGCCCCATGCACAGAACTGGAGGTCCTGACAGTCATTAAGTCGCTCAAAGCGTCAACAGCCCCGGGCCCAGACGGGTATACGGCGACTTACTATAAAAAATTTGCAGGTACGTTGGCCCCTAAATTGACTAAATTAATCAACCACGTATTGCAAGGCCACTCACTTCCAGAGGAAATGCTTGCAGCCAATATGACCCTAATCCCTAAACCTAACAAGGATCACTCCCTCCCCCAGAATTACAGACCAATCTCGGTTCTTAACAATGACATTAAGATTCTAGGTCGTGTTCTTGCAGATAGACTAGCCCCCATAATTTCCACCCTGGTTGGCCCCGAACAAACCGGATTCATCCCCTCTAGGCAAATCACAGACAACATTCGCTTGGCGACGGACATTATCCAGGATGCAGAGCTATTTTCCCGCAAGGTTCTTCTGTTGGGCCTGGATATACACAAGGCCTTTGATAGTGTCCTGTGGCCATATATGGACGCGGTCATGACTAGGTTTGGTTTTTCAGGGGAGTTTGTTCATGGATTTAGGGCACTGTACCACAATCCTCACACACGCGTTAAGCTCCCAGGTTGCACTTCGGATTACTTCCCCCTGGGCAGGGGAACACGCCAAGGCTGCCCTCTGTCCCCTTTGATGTTTGCCCTGGCCGTGGAGCCTTTGGCGAGGGCGATCATCACAGACCAGAACATTAGGGGGTATCAGAAGGGGAATGGGGAGTATAAGGTGAGCCTATACGCGGATGATATCCTTGTATTCCTCCAGGACCCAGTTACTTCCCTTCCTAATTTAATCTCTACGCTCCAATCCTTTCACACTTTTTCGGGCCTTGGTGTCAACCTCTCCAAGTGTTCGGCCCTCCCTGTCAATATCCCTCCCAGAGTCACCTCTGCCCTTAAATCTTCTTTTGGCTTTTCAGTATCAAATAAAACCCTCCAATACCTCGGGATTCGTCTAGCCCCCACCCTAAGAGAATTATATAACGCTAACTAACTACCCCCAGATCTTCGCCAAAGTCAGACAATGGTTACGCCTATGGTCTACATTCCACATCACCCTCCTAGGCAGAGTCACAGCCATAAAAATGTCCATTTTACCGAAATTGCTTTACTTCTTTAGGGCTCTCCCCCTTTATGTATCACGACATACTCTGTTGCAGATCCAACGTGAGATTAATGGGTTTCTATGGAACAATAAACATCCTAGGTATGGCGGTCTTATCACACACAGACCCTCTTCACAGGGGGGGTTAGGGCTTCCTAACATCTGGTTGTATTACTTGTCAGCCAGGTTGGCCCAGACGGCACAGTGGCATGCCGCACCAGACAGCATCCCCTGGCTACAGTTTGAAATGTCCTCTGTCAGCCCATACTACCTTCCGGGACTTCTTTGGCAGACGGGCCTTAAGCCCAGGGAACTGGGCATGCTAAACATGGTAGTGGGTCAGACAATACACCTTTGGTCCCTATATCACCACAAATTTAAACTTAGGTCTGGCAGACCCCCCCTGTCCACCTTCCTGGGATCGCCCAGTTTTCCCCCTGCTTTCCGATCCCCTGAGAGCTTCCATTGGTGGGTACAAAACTCCCTCTTGACATTAAAAGCACTATCGCAAGGCACACATTTCTGTTCATTTACACAACTCCAAGAGCAGTTCGAAGCCCCGGGAACGGAATTCTTTAGATTCCTACAAATTAGGCACTTTTTCGAATCCCTATTCACATTGAACACTAGATCCAACTTATCCCAGTATGAAACAATCTGCCAGAATGGTGCTAGAGGCAAGGGAAAGATCTCTACGATATATATGTCACTAAATGATTCTCAGCTGCCAGTTAAGTCCTCGGCTATGACCCATTGGGAATCAGACCTGGGTGTGGCATTCCCCCCAGAAGACTGGAGCGACATGCTACAGAATATGCACAGATGTACCCGCTCCATAGCCACTAAGGAGACAGTACTTAAACTACATACGAGGTGGTACCTCACTCCAGATAGCGTTCATAAATACTACCCTACAGTTCAGGAGACGTGCTTTAGGGGATGTCAGAGCCCTGGCACCCTTCTGCACACGTTTTGGGGTTGCCCTCATCTGAGGCACCTATGGAGCCAGGTGGCATCCAGGGTGACGCAGATTGCGGGCACCATCCTAGACCTGACGGCCCCGATGTGTTTGCTCTTTGCCACTATACCGGGTCTGCCTCCCCATACCCATAGATTAGTGAATACCCTATTCTGTGCAGCTCATTGGGCCATAGCCTTGAATTGGCAGTCCCAGTCGGTTCCATGGACACAGGTACTCCAGCGGATGGAGTCTATCCGTCTTATGGAGAGGATCTATCACACTATCATGGACACCATGCCGACCTTCCTTAATAAATGGGCGGCGTGGTCGACAGGAGCGGCTATACTGTGACCAACGCACTGCCTCTGGGGAGGCCACCTCTGTGTGGTCGGATAGGTACCCCATATTCTCCCGTTTCCTTTGGGCCCTGGGCCTGGGGATACTAGGAGATGGTCAGGACATGTGATCCCAACCCAAAGAGGAGTACATCCTATACTTTTTCTTTTTGTTTGATACTGGGTCGGTCGAATTATTCAAACCAGAAGTAGCAGATTAAAGTTTATTTTTCAACAGGTTGTTTTTCCCTTTCTACCCATATACCTGTCTAAGCTTTTTCTTTTCCCTAATCTTTCTTTCCCTTCTTTCTTATCCTTCCATGGAGATTCTCCCTTATTCCCCTCTAATCCTGTTTCCTTCTTGATTTCTTTTAAGCATTAATAGAATTTTATTTCTGTTTGAACCCTGGGATGCACCCGACGGGCCGTCACTGGGCCTGACCTCGAGTAACACATTTAGTTTCTGCCCCTGTGACTGATCCTCTTATGCTCTTTTCCTCTCGATATTATATGTCGCAATGTAATTTTTATGTTATATGAGTGGGTTGCATCCCGATAAGATATGTGCTTTTTTTTTCTGTCTATACCCAATAAAAAAAACGTTTGTATTAAAAAAAGAAAAAAAAACACCAAAAATTAAATTTCTGTTAGAGAGGATGCCTAAAATTGGATTTGTATCTTAATGTAGACTTCTGGGAGAATCAGTGAACCAATCACGCAACAGGAAATTACATTTTGGAAGTGTTCTGTGCCCCAACAATGTACAGAGCACCTCCAGGTTGCCATTTGAATTGAATTTTACAGAATATTACAGCGCTGCAGATTGAACTGGAAAGGAACATGCTACAAACACGCTTCAACTGCTCCGCACCCACACCACACAGCGCCCTTTTAAGCCAAGACCAAAAAAATTATAGAAAAATGCACTGCAATCGCAGCCAAAAATGCACGCGCATGTCAAGCACATAGTTAGTGAGGTTGAAAAAAAGACACAAGTCCATCAAGTCCAACCTGTGTGTGTGCTTTTATGTCAGTATTACGTTGTATATCCCTGTATGTTAAAATCGTTTACGTGCTTATCTAATAGGTTTTTGAAATTATCAATGCTCCTTGCTGAGACCACCACCTGTGGAAGAGAATTCCACATTCTTACTGCTCTTACAGTAAAGAACCCTCTACACAGTCTAAGGTTAAACCGCTTCTCTTCTAATTTTAGTGAATTGCCGCGTGTCTTTTTAATTTCCCTGTCACTGAAAAGTTTTATCCCTATTGTGGGGTCACCAGTACGGTATTTGTACATTGAAATCATATCCCCTCTCAAGCGTTTCTTCTCCAGAGAGAGAATAAGTTCAGTGCTTGTAACTTTTCCTCATAACTAATATCCTCCAGTCCCTTTATTAGCTTTGTTGCCCTTCTTTGTACTCGCTCCATTTCCAGTACATCCTTCCTGAGGACTGGTGCCCAGAACTGGACAGCATACTCCAGGTGCGGCTGGACCAGAGTCTTGTAGAGCAGGAGAATTATTGTTTTACCTCTGGAGTTAATCCCCTTTTTAATGCATGACAATATTCTGTTTGCTTTGTTAGCAGCAGCTTGGCATTGCATGCCATTGCTGAGCCTGTCATCTACTAGGACCCCCAGGTACTTTTCCATCCTAGATTCCCCCCAGAGGTTCTCCCCCCCAGTGTATAGATTGCATTCATATTTTTGCCACCCAAATGCATTATTTTACATTTTTCCACATTAAACCTCATTTTCCATGTAGTTGCCCACCCCATTCATTTGTTCAGATCTTCTTGCAAGTTTTCCACATCCTGCAGAGAAATGATTGCCCTGCTTAGCTTCGTATTGTACGCAAATACAGAGATTGAACTGTTTATCCCATCCTCCAGGTCGTTTATGAATAGATTAAATAGGATTGGTCCAAGTGCACTTCAAATTCATGTAAACATGCAGTCAGAAACGCGCAGTTATGTGCAGTTTCTGCTGTGAATGGGCCCTAAAACTTCTTTCAGTGTTTTCTTTTAACTGGTGAATGTGCAATAAGATTGTAAAAGGTTAATTCTTCATTTGCCTATGGCTATATATTATTATTATTGTACAGGATTTATATAGCGCCAACAGTTTACGCAGCGCTTTACAATATAAGGGCAGACAGTATACATTAATTACAATACAGTTTAATACAGAGGGCCCTGAGCTTACAATCTAAGATGGAGGGTCAAGAGATATAAAGGTCATAACTGTGGGGGATGGGCTGATGGAGAAGGTGGAAATACAGTTGGTAGGTGGGGACAGGGTAGACCCCTCTGAAGAGAAGTGTTTTCAGTAGGGTTGCCACCTGTCTGGGATTCACCCAGACAGTCTGAGTTTGGAATTGTGTCCGGGTTTCAGTCTGCCTGAAACCCAGACACATTATTTCGACTGGGCTGTGGCTCCCCAAGAAACTGAAATAGTCACACAAAAATCTGTTGCCATCCAGGAGCTGCAGGCCGGGGTCTGGGGGCAGGTTCTGGATCACTGGGGCACTAGGTGGGTGGGGGGATGATGTCATGCAAGAGCAGTTTGGCCACATCAACTGTTTGTAAGGTGACCAGATTTTTTAAATTAAATCCGGGGACATCTTTTTTTTTTACTAGTAATGGCGGCAATCAGTGACTTTCTGCCCGTCGCCGCCCGCCTCACAGCCTGTCAAGTCTCACTCTCCAGGCCCCGGCTACTACTGGGTGGGGAACGGAGGAAGATCACTCCGCCAGGGAAGGCAAGGAGATAAGCAGGCGGCTGGCCGGGACTTGAGCCAAGGCAGAAGAACATACGAGCGGAGCTGAATGGGCATGCACCCGAAACTGTAGAAATATTCCCTCCGCTCCGACCAGCACATGATCATCAGAAAGGGGCACAGATAGTGGAAAAAAATACACCCCCTAAGCTAGTAGCAGTGACGGAGCGGGTGGGGGGGGGGTGTAATTTAGATTTTTTTATTTTTTTTTATTCTGCACTGACTGTCTTTGAAATTCCCCCAGCCCCTGTTCAAATCCAATCCGGGACAAACCCGGGGACAGACTTGGTCCAGGGACAGTGTCCTCAATCCGGGGACTGTCCCCGGAAACCGGGGATGTCTGGTCACCCTAACTGTTCGCCAAAGCGCGCTGCATTACTACTCTCCTTGGGGCACCCAAAGATGTCCCAGGTTTTTTATAATCCTATAGTGTATACTACGAAAGAGAATGTGCCCTGTGCCGCTAAAGTGTTCGGGTTTGGCTTGAAGAAAAGTTGGCACTGGCAACCCTAGTTTTCAGGGATCGTCTAAAAGTGGACAGAGTAAGAGATAGTCGGACAGATTGGGATAGTGAGTTCCAGAGGATGGGAGAAGTATGATTTCCTTGGAGGCATAATTAGAGTCCCATTTTAGGCTATTGCTTTGCTTCGGTATTTATATATTTCAGGATGGTGCCCCCAGGATATTATTATGGCTACATTTTCTAATTCCACCGGTTATTGAGGTCTAGCTTTTCATTTTGCAGCGTCTCAAAATTGTCAAATTAAACCAACATTTTTATAGAGAAATCTGAATCACCCGAAGGTAAAATTTCCCAGGTAAAATTTCCCATGTCATGAAAATCAATCATCAATGCAGACTAACAGGAAAGGTTACAACAGTAACACGACATGGCAATATTTCACAATGCAGTCTCTATATGAGAGAAAGCATCATTTCTATTCCATGTCTACTGGCTGATTGAATTCCACAGACCACGCCAGACATTAGTCACTTCCTGCATACTAAACAATCTGATTCATACCGTGTGCAACGTTATCAGGGTTATCTTGAGTTTTAAAAATATATAACTGTGACTTCTCAGCTGTACACTGCTTTTAATAGATGATCTCAGAAAAAATGACCTTAAACTGGATAGGAAAAAACAAAACAAGTGAGACATTGAAAAGATCAGATGATAAATGGGAGGCTGTGTGCAGATTCTGCAACAATATGACTTTGATAAATGAGTCGGTAGCTAGGTTTTCTTACAGTGGATATAAGTGCTGATACAATGCACTTTTACAGGAACACGCTGTACGTTCTCACCTTTATGGTGCTGGCTCTAGTTCTTCTTATACGAAATATGAATCATAAACACAAGCTATTCAGTGAACTATTTAAAGCTGAACTCCGTGCACAAAATTTTTCCTATAAATACATTCCCCAGCAGCCACAAAGCATATAAATCTACTGTGTGTGCACCCAATGCCTTTACAAACCCAAATATTAACTTGTAAAAATAGCAGTGATATCATCATAGCCTGTGCAGAGAGCAGAGCTGTGGGAGGGACCCAGCAGGCTCCACCCACTACAGCACGCCTGCAGAAAATTACAGGAGGGGGCGGAGACAAGACCAGTCACCCTGCACAAGGAGAGAGATCAGCAGTGAGCGGTCTGCATTACAGGAAGCTCCTGCCGGGAGGGAAAGTTTCACACTCTATTTCTGCACAGATCAGAAAGAAATACAAAAAGGACACCTAGGGGGAGATTTACTAAAACTGGTACACACAGAAACTGGTGCAGTTGTTTATGGTAGCCAATAAGCTTCTAACTTCAGCTTGTTCAATTAAGCTTTGACAATAAACATCTTGTATTTAGACAATATTCGCTTACCCCCGAGCTTTACCAATGTATTAGAATTCCTCTCACACAATACCGGCCATCTATGAAATATGGGTTAAGTAGCTTTCCAATAAGCTCATTTTCTTTATTAGGATATTATCCATTCATAAAAGCTGTACTATAGCTTCCATGAATGAAAAGTGATCTATGAATGGAGGAAGCAGACTTTTCATTCATCCTCCATTCATAGATTCTTTTTCATTCATGCACACTGGAGCTTCAGCTTCTATGAATGGAGAAGGGGGCAGAAGGGGGGGGGGGGTAAGGTCTGAACTCTTGATGAGGACCTGTCTTAGGTCCAGTATTAGCTGGTATTAACCCCCGCAGCCATAATAGCCCAATGCTGCGGGGGTTAATAGGAGGGGGGCTGGGGACTTTAGAATTTCACAATGAGAGCCAGCATCAGTGCATGGGACACTTTGCAGTAAATGTAAGTAAAGTCCCTTGTGCTGATTTTTTAAATGTTTTCCTTAATAACTTCCCGACCGTGCTATAGCCAAAAGATGGCTACAGCACTGTCGCTCAGTTCTGGGAAGCCGTCCATGGGCGTCCTCCCAGAACCCTGCCCTCTGCGGGCCTCCTGTGGCGTGCCCATCAATGCCGCCTATCAGTGCTGCCTTCCAGTGCCTCTACATCAGTGCAGCCTATCAGTGCTGCCTACCAGTGCCACCACATCAGTGCAGCCTACCAGTGCCTCCATACAGTGCCCACCAGTGCAGCCTATCAGTGCTGCCTACCAGTGCCTCCACATAAGTGCCCATCAGTGCAGCCTATCAGTGCCCATAAGTGCAGCCTCATCAGCGCACATCAGTGAAGAAGAAAAATTACTTATTTGCTAAATTTTATAACAGAAACTAAGAAAAACATTTATTTTATTTTTTAATTCAGTATTTTTTCATTTGTTTAGCAAAAAAAAAGCCAGTGGTGATTAAATACAACCAAAAGAAAGCTCTATTTGTGTGAACAAAATGATAAAAATTTACTTTGTGTACCGTGTTGCATGACTGCGTAATTGTCATTCAAAGTGTGACAACGCTGAAAGCTGAAATTTGGCCTGGGCAGGAAGGGGGTGAAAGTACCCAGTGGTTAAATTTAGGCTTTCAAGCATGATAAATAGATAAATAAATAATAAACTACTGTATAAACTGCTAAAGTGAATAGTGGCGTTGTAAATTAATAACTAAATAACATTGAGTAATGAAAGTATCACCCAGAGACAAGTGTACAGCCACGTTTCTTAATCACGACTTACTCATGGGTTTCCCATGAGTAAGTCATGATGATGAAACGCGTCAAGACGTAGCTGTATGGCAACCATTAGTGACATCAGACGCAATACCGTAAGTGACGTTCCAGTGCTGCCATATTGAATCTGCTTTCAATGCATTGTGAATCTTTATTGATTTATCACTGTCACATTTAAGGACTTATTCAGTCAATGGACTTTTGTTTTTATTTATTTCCTTATCACTTGTCACTGGGTGATTCTTTTATTATTCAATGTTATTTAGTTATTCATTTACAGTGCCACTATTCACTTTAGCATTTATAGTAGTTTATTATTTATTTATATAAGTGGCAGCGTTATCATTTAACCTTAGTGTTTTACTTATCCTGGCACAGTGGGGGGATCTTCAGTGTGGGTGGATGAAACTTTGGACCCTTTGATTTTATTTAAAGTATGAAACCTTAACAGAAAGAAACCATTCCACCTCAGTTAATCAGGATTAGTCATTGCCATTAAAGCTAAACTTCAAGCAGTTGGCAGGTAAAAGCGATCTCACGTGTACAGTATATGCAGCCTATTGCATTAGGGTGCACCCCAAATCTCAAACACACATGCCTTTCTCTGCAGACTCAGCTGCATTGGACAGTAAATGAATGGGAAGTGTTCTTTGTTGAGCGGCTTCTGTTACCTGTAGTTCTTCAGCGATAGGCCCAGGGCAGGACTGGCAGCGTATTCAGTCTCTTGTCTCGGCCACTGCATGCCACGCACCTGTGGGAGGAGCCAACGCTGCGCCGGCCGGATCGGCATAGGCACATTTACACAGGCAGAGGCAGGCTGAGGAAGCAGCCAATCACGGAACAGCCGGGTCACAGTGTTTAAGCAGAGGCCCGAGCAGCAGAGCCAATCCGATGCTCGGGCCGGGGGTGAGGAGGGAGGGACGGATAGTCGGAAAAGACTGAGAGCAGCCCCAGCCCCCAGGCCAGCAGCAGTCTGCAGACTTAGAAAAAAAGTCCACGGTTGCCGCGGAGGCGGTCGTGGCGGCCATTGCAACACAGGGGGCAAGTGTGTCTTCACTCTGACTTCCAGGGGGGGGCAATTGACCCCCCTTGCCCTATGGAGCGGATGCCTATGACTAGCCCCTTCCCCTGCTCTCCTTCCTGAAACATCCCCCAGGGCATCTGGGGGGAGAGGAGAAGAGGGAAGCCAGCAGCACTGCAGGGGGTGCAACACAGTGGGAAGCCTGGGCAGTAGGGGAAATTAGCACCACACAGAGTAATTAGGGTGTGCCCAGGCACACCCCCTGCGCACGCCTATGAGTATATGTAATCTGTGAAATTAGCTAATGGATTTGTATCTCTGTCCATCAAGTCTTGAGATTTACATCATGTCACTTAACATGGTCTGCTTTCTCCTCCTATCAGGATTTACCTTGCTAGCACATGAGCATTGCTGTAAAACTGATTGGCTCCCTCAGGTGTTTCTCCCTCTTCTAGTCTGAGCTCTGCTTTACAGGGGATTGCTAGAGGCAAATACCAAATCAATGTCAGGTGCTTACCCTGTTATGATTTTACAAATGCACTGTAATGATATATTCATAAATATAAGGCTGCATTAATGTGTGTCTTTCATATCTGCCTGGAGTTATGCTTTAACACTGATGCTTCAAGCTGAACTCCAGGCAAATAGCTGAATGCACAGCTGAAAAACATATATGGAAGCTGCTTTACAGCTGTTTTTATATTTCTGTCCATCCACTCAGAAGATTTGCACAGCCCTGCTGGACACAAGTGCTGGATTAGTGACCTGGCTTTCTTCTACTGCAGTTAGCAAAATAGACAGGGCATCTCCCTACCTCCAGCCTGTGATTGGAGAGTGAAAGAACATCAGAAGACTGAGAAACTCATCCTTTCACTCTCTTACCCTGCCAGCTTGTTCTTTTTCACTTATTTTGCATGTAGCACACCAGCTTGGATACAAGTGCTGCTCTACAAAGGATTACATGAGGCACCAGGTATCAAGTCAAATTCAGGGACTAAGCCCTGGTTCACACTGGTGTGTTTTGACATGCGATTTGGCATGCCAAATCGCATGTCAAAACGCCAGTATTTGCCGCAAATTGCCGGCAATGGAACCGTCCTAATCGGTGCGACGCCGAATATGCGGCGCTGCACCGTTTTCAAAAAGTCGTTTCTGTACTACTTTTTGCGATTTCGGGCCGCGATTTACATTGACATCTGTACAGAAACCTGCACAGATGTCCCTGTATTTGTAGCCGAAATCGGAACTGACAGGCAGGAGTGAAATCGTGCGAGTTCAGCTGAACTCGCACGGCTTCACTCCTGCAGCCCAGTGTGAACCTGGGCTAAAGCCTCGTACACACGGCCGGTTTTCGCATCGGGAAAACTGCAAGGAGAGCTTTTGGCCGGGAATCCCGGCCGTGTGTATGCTCCTTCGCAGTTTTTCCGACGGGAAAACTGCCAAAAACCGCCGGACAAAAAAAGAGAACCTGCTCTCTTTTTTCCCGCCGGCGTTTTTTGGCAGTTTTCCTATGGGAAAAACTGCGATGGAGCATACACACGGCCGGGATTCCCAGCCAAAGCTCCATCGCAGTTTTCCTGTCGGGAAAACCTCTTGTGTATAGGGAGAAAGACTGACCGAGCAGGTTCTCGGCTTTCCCCTCTGGATTTCCGACTGGAACTTTTCCTGTCGGAAATCCCACACGTGTGTACGGGGCATTACACTAGTTGCATAAAAAAAATACAACCCCAATTCCTCCCCAAAAATTATGCATTTTACACCGCATGCAAATATTTTTGGAATTGGGGTTGTACATTTAGGGCCCATTTACACCATAAAGTGTGCATTAGGCGCACGTAAATGCATGAGTGTTGACTTGCATGCTGTATTGCATTGCATTTTAAAATGTGCTGCAATACTTGTAATTAAAAAAAAATCTACTGCTTTGACTTTGCATTTATGCGCGTCGCGGTGCGCTTACAAGTGTTTACACACATTGCATTGTACTGAAAAATTAGGGCATGCTCTACTTTTTTTTAGTAATGGGCAGCACAAAGCACTGGTGTGAACTTCTTCAACTGAAATATATTGATTTTACAATGTATATGCACTGACATGTGTTGATTACTGTGAATGAACCCTCAGTGATTTATTAATGCATATATAAGGCCCTTTTCACAATAGCAGCAGTGTTTACCAACCCCCTCCCCCCGAAGTGATGCAGGAGTTCAGGAAGCGATATGGCCACTTCTTGAGGACTGATTTTTGTTTCTGAACGGTTACTTTGCATTGCGGGACCACACTGCAACTACACACCAAGCAGCTGGCTCATAGTTGCAGTGTGGTCCCATTCACTTACATGGGAAATTTTACAGGAGGTACTGCCTGTCAAACTCTGCATGTAAAGTTAAAATTGCTGCAATGCAAAGCATCGCAGGCATGACAATGTGTATTTGCATGAGCAGCACCAAGTCTGCTTGTAGGTTAGAGTGACCAGACATCCCCGGTTTCCGGGGACAGTCCCCGGATTGAGGACACTGTCCCCGGACCAAGTCTGTCCCCAGTTTTGTCCCCGGATTGGATTTGAACAGGGGCTGGGGCAATTTCAAAGACAGTCAGTGCAGAAGAAAAAAAAATAATTCTGAATTACACACCCCCGCTCCGCTGCTCCTACTAGGTTAGAGAGGGTGTATTTTTTTCCCATTATCTGTGACCCTTTCTCATGATCATGTGCTGGTCAGAGTGGAGGGAATATTTCGGGTGCATGCCCATTCAGCTCTGCTCGCATGTTCTGCCTTGGCTCAAGTCCCAGCCAACCACCTGCCTGCTTATCACCTTGCCTTCTTTGGTGAAGTGATCTTCCTCCGCTCTCCACCCAGTAGTAGCCGGAGCCCAGAGAGTGAGACTTGAGAGGCTATGAGGCGGGCGGCGGCGGCTACGTCGCTGATTGCCACCATTACTAGTAAAAAAAAGAAATATGTCCCCAGATTTCATTTTAAAAATCTGGTCACCTTATTGTAGGTGGGTGGAGGTAAAAATGCAGATCAACTACCTTATTTTAGGATCCCCTGGCTGTCTGTATGAAAGAAGCCTAAAGCTGGCCATCAGGGATGAGCCGAACACCCCCCTGTTCGGTTCGCACCAGAACCTGCGAACAGACAGAATGTTTGCGCGAACTTTAGAACCCTATTAAATACAATGGACTCGAACGTTCGAAATCTAAAGTGCTAATTATAAAGGCTAATGTAGCGTTACCCTCAACTAAGAGGGCCGCAGATTTGGTCTGGGCCCTGAGTACAGCTCCGCCAACCCCCGGCAATCTACTCGACCCTTTCTGGCACAGTTAGTTTAGGGGTATACACATTTAATACTTATACTTTATGAGAGACTCAGACACGGAGTAGTTATAAAGGAATAACAGATTTTACTTTCAGCTATGCAAAGGGAATGAACAGTGATAACAACTTGACCATTAGAATATTCACAGAGCCCTGCAATATTACAATATCAGTCACACTACACCATGGAGGAGGGGGGGGCGGTGGATAAGGAGACGCCACGTCGGGCGACTGTTAACTAGACGCCATGTGGCGCAATAACTAAACTAGGTCCCTAATGAATCAGGCCTGATTCCTAACTCTAGAACTCAGTCCTGTATGAATGATGGATTCTTCACCGGCATCTGTAGAGGTGGTGCACTTAAGAATAAACAACAATTGTAATCCAGGAAAGGGGAAAGTTGATAACTGACAACACTTCACTGGAGATCCTCTGGATCAGTCCTGCTGTGGATCTCCAGTGAGAGTCTTTAACATGAGGTAGTAGGCCTCGGCAGTTTATAGGCACAGTACTAGCGAACAGGTTAGGGAATGAGCTTACGCTCGCTCACCCGCCGGACACGATCTCCGTCCGGGACTTCCACCGGCTGTGACTTCACTCGCCCACAGCGGTTGCTGCGATCGGGTCCCCGATCCAATCCAGGCTGTAAGTAGAGATGTCGGATGCCACCCAGGCTCGCAGTGGGGTGGAAGGCTCTTTGGTCGGCTGCGGAAGGCCCCAGGCTTCAGGCCTTACCCAGCACAGGTCCGCACAGGTGTATCAGTCTCTGCCGTCCCGTGTCCAAAGAGGCCAAGCCAGGCCTCGCCCCTTCCTTATATATCCCCACCCATGAGTCTCTGGGGCAGAAGCAAAACATCCTGGGAACCAGTGGGGTTCTGGGAACAGTAGTTCGAGAGCATTTAAAGGAACCCTGCTACACACTCCCCCCACTTAAACTCTTTGGTCCCCAAAGATAAACTTCAACAAATACTGTTTACCATTTTGGACAGTGTCGAGTATGATGTTGGCATAGGGAATTCCCACCAAAACTCTGGGATGGAACTCTCTTGCCCACAGGTCACACTATCATGAGTGGCCTGCCTAACTGTGCCAGAGAGTGAGCTGGGGTTGCCCTCCACCAAATGGACAGCAGAGGGATCAGGTTGCTCAACACTTCTCCTAGCCGTTACAACAGAGTCCTCTGAGCTCGTCCCCATTTGGGGGTAAGTTAGTTTCTTGGGAGGCCTGATGACTCTGCGAGCCCTCTGCTCTCTTGGTGCTTCTGACTCTGGCACCACAGGCTCTTCTTCAGGAGTAAGTTCAGGTAACATTGCTGGTTCTGGAACCTCTGATTCAGAAGTCGACTGACGTATGGAATCTCTAGAGTCCTCCTCTGCGCAATTGTCAGGAACATCTTCCCAGTAATCAGCTGAGGGACTGAAGGGTATGAATTCAGTAGCCTCCGGATTCAGCATTGCATCTGGGGTATCCCCTCCATTTGGGAGATCTATGGTGGACGTTCCCAGAGTCGAGGGAGGCCACAGCCAGTCCAGTTCTCCACCTTCATCTGTACTCAATTGAGAGGCCTCCCCATCTTCAGCTCGAGAGGTCTGGGACCGAGTGCTCGGCCTAGGAGTATCCAGGATAGAGGCCGGTTCAGGGGAGTCTCTCACGGGAGGTATTCTGACTGCCTCAGCAAGTGGGAGCAGGTGGTTTCGATGCCACGTCTTCAGTGGACCCACCTTTCCTTCTGGCTTTAGTTTGTAGACAGGCAAACCGGGCAACTTCCTACAGACAGCATAGGGCTCAGATCTCCATCTGTCGGCAAGCTTGTGTTTTCCAGGGACTCCCAGATTGCGTAGCAGTACTCGGTCCCCGGGCTGCAGATCTTGCACTCGAACCTTCAGATCGAAATTTCTCTTGTTGCGGGCTCCCCTTTGATCCGAAGCCGCCTGGGCTTGTTCATAGGCCACCTGCAAGCTACGTCTAAGTCTGTCCACGTATCCCTTGTGGGATGTAGCTGAGGTATTGTCTAAAGAAGTGCCAAAGGCCAGGTCCACGGGTAGCCTTGCTTCTCTCCCAAACATAAGTCGATAAGGGGAGTAGCCAGTGGCGTCACTTGTGGTACAGTTATAGGCATGTACTAGGGCTGATATGTGTTGACTCCAGTGTTGCTTCTTCTCTGTTTCTAAGGTTCCCAACATGTTGAGCAGGGTCCGGTTAAATCTCTCTGGCTGAGCATCTCCTTGTGGGTGGTAAGGCGTGGTTCTGGTCTTCTTTATTCCCAATGAATCCAAAAGTCTTTGGATCAACCGACTCTCAAAGTCCCTTCCTTGTTCTGAGTGAAGTCTCTGTGGTAGTCCGTAATGGACAAAATACTTCTCCATAAGTATCTTGGCCACGGTGGATGCCTTCTGGTCTTTGGTTGGGAAAGCTTGAGCATAGCGGGTGAAATGGTCGGTTATTACCAGAACATTCCCCAATCCACTCAGGTCGGGTTCGAGGCAGAGAAAGTCAATGCATACCAGATCCATTGGGCCTTGACTCTGTAAGTGGCCCATTGGGGCAGCTTGATGGGGTAGGGTCTTTCTCTGAATGCATTGTGCACAGGAATGGCAATACTCCTCTACTTCTGCCCTCATGCAGGGCCAATAGAACCGATTTCTGACAAGCTGAAAGGTCCTTTCTGCCCCTAGGTGACCATGATGGTCATGCAGGGCAATTAGTACAGTCTCTCGGTGCTTCTCTGGAAGGAATAACTGCCACTTATCTTCTGAGTCATCAGAGGGGCCCCTTCGGTAGACCACTCCCTGATGTACCTGCAGCCTGTCCAATTCCTTCCTCAACAGGCGAGCCTCCTTTGAGGGGTGATGTAGGAGTTTGTTGGGATCCTGATTCTCCAGGGCTTCGAGGACCAATCTCCCCATGGGGTCTTCCAATTGGTCACACCTCAACTCCTTCTTGGACAGTCTCGGTAGGTTGTCTTCCTCCAGTTGAGTTACTCCATAATAACGTTTGGGGACTCCTACCATGGTAACCCCTATTTCTTCTGCTCTGGAGCCTCCTCTGGCTTGGAATTCAGCCCCTTGACAAAGGGCCCGCACCCCGTCCGGTGCCACTTGGGTCCAATCTTCCCAGTCATTTGTCGTGGCATGAGACCTCCGGGACAGGGCATCTGCATCCCTATTTCCAGCTCCTGGTCTGTACTTCAGACTGAAGTTGAATCCAGACAATGCGGCCAACCACCTGTGTCCGGTGGCATCTAGTTTTGCGGTGGTGAAGAGGTAGGTCAGGGGGTTGTTGTCTGTCTTCACAGTAAACTCTGCCCCATACAGGTAGTCTTTTAGCTTGTCTACTACCGCCCATTTGAGGGCCAGGAATTCCAGCTTATGAGTGGGGTAATTATTTTCTGAGGGGGTCAGGCTCCTGCTCACATAGGCCACTGGTCGCAGTTGTCCTTCATGTTCTTGGTAGAGCACACCGCCTAGACCCTCATGGCTGGCATCCACATGTAATTCATAAGGTCTGGTAGGGTCGGCGTAGGCCAGGACTGGGGCAGTGGTTAAGCTCCTCTTCAGGGCCTGAAAGGCCTCTTCACACCTTGGGTTCCACTGATCTTGGACTGACTCACCAGGCCTCCTGGGCCCTGAGTCATCCTCTTCCCCTTCTGCCTTTAGCAATTCATTCAACGGGCGGGCAATCCGAGCAAACCCCTCCACAAACCTCCTATAATAGGAGCAGAACCCCAGGAAGGATCTGAGCTCTGTTACTGTGGTGGGTCGTGGCCAGGAAGTGACTGCTTCCAACTTCTCAGGATCTGTGGCCACCCCTTCTTCAGACACTATGTGCCCCAGATAGTTCACAGAAGACTGGTAGAACCGACACTTCTCGGGGGAAAGCTTAAGTCCCTCTTCGCTGAGTCTTCTCAATACTTTCTCCAGCCTGGCTTCATGTTCTTCCAAGGTTCTCCCGAAGACAATGACATCGTCCAAGTACACAAGGACTTCTATAAGATTCATGTCTCCAACAGTCTTCTCCATAAGGCGTTGAAAGGTAGCAGGAGCTCCAGACAGACCCTGAGGCATCCTATTGAATTCGAAGAATCCCACCGGGGTTATGAAGGCTGTCTTCTCCCTGTCTTCTGGGTGCATAGGGATTTGATAGTACCCACTCTTGAGGTCCATCACACTGAACCATTTGGCTCCAGACAAACTTTGTAAGGCATCTTCTATCCTTGGCGTGGTGTATTGGTCAGGGATGGTTCTCCTGTTGAGAGTCCTGTAATCGATATAAAGCCTCAACGATCCATTCTTCTTTCTGACCACCACGATTGGGGAGGCATAGGGGCTTCTAGACTCCCGGATCACACCAGTCTTCTTTAGTTCTACAAGTTGTTCCCTCAGATCCTCCAGATCTGCCAGGGGGACCCGCCTGACCCTCTCTCGGAAGGGCTTATCTTCTTGGAGGTGGATCCGATGGGTGGCACTTCTTGCACACCCCACATCGAATTCATCTTCGGAAAAGATCTTCTCCCACCTGGTCAGCTGGGCCTTGGCTCTTTCTTTCCAAGCCCTGGGAAGGTTCGGGTTTTCCACGGACAGCTTCTCCCAAACATCTCCTCCGTCACCCGTCCCTTTGACTTCGGACCAAGTGACCGGGGCAGCAGGGCTCATCTGACCCAGCAACACTCTGGCAGGAATCTCCATGGGCCCTCCCGTAGTGTTCCTAACACTCACCGGAACTTTGCCATGGGCCTTCTTCAGGGCCTTGAACAGAATCACTTCTGGTATCACTTCCAGGCCTGAGGACTCTTCCCTTGGGTAGGATGCCAGCATGACAAAGGGGCCAGGTTGTTCCCACGTAAGCTTCACAGTGGCCCTAAGACAGGTTACTTCTCCGGGCTGTAGCACTACTCCTTCTCTGCCAAGTCTCCACACCTTCCCTATCCCCTCTCCCGGGGTCTTCTGCTCTAAGACCAGTCGTTGGTAGGCCGTCTTTAGCATGGGATGGATTTTGGTGGCTGAATGGTTTCTCTCTTTCACTAGAGGGGTCAGGAGTCTCCTGACTAGATCCGTGTTTGTCCCAATGATCAGGGAAATCTTGCTGGCTCCAGGCGGCCGAGGACACACAACTGCCAGGGTGTCAAACACTTCAGCCTTCCCAGCCACGGATGGGTCGAAAGTCATCTTTATGGGCAGGTACCAATCGTAAGGGAAACTCTGGGTTCCAAGTCCCCATATCTCTAGCTCTTCTATCTTCTGGATAGGCAGATGACTCAAGTGCCTATCATAGAAGTCCCTGTATAGTAAAGTCACCTTTGCTCCGGTGTCCAGAAGAGCTTTAGTATAGACTCCTTCCACTTGAATGGGCACAGTAGGAGACGGACCCACCAGTTCCTTTGGGTATGGCCGGACTGGGGTCACCTTCTTCTTTGGGCTTTTCCTTGCCCTGCTCCTTTTGGACTTTAATTTTTCCTGAGCCTGGCATGCATTGACCTTCTCCCTCTCAATGGGGGCACAAACCCGCTGAGGGATGTTATTGTTCCTCTTAGGTGGATGTTCCTTCTTTGGGGTGCTGTATTTCCACTGAGGGGTCTTGCCCCCTCCCTCTGAGGCATATCTTGGTGGGGGGGTACTATATCTCCTCCTAGGAGTTTTGTCTCCTCCATTCTTGGCCTTTTTATTCAGTTTGGAGCGCACTGAAGATGATGGGCACCCGGTTGACTCCTTCACCGGGGCCCTTTGGAGTTTCCCGCCGGCTTGCAATTATCTGTTCTCTTCTTCTTTGGGCTGGAGCATACGTTAGCAAAGTGGCCACTCCCTCCGCAGTTATAGCAAATCACCTCTTCTCGGTCCTGTAGGGAGGCCGGTGCTGAGGTGTTCGGGAACAACTCCTTTCTTGGGCTTGGTTTCTCTGGTCTTCTCTGATCTTTCTTAATCAAAGAGGTCAGCATCTCCAACACTTGGGCCATTTGCGATTTCAAAGTGTCAACCTCCGCATCTCTTTCCGGACTCTTGACCGAATGGACCAACACTGGTACAGGTGTGACATTCGCCTTGGCCACCTGCTGATCTTCCTGCAGCGCCTTTTCGTCCCTAATAATTTTTATTAGATCAGAGTAGGTTAGTGACATTCCTCCTCCTGAGGTTTTCAGGTGCAGCCAGACCGGGTCTGAGCGCCGCGCTCCCCTCATGATCTGCTTCATGCGTGCTTCATCTGCATCTTTGGGCAGCATTCCCTTCTTCAGTACAATCTTGCATAACTGCCTGTTCAGCCTTCTAACATATTCTGACAGTTTCTCATTCGGCTGCTGGAGAGTGTGTTCAAATTGATAGATCATCTCTGACACCTTCTCCAGCTGACCAAACTCTTCCTGCAGCATGGCCAGGCAATCTTGAGCTGTACAGTTTTCATTTCCAAACCGGAAGCTCTTCACCGCTTCTGCCGCGGCACCTTTCAGACTTTCCAAGACTCGCTGTCTCTTCTGTGCCTCAGGCACCTCCCATGCCTCTACTGCCTGCAATGCCTGTTCCACCCAAGTGTCAAAATCTTCCTCCCCCGCAGGGACGGGAAGCTTCCCCGAGAATGCCTTTAGTCTCCGGTAGCTAGTCTCGACGTGCACCGTACTTGCCTTCTGACAGTTTGTTAGTAGGTCCCCTAATGCCTTTATCAGTTCGGGTGATATGGCCGTGGCAGGTGCAGGCGTCACCGGAGGTGTCGCTCCATCTCTCCTCTCTGGTGAGGTACAGGCCGCAGTCCGCGGTGGTCCCGTTAGGGGTGGCTCCTTCTTAATAGCATGCGCCAGACTATAAGATCTGTTATCCGACGTCTGCGTATATTTGCGCTTGCAAACTTCTGGCTTCCCATCTGAATACTCCACTAGTGCATACTGGTGTGAGGTGTCTGGGTCTAACTTTGTTCCCATCACCCACGGTGTACCATCTGGGGTCACTGACTTCATTAATCCTTCCACCGTCTCGGTCGACCATTCCTGACCGGGCATGTTAATGACCGCTGACTGGCTTGGATCTGTCTTAGCTACTCCACACCACGTTCTGATGTCTTTCGGGTCCATGCCGGTACCTCTTGGCGGGTTTTCTGCTCTATCAGGATCCCGGACGAGAACCCCCACGTGTAGCGTTACCCTCAACTAAGAGGGCCGCAGATTTGGTCTGGGCCCTGAGTACAGCTCCGCCAACCCCCGGCAATCTACTCGACCCTTTCTGGCACAGTTAGTTTAGGGGTATACACATTTAATACTTATACTTTATGAGAGACTCAGACACGGAGTAGTTATAAAGGAATAACAGATTTTACTTTCAGCTATGCAAAGGGAATGAACAGTGATAACAACTTGACCATTAGAATATTCACAGAGCCCTGCAATATTACAATATCAGTCACACTACACCATGGAGGAGGGGGGGTGGATAAGGAGACGCCACGTGGGGCGACTGTTAACTAGACGCCCTGTGGCTCAATAACCAAACTAGGTCCCTAATGAATCAGGCCTGATTCCTAACTCTAGAACTCAGTCCTGTATGAATGATGGATTCTTCACCGGCATCTGTAGAGGTGGTGCACTTAAGAATAAACAACAATTGTAATCCAGGAAAGGGGAAAGTTGATAACTGACAACACTTCACTGGAGATCCTCTGGATCAGTCCTGCTGTGGATCTCCAGTGAGAGTCTTTACCATGAGGTAGTAGGCCTTGGCAGTTTATAGGCACAGTACTAGCGAACAGGTTAGGGAATGAGCTTACGCTCGCTCACCCGCCGGACACGATCTCCGTCTGGGACTTCCACCGGCTGTGACTTCACTCGCCCACAGCGGTTGCTGCGATCGGGTCCCCGATCCAATCCAGGCTGTAAGTAGAGATGTCGGATGCCACCCAGGCTCGCAGTGGGGTGGAAGGCTCTTTGGTCGGCTGCGGAAGGCCCCAGGCTTCAGGCCTTACCCAGCACAGGTCCGCACAGGTGTATCAGTCTCTGCCGTCCCGTGTCCAAAGAGGCCGAGCCAGGCCTCGCCCCTTCCTTATATATCCCCACCCATGAGTCTCTGGGGCAGAAGCAAAACATCCTGGGAACCAGTGGGGTTCTGGGAACAGTAGTTCGAGAGCATTTAAAGGAACCCCGCTACACTAATATGCAAGTTATTGTCCTAAAAAGTGTTTGGGGACCTGGGTCCTGCCCCAGGGGACATGTATCAATGCAAAAAAAGGTTTAAAAAATAGGCGTTTTTACGGGAGCGGTGATTTTAATAATGCTTAAAATGAAAAAATAAAAGTGAAATATTCCTTTAAATTTCGTACCTGGGGGGTGTGTATGATATGCATGTAAAGTGGTGCATGTTTCCCGTGCTTAGAACTGTCCCTGAACAAAGTGTCATTTTTGAAGGAAAAAAAGTCATTTAAAACTCACTCGCGGCTATTAATGAATTGTCGGCTCCCGGCAATACATACAAAAGTCATTGATAAAAAAAGCGTGGGGGTTCCCCCAAATTCAATTACCAGGCCCTTTAGGTCTGGAATGGATATTAAGGGGAACCCCGCCGCAAATTTAAAAAAAAATGGCGTGGGGTGCCCCCTAAATATCCATACCAGGCCCTTGAGATCTGGCATGGATTTTAAGGGAAACTCCACCCCAAATTTTTAAAAAAATGGCGTGGAGTCCCCCCAAAAATCTATACCAGACCCTTATCCGAGCACGTAACCTGGCCGGCCGCAGGGGAAGAGGGGGGACGAGAGAGCGGCCCCCCTCCCTCCTGAACCGTACCAGGCCACATGCCCTCAACATGGGGAGGATGTCCCCATGTTGATGGGGACAAGGGCCTCATCCCCACAACCCTTGCCCGGTGGTTGTGGGGGTCTGCGGGTGGGGGGCTTATCGGAATCTGGAAGACCCCTTTAACAAAGGGGACCCCCAGATCCCGCCCCCCCTATGTGAATTGGTAAGGGGTACATTGTACCCCTACCATTTCACGAAGAAAGCGTAAAAAAAAAAAAAAAAAAAACACACAAACACCTTGAAAAAGTCCTTTATTAAAAAAATAAAAAAATAAACATTCCAGCGATGAAATCCAGTGTCCCGCGGCGATCCGATGTCCAGCGCTGTCCGTCATTGGTTTTGCCTGAGCGGACCTGATGGGGAACTTCCTCCTCAGTGTTTTAAATGTATAGACCCGCCCCTTCTAAAGTTCCCCATCAGGTCCGCTCAGCGGACCAGATGCGGAACATGAGAAGGGGCGGGTCTATACATGTATTACCAAAGTGAGAGAAGTTCCCCATCAGGTCCGCCCCCTCGGTATGTCGGACCCGCCTACGTCATTGGCTTGAGCGGGGAACTTCCTTCACTGTGTAATTTAAATTCACACAGTGAAGGAAGTTCCCCGCTCAAGCCAACGACGTAGGCGGGTCCGACATACCGAGGGGGCGGACCTGATGGGGAACTTCTCTCACTTTGGTAATACATGTATAGACCCGCCCCTTCTCATGTTCCGCATCTGGTCCACTGAGCGGACCTGATGGGGAACTTTAGAAGGGGCGGGTCTATACATTTAAAACACTGATGCCGCGTACACACGGCCGTTTTTCTCGTCGAGAAAAACAAAATTTTTCCCATTCGACGAGAAAAACGATCGTCTGTGGGCTTTCTGCCGTTTTTTTCGACGAGAAAAACGGCATTAAAAACGACGATAAAAATTAGAACATGTTCTAATTTTTCTCGTCGTTTTTTTTCGACATGTTTTCCGCGGCAGTGTTTCCCATAGGGAAACACTGCCGCGGAGCCCACACATGGTCGTTTTTTTCGACCAAAAAAATGACATTTAAAACGGCCGTGTGTGGGGGGAACAAGCTGTTCCTCGTTTTTAACGTCGATTTTCTCGACGGTGTTTTCACCGTCGAAAAAATCGATCGTGTGTACGCGGCATAAGAAGAAAGTTCCCCATCAGGTCCGCTCAGGCAAAACCAATGACAGACAGCGCTGGACATCGGATCCCCGCGGGACACTGGATTTCATCGCTGGAATGTTTTTTTGTTTTTTTTTCAAATAAAGGACTTTTTCAAGGTGTTTGTGTGGTTTTTTTTTTACATTTTTTTACGCTTTCTTCGTGAAATGGTAGGGGTACAATGTACCCCTTACCAATTCACATAGGGGAGGTGCCGGTGTCCTGGGGGTCCCCTTTGTTAAAGGGGTCTTCCAGATTCCGATAAGCCCCCTGCCCGCAGACCCCCACAACCACTACAGGGCAAGGGTTGTGGGAATGAGGCCCTTGTCCCCATCAACATGGGGACATCCTCCCCATGTTGAGGGCATGTGGCCTGGTACGGTTCAGGAGGGAGGGGGGCCGCTCTCTCGTCCCCCCCCTCTTCCCCTGCGGCCGGCCAGGTTACGTGCTCGGATAAGGGTCTGGTATCGATTTTTGGGGGGACTCCACGCCATTTTTTTTTAAATTTGGGGTGGAGTTTCCCTTAAAATCCATGCCAGATCTCAAGGGCCTGGTATGGATATTTAGGGGGAACCCCACGCCATTTTTTTTTAAATTTGCGGCGGGGTTCCCCTTAATATCCATTCCAGACCTAAAGGGCCTGGTAATTGAATTTGGGGGAACCCCCATGCTTTTTTTTTTTTTTTTTATCAATGACTTTTGTATGTATTGCCGGGAGCCGACAATTCATTAATAGCCGCGAGTGAGTTTTAAATGACTTTTTTTCCTTCAAAAATGACACTTTGTGCAGGGACAGTTCTAAGCACGGGAAACATGCGCCACTTTACATGCATATCATACACACCCCCCCCAGGTACGAAATTTAAAGGAATATTTCACTTTTATTGTTTCACTTTAAGCATTATTAAAATCACGCTCCCGAAAAAACGGCCGTTTTTAAAAAATAAAATTGCATTGATACATGTCCCCTGTGGCAGGACCCGGGTCCCCAAACACTTTTTATGACAATAACTTGCATATTAGGCTTTATAATTAGCACTTTAGATTTCTCCCATAGACTTTTCGAATTTGCCGCGAACACCCCAATTTGTTCGCTGTTCGGCGAACAGGCGAACAGGCAATGTTCGAGTCAAACATGAGTTGGACTCGAACTCGAAGCTCATCCCTACTGGCCATAGACTAAAATCCGGTCAGTTTAGCAGTGACTGGCCATATTTCAATCAGTGTGTGGCCATCCCTGCTCAACAGGAGTCAATCCTTTGATTGTCCCAGCTGGGGGGATTCGTCCATCGACCTTGGCTGTGTGGATACAGGTATCTATTATTTTTGGGGTTTATTTTTCATTTTGTTTCGATAGAAAAAAAATAATAATTCATCTACGACCACCATAACTGGGTCAGTTGTGTTTTTTTGTACATCTGCCTGGAGTTTAGCTTGAATTAGTCTTTGTGACTTCTCAAGCTTATTATTGACAAAACTGCACTTACTTTGAATTAAACAGGTGAGCAGGCACTTGCAAGCGCTTGACTTTCATGGCCCAGAAAGTACATTTTTCGCATTGCTGCTAAGCCTGGTTAAACCCGCAGCTGTCATCAGGTTTCTTTCTAGTGTGCAGGGCACATGACCCACATTGACAGCGATACAAGGCTTTTGATATAGAATGCTCAGATAAGTGTTTGAAAATGAAGCCTCGTACACACAAACGAGTTTCTCGGCAAAAACCAGCAAGAAACTTGCTGGCAGAGATTTCTTGCCGAGAAATTCGTTCGTGTGTATGGTTTCTCGTCAAGAAAAGCGACAAGAATCTCGACGAGAAAATAGAGAACCTGCTCTCAATTTTCTCGTTGAGATTCTCACCAGCCTGTTTCTCGACGAGAAAATTGTGTGTGTGTGTACACTTACCTTTTCGCCGGGAAGCCCGCGCATGCTCGAAATGACTTCGACGCATGCGCGGTAGCTTCCTAGGCATAGGTAGGGTGAAACAAAGATGGCGGCGACGGCATCGAATGTGACGAGCGCATGCTCGTCGTATTCGATGACGTCACCGCGTTCGCTCCATTCAAAGAACCGCGGGTTCTTTGAAAGGAGCGTGTGTACACTCGGCCGGGACAAGTTTCTTGTCCAAGAATCTCGTTGAAAAAAACGACATGTTTTTTTCGACGAGAATCTCGGCCGTGTGTACGAGGCTTCATAGTTTATCAATCCAGATTTGTCAGCTTTGACTTTTGTCAGGTATCTAGTCATCGTGACCTTTGCTAAACAACTTGATCTGCGTCACCTTTTACTGAACTAATAATGCGGCGTATAAAACTCTATATAGTTTGAAAAGTTTATATAGAATTACAGACCTTTTATGCAGCAACTTGTTATCTAGGACACTCTAAAAACCAGCGCTGAGCACTGACCTACATAACACAACTCTTTCATCTTGAAAAAAAGGAGCTCTGCTATGTTTTCCTAACCAGCATGTGTCTGCACCAAGTTTAGTCTGGAATAAGAACATCAGCATTGTTCTAGGAACTGGGGGAAATAAGTGGTACCTATTGTCTATAGCAACCAATCAGAGACTTGCTTTTATTTATCTATCCTGCACTGAATAAATGAAAGAAGAAAATGTAGAGTCCGACAAGTTGTTCTGAATTGTAAGTAAAAAAGTGTAGCGCTATCTTTGCGAACAAGTGTGTAAGATGAACCATAAACACCTATATGTGTAACATGTGAATAAACCATGTGATATATAAAAATCCAAAAAGAAAAGTCCAAAAAGAAAAAGAAGATGACTCTAAATCTTAATGAGGAATATATAGCTTATACTGTATATAGTCCATAGAAAAGGAATAATCCAAAATGAAGTGTCAAGCTTTCAACACAAAATGTAAACGTTCATGTGTAGAAAGGATGCCAAGGAACACCGCCACCAAGGATGAGTTGAGAGGAGGCTTACCAGAAATCTCAGACTTGGAGGGGCATATACCACCCAAGTCGAGATAAGCTTATTGGTTAATAAACCCGATGTAAACGGCTGGTCCTGGATCCGAGAAGATATATTCATAGATATGAACAGAGGTCCGGTATCCATATAACATGCGCATACCTCCCAACTTTCCCATTGTCCACTGCGGGACTTTAATTCAAATAATTTTCCCCCTCTCATCAAAGTTGTTGAGCGGGTGGGGGGGGTTGACACGGGACATTTAGTTTTTTTTGTAGGGACGGTGTTGGAGTTGTTAAGCGGGGGGTTTTCGTCGCGGGTCGCGGAAGTGCCGCCCGCCAAACTCACCTGCTTCTCGCTGCCGCTCTATGCGGGAAAACAGTGTCCCGCACGGGTACGCGGGAAGATGATGTCCCTGCGGGAGAAACCCGCAGAATCCATGCAGGTTGGGAGGTATGCATGCGTATTAAAATGAAAACATTTGCCTAGCGTGATACCGTATGGAAAGGGTTTTAATTAAAATTAGGTTAAAAAGTAAACACTCACAGCCTATGTCACATTTCAGATGGTCATAAATGCCTGTAAATACAGGTGTAGCGGGGTATTCCCCTTTATTACAGAGAGACTACATCTCCCAGTACATCTTGCAGCACCCAGGGTGCATTGCTCCGGAACAGAGACTGCTGGGGCAGACTTTATAAAGGGAAGGTGGAGTTTGTTCGGTCTCTTTTGGACACCCCCTCTCCTAGCAAGAGGATCTCTGTGCTGAACTGCTGTATGCACAAGGCCTGAAGCCTGGGCCTTGTGCTCTTTTCCAAAGAGCCCCTCTGCCAGCCTAGCAGAGCCTTAGAGACATCTTCTCCTCCTTGCTGCAGTACACCAGAAGGATTGAAGACTTGGATGTCGGTGGATTCCTGTTCCCAGACGAATCGGCGGAGGAAATGGACTTGGACTTGTCCGGGTGGTGAGAGCTGTTTAAAGACAGATACTTTATCTTTACTATTCGTTGGGATTACAAAGTTGTTCTCCAAGTGCACCACCGAAAGTTTGCTAGCGAATATTTTTTCACTGACCTTCCATTTAGATCACTAGACATTGCTGAGTGTTAGTCTACCCATGAGGGGAAGTAGCTGTAAAAGGGCAGCGCTAGAGTTGCATAGCAATACTTTATTATTCTGATTACTCTGTTTATCTTTATTACTGTTTATTGCAGGGATCTGCAACTTGTTATACTGTTGTTTATTACTTGCCCATTAGCCTCAGTAAAATATCTGGGTCAAGTACATTGGTGTCAGTTTCACCTACTTTAATAGAAGTTTTAAAGTATATCACTGTGTGTGTTTGCCATAGGACTGTGTCACCTAGCGTTGTGGTCACGCGGTCCTATCTCCCCTTACTAGCTGGGCCACGGGAGGTTAGAGCCGATTGCCAGGGGTTGACAGCGGTGCACTACAGGGCCCAAAACAAAACCAGCGGCTCTCTTAACTGGGGGTAGCGCTACACAGGTACTGAAACGATATGCGTAGATGAGTCCACCCGACTAGTTTCGACTAATAAGCCATCATCTGGGGTATGGACCCCATCCTCCACACATCGCTTATATAGGTAAAATGACCCCAAATTGAATGGAGATGGGTACAGCATTCTGGAAATCCCGTCAATTTCCGGTTTTGTAAACAAAAGTAATAGCCCAAATCTAACTCTTAAAATGAATTTATGAGGATTCAATAAATGAGTGGCACTAATCTGAGCATTAGGCAAAAATTAGTCACCCACAGCATGGTGATCTATAACCAAGCCTCACTCTGGAAGTAAAGATGCGGCGTCATTTCCGCCGTTGCGTCACTTCCTGCTCATTGAATCACTGAGGAGACTGGATCTGCATCCAAGCCTCGTTATGAAAACGAGGCGTGAATACCCTACCTCCAAAAAGGGAGCGTAAAGCCACGCCTCACTAGGAAAGCGTGGCATCAATGATCCATCCATGATACCTCTCCCAGTGACAAAGCCGGATAGTAAACGGCAAAGTTGATTGGTAAAATGCCCGCACCAAGCAGTATTAAAATATGCTAAAAAAGGTGGGGCTAAGTGACTTATGCTTAGACAATTCTTTTAACAGTGCCCATACCAATTCAAACATGGGGTGATTGATTACCATGATTACATATAAATTATAAAATATAAAAAATATTTTAATAAAAAAGAAAGAAGAATTATACGATTGCCAGAAACAGCCTATGTGTATTATACGGCTGATCTATGCAAACGTTAATATATTTAACCCCTTCGCGCCCAGCATACGAGAATACACGGCCACAATGTGGCTCTACAATGCCAGGAGGCCGTTATTATACGGCCTCCCCTTTCCTCGTTCCGCGCGCGCATCGGGGAACTTCTGTGCTGGCCGTGTCCCTTGGACATAGCCATTCACAGATCGCGGTAAATAGCCAATCACAGCGGCTATTTACAGCGCGATCGAGGAGACCAATGAGAGATGATCTCAAATGTAAACATATGAGATCATCTCTCATTGCCGGCTTTCTCTCCTCACACAGACACCGCGTGTGAGGAGGGAGAGCGATCTGTCAGTGAGTCAGCTTCTGTCAGCTTCTATCAGTGCCCAATCAGTGCCCAATCAGTGCCCAGTAATAACACAGTATAAACACAGTGAAAACACAGTGCCCACCTGTGCCATCTGTGCCCACCTGTGCCATCTGTGCCCACCTGTGTCCACCTGTGCCATCTGTGCCACCTGTAGCCACCTGTGCCACCTGTGCCACCTGTGATCAGTGCACATCTGTGCTCATCAGTGCCCACCTGTACCACCTCATCGGTGCCCACCTGTGCCACCTCATCCGTGCCCACCTGTGCCACCTCATCCGTGCCCACCTGTGCAATCAGTGCACATCTGTTCCACCTCATCAATACGCATCTGCCACCTCATCTGTGCCGCCTCATTAGTGCCATCTGTGCCGCATCATTAGTGCCATCTGTGCTGCCTCATTAGTGCCATCTGTGCCGCCTCATTAGTGCCATCTGTGCCGTCTCAGTGCCATCTTTGCCATCAATAAGTGCACATCTGTGCTGCCTCATCAGTGTACATCTGTTCCACCACCTCCGTACCCATCTGTGCCACCATATTAGTACCCATCTGTGCCACCTCAGTACCCATCTGTGCCACCTCAGTACCCATCTGTGCCGCCTTATTAGTGCACATCTGTGCAATCAATCAGGGCCCATCTGCGCCACACACCTGTGAAGTCGCATCACCACCGCCAGCAACCAAAAGATGTCAAAAAGGTGTTTTACCGCCGAGGAGGCATACCAAATTCTTTCCACGCCTGAGAGCGACAGGGAGCTCTCTTTTTCAGATTCCAATTCAGGTTCTGAGTCGGACGTAAACTATAAGCCAGTCTTTAGTAGTGGAACAGAGACAGCCTCAGAGGAGGAAGATAGTCGGCCCGCCAAAAGAAGGCGCTCTGCTGAGGCAGCAGTAGCATCCACCAGCACCGCAGTGCCATCCACCAGCACCGCAGTGCCATCCACCAGCACCGCAGTGCCTCAGCAAGAAAGGCCAAGGACCCATGCCGGCCTTCCCTATGCCCTCCAGAACCCCTTGTGGCTTCCTCCTAATTCAGGAGAAGCCAACATTCCCCCTTTCACTGCCCAGCCAGGAGTCCAGGTGAATACGGACAATTTTTCCCCAATCAATTTTTTCAATTGAATTTTTACCGAGGACAAGCTAGCCAACATTGTCACCCAGTGCAACCTATATGCCCAGCAATTTATTGCAAGTAATCCTACATCCTATTATGCCCGTCCCTTCGAGTGGAGAGACCTAACGGTGGAGGAGTTGAAGGTTTTTTTAGGCCTCACATTTTGCATGGGACTCAACCCAAAAAACACTTTTCGTTCCTTTTGGTCCAAACGCCCCATCTATCACATGCCAATATTCTCCAGCGTAATGCCCAGAACCAGGTACCTCATGATCATGAGGTTTCTCCACTTCAACGATAACACCCAGTGCCTTCCCCGAAATCACCCAAATTATGACAGGCTTTTCAAAATTCGGCCCTTACTAAATTATTTTTCAGAAGTATTCCCCCAGTTATATACCCCGGACCAACACATATGTGTGGATGAGTCCCTTGTAAAATTTAGAGGCAGGCTTCAAATAAAGCAATTTATCCCCAGCAAAAGGGCCCGCTATGGGGTGAAGGTGTACAAACTCTGTGACCGATTCACAGGGTACCTGTATGGCTTCCTAGTGTACGAAGGGAAAGACACCCAGCTGCATCCCCCCAATTGCCCAGACTACTTGGGAACAAGTGGGAAAGTTGTTTGGCAACTCATCAGCCCCCTACTGGAAAAAGGCTACCACTTATATGTAGATAACTTTTATACATCCCTTCCCCTGTTTCGCAACCTTCACCTGAAGAAGACGCCAGCATGTGGCACGGTCAGAAAGAACCGGAAGGGCTTTCCTCAAAGTCTTGTGAATAAGAAGTTGAGAAGAGGAGAGTCGGCAAGTCTGCGAAACCAGGAGGTTCTGGCAGTGAAGTGGAAGGACAGAAGGGATGTGTATATGTTATCTTCCATCCACAACGATACCTTTGTGGAAAACCCCAGAAGGAATGGCACCACCATCCAAAAGCCCACATGCATCCAGGACTACAATTCGTTCATGGGGGGAGTCGACTTGAACGACCAAAATGCTGGAACCCTATCTTTCCACAAGACGGACATACCATTGGCATAAAAAAGTAGCAATTTATTTTTTTCATTTGGCCATATATAACTCTTATATTATTTATCGCAAGTCCACCCAAAACCCCCTACCCTTCCTTGGCTACCAGGAGGAAATTACCACTGCCCTGATATTCCAGAATGGCCCACCCCAAAACATCCGATCTGATGTTATGAGTCAGCTCTCCGAACGTCACTTTCCTGATAAAGTCCCTCCCACAGCAACAGGCCGACAACGTCAAAAAAAATGTAAGGTGTGTGCCAGTGGAGGAGTCAGACGAGACACAGTTTATTATTGTGCTGAGTGTCCTTCCCAACCAGGCCTCTGTGTAATTGGCTGCTTTCTCTGTTACCATACTTCACTAAATTATTAGTAAAGTATGGTAAACATAATCCTCATTGCCTGCCTTCACACCCCTTATGCTACTGCCTGCTCTGTAACTGACCCTGGCTTGTTATTTGACCACGCTTCTGCCTAACGATTCTGTACTACCTCTGCCTGATCTGGAACTGACCCTGGACTGTTATTCGACCACGCTTCTGCCTAACGATTCTGTACTACCTCTGCCTGATCTGGAACTGACCTTGGACTGTTTGACCATGCTTTTTGCCTGCCTCTTGGATTGATCTTGTACCCTGCTACTGGACTAGTGGGATTCAACACAGGGGTCTCACATATGTGAGGGGCTCCAGAAAAGTTTTTCTGGATGAAGAAAACATTTTTTTTTGTTTTCTCATCCTAGATTAGGGTCTGGAGACTCGGAGGCTTCAAAGAGATTTGGGTGGGAGAAGCCTCTACCCCTGTCCCCATTCTGTCCTGAACAAGGCCCTACTTCTGTCTGCTGCCTGTAGGACCTATGCCATCATGCCCCTGCCTGTCGCATGAACTGACCACACCAAATGGACCTGCCTACTACCAGGACTAATATCTTTGG
The DNA here is from genome assembly GCA_029206835.1 of Rana muscosa. Lineage (NCBI taxonomy): Eukaryota > Metazoa > Chordata > Amphibia > Anura > Ranidae > Rana > Rana muscosa. The sequence continues at coordinate 522,481,718 of CM055118.1, read as the reverse complement.
CACTGCTGACAATATTTCTGCCTGCACTGACCCAGGACTGTTTATGGGCAGTATCCCTGCCTGCTGACTGGACAATTGTGTATGCCATTGCTGACGAAGTCCCTGCCTGCTGCCTAAACCAGTGCTATCCTGCTGTGTAGAACTGCGCTACTGAAACCACAGTTAATCTTTTGTTTACGCTTTGCTCAGCATAATGTATTTTGGGGTGTAATTCTTGGTATGTGCATGCTATGTGTCCTTAGAACATCTGATGGTGTTCCTTGCATGTTGGGCCTCTGTATGTGGACAGGCTGTGTAAAAGTCCCACACATTTGGTATCGCCATACTCAGGAGGAGTAGCAGAATGTATTTTGGGGTGTCATTTTTGCTATGTAAATGCTATGTGTTGAAGATATCTTATGAACTGACAACTTTGTGTAAAAAAAATGTGTTTTCATTTTTTCCCACATTTTCCAAATACTTCTGGAAAAAATGAACCGTTCAAAAGACTCATTATGCCTCATAGATTATACGTTGGGGTGTTAGCTTTCCAAAATGGGGTCATTTTGTGGGTGTTTCCATTGTCCTGGTGCTCCAGGGCCTTCAAAACTATAGTAGGTGGTTGAGAAATGAGATGTGTAATTTATGCGCCTAGAATGCCTGAAGGTGCTACTTCAATGTAGGTCCTCTGTATGTGGACAGGCTGTGTAAAAGTCCCACACATGTGGTATCGCCATACTCAGGAGGAGTAGTAGAATGTATTTTGGGGTGTCATTTTTGCAATGTAAATGCTATGTGTTGGAGATGTCTTATAAACTGACAACTTAGTGTAAAAAAAATGCGTTTTCATTTTTTTCCCACATTTTCCAAAAACTTCTGGAAAAAAATGAACCGTTCAAAAGACTCATTATGCCTCATAGATTATACGTTGGGGTGTTAGCTTTCCAAAATGGGGTCATTTTGTGGGTGTTTCCATTGTCCTGGTGCTCCAGGGCCTTCAAAACTATAATAGGTGGTTGAGAAATGAGATGTGTAATTTATGCGCCTAGAATGCCTGAAGGTGCTACTTCAATGTAGGTCCTCTGTATGTGGACAGGCTGTGTAAAAGTCCCACACATGGGGTATTGCCATACTCAGGAGGAGTAGTAGAATGTATTTTGGGGTGTTATTTTTGCTATGTAAATGCTATGTGTTGGAGATATCTTATAATCTGACAACTTTGTGTAAAAAAAAATGCGTTTTCATTTTTTTTCCACATTTTCCAAAAACTTCTGGAAAAAAATGAACCGTTCAAAAGACTCATTATGCCTCATAGATTATACATTGGGGTGTTAGCTTTCCAAAATGGGGTCATTTTGTGGGTGTTTCCATTGTCCTGGTGCTCCAGGGCCTTCAAAACTATAATAGGTGGTTGAGAAATGAGATGTGTAATTTATGCGCCTAGAATGCCTGAAGGTGCTACTTCAATGTAGGTCCTCTGTATGTGGACAGGCTGTGTAAAAGTCCCACACATGTGGTATTGCCATACTCAGGAGGAGTAGCAGAATGTATTTTGGGGTGTCATTTTTGCTATGTACATGCTATGTGTTGGAAATATCTTATAAATGGGCAACTTTGCGTAAAAAAAATGCTTTTTCATTTTTTTTCCACATATTCCAAAAACTTCTGGAAAAAAATGAACCGTTCAAAAGACTCATTATGCCTCATAGATTATACGTTGGGGTGTTAGCTTTCCAAAATGGGGTCATTTTGTGGGTGTTTCCATTGTCCTGGTGCTCCAGGGCCTTCAAAAGTGTAATAGGTAGTCAACTAGTTAGATGTGTAATTTATGCTCATAGAACACCTGATGGTGCTCCCTGCATGTTGGGCCTCTGTATGTGGCCAGGCAGTAAAAAAGTCCCACACATGTGGTATCGTAATACTCAGGAGGAGTAGCAGAATGTATTTTGGGGTGTCATTAGTGGTATGCACATGCCATGTGAGAGGAATAAGCTATTACAATGAAAATTTTGAGGAAAAAAACCCCCAAAAAAAACAAAATCGTAATTTTGCAAAGAATCGTGGGAAAAAATTACAACTTCAAATAACTCACCATGCCTCTTACTAAATACCTTGGAATGTCTACTTTCCAAAAAGGGGTTATTTGGGGGGCATTTGTACTTTCCTGGCTTGTTAGGGTCTCAAGAAATGAGATAGGCCGCCAGTACATCAGATGTGATAATTTTTTTATGATTTGCACTATAGCTTGTAGACTCTAAAACTTTCACACAGACCAAATAATTTCCAAAAATTTGGGGTTATTTTTATCAAAGATATGTAGCAGTATAAATTGTGGCCAAAATTTATGAAGAAAAATTAATAATTTGCAAAATTTTATCACAGAAACTAAGAAAAATTTGTTTTTTTTCAAAATTTTCGGTCTTTTTTCATTTATAGCGCAAAAAATAAAAAACCCAGAGGTGATAAAATACCACCAAAAGAAAGCTCTATTTGTATGAAAAAAAGGACAAAAAAATCATTTGGGTACAGTGTTGCATGACTGAGTAATTGTCATTCAAAATGTGACAGCGCTGAAAGCTGAAAATTGGTCTGGGCAGGAGGGGTGTTTAAGTGCCCAGTAAGCAAGTGGTTAAAAAGAGATTAATTGCATACAAATTCACTAGAATGTGAATAGGCATACATAAATTAAAAACGATTTGCTGGTTAAAACAAAATAAATGAATTAAAACAGAATGAATAAAGAGAGGTCATTCCTACAGTAATTGCAAATGACAATTAGGACTTGTTTATAAAGGAGTTAATATCCCACTCCACATTCATCCCTTTTGGGTGGTGGGTTTGTAACTCGTACTGCCACCCAACACAATTATTTCTGGTTTGACGGACATTTTTATTTTCAACAGAAAGGTGTGGCAATGGGAGCAAAATTTGCACCCAGCTTGGCTAATTTGTTTATGGCCAAGTGGGAGGAGGATGTCATCTATGCTTTGGAGGACCCGCAGTTAGTACTCTGTGCCAGGTACATAGATGACATCCTCCTCCTATGGGCTGGTACTTCTGAGACACTGGAGAATTTTTTTATAAGTGTTAAATGATAATGACAGAGGTATTGCCTTAACATATGAATCCAGTCAGTCCAAGATACATTTCTTGGACCTCCAGATTGAAAGATCAGAAATACAATTCAAGTTCAGCACATATTTTAAACCCACTGATAGAAATGGGTTTATACCCATAAACAGTTGTCACCATAAGTCATGGTTAAAATCAGTCCCTAAAAGTCAATTCCTGCGACTACGCAGGAACTGTACTGAAACCGATACTTTTATGGCTCAAGCCAATATTTTGAGAAAAAAAGATTTCTTGAAAAGGGGTATAACCAGGCTGGGGTAGATAGTGATTTGAAGAGGGTGTTAAACACTGATCAATATGGTCTATTGGAGGATAAACCACAAAAGAAAGGAGATGACAATTTCAAATGGTCATTTCTCACGACTTTTTTCACACAATATAAACAAATTAAAGCCATTTTCGACCAACATTGGGGAATATTGAGGAATGACCGGGTTTTGGGTGCATTTATCCCTGAAAGACCTAAAGTAATTTATAGAGGTCTACCATCACTCCAAAGTAAGATTGCACCCACTATCCTAAATCCCCCGATCAAACCTACATTTTTTCACAACTGGACAGGGTATTATCCTTGCAAAAAATGCTCAGTTTGTCATTACAACACATGTGGAAGAAAGGCTACAAAGAAATTTAGATCTACGGTGACTGACTGAGTTTACCCTATTAAACAATTCTGTACATGTGCAACAACCCATGTTGTATACCTGCTGACTTGTCCATGCGGCAAGCAGTACGTAGGTAGAACCATTAGGTAATTTACAGCCAGGGTGTCTGAGCATATCAGTAAGATCAAACTTGGGAGTATCAAACATACAGTCCCTCGACATTACCGTCAATACCATGCTCGAAACCCCACCGGAACCCAATTTCTAGTTATAGACAGATTTGTAGCCCCATGGAGGGGAGGAGCTAGCACTAGAGGAGTATCTAGGTTAGAAACATTCTGGTTATACGAGTTACAAACTCACCACCCACAAGGGATGAATGTGGAGTGGGATATTAACTCCTTTTATAAACAAGTCCTAATTGCCATTTGCAATTACTGTAGGAACGACCTCTCTTTATTCATTCTGTTTTAATTCATTTATTTTGTTTTAACCAGCAAATCGTTTTTAATTTATGTATGCCTATTCACATTCTAGTGAATTTTTATTCAATTAATCTCTTTTTAAATATATTAACGTTTGCATAGATCAGCCGTATAATATACATAGGCTGTTTCTGGCAATCGTATAATTCTTCTTTCTTTTTTATTAAAATATTTTTTATATTTTATAATTTATATGTAATCATCGTAATCAATTACCCCATGTTTGAATTGGTATGGGCACTGTTAAAAGGATTGTCTAAGCATAAGTCACTTAGCCCCACCTTTTTAGCATATTTTAATACTGCTTGGTGCAGGCGTTTTTGCCAATCAACTTTGGTGTTTACTATCCGGCTTTGTCACTGGGACAGGTATCATGGACCGATCATTGAAGCCACGCTTTCCTAGTGAGGCGGGGCTTTACGCTCCCTGTTTGGAGGTAGGGTATCCACGCCTCGTTTTCATAACGAGGCTTGGATGCAGATCCAGTCTCCTCAGTGATTCAATGACCAGGAAGTGACGCAACGGCGGAAATGACGCTGCATCTTTACTTCCAGAGTGAGGCTTGGTTATAGATCACCACAGTGCTGTATATTATACATGTGCAATTCGTTTAGTTACGAATTAGTTATTCCTCAAAATTTGTTATATGCGTTAATTCGTAAACATACGAATGAACTAACGGTTTACTAAAATTACCAACGAAAAACAAATTATCGAAAAGAACGAATATGGAAAACAATGAAAATACGAAATTATTAAATTAGAAACAGCGGAAATACGAAAGAGTGAAAAAATGAAAACATAGAAAGAACGAAAAACCCGAACAAAGATTCAAAATAACGAAAATCAAAATGAATGAAAACTCGAAATTACGAATATTCGGAAAACGAAAATCAAAACAACGAAAATACCGAACAAAGATTCAAAATGAACGAAAAAAAACCAACTAAATTACGAATATTCGGAAAACGGAAATCAAAACAACGAATTCGTTAGTTCTGAAATATTTCTGGACGTTGGCCAATAAGCTTGTCCCTTCCCCTGAAGAGGTTGTCCCTTCCCCCAATGAGCTTGTTTCTTATTCCCTTGTGTGTTTTTCTGTGTTAGACTGCAGTGCATTCCATCCAGAGTCCAGATAGGGTGTGGTTGGGTAGGTGGCACTGTTTTGGTGGATTTGTGAGTTAAGTTGTGACTTGTGAGAGAGAAATTCTTTGTTTCTTAAGCATACTCTGTCTAGAATCTAGTTTCTATATTACGAATTATGCCCCGATTACGAATCTACGAACACAATGATACGAAAGTACGAATAAATGAGCCGGTCAATCACACGAAAGTACGAATTACAAAATTACAAGTAGTGTTTTGAATAAACGGAAAATGTATTCTAACGAAAGTACGAATGTAATTAAATCTACAAAAGTACAATTTTCCAATCAACGGAAATTAGACACGGAAATACGAATCATTGCAAATCAACGAAAATATAGTTCTTCCGAATGCGGCCAAATATAAAATATAACGAAAAATACGAATTTAGAATTAACGAAAATTAAACTAACGGAAAAACGAATCAACGGAAAAATAATCCTTACGGAAATACGAAAGAGTCCGAATACGATAACCCACGTCTTGCGAAATTACAAATCGTTACGAATCAACGGAAACTAACAGAAACGAAACCAAACTAAACAAATTTTTATGTTGTGCACATGTCTACTGTATATACAGTGTGCTGTGGGTGACTAATGTTTGCCTAATGCTCAGATTAGTGCCACTCATTTATTGAATCCTCATAAATTCATTTTAAGAGTTAGATTTGGGCTATTACTTTTGTTTACAAATCCGGAAATTGACGGGATTTCCAGAATGCCGTACCCATTTCCGGTGCCACCTCCATTCAATTTGGGGTCATTTTACCTATATAAGCGATGTGTGGAGGATGGGGTCCATACCCCAGATGATGGCTTATTAGTCGAAACTAGTCGGGTGGACTCATCTACGCATATCGCTTCAGTACCTGTATTTACACGCATTTATGACCATCTGAAATGTGAGTGTTTACTTTTTATCCTAATTATAATTAAAACCCTTTCCATACGGTATCACGCTATGCAAATTTTTTCATTTTAATACGCATGTTATATGGTTACCGGAACTCTGTTCATATCTATGAATATATGACATACCCACTGACGCTCTGACTGACCAAGGTGGAAAAATCTTTTCGGATCCAGGACCAGCTGTTTACATCGGGTTTATTAACCAATAAACTTATCTCGACTTGGGTGGTATATGCCCCTCCAAGTCTGAGATTTCTGGTAAGCCTCCTCTCAACTCATCCTTGGTGGCGGTGTTCCTTGGCATCCTTTCTACACATGAACGTTTACATTTTGTGTTGCAAGCTTGACACTTCATTTTGGATTATTCCTTTTCTATGAACTATATATAAGCTATATATTCCTCATTAAGATTTAGCGTCATCTTCTTTTTCTTTTTGGACTTTTCTTTTTGGATTTTTATATATCACATGGTTTATTCACATGTTACACATATAGGTGTTTATGGTTCATCTTACACACTTGTTCGCAAAGATAGCGCTACACTTTTTTACTTACACTATATTTGCTTTTTATCTACAACAGTGTTGGCTGCTAGTTTTGTTTGTGATTGTTCTCAGCGCAGAATACCTTTTTCACTTATTCTAAAGTTGTTCTGAATTGCCTACATTCCCTAGTTTTTGAAAATCAACTTTCCAATGTTACTGCAAATGAATGTTTTTTACTTTTTTGGGAGTTTCTCATATTAATATTATTATTATTGTAGCGGGTATATGCTTTTCTATCATGTTTGAATTTGGTGGGAGATCTGTGATGTCTGGTTCCCTGGGGCCCAGCGGGTGGCGCTGTCACTTTGGACCCGAGGTTGAGCCATCGTTGCAGTGGCATACCCTTTCTGGCCTCTCGCAGCATGAGTACAGCGGGGCGGGGGCTCCGCTGGGCTTGCTGGGGGAGGGTATAAAGGGGTCGGCCATTTTTGGTCACGGGTTGTCGAGTCCCAGGCACCTTCAGCCTGAGGGCTGTGGTTCGTGGTCGGTGTCCAGGCGGCCAAGGCCTGGACACCCGGAGCTCGTGTTCCACCCCAGGCACCTTCAGCCTGGGGTGAGGTACTCGGTTGGAGGCCTGGGGCCCAGTGTCCTCCGCTGGGCTCCGCGATGGAAGGACTTCCTAGGGGACCTCGGGAGTGGGGTGCCCGAATCCAGAGGTGTAAGGGACCGGAGGAGTTACTCACCCGAAGACCTGGTGCAGCAGATTGCCGGTGCCGGGTGAGCCTCAGGAGACCGCCCGGAGGGATGTCTTCCCAAACAGGGGCCGAGTGCAGTCAGGAGGAAGGTTCACCGTTCACCTGGTCGGTGGCAGCGACCAAGATTCTAAACAGGTGGTAGAGACCACGTGCAGGGCCTATTCTCTGATAGAGGAATAGGAGAGTTCATTGTGCATGGGCCTACTCGTATCCACACCCCCTGTCTGTTCGTTGAGGGAGTCCAACTGATTGTGTTTCATCCTGACATTGAAGAATAAAGGAGTGTTGGACTTTTATTGGTGTGGGGCTCAATTACTGGCAGACACTGTTCCACAGAAGAGGCGGAGGCTTCGAACTCAGAACACCGACCCGAAGGTAAAGGAACTTTGCTTACACCACATAAACATCTGCGGGGAAGGCTTGGCGTGGTGACCCCGCACTCTCTCCTCCAAGGTACCCCTAGACAAGCAGAAACCAGCCAACAGCGGAGAGAGAGAGTGGAGGCTGCTACACGTGGCGGCTCCGGGTCCGGGATGGTGTTCGTGTTACTATGGAGCCAGAATGGACGGAGTTTGAACGTGTCTGCCCAGAGGAGTTCTGAGTAGGTCGGCCATATTACTGGCCAAAGTGCAACCCTGCTCGAAGTCGTGAGTGTGACCCTAAGAAGGGGAAGGACTACGCAGAAGAGCGAGAAGAGGGGGGAGTCCAGCCGTGTGAGGTACTACACGTGGGGGCTTCTATTGCACTGCGCCACGAGGCACACCCTCCCTGCTCAGTTCGTGGGCGTGACCCAGGGAAGGAGAAAGCCCGCGAACTGGAGTGCAAGAGGGGAGGAGTCCAATCGTGTGAAGGACTACACGTGGGGACTTTGGCGCCAAACTTGCAGTGCGCAATGGATCAGCAGCGAGTCACCACGTTCGGAAATACATTGTGGATTCCACTTCACCCTTCTACCACGACTTTGACTACTGCTGCCCCGGTGACCGATATGGGGATCCGGCTAAAGCCCCGGGGAAGATTCGCCCTGTACTCATGCATGGACGTTGAGGCCCTGGGTTTGATTTGTCCCGGCTGTTCGGGACTGGTGTGTCAGCTGAAGCCATTCGGGCGATGCGAGGCCTGCGGAGAGTTCTTATTTGAGGTGGACCCAGCTATCGAAAAGCCAAGAACCATCCACCTCAACCGCACTACAGGCAGCACCACTCAAGTAGGAGGAATCACCGCTTTGACAGCCATCCCTGTGCGCACTGCAACGACCGCGGGGGAAGTCGCGATCAACGAAGTACGGGAGAAATCCGAGGATGCTGACTCGGTCACCACTGTCTCACAGCGTCCACCGCCCAAGAGGAAGACCAGCATGGTAGCCCCGTCCAGCAGTTGTGGTGGATTATCCTGCCCGCTTACGCCCGGCCCGGATGGATCCGGTGAGAGGAGTTCCGGACATCCCGTCTCAAGTAAAGGCCGAGGTAAGCCAGGCGGAGGGACTTGGTGTGTGGGCGGAGTTGTCGGGGATTCACGGCCCTGTGTGTCCGTGGAAGGTGGCAGTTCAGTTTACCCTACAGGCTACCTGCCCGCGGAGGAGTGTGACACCTTCTAAAGATTCTAAACAGGTGGTAGAGACCACGTGCAGGGCCTATTTGCTGATAGAGGAATAGGAGAGTTCATTGTGCCTGGGCCTACTCGTATCCACACCCCCTGTCTGTTCGTTGAGGGAGTCCAACTGATTGTGTTTCATCCTGACATTGAAGAATAAAGGAGTGTTGGACTTTTATTGGTGTGCTCAATTACTGGCAGACACTGTTCCACAGAAGAGGCGGAGGCTTCAAACTCAGAACACCGACCCGAAGGTAAAGGAACTTTGCTTACACCACATAAACATCTGCGGTGAAGGCTTGGCGTGGTGACCTCGCAATCTCTCCTCCAAGGTACCCCTAGACAAGCAGAAACCAGCCAACAGCGGAGAGAGAGAGTGGAGGCCGCTACACGATTATTATTATTATTATTATTATACATGATTTAAGTAGCACCAACAGTTTGCACAGGATTTTACAAATTAAAGGCAGACAGTACAATTACAATATGATTCACTAGAAGAGGAATCAGAGTGTCCTGCTCGTTAGCGCTTACAGTCAAAAAGGGAGGGTTATGTGATACAAAAAGTAATGTCTGTGGGAGATGAGCTGATAGAAAAAATAAGTTAAGAAGGGGCCGGATAGGGTCTAAAGAGATAGATTTTAAGGGATCACCTAAAAGGTGGATAGAGTGGGAGTTAGTTGTACAGATTGGGGTAAGGAGTGCCATAGGATGGGAGAGGATGAGAGAGGCTCTGGAGAAGTCCTGCAGGTGAGCATGGGAGGAGGTGACGAGGAAGCTTAAGGGCTAAAGTTGTGGATGGCTTTGTAGGTTATTAGTATTTTGAAATTAATTTGTGGGGAGCTGAGCAAAAGCTAATGGAGGGATTGGCAGAGAAGGGCAGCAGACACTGAAGGGTTGGTAAGGTGGGTAACTTTGGCAGCAGAATTCATGATGGACTAAAGGGGGTAATAGCCTATGTAAAGGTAATTAATTGAGGAGGAAGTTGCAATAGTCTAGGAGAAATAACCAGGGAGTGAATTAGATGCTTTGTTTATGGTGTCGTTAGTTAACCACTTGGCAACCACCTGCCGACAAATAACGTCGACAAGGTGGTTGCTTAACTCTGGGAGGACGTTATATAACGTCCTCCCAGAATCGCGCTCCCGCGCGCCCCCTGGGGCGCGCACACGGGAAACTCCGTGACTGGACCCGGCGGATCACGAATCGCGGTAAATCGCCGCTGATAGCGGCCGTTTACCACGTGATCGCTTCGTCAAATGACGGAGCGATCACTTGTAAACAGCACATGACGCCGGTTCCTCTCTCCCCTCTCTGTACTGATCGGTACAGTGTGAGAGGAGAGGGGGAGGGAGCAGATCAAGGCAGCAGCGCTGTGGGCTGGATCTGTGACAATTGCAGTCACAGATCCAGCCATCCATCCATCCCTGCTCAGCCATCCCTGGTGCAATACCCTGCCAATACTCTGCAAAATACCCTGCGCAATACTCTGCAAAATACTCTGCAATACCCTGGTGCAATACTCTGCAATACCCTGGTGCAATACTCTGCAATACCCTGGTGCAATACTTTGCAATACCCGGTGCAATACTCTGCAATACCCTGCGCAATACTCTGCAATACTCTGCAATACCCTGCACAATACTCTGCAATACCCTGCGCAATACTCTGCAATACCCTGCGCAATACTCTGCAATACCCTGCACAATACTCTGCAATACCCTGCAAAATACTCTGCAATACTCTGCAATACCCTGCGCAATACTCTGCAATACCCTGCGCAATACTCTGCAATACCCTGCGCAATACTCTGCAATACCCTGCACAATACTCTGCAATACCCTGCGCAATACCCTGCAAAATACTCTGCAATACCCTGCGCAATACCCCGCAAAATACTCTGCAATACCCTGCGCAATACTCTGCAATACCCTGCGCAATACTCTGCAATACCCTGCGCAATACCCTGCAAAATACTCTGCAATACCCTGCGCAATACTCTGCAATACCCTGTGCAATACTCTGCAATACCCTGCGCAATACCCTGCACAATACCCTGCACAATACCCTGCACAATACTCTGCAATACCCTGCACAATACTCTGCAATACCCTGCACAATACTCTGCAATACCCTGCACAATACTCTGCAATACCCTGTGCAATACCCCCTGTGCAATACCCCGTGCAATACCCTGCCATACTCCGCAATACCCTGCCATAGTCCACAATGCCCTGCAATGCCCTGCAATACTCCGCAATGCCCGGCAATACTCCGCAATGCCCGACAATACTCCGCAATGCCCGGCAATACTCCGCAATAACCACTTCCCGCCCGCCGGCCGTCATATGACGTCCTTGACTTTGTGCGGGGATATCTGAATGATGGGAGCAGCTACAGGCATCATTCAGATATTAGCTTTTTCAGCCGGCGATTCCCTACACCATAAGAACAATCATAGCGGCTGTTCCGCCGCTTGATCATTCTTACGGGAGGCGAGAGTGGATGTCCCCCCCCCCGCCGCCCTCCGGTGCTTCTACCGACTCACCGCTACGATCAAAGCCAGGATTGTTGTTTTTTTTTGTTTTTTTTTTCAGGCTTCCCAGCCTAGAGGTGAGATGTGGGGTCTTTTTGACCCCATATCTCACTGTAAAGAGGACCTGTCATGCCATATTCCTATTACAAGGGATGTTTACGTTCCTTGTAATAGGTATAAAAGTGATCAAAAAAATTTTGGGGGCGAAAAAACATGTCAAACTAAAATAAATAAAGTAAAATGAACAATAAAAAAAAATATATTTTTTTAAAGCGCCCCTGTTCCCGTGAGCTCGCATACAGAAGCGAACGCATACGTAAGTCCCGCCCTCATATGAAAACGGTTTTCAAACAACACATGTGAGGTATCTCTGCGAACGTTAGAGCGAGAGCAATAATTTTGGCCCTAGACCTTCTCTGTAACTCAAAACATGTAACCAGTAAAAATATTTAAAGCGTCGCCTATGGGGATTTTTTAAGTAGCGAAGTTTGGCGCCATTCCACGAGTGTGTGCAATTTTTAAGGGTGACATGTTAGGTATCTATTTACTCGGCGTAACTTCATCTTTCACATTATGCAAAAACATTGGGCTTACTTTACTGTTTTGTTTTTTTTTAAGCACAAAACATTTTTTTCCGTAAAAAACGCGTTAAAAAAATTGCTGCGCAAATATCGTGCGAGATAAAAAGTTGCAACAACCACCATTATATTCTCTAAGGTCTTTGCTAAAAAAACATATATAATGTTTTGGGGTTCTATGTAATTTTCAAGCAAACAAATGATGGTTTTTACATGTAGGAGAGAAATGTCAGAATTGGCCTGGGTGCTCCAGAACGCCTGAAGGTGCTCCCTGCATGTTGGGCCTCTGTATGTGGCCACGCTGTGTAAAAGTCTCACACATGTGGTATCGCCATACTCGGGAGTAATAGCAGAATGTGTTTTGGAGTGTAATTTGTGGAATGCATATGCTGTGTGTGAGAAATAACCTGCTAATATGACAATTTTGTGAAAAAAAATAAATCTTGATTTTGCAAAGAATTGTGGGAAAAAATAACAACTTCAAAAAACTCACAATGCCTCTTTCTGAATACCTTGGAATGTCTTCTTTCCAAAAAGGGGTCATTTGGGGGGTATTTGTACTTTTCTGGCATGTTAGGGTCTCAAGAAATGAGGCCGTCAGTACTTCAGGTGTGATCAATTTTCAGATATTGGCACCATAGCTTGTGGACTCTATAACTTATAATCACAAAGACCAAATAATATGCACCAATTTGTACTTATTTTTACCAAAGATATGTAGCAGTATAAATTTTGGCCAAAATTTATGAAGAAAAAATAGTAATTTGCTAAATTTTATAACAGAAACGAAAAAAAAATCATTTTTTTACAAAATTTTCAGTCTTTTTTCTCTTATAGCGCAAAAAATAAAAAACCCAACAGTGATTAAATACCACCAAAAGAAATCTCTATTTGTGTGAAAAAAAGGACAAAAAATTCATATGGGTACAGTGTTGTATGACTGAGTAATTGTCATTCAAAATGTGAGAGCACCGAAAGCTGAAAATTGGTCTGGTTATTTTTAACCACTTAAGCCCCGGACCATTTGGTAGCTAAAGGACCAGAAGTGAATTTAGAATTTTGCACTGCGCTGCTTTAACTGTAAATTGTGCGGACATGCAATGTTGTACCCAAACGAAATTTGCGTCCTTTTCTTCCCACAAATAGAGCTTTCTTTTAATGGTATTTGATTGCCTCTGCGATTTTTATTTTTTGCGATATAAACGGAAAAAGACCGAAAATTTTGAAAAAAAATGATATTTTCTACTTTTTGTTATAAGAAAAATCGAATAAACTCAATTGTAGTCATACATTTAGGCCAAAATGTATTCAGCCACATGTTTTTAGTAAAAAAAATGTCAATAAGCGTATATTTATTGGTTTGCGCAAAAGTTATAGAGTTTACAAACTAGGGTACATTTTCTGAAATTTACACAGCTTTAAATTTATGACTGCCTATCTCATTTCTTGAGGTGCTAAAATGACAGGGCAGTACAAAACCCCCCCAAATGACCCCATTTTGGAAAGTAGACACCCCAAGGAAATTGCTGAGAGGCATGTTGAGCCCATTGAATTTTTTTTTTTGTCCCAAGTGATTGAATAATGACAAAAAAAAAAAAAAAAAAAAATTACAAAAAGTTGTCACTAAATGATATATTGCTCACACATGCCATGGTTATATGTGGAATTTCACCCCAAAATACATTTTGCTGCTTCTCCTGAGTACGGGGATACCACATGTGTGGGACTTTTTGGGAGCCTAGCCGCGTACGGGACCCCGGAAACCAAGCACCGCCTTCAGGATTTCTAAGCGCGCAAATTTTTGATTTCACTCCTCACTACCTATCACAGTTTCGAAGGCCATAAAATGCCAAAATAGCACAAAACCCCCCCCAAATGACCCCATTTTAGAAAGTAGACACCCCAAGGAAATTGCTGAGAGGCCTGTTGAGCCCATTGAATATATTTTTTTTTGTCCCAAGTGATTGAATAATGACAAAAAAAAATAAAAAATTACAAAAAGTTGTCACTAAATGATATATTGCTCACACATGCCATGGTTATATGTGGAATTACACCCCAAAATACATTTTTCTGCTTCTCCTGAGTACGGGGATACCACATGTGTGGGACTTTTTAGGAGCCTAGCCGCGTACGGGACCCCGAAAACCAAGCACCGCCTTCAGGATTTCTAGGCACAAATTTTTGATTTCACTCCTCACTACCTATCACAGTTTCGAAGGCCATAAAATGCCAAAATCGCACAAAACCCCCCCAAATGACCCCATTTTGGAATATAGACACCCCAAGCTATTTGCTGAGAGGAATGGCGAGTATTTTACAGCTCTCATTTGTTTTTGAAAATGAAGAAAGAAAATATATATATATATATTTTTTTTTTTCAATTTTAAAAACTTTGTGACAAAAAGCGAGATCTGCAAAATACTCACAATACCTCTCAGCAAATAGCTTGGGGTGTCTACTTTCCAAAATGGGGTCATTTGGGGGGGGGTTTGTGCTATATGGGCATTCCATGGCCTCCAAAACTGTGATAGGCAGTGAGAAGTGAAATCAAAAATTTACACCCTTAGAAAGCCTGAAGGCGGTGCTTGGTTTTTGGGGTCCCGTACGTGGCTAGGCTCCCAAAAAGTCTCACACATGTGGTATCCCCGTACTCAGGAGAAGCAACAGAATGTATTTTGGGGTGTAATTCCACATATGCCCATGGCATGTTTGAGCAATATATCATTTAGTGACAACTTTGTGCAAAAAAAAAAAAAAAAAATTGTTGTTTTTCCGCAACTTGTGTCAACATATAAAATATTCCATGGACTCGACATGCCTCTCAGTATATAGCTTGGGGTGTCTACTTTCCAAAATGGGGTCATTTGGGGGGGTTTTGAACTGTTCTGGCATTTTATACACAACATTAGGAAGCTTACATCCACTCTTCTAACCACTTGAAGACAAAGCCCTTTTTGACACTTTTTGTTTACATGAAAACATTTTTTTTTTCAAGAAAATTATGTTGAACCCCCAAACATTATATATATTTTTAAAGCAAAGGCCCTACAGATTAAAATGGTGGGTGTTGCATTTTTTTTTTCTACACAGTATTTGCGCAGCGATTTTTCAAACGCATTTTTTGGGTTAAAAAACACACTTTTTTTTAATTTTAATGCACTAAAACACACTATATTGCCCAAATGTTTGATGAAATAAAAAAGATGATCTTAGGCCGAGTACATAGATACCAAACACGACATGCTTTAAAATTTCACACAAACGCGCATTGGCAACAAACTACATACATTTTTAAAAGCCTTTAAAAGCCTTTACAGGTTACCCCAGTAGATTTACAGAGGAGGTTTACTGCTAAAATGATTGCCCTCGATCCGACCTTCGTGGTTATACCTCACATGCATGGTGCAATTGCTGTTTACATATGACGCCAGACCGACGCTTGCGTTCGCCATTGAGCAAGAGCAGGGCAGGACAGGGGTGCTTTTTTTTTTTTTTCTTTTTTTTTATTATTAATTTTGATTTTTTTTTTTTTTTTTAAATTGTTCCTTCCAAGTATTTTTTTTTTTTATCATTTTTATTGTTATCTCAGGGAATAAAAATATCCCCTATGATAGCAATAGGTAGTGACAGGTACTCTTTTTTTGAAAAAACTGGGGTCTTCTAGACCCTAGATTTTTCCGCTGCCCTCAAAGCATCTGACCACACCAAGATCGGTGTGATAAAATGCTTTCCCAATTTTCCAATGGCGCTTTTTATATCCGGGGGGGGGGGCATTCCCTCCCACTGCTTGTAAAAGCAGTCCAGAGGCTAATTAGCCGCTAGGATTGCTTTTACATGAAAGCCGGCCGCAGGCTGAAAAGAATGATACCAAGATGATACCTAAACCCGCAGGCATCATTCTGGTATAAACATTCAAAGTCCAGCAACATACCAGTACGTTGCTGGTCCTTGTTGGACATGTATTGTAATCTTTTTTTTTCATGCAGCCAGTTGGCTGAACGAAAAAAGAGATTGATCGGTGGGTATGCCCACCATTAGAATACCGCCCTTCATCCACCCACTTCCAATGATGGGCATACACGCACCATTTATATATGCCGAAGCATGGGGGCATCCTCCCGCAAAAAAGTTATGCCGCACACACATGGTCGGACTTTTCCACGGGCAAGCCTCCGTCGGAATTTCGACCGTATGTACGCGGCATTAGGAGCAAAATCGCTCCTCCGCCCCTGCTGCCCCAATGCTTCGGCATATTTGCTTTTTTTTTTTAACTGTGGTGGTGAAATCACCTCCTACAGCACTGGAGTCGCAGGGATCAGGCCTGTCTCTGCGAACGCTGCAGTTATGTGTGTTTTTGTTTTGTAAGTGACAGTGATCGATCGATACTGCACTTGGGTGGCCTGGGCTGGACGGAGGGGCAAAACGCAGGTGCCAGCAGGTATCTGGGCTGATCCCGCTAACACTGCGTTTTTGGGAACCCTAAACTGCTGGGGACGCTAGTATAGATCTGATCAGATCAGATATTGATCTGTTCAGATACTATACCACTAAGGGGGGTGTATGCTTCACGCGTGGGTGTTAGCGTTACTGGCACTAACCTGACGCTGCCTGGGGTGTGACTCAGACCCTCTCTGACGCTAAAACCTAATTGATATCACCTGTCGGGCGATCAGGGGGTTAAACCTTTATTGGGTTATATACACGGCGGGTGCCCTGACACTATAAAAAGCAAACTAACTAACCAGCGTCACCCGTAACACTTATATGGTGATCACTGGTGAAAGGGTTAACTAGGGGCAATCAGGGGGTTAAAACCTTTATTAGATAATATATTGGGGTACCTGACGCTATAAAAACATGCGGCGAACCTAAAAAAAAATACTGGCTACCGATCTGCATCACCGACACTAAGACAGCGTTTAGAAAAACGATCGCTTAGCGACAGTGGTGATAGGGGGTGAAAGGGTTACCTGGGGGGCGATCAAGGGGGTTAAACCTTTATTAGATAATATATTGGGGTACCTGACGCTATAAAAACATGCGGCGAACCTAAAAAAAATTACTGGCTGCCGATCGGCATCACTGACGCTAAGACAGCGATCAGAAAAATGATCGCTTAGCGACAGTAGTGATAGGCGGTGAAAGGGTTATCTGGGGGGTGATCAGGGGGTTAAACCTTTATTAGGGGGGGTTAGGGGGCTACACTGGACCTAAGACTAAACTTTGGTGACACTTTTACAGTCACAAATGTCACTGATTGCAGTGATCACTAAATAAATGGTCACTGCAATCAGTGACACTGTGACTGGGGGCTGGGGGGGTGATCTGGGGGGTGATCTGGGGTGTTTGGGGGGGCCTGGGGGGCGATTTATGTCCCTATGTGTCCTGGTGTCAGTGTAGTGTTGTGTGCACTGACCTGATGTCTTCTCTTGTACGGCGCTCGGTATATGTGAGCGCCGCACCAGAGATGACATCACTTCCTCCTGCTCCCTCTGTCTGACACAGACAGAGGGGGCATTTCCATTCGCCGGGAGCGATCGCGAGGGGGTGGCCAGAAACGAATGGCTGCCCCCTCATCCCGGAACGCTCCCGGACACTTAGCCACCGCTCACTGTATAGGAGGGGGGTCCGATTGGACCCCCCAACTATACAAAGGCAATCACGTACACTCTACGTGATTGTGCCTGTCGGTGCCATTCTGCCGACGTATATATACAGTGAGCGGTCGTTAAGTGGTTAAGGGGGTTTAAGTGCCCAGTGGTCAAGTGGTTAAGGTGCTTGTAAACCCTTACATACACCCAGTGAAGTGACCAGCCCCAAGTGATACACTGAGATGAAACAAAACCACCTACATATACTGTACTTACCTACAGCCCTCTCTTCTCTACTGCCTTCTAAAAACGCACAGATCAAAAGCTATTTCTAAGCTTCAGAAGGTAGGGGGCGGGGATCAAACATTTCACAGCATAGGGAGGAGAGCTGAGTGTGTTCTTAAACCCCATACACACTATTAGATTTTCTGTCGTTTTTGTCTTCAGATTTACCAAAATCATGTAGTGCAAGGGCCTGCCTGATTGCATACAAATTTAAACTCTTAAGGTTTGAACTTATATTATATGGTTTTGTTAAATCTGAAGACGAAATTCTAATAGTGTGTATGGGGCCTAAGACCCGTGTGGAGGAAATGAATACACCTCTACACACTCTTATAGGAAAACGCACACAGCTGAGGCGGTCAGTTACCTGCTGTGTGTACCATCTCCTGATTGTCTGGTGTTGAGTAGGGATGAGCTTTGTGTTCGAGTCGAACATACGTTCGACTCGAACATCGGCTGTTCGATCGTTCGACGAAGATCGAACGATTTGGGCCGTTTGCGCCAAATTCGAGTGACGCGAACGGCCCACAATGCACTACGCCATCGCAGTGTCATCCAGGCGCTGTGATTGGCCAAGCATGCACTGTGACCCCGCATGCTTGGCCAATCACAGCGCCGGCAGCGAGGAGAGCAATGATTGGCCACAGGCAGGATGCCTGTGGCCAATTATTGCTGAGGGTGTTTAGTACACGCCCCACACTATAAAAGGCCGCCAGCACGGCGGCCTAGTGTAGTGTGTTCCGGAGCAGGGAAAGACAAGCATAGGCAGGGACAGTGACATTTATTTCTTTCTTGCTTAACCTGGATTCCTTTAGTTTAGGGAAAGAGAAGGATAGGTAGGGAGAGTGTCAGTGTGTTTTACTGTGCGAGTCCTTGTTTCTAGGGACAAAGAAGGAAAGTGAGGGGATTTCTCCTTGTGCTATAGTGTGCTTTAAAAAAACATTTTTTCTAGGGACAGAAAACTGTAGGTAGGGAGAGTGTCAGTTTCTTTCACTGTGCCAGTCCTTGTTTCTAGGGACAAAGAAGGAAAGTGAGGGGAATTCTCCTTGTGCTATAGTGTGCTTTAAAAAAACATTTTTTTCTAGGGACAGAAAACTCTAGGTAGGGAGAGTGTCAGTTTCTTTCACTGTGCCAGTCCTTGTTTCTAGGGACAAAGAAGGAAAGTGAGGGGAATTCTCCTTGTGCTATAGTGTGCTTTAAAAAAACATTTTTTCTAGAGACAGAAAACTGTAGGTAGGGAGAGTGTCAGTTTCTTTCACTGTGCCAGTCCTTGTTTCTAGGGACAAAGAAGGAAAGTGAGGGGAATTCTCCTTGTGCTATAGTGTGCTTTAAAAAAACATTTTTTCTAGGGACAGAAAACTGTAGGTAGGGAGAGTGTCAGTTTCTTTCACTGTGCCAGTCCTTGTTTCTAGGGACAAAGAAGGAAAGTGAGGGGAATTCTCCTTGTGCTATAGTGTGCTTTAAAAAAACATTTTTTTCTAGGGACAGAAAACTCTAGGTAGGGAGAGTGTCAGTTTCTTTCACTGTGCCAGTCCTTGTTTCTAGGGACAAAGAAGGAAAGTGAGGGGAATTCTCCTTGTGCTATAGTGTGCTTTAAAAAAACATTTTTTCTAGGGACAGAAAACTGTAGGTAGGGAGAGTGTCAGTTTCTTTCACTGTGCCAGTCCTTGTTTCTAGGGACAAAGAAGGAAAGTGAGGGGAATTCTCCTTGTGCTATAGTGTGCTTTAAAAAAACATTTTTTCTAGGGACAGAAAACTGTAGGTAGGGAGAGTGTCAGTTTCTTTCACTGTGCCAGTCCTTGTTTCTAGGGACAAAGAAGGAAAGTGAGGGGAATTCTCCTTGTGCTATAGTGTGCTTTAAAAAAACATTTTTTCTAGGGACAGAAAACTGTAGGTAGGGAGAGTGTCAGTTTCTTTCACTGTGCCAGTCCTTGTTTCTAGGGACAAAGAAGGAAAGTGAGGGGAATTCTCCTTGTGCTATAGTGTGCTTTAAAAAAACATTTTTTTCTAGGGACAGAAAACTGTAGGTAGGGAGAGTGTCAGTTTCTTTCACTGTGCCAGTCCTTGTTTCTAGGGACAAAGAAGGAAAGTGAGGGGAATTCTCCTTGTGCTATAGTGTGCTTTAAAAAAACATTTTTTTCTAGGGACAGAAAACTCTAGGTAGGGAGAGTGTCAGTTTCTTTCACTGTGCCAGTCCTTGTTTCTAGGGACAAAGAAGGAAAGTGAGGGGAATTCTCCTTGTGCTATAGTGTGCTTTAAAAAAACATTTTTTCTAGGGACAGAAAACTGTAGGTAGGGAGAGTGTCAGTTTCTTTCACTGTGCAAGTCCTTGTTTCTAGGGACAAAGAAGGAAAGTGAGGGGAATTCTCCTTGTGCTATAGTGTGCTTTAAAAAAACATTTTTTCTAGGGACAGAAAACTGTAGGTAGGGAGAGTGTCAGTTTCTTTCACTGTGCCAGTCCTTGTTTCTAGGGACAAAGAAGGAAAGTGAGGGGAATTCTCCTTGTGCTATAGTGTGCTTTAAAAAAACATTTTTTTCTAGGGACAGAAAACTCTAGGTAGGGAGAGTGTCAGTTTCTTTCACTGTGCCAGTCCTTGTTTCTAGGGACAAAGAAGGAAAGTGAGGGGAATTCTCCTTGTGCTATAGTGTGCTTTAAAAAAACATTTTTTTCTAGGGACAGAAAACTGTAGGTAGGGAGAGTGTCAGTTTCTTTCACTGTGCCAGTCCTTGTTTCTAGGGACAAAGAAGGAAAGTGAGGGGAATTCTCCTTGTGCTATAGTGTGCTTTAAAAAAAAAATTTTTCTAGGGACAGAAAACTGTAGGTAGGGAGAGTGTCAGTTTCTTTCACTGTGCCAGTCCTTGTTTCTAGGGACAAAGAAGGAAAGTGAGGGGAATTCTCCTTGTGCTATAGTGTGCTTTAAAAAAACATTTTTTCTAGGGACAGAAAACTGTAGGTAGGGAGAGTGTCAGTTTCTTTCACTGTGCCAGTCCTTGTTTCTAGGGACAAAGAAGGAAAGTGAGGGGAATTCTCCTTGTGCTATAGTGTGCTTTAAAAAAACATTTTTTCTAGGGACAGAAAACTGTAGGTAGGGAGAGTGTCAGTTTCTTTCACTGTGCCAGTCCTTGTTTCTAGGGACAAAGAAGGAAAGTGAGGGGAATTCTCCTTGTGCTATAGTGTGCTTTAAAAAAACATTTTTTCTAGGGACAGAAAACTGTAGGTAGGGAGAGTGTCAGTTTCTTTCACTGTGCCAGTCCTTGTTTCTAGGGACAAAGAAGGAAAGTGAGGGGAATTTTCCTTGTGCTATAGTGTGCTTTAAAAAAACATTTTTTTTCTAGGGACAGAAAACTCTAGGTAGGGAGAGTGTCAGTTTCTTTCACTGTGCCAGTCCTTGTTTCTAGGGACAAAGAAGGAAAGTGAGGGGAATTCTCCTTGTGCTATAGTGTGCTTTAAAAAAACATTTTTTCTAGGGACAGAAAACTGTAGGTAGGGAGAGTGTCAGTTTCTTTCACTGTGCCAGTCCTTGTTTCTAGGGACAAAGAAGGAAAGTGAGGGGAATTCTCCTTGTGCTATAGTGTGCTTTAAAAAAACATTTTTTCTAGGGACAGAAAACTGTAGGTAGGGAGAGTGTCAGTTTCTTTCACTGTGCCAGTCCTTGTTTCTAGGGACAAAGAAGGAAAGTGAGGGGAATTCTCCTTGTGCCATAGTGTGCTTTAAAAAAACATTTTTTCTAGGGACAGAAAACTGTAGGTAGGGAGAGTGTCAGTTTCTTTCACTGTGCCAGTCCTTGTTTCTAGGGACAAAGAAGGAAAGTGAGGGGAATTCTCCTTGTGCTATAGTGTGCTTTAAAAAAACATTTTTTCTAGGGACAGAAAACTGTAGGTAGGGAGAGTGTCAGTTTCTTTCACTGTGCCAGTCCTTGTTTCTAGGGACAAAGAAGGAAAGTGAGGGGAATTCTCCTTGTGCTATAGTGTGCTTTAAAAAAACATTTTTTCTAGGGACAGAAAACTCTAGGTAGGGAGAGTGTCAGTTTCTTTCACTGTGCCAGTCCTTGTTTCTAGGGACAAAGAAGGAAAGTGAGGGGAATTCTCCTTGTGCTATAGTGTGCCAAAGCATTCCTCATCAACCATCTTTGAAATCCTTGTTTTTTGGACAGTCAGGGAAATTGTCGTTGTGCTATTCTGTGCAAAAGCAATAATCCTCAACCATATTTAGAAATCCTTAAGTAAAGGGACAGAGAAGGACACCTGAAGGTAGCCCTTATTGCTTTTTTCCCATCTCCCTGCAGGCCATCTATTAGAATGTCTGGAAGGCAAACAAGGAGAGGCAGACAGTCAGGAGGCAATAAAAGAGGGCAAGCAGGCTCTGTGTCTGGGGGCAACAGTGCTGGTCGTGGACGCGGTGCATTGTCATCAGCACATGGCCATGGGACACGCTTGTCCTTCTTTTCGGCAGCTGGACATGTTGAGCCACATCATGCCGAAGACTTGGTAGAGTGGATGACCAAGCCCTCCTCCTCCTCCTCATCCTCTCTCACCCAGGCTCAGGGTACTGGCAAAGCAGCTGCCAAAGCGTCCTCTTCCCTGGTATCAATGTCAGACTCATCATCAGTCACTCCTTCCCTAGACCCACCATGTCCTCCTCCTGAGGAGTCCCCCGAACTGTTTGAGCACAGTGTTGGGTACATGCTCCAGGAGGATGCCCAGCGTTTCGAAGGGTCTGATGATGAAACCCAGCTACAGGAAGGCAGTAGCGTGAGAGCAGACAGAGGGGATGCTCAAGAAGGACACCAATCTGGCAGTCATGTTCCAGCAGCTGCAGCATACTGCCAGATTGGCTCCAGTGATGAGGAGGGAGGGGATGATGAGGTCACTGACTCCACGTGGGTGCCTAATAGGAGAGAGGAGGAGGAGGAGGATGAGGAGGAGGCACATCTCCAACGAGGCAGGATGCCCTTTGGTGGCCAGCGTAAGGGCAGTACACCGACGGAATCACACCGCAGAGCTCCGCCTGTGCAGGGTGCAGCCTCTGCCCGTCATTCAAAAAGTTCCTTGGTGTGGGCCTTTTTTGAGGCTAGTGCATCAGATCGCACAGCTGCTGTTTGCAACATATGTCTCAAGCGTATATCGCGTGGCCAAAACATCAGCCGCTTGGGTACCACATGCCTGACCAGACATATGTTGACCTGCCATGCAGCTCGTTGGCAAGCCTACCTCAAAGACCCACACCAAAGAACAAAGCGGACCTCTCCTTGTACCGCATCAGCTGGGATCTCCAACCCCACTATAACTTCAGTCCTCTCTGAAACATGCACTGAGAGGAATGAAGGTGTAGAATTAGGTGTGTCACAGCCAAGTACTTGCGGCCACTCTGCTAGCAGTACACCGACGTCCGATTCTAGCAGGCAAATTTCCCTGCCCCAGCTGCTGGACCGTTGAAAGAAGTTCACTCCCAGCCATCCACATGCCCAGCGGTTGAATGCTAGCTTGGCTAAATTGCTAGCGCTTCAACTGCTGCCTTTTCAGTTGGTAGACTCGGCCCCCTTCCGTGAGTTTGTGCAATGTGCGGTTCCTCAGTGGCAGGTTCCCAAATGCCACTTTTTCTCACGGAAGGCTATTCCGGCTCTCTACCGGCATGTGGAAGGCAATGTCTTGGCCTCGCTGGACCGGGCGGTCAGCGGTAAGGTGCATATTACCGCTGACTCATGGTCCAGCAGGCATGGACAGGGACGTTACCTTTCTTTCACGGCCCATTGGGTCACTCTTTTGGCAGCTGGGAAGGATGCAGGACAAGGTGCAGTAGTGTTGGAGGTTGTTCCACCGCCACGCCTCCAAAATGCTACTACTGGTTGTGACACACCTCTCTCCTCCACCCCCTCCTCTTCTTCTTCCTCCATGGCCTCTTCCTGTGGTTTGTCCTATGAACCAGCGGTGCTCCGTAGCCGTTCACGGGGCTACGCAAGTACGCAGGCAAAAAGATGCCATGCCGTGCTTGCGCTGGTGTGTTTGGGGGACAGAAGCCACACTGGGGCAGAGGTCCTGTCTGCTCTGCAGGGCCAGGCCGAGAGGTGGTTGACGCCACGCCAGCTTAAGCCAGGAATGGTGGTTTGCGACAATGGCACCAACCTCCTCTCCGCCCTCCGACAGGGACAACTGACCCATGTGCCCTGTGTGGCTCACGTCCTTAACCTGGTGGTGCAGCGGTTCTTGGGCAGGTACCCGGGCTTACAGGATGTCCTGAGGCAGGCCAGGAAAGTCTGTGTGCATTTCCGCAGATCTTATAATGCCAGTGCTCGCCTGGCTGAGCTGCAAAAGGAGTTGAACCTGCCCAAGAACCGCCTTATATGTGACATGCCCACCAGGTGGAACTCAACGTTGGCCATGCTGCAGCGGCTGCACACGCAGCAGAGGGCCATCAATGAGTACCTGTGCGACTACGGCACCAGGACAGGGTCAGGGGAGCTTGGTTTTTTTTCTCCACGCCAGTGGGGCATGATCAGGGATGCATGCACTGTCCTGGCACCATTTGAGGAGGCCACGAGGATGGTGAGCAGTGACAGTGCATGCATCAGTGACACTGTACCTCCTGTCCACCTGTTGGAGCACACGCTGCGTGGAATAATGGACAGGGCACTTGAGGCAGAACAGAGGCAGGAAGAGGAGGACTTCCTTGCCTCTCAAGGCCCCCTTTACCCAGACAGTGTTCCTTCTGTCCCACCCATCGCACAGGAAGAGGAAGAGAAGGAGGAGGAGGATTGTGTCAGCATGGAGATGGAGGCTGGCACTCAGCATCATCAGCAGCAGTCTTTTAGGGATGATTTACAGTCCCAAGAAACCAGTGGACTTGTACGTGGCTGGGAGGAGGTGGCTGCGGATCATGTCGTCCTTAGTGACCCAGAGGACTCCGGAGCGAATGCCTCAGCAAACCTACGCTGCATGGCCTCCCTGATCCTGCAAAGTCTGCGGAAGGATCCTCGTATTCTTCGGATCAAGGAGAGGGACCATTACTGGCTGGCCACTCTCCTTGATCCACGGTACAAGGGTAAGGTTGCGGACCTTATGTTACCTTCGCAGAGGGAGCAGAGGATGAGACAACTCCGGGAGGCCTTGCAGAAAGGTCTGTGCAACGCGTTCCCAGAGACTGGGAGGTTACAAACTCCTGGTCCTGGACAACGAGTTGCTGAGGCTTCGGCCAGTCAAAGAAGGAGCGGTGGGGAAGGTGGCCGTCTGACCGATGCGTTCAGACAATTCTTTAGTCCGCAGCCCCAAAGTATGATCGGTTCCAGCAACCATCGCCAGCGTCTGATAAACATGGTGCAGGAATATCTAGGGGCAAGGTCAGACTTGGACACCTTCCCCACCGAAAATCCTCTGGCTTACTGGGTCTTGAGAATGGATCACTGGCCAGAGCTTGCACAGTATGCAATTGAGCTACTGGCCTGTCCTGCATCCAGCGTTCTTTCGGAACGCACATTCAGTGCTGCTGGAGGATTTGTCACGGATCACAGGGTGCGCCTGTCCACCGACTCGGTTGATCGACTGACTTTCATCAAGATGAACCAGTCTTGGATCACCACCAGCTACCACACACCTGATGCTGATATAACAGACTAATTGATTTTAACATGTCACATCCCTTCAAGACTGATGCTGATGCTGAGTGCCTGTGCTGTTATGTTGACTGGCTATCCTCCTCCTCCGAGTCCTCAATGATACGATTGATGATGATAGCTTGGAAGATCATTTTTGTTTATGGGTGCCGCCACCAGTGGCTAAGGCCCAATTTTTCAGCCCCTGTTTTACAGGGGCGTGTAATTACAATTTTTTTTGCAATAATTTGCCATAGGGCTCATTGCTGTGCTCCAAGTACAGTATCTGTGAGGGGTTGGAGTGTTGTGGCACCAGTGCCTAAGGCCCAATTTTTCAGCCCCTGTTTAACAGGGGCGTGTCATTACAATTTTTGAAGCAATACTTTGCAACAGGGCTCATTGCTGTGCTCCAAGTAACGTATCTGTGAGGGGTTGTAGTGTTGTGCCACCAGTGCCTAAGGCCCAATTTTTCAGCCCCTGTTCAACAGGGGCATGCAATTACAATTATTGATCTAATAATTCACAGCAGGGCCCATTGCTGCACCCACCAAGAGTAACTCTGAGGGCTTACAGTGTTGTGGCAACGCCACCACCACCACCACCACCACGAAAGGCCCAATTTTTCAGCCCCTGTTCAAAAGGGGCATGTAATTACAATTCTTGATCTAATAATTCACAGCAGGGCCCATTCCTGCACCCACCAAGAGTAACTCTGAGGGCTTACAGTGTTGTGGCAACACCACCACCACCACCACCACCACGAAAGGCCCAATTTTTCAGCCCCTGTTCAACAGGGGCATGCAATTACAATTCTTGATCTAATAATTCACAGCAGGGCCCATTGCTGCACCCACCAAGAGTAACTGTCAGGGCTTACAGTGTTGTGGCACCAGCACCACCATCAAAGGCCCAATTTTTACTACCACTGTTCAACAATTATATGTAATTAAAATTCCTGATATAATAGTTGACAGCAGGGCGTTCCAGCACCAACCAAGAGTAACTGTGAGTGCTTACAGTGTTGTGCCAACACCAACAACTAAGGGGCCTATTTCTGCAGAGTATATACGGCAGGTCCCTACTTTCAAACATCCAACTTACAAACGACTCCTACTTGCAAACGCAAGAAGACAACAGGAAGTGAGAGGAAATCTACCACTAGGAAGGAAAATTCTCTCCTGTAAGAATAAATATGGGAGAAAGGTGTCTCCTCTGTACTGATGCTTTATCAGCAATCCTTGTTTCAAGAAAAACACCACATTTCAAAAACAGTTGTCATTGGGACGGAAAGTGAGGTGAAATGTTCTGAACAGGGGCACAGACAGCAAAACAAATGTTACAGGGGTGATAACCCTTACCTATGTTTTCCAAAAAGTTTAAAAATAGATTTTTGGGCTGGAGCTACACTTCAACAATGTACCTGTTCAAAATTACAAACAGATTCTACATAAGAACAAACCTACAGTCCCTGTCTTGTATGCACCGCCTGTATACGGCTGTTCAGAGTATATAGGGCCTTTTTTATTTTATGTGCGGGGTTCCCCTTAATATCCATACAAGACCCAAAGGGGCTGGTAATGGGCTGGGGTAGGGGGGGGGGGTCATGGGGTAGCTATGCCATTTTTCTTAAAGATTTTCATCCATATTACCGGGACCAGACATTACATTAAAGCCGCAAGCAGTTTTAAATGGCTTTTTTTTTCCTTTAGAAGTGTCATTTTGTGCAGGGACAGTTCTAAACACGGGAAACACGTGGCACTTCACAGGCATACTTTAGACACCCCCCAGGTACGATATTTAAAGGAATATTTGACTTTTTTTTTTCACTTTATGCATCATTAAAATGACTGCTCCCGAAAAACGACCGTTTTTAAAACTTCTTTTTGCATTGATACATGTCCCCTGGTGCAGAACCCGGGTTCCCAAACCCTTTTTAGGACAATAACATGCATAATAGTTGTTATAATTAGCACTTTAGAATTCGAACGTTCGCATCCATTGTATTTAATAGGGTTCTAATGTTCGTACGAACTTTCGGTCCGTTCGCGGGTTCTGGTGCGAACCGAACCCGGGGGTGTTCGGCTCATCACTAGTGTTGAGTTAGACTGTTAAAAGTGACTCATGCAGATAGCAGAGGAAGGAGACAGAAGAGAGACATTACATTCAGTGCTTTGGATTGAAACAAATACACACTATAGAAGCACATGCTTTGTTAATTTTCCATTTCAGAGGTTTACAACAACTTTAACAAGGGGCATCTTTTGCAGAGGTTACAGAGGTTGAGGTGGCAAGATTTGCACAGTGATTGAATGTAGGGCTGAAAGGGGAGTTCAGAGTCCAGGATTACACCTAACACCTGGCATGTAGGGATGGACTGATTGTTGGGCCATCAATCTCGATGGGTAAAGGGCACATGGGGGAGGGAATATTATTAGCTCAGTTTTGGATAGACGGAAGTTTGAAGCCATGGGAGGCTATCAGCTGACCCAGGGAGGATGTATAGATAGAAAATTAGAGAGGTCCAAGGACAGAACAGTGGGGAACACTGACAGAAATAAAAGAGTAGTTAGTGACACTGACATTTTGGTGAGATGAGAGCAACGAAGAGTCCAAGACTAAGGCTGGGTTCACACTATTGTGAATTCGAAGCGGCTTTCTCCACATCCAATTCGCATGTAAGGAGACTGTGACCGTCTCTCAATGGAGACGGTTCACACAGCTCCGGGGTGGCTGCAAAGCGAATTGCACAGGAACCCTGTGCGACTTCTGGTCCGTTTCAGGTCCGAATTTAGCCAAAAATTCTGACCGAAATCAGACCTGAAAACGTTGAACAGGGACGCACCGGACCCCTGCGGTGAGCCGCTCCGCACTGCAGTGTGAACCCAGCCTAAAGCCTTGTACTCACAATGGGATTTTCATCGGACAAAGAGTAAGACTTTTGTCCGAAGGGCGTTGGCCGTGAACTTGTCTTGCATACAAATGGCTAAGAATTGTCGGCCAACAAACACGAATGCATAGTTGCCAACATTGCAAAAAAAACAACTGGGACACTTTTTTTGTATTGAGGCGGAGCCTTGCTATAATCAGGGGGCGGGGCATTCGTTTGTAGGCGTGTCATGTCGGAGTGAAAAATGCGTCGCGCGAAGCGGGCCGCGGCGAAAAATGGGCGTGGTTTACGCACGGTAGTGGGTGTGGTTTAAATGGGCGTGGTTCAAAGGGGTGTGGCTAGAGTCCGAGGTGAGAGAAAGAGAGAGAAAGAAATAGAAAGAAAGAAGCCAGATCCTACACCACAATAGTAATGTGTAACAAAATTGGCAGATAAGGATACTCCAAAACACCTGTTGGCGCTTCAATCATCCCGGCACCATGGTTGTTACGGTGTCAGGATGATTGAAGTGCATTATTTCTATTTTTACATTGTAATATAAAATTAAATCATTCAACTCACCATAATGCCGAATCAGTGGAAGCCCTGAGCGTGTTACCTGCCACGTCGCCTGCCACCAGATGGCCTCCCCAGCAGTCCGTCCTTGCATCAGGTGCCTCCCCAGCAGTCCGTCCTTGCATCAGGTGCCTCCCCAGCAGTCCGTCCTTGCATCAGGTGCCTCCCCAGCAGTCCGTCCTTGCATCAGGTGCCTCCCCAGCAGAGCCCCCTCCACACTTGTGGACAAGGGTCCAAAAATCGTGCTTGTCCCGGGAAATTCGGGACTGTTGGTAACTATGCAGGCGTCCCCAGTGGAGTCCCCCCTTACATCAAGTGTCCCCAGAGGAGTCCCTCCTTACATCAGGCGTCCCCAGCGGAGTCCCTCCTTACATCAGGCGTCCCCAGAGGAGTCCCTCCTTACCTCAGGCGTACCCAGCGGAGTCCTTCCTTACATCAGGTGTACCCAGAGGAGTCCCCCTTACATCAGGCGTCCCCAGCAGAGTCCCCCCTTACATCAGGCGTCCCCAGCGGAGTCCCCCCTTACATCAGGCGTCCCCAGCAGAGTCCCCCCTTACATCAGGCGTCCCCAGTGGAGTCCCCCTTACATCAAGTGTCCCCAGCGGAGTCCCCCCTTACCTCAGGCGTCCCCAGCGGAGTCCCCCCTTACCTCAGGCGTCCCCAGCGGAGTCCCCCCTTACCTCAGGCGTCCCCAGCGGAGTCCCCCCTTACATCAGGCGTCCCCAGCGGAGTCCCCCCTTACCTCAGGCGTCCCCATCGGAGTCCCCCCTTACATCAGGCGTCCCCATCGGAGTCCCCCCTTACATCAGGCGTCCCCAGCGGAGTCCCCCCTTACATCAGGCGTCCCCAGCGGAGTCCCCCCTTACCTCAGCCGTCCCCAGCGGAGTCCTCCCTTACCACAGGCGTTCCCAGCGGAGTCCCCCCTTACCACAGGCATCCCCAGCGGAGTCCCCCCTTAACCACAGGCGTCTCCTGTCTCGGCCGCCATTATTGTTTCCCCTTCCCCGAAGGGTAACAAAATAGAGGCGGAGCCGACAGTGTGGCTGAAAAAAAAAAATTAAGCTGTGGCGCTGCCGACCCCTTTCCATTACAGACAGACCTGCAGCGGGGCGGGGCGGGGCGGGGGGGTGGCCTGCCGGCCAGCCAAAACACAGATGTAGTACAATAGAAGATAAAGCTGCTGCGGCGCCGCCCACCCCCGGGGAGGTGCGGGGTGTGGGCGGCGCCGCAGCGGCTTTATTTTCTATTGTACTACATCCGTGTTTTGGTCTTCTTGAACATGGCGGCCGGCCGAGACATTGTCTCCGCCAGCCGTGGACCTCTAGCGGCGGCGGCCTGCGGCGTCCAAATTCGGGGAAAACGGGAAAAATCGGATTGGCCGGGACATTGGCCGGGACAAAATAAATCCGGGAAAAGGGTTTGAATCCCGGGAACGTCCCGGCCAATCCGTGACTGTTGGCAACTATGCGAATGTAGTGACTAGGGTTGAGCGAACCCGAACTGTAAAGTTCGGGTCCGTACCGAACATTTGAGTTTTTGGGTACCAGACCCGAACCCGAAAAATTACGTGTATGTTCGGGTTCGGGTCCGGTGTTCGGCAATGTAATGGCGCATTTAGACCACTTTCACACTGAGGCGCTTTTCCATTAAAATCAATGAATGCTTTCACACTGGGGCAGTGCGCTGAAAAAACGCCCCTCCCAATTGAAATGAATTGAAAGCGCTTCAAAAGCGCCTGAAAAGCGCTTCAAAAGTGCTCAGAGTTTTACTGGCAGTTTTTCAAGCGCCTCAGTGTGAAAGTGGCCTAAGAAAAGCTTCAGGGGGCAGCCAATCACCTTTTGTTTAACTGGTGTGCCCTTAGAAGTCATCATAGCCATGCCTACTAATGGCATGGCTGTGATTGGCCAGTGCAACATGTGACCCAGCTTCTATATAAGCTAGAGGCACACAGCACAGCACGTCACTCTGCTTTAGACAGGATAGGGAGAGGATCCTGGCTGCTGTTGCTTATTAGGGAGAGATTGAAATACTATGAGTTAGTCCTGATTCTGCAATCTGAGAGAAAAGATAGAGAGACAGTTTAGGGCAAGGTTCCTGTTGGTGCTTTCAGGGAGAGAGATTTATATAGGAGTCCAGATTCAGAGATCTAATAACTCAGCGATCTGCATAGGTTTACCTGTTTGTGTTGCAGTGCACAGTCTTCTTACATGAGCCCAGTGTCAGAGAAATTGTAACTTTTATCTGCAAGCTCAGTGCACCAGCACTGCATATGTTACGTTGAGAGATACACCGTTTCCATACTGTGGGTGTGTTGTGCTCTTGCAAAAAGACCCATTTAGGGCAAAAAATAAATAAAACATTTGCAGTGTTTTCTGCATATATGCAAGTGTGAGATTTACAATTTATATATTTTTCTTGTATTGTTCTATTCCCAAAATTTTTTTTAGGGCAAAAAATATTTTTTTTAATAGGATTTTCTGTATTGCTGTAGGTGTGAGATACAGCGTTTACATACTGTGGGTGTCAGGTCACCTGTGGCCAGATGACAGGTGCACACCGTAGGGGGACAGGAGTGCACCACAAGATAGTGAACCCTATGGCTGACTGCTGCGGATAGGAAACTGGGTGGTTGTGGAAAGCGGGACCAGAGGAGCACAACCGGGATCCCACAGGAAGCTAGAGCCAAGATTCCCCAGGGCGCGGAGTCTAAGACCCAGCAGGTCTTCTCCAGAGCCTCTAGTGGTGAGGATGTTACGTTGCAGGCTAGGTCCAGGTCGCGGCCCCTAGAGTCTCCTAGCTCACGCCCCGTAGGGTAAGGGGAGAAGAGGGGAAGCAGCAGCACAAGATACAAGAATAACGAATAACAAGCCGAAGGTCAAGGGTCACAAGCAGACAAGGATAACGAAGGACAAGCCGAAGGTCAAGGGTCACAAGCAGACAGGGATAGTCGGGGACAAGCCAATAACGTAACAGAGAGACAGACGTAGCACACAGCAGGCAGGAACCCAAACACACAATGCATAACAAACACGTTGATCAGCAAAGCAGGCTTGCATTGCACAGGTTAATATAGTGTTCTGTGATAGGGCCTGGGGTGGAGTCAGGCTGGGAGGAGATTATAAAGGAAGCCAGGTGAGAGAGAGTCTGGCCTCTAAGATGAACACATGAGGAGGAAAGGTAAGATGGCAGACAGACATTAATGCATATCCATGACAGTACCCTCCCTCTTACGAGGCCTCCCCCTTCCCCGCCTGGGCCCAGGTTTAGAGGGAAACTTCAGATGAAACTCCTTTAACAGACGAGGTGCAAAGACCTCAGATGCAGTGATCCAAGACCTCTCCTCAGGACCAAACCCTTTCCAATGAACGAGGTACTGAAGAACGCCTTTACAGAGTCGGGAGTCCAGAATTTGACTGATCTCGTACTCCTGATTATCCTCAGAGACAGGCGCCACGGTAGGGAGAGGACAAGAGAATTTATTGAGGACTAAAGGCTTTAGAAGAGCAACATGGAAGGAGTTAGTGATTTTAAGGCTCTTAGGAATCTGGAGTTTGAAACAAACCGGATTCAGTTTAGCAGTTACAGTGTATGGACCAATGAATCGTGGAGCAAACTTCAGAGAAGGAACTAGGAGCTTGATGTTCCTGGTAGAGAGCCAGACTTTGTCCCCTGGCTGAAGGGAAGGTGGTTTATGCCTGCGGCGGTCGGCAAAGCCTTCGAATTTTTCAGCAGCTGCCCGGAGGGAATCATGAACGTCACCCCAAACGAAATTGAGAGACTCCTGAACCGAAGCCAAAGCTGGAATATCTGGAGAACAGATCATGGGAAGAGGAAGTTGAGGGTGTTTTCCATAAACTGTGAAAAAGGGTGTCTTCTGCGAACTGGTATTCACATGATTGTTATGGGAGAATTCTGCCCACGGGAGTAGAGAGGACGAATCGTCATGGTGAGAAGACACAAAGGTGCGAAGAAAGACCTCTAACTCCTGATTAAACCTCTCAGTCTGTCCATTGGATTGGGGATGGTAAGAAGAGGAAAAATCCAAGACAATATTGAGGGATTTGCAAAAGGCTCTCCAAAAACGAGACGTGAATTGGACTCCCCTGTCGGAAACAATATGAGAAGGAACCCCATGAAGGCGGAAAATTTCTCGAATGAAAATGAGAACCAAGGCAGGGGCAGAAGGAAGACCAGGAAGAGGAACAAAATGAGCCATCTTGGAGAACCGATCGATTACCACCCAAATGACTGTATTATTCTCAGACAGTGGGAGGTCGGTGATAAAATCCATGGCAATATGAGCCCAGGGCTCCTTAGGAATGGGCAAGGGCGTGAGGAGACCGACCAGCAGGAGCTTGTGTGGAGGATTTGGACTGGGCACAGACATGACAAGCTTTAACGTAGTCTTTGACGTCTGAGCGGAGATTAGGCCACCAGTAGTGACGACTGATGAGTAGGAAGGATCGGAGGAATCCAGAATGACCTGCCACCTTGGAATCATGTCCCCAACAAAGGATCTTAGCTCAGTGGGGACAAAGGTCTTACCAGGCGCAATTTTTGACTTCAGGGTGGTAGAGTGGGCAACAATGCACGAGGTTGGAATGATCGGCTCAGGTTCAGGGGCGGACTCCTCGTCCAAAGTGTCAAATGACCTAGAGAGCGCATCAGCCCAACCGTTGCAGGAACCAGGTTTGTAGGTAATCGTGAAATTGAAACGGGCAAAGAAGAGACTCCACCTGGCCTGTCTAGGATTCAGACGTTTAGCATTCTGTAGATGTTGTAAATTTTTGTGATCAGTAAAGATCGTTATGGAGTGAGGGGAACCCTCCAAGAGATTACGCCACTCCTCTAACGCCAATTTAATTGCGAGAAGTTCCCGATCACCGATGGCATAATTCCTCTCTGCCTGAGAATTTTTTTTGGAGAAGAACGCACATGGTTGACGTCTCTTCTCAAAGATTTGAAGAAGCACAGCTCCCACCCCCATTGAGGAAGCGTCCACTTCAATAAAAAATGCTTTCCCAGGATTTGGTCTCCTCAAGAGGGGGCCAGAAACAAAGGCCTGTTTCAGGTTGTGAAATGCAGAGACAGCTTCGGGAGGCCAGTCTTTGGCATTCACACCCTTCTTGGTCAAAGCGATAATAGGCGCGGCAATGGAAGAGTAATTCCTTATGAACTGCCTATAATAATTTGTTAAGCCAAGAAAGCGCCTTGAGGCTAGCAGGAAGAGGCCAGTTAGTAATAGCCAAGACCTTCCCAGGATCCATACGAAGACCCGAACATGAGACAAAGCACCCCAGAAACAGGACCTCAGAACATTCAAAGGAACATTTCTCCAGCTTGGCATAGAGATTGTTCTCTCTAAGACGCTGAAGTACAGTGCGGACATGGTTTCTGTGGACGAGCAGATTTTCAGAAAAGATCAGAATGTCATCCAGATAGATGACAACAAACTGGTACAGCAGATCTCTGAAGATTTCATTGACAAAGTTTTGAAACACGGCTGGAGCATTACACAGACCAAAAGGCATCACCAGGTATTCGTAATGCCCGTCTCTAGTGTTGAATGCAGTCTTCCATTCGTCACCCTCCCGTATTCAAATGAGATTGTACGCGCCTCTGAGATCCAACTTGGTGAAAATGGAGGCACCCTTCAACCTATCGAATAGCTCAGATATCAAGGGTAAGGGGTATCGATTTTTAATAGTAACCGCATTTAAACCTCGATAATCGATGCAGGGTCTTAAGGTACCATCCTTTTTGGCAACAAAAAAGAACCCTTCCCCTGCAGGCGATGAGGATTTCTGGATGAAACCTCTCTCCAGATTCTCTGCGACATACTCAGACATGGCCTGAGTCTCTGGGATGGACAGAGGGTAGGTACGACCCCTGGGTAGAGTTGCTCCGGGGACAAGATCAATAGCACAGTTAAAAGACCTGTGGGGAGGAAGCACCTCAGCTGATTTCTTACAGAACACATCCCGGTAATCGCTGTATGCAGCGGGAAGATCAGAAGAAACAGAAGTGGCAGCAACTGGAAGACTCTCCTTGGGAGCCACCTTGAGAAGACACAACGAGAAACAAGAGGAACCCCAGGCCAGGATCTTCACAGAGACCCAGTCCACATGTGGAGAGTGGAGCTGTAGCCAAGGAAGGCCCAATACAACGGGGGTAGAGGCCTTGGGTAGAATGAGAAAGGATATCCACTCCTGGTGGAGAATCCCTACCGACATCCTAATGGGTAGCATCTGGAAGCGAATAGGGCCCCCTGGGAGAACAGTGCCATCAATTGCCGAGACTACCAATGGGGTAGTGAGAGGTGAAAGGGTAAGCTTCATAGAAGAAGCAGTTCTCCAATCCATAAAATTGCCGGCAGCCCCGGAATCCAGATATGCAAGGGTTGACTGAGGAGAAGTGCCTACATGAAGGAACACCGGCAAGAGAAGGTGATGTTTCTGGGTCCAATACTCCACCTTCCAAATGTATTAGACCCGAGCGTTTCCCGGACGAAGCGAGCAGGAGTCACAAAAATGACCCTTCCCCCCACAATAGAGGCACAAGCCCAGAGTTCTGCGCCTAGCACGTTCTTCGGGGGTTAGTCTGGTCCGGCCCAGCTGCATAGGTTCCTCAGCAGGTGGAGGATGCTCCACGGGACGAAGGGAGGGGAGCTCAGACTGGCTAGGACCCAGAGAGTGCTGGCGTCTTTTTTCTAGGGACCTCTCTTGAAAACGAATGTCAATCTGATTGCATAACGAAATTACATCGTCCAGACCGACGGGAATGACTCTTCCCGCTAATTCGTCTTTCACTCGGTCAGAGAGGCCATGTAAAAAGGTAGCGACCAGGGCCTCATTATTCCAGCTCAATTCAGCTGTGTGGATACGGAACTGAAGAGCATATTGTCCCACTGAACTAGATTCTTGGCGAAGACGTAAGACAGCACTAGCCACTGAAGAAG
The DNA here is from genome assembly GCA_029206835.1 of Rana muscosa. NCBI lineage: Eukaryota > Metazoa > Chordata > Amphibia > Anura > Ranidae > Rana > Rana muscosa. The sequence continues at coordinate 522,445,645 of CM055118.1, read as the reverse complement.
CCCGAGCTGGCTCTTCAAAGATATTACGAAAGAGCTTCAAAAAGTCGGACAGGCTGGAAACCACCGGATCATTCCTCTCCCACAGGGGGGCAGCCCAGGCTAAAGCTTCACCGGAGAGGAGGGAAATGATATAGGCTACCTTAGCCCGGTCAGACAGGAAGTTTTGAGGCTGAAGCTCAAAATGAATCGTGCATTGGCTGAGAAACCCCCTGCAAGCCTTGGAGTCCCCAGAGAAACGGAACGGAGCTGGCAGTTTTAGTGAGTGTGTGGCTACGACTGGTGCGATAGGTACAGTCGCTGGTTGTACTTGAGGTTGCGGATTCGGGGTTCCCAAGGAGGCCTGAAGCTGCTCGAATCGAGAAGCCAGATCCTGGAGGAATCGCATCACCTGAGTCTGATTCGATTCCTGGGTTTCAAGTCTGCGGACTATGCCCCGCAATGGATCATCCGCGGGGAGCGGCATATCAGCCGGGTCCATGGCTGATCAAACTGTCAGGTCACCTGTGGCCAGATGACAGGTGCACACCGTAGGGGGACAGGAGTGCACCACAAGATAGTGAACCCTATGGCTGACTGCTGCGGATAGGAAACTGGGTGGTTGTGGAAAGCGGGACCAGAGGAGCACAACCGGGATCCCACAGGAAGCTAGAGCCAAGATTCCCCAGGGTGCGAAGTCTAAGACCCAGCAGGTCTTCTCCAGAGCCTCTAGTGGTGAGGATGTTACGCTGCAGGCTAGGTCCAGGTCGCGGCCCCTAGAGTCTCCTAGCTCACGCCCCGTAGGGTAAGGGGAGAAGAGGGGAAGCAGCAGCACAAGATACAAGTATAAAGAATAACAAGCCGAAGGTCAAGGGTCACAAGCAGACAAGGATAACAAAGGACAAGCCGAAGGTCAAGGGTCACAAGCAGACAGGGATAGTCGGGGACAAGCCAATAACGTAACAGAGAGACAGACGTAGCACACGGCAGGCAGGAACCCAAACACACAAACACGTTGATCAGCAAAGCAGGCTTGCAGTTCACAGGTTAATGTAGTGTTCTGTGATAGGGCCTGGGGTGGAGTCAGGCTGGGAGGAGATTATAAAGGAAGCCAGGTGAGAGAGAGTCTGGCCTCTAAGATGAACACATGAGGAGGAAAGGTAAGATGGCAGACAGACATTAATGCATATCCATGACAGTGGGTGTGTTGTGTTCTTCCAAAAACACCCATTTAGGGCCACAAAAAATATTTTGCAGTGTTTTCTGCATATCTGGAGGTGTGTGAAATAAACCATTTATATATTTTTCTTCTACTGTGCTATCCTAAAAAAATAATTGTAGGACAAAAACATTTTTTTTGAATAGCATTTTCTGCAGTTCTGTAGCTGTGAGATACAGCGTTTACGTACTGTGGGTGTGTTGTGTTCTTCCAAAAACACCCATTTAGGGCCACAAAAAATATTTTGCAGTGTTTTCTGCATATCTGGAGGTGTGTGAAATAAACAATTTATATATTTTTCTTCTACTGTGCTATCCTAAAAAAATAATTGTAGGACAAAAACATTTTTTTTGAATAGCATTTTCTGCAGTTCTGTAGCTGTGAGATACAGCGTTTACGTACTGTGGGTGTGTTTTGCTCTTCCAAGAACACCCATTCAGGAGAACGTCAAAGGGACGTGGTGGCCCCGGTCGTGGTGCTGCTGGTGGAGCTCCTGTTGCAGGGAGAGGACGTGGTCGATCTGTGCCAGCTACACGCACAAGTGAAACACCTTCCTCAGGTGCGAGTAGGCGACCGAGCCTGCGGTGGTATTTTGTCACGCCTAATGAGGCTGTACGAATGTTGAGGCCAGGACAAGTACAGGCGATAGTAGATTGGGTTGCTGACAGTGCCTCCGGTTCCTTCACATTGTCTCCCACCCACTCTTCTGATGAAAGATCAGAGTTGGCACCTGCAGCCCATGTCCATCAGTCTTTCACCTCACCCCCTTGCAAATCAGCCAAGCAGTCTGAGCCCCAAATCATGCAGCAGTCTCTTCTGCTTTTCAATGACTCTGTTAGCAGGGTTTCCCAGGGCCATCCACCTAGCCCTGCCCCAGAAGTGGAAGAGATTGAGTGCACCGATGCCCAACCACTTATGTTTCATGATGAGTACATGGGAGGACCATCGCAGCACGTCTCGGATTATGACGAAACACAGGTGCCAACTGCTGCTGCTTTCGCAATTGTGCAGACAGACAAGGAGGGCAGGGGTGAAGAATGGGTGGAAGATGATGTGGAGGACAATGAGGTCCTCGACCCCACATGGAATCAACGTTATGCAGGTGACCAGTGTAGTTCGGAGGAAGAGGCGGTGGTCGCACAGAGCCGCCAGCACAGTAGAAGAGGGAGCAGGGTGCAAAAGTGGAGGGTCCGTCCCCTAGACAGTACGTCTGCTACTGCCCAACGCAGCAAGGGGCCGAGCACATCAAAGCCAGGTCAAAGGAGTTCTTTAGCGTTGCAGTTCTTCAGACAATGTGCTGATGACAAGACACGAGTGGTTTGCACGCTGTGCAATCAGAGCCTGAAGCGAGGCATAAACGTTCTCAACCTGAGCACAACCTGCATGACCAGGCATCTAAGTGCAAAGCACGAGCTGAAGTGGAGTAGACACCTCCAAAACAAAGAAAGGTCTCTGGTTCCTCCTGCTTCCTCTTCTGCTGCAGTCTCGGCCTCTTCATCCACCTCTGTAGTGACAGTAGCACCTGCCAACCTGCAAACAGAGCATCTGCCAACAACACTACCACCTGGGTCACCAACCATCTCCACAATGTCCCATGGAAGCGTTCAGCTCTCTATCTCCCAAACACTGGAGCGGAAGAGGAAGTACCCCCCTAGCCACCCGTGATCCCTGGCCCTGAATGCCAGCATTTCAAAATTCCTCGCCTTTGAAATGCTGTCATTCCGTCTGGTGGAGATGCAGAGTTTTAAAAGCCTGATGGCATTGGCTGTCCCACAGTACGTCGTGCCCAGCCGCCATTACTTTTCTAGGCGAGCCATCCCTTCCCTGCACAACCAAGTGGGGGACAAAATCAGGTGTGCACTGCGCAATGCCATCTGTGGCAAGGTCCACTTAACTATGGATACGTGGACCAGTAAGCACGGTCAGGGATGTTATATCTCCCTAACAGCTCACTGGGTAAATTCAGTGGCGGCTGGGCCTGAGGCAGATAGCAGTTTGGCGCATGTCCTTCCACCACCGAGGATTGCAGGGCGCTTCAGTTTGCCTCCTGTTGCTAACTCCTCCTACTCCGCTTCCTCATCCTCTACCGCCTCCTCATCCGGTCAGCGTAACACCTTCACCACCAACTTCAGCACAGCCAGGGGTAAACGACAGCAGGCAGTTTTAAAACTTTCCTGTTTGGGGGAAAAAACCCACACAGCGCAGGAGTTGTGGAGGGACATGGAACAACAGACCGATGAGTGGTTGCTGTCAGTGAGCCTCAAGCCCGGACTAGTGGTGTGCGATAATGGGCGAAATCTCGTAGCAGCTCTGGGCCTAGTCGGTTTGACGCACATCCCTTGCCTGGCGCATGTGCTGAACTTGGTGGTCCAGAGGTTCCTGAAAAATTACCCCAATATGCCAGAGCTGCTGCAGAAAGTGCGGGCCTTCTGTGCGCACTTTTGGCGTTCTCCCCCTGCTGCTGCTCGCCTGTCAGCGCTGCAGCGTAACTTCGGCCTTCCCGCTCACCGCCTCATATGTGACGTGCCCACAAATTGGAACTCCACCTTGCACATGCTGGTCAGACTATGCGAGCAGCAGCAGGCGATAGTGGAGTTTCAGCTGCAGCAATCACGCGTGAGTCGCTCTGCGGAACAGCACCACTTCACCACCAATAACTGGGCCTCCTTGCGAGACCTGTGTGCCTTGTTGTGCTGTTTCGAGTACTCCACAAACATGGCCAGTGCCAATGATGCCTTTCTCAGCGTTACTATCCCAGTTCTATGCCTCCTTGAAAAAACGCTTCGGGCGATGATGAAAGAGGCACAGGAGGAGGAGGAGGAGGAGGAGGCGGGATCATTTCAAAGGCTTTCAAAGGCTTTCAGGGCAGTCTTTCACAAGTGGCTACGAGGGTGGGTTCCTGCACCAACAAACGCCAGGTACACAATTGTCCGGCAGCAAGGGCACAGTTCTGGAGGATGACGAGGTGGAGGAGGAGGAGATGGAACCATGTTCACAGCAGGGTGGCACCCAGACCAGCTCATGGCCATCACTGGTGGGTGGCTGGGGGGATACAGAGGACACAGACGATACACCTCCCACAGAGGACAACTTTTCTTTGCCTCTGGGCAGCCTGGCACACATGAGCGATTACATGCTGCAGTGTTTCCACAACGACCGCCGAGTTGCCCACATTCTAACTGGTGCTGATTACTGGGTGGCCACCCTGCTGGATCCCCGTTACAAGGACAACGTACCGTCCTTAATTCCCTCACTGGAGCGGGATCGTAAGATGCGCGAGTACAAGCGCACGCTGGTAGACGCGCTGCTGGTGGCATTCCCACCTGACAGCGGGCGTACGGTGGAAGCACAAGGCGAAGGCAGAGGAGGAGGAAGAGGTCGCCAACACAGCCGGGGCACCGCCAGCACCTCAGAAGGCAGGGTTAGCATGGCCGAAATGTGGAAAAGCTTTGTCAGCACGCCACAACAACCAGCACCACCAGCTGAGATGGAACGTCTTAGCAGGAGGCAGCATTTCACCAACATGGTTGAGCAGTATGTGAGCACAGGCCTACATGTACTGGATGACGAGTCTGCCCCCTTCAACTTCTGGGTCTCCAAATTGGGCACATGGCCTGAGCTTGCCCTTTACGCCTTGGAGGTGCTGGCCTGCCCTGCAGCTAGTGTATTATCTGAACGTGTATTTAGCACGGCAGGGGGCGTTATCACAGACAATCGCAGCCGCCTGTCCAGAGCCAATGTGGACAAGCTCACGTTCATTAAAATGAACCAGGCATGGATCCCACAGGACTTGTCCGTACCTTGTGCAGAATAGACTTGTATACCGGTGTTCTGCAAAATCTGTCCGGCCATCGGATTGTGTCCGGCCCGTACTGCACAGGCGCAGCACTTGCGCAGTACGGAGGACAAGGAGATTAAAAAAATCTCTGAAGTTGAACGGTGCCTGCGCAGTGAGTGCAGGTTCAAGCCCCACCATCCAAGTGGACATACGGTAGCACATAGTAACAGGGCCCCTCACAGGCTTGCTTTGATCGCCACGCTTCGGGCACGGCCTCGCTTGGCTTGGCTTGAACCTCGGATGGTGTGGCTTGAACCTGGACTCACCGTGCAGGCGCCGTTCGTCTTGTGAGATTTTTGAAATCCCCTTGTCCTACGTACTGAGCAAGCACAGTACAGGGCGGACACTATCCGACGGGGGACAGAATTTGACACATCACCGGCCTTACCCAGCCATTGTTTTATATTTGAACCAGTGTTTGCTACCTCGTCCTCCTCCACTGCCGCTTCCACCTACACAGCCACATCCACCGCCACCTCAACCTCCTACTCCATATGGACCTCGTCCTCCTAGGTCTAGATTATAATTTTTATTTAATTTTTTTGTAGCGCACAGATTCTTTCCCCCTTACCTGCCTTTATGTTGTTGGCTCCTCGCAGGAGGGATAAAGGCACACCGCACTACCAGCCCGTACCCTCCTGTATAAAGAGGTTGAGCGGTGTACTTGACGGGCCGTGTCCACAACCGGAGTCAAAACTCCTCTAGAGGATGATTCTCACCTATACTGTAGGTAGAGGCAAGTCCTTGAATTCCCAGTAAAGTCAATGTCCACACCAGCTGAAACTCCAACTCTGAGTTTATTCTCTCATGGCAAAATAAACTGTACTCGGATAGAAAAGGTTAGAGCAAAGAAACAGGACAGCTTAAGGTGTGGAGGAGGTCCAGGCACAAACGTAGCACATTCACTTCACTGCTTAGGTTTCGCAAACAGTTTTAGGCACACGGCCTCTGCCACAGACCGTGAGGTTGGACTATGCCACAGATCGGGTGTACAAAGCCCCTGCCACGGACCTGGAGAACTTTGGTCTCTGCCACAGACCAGGGTGTATAAAGCCCCTGCCACGGGCTGGGTGAATAAGGCCTCCGATACAGTCAGGATGACCTTGAGCTTCTCCTTCTAAGAACTAGCTCATATCAAGGGGAAGTCATCTCTCCAGGGAGTCAACAGACCCTTCCTTCACCGTGCCTCCAGCATCGGGCCATCAGAAGGTTCCTCCCTTCCCTGGAACAGGGTCCCCTACACGAGGAGGCACCGAAAGACTCCTTGACCCTTAGCGGACTCCAGACGAAGGCTCTGGACCCCAGGCTTTACTTCCGCCCCTAGGCCTCCATACCCAGGGCAGCAGGAACTCCAGGATAGTACCTCGCCCCGGGCTAAAGATGCCCAAGATGGAACAGGAACACATGCACCCAGGCCGAAGGCACCTGGGCGCAGACCCCACTGGACATCAGCCCCCAGACCAAAGGTGCCTGGGGCTCGGACCCCGATCAGGAGGCGTCTGCCCCTTTTATATCCTCTCCCGGCATGCACAGCAGGTTCCCCGCCCCGCTGTACTACTGTCAGGAGGGGACACAAAAGGCACAGCACTGTATCGGCGGTTCAACCCTAGCCTACAATGGCAGCGCCACCTGTAGGCCGCAGGGAACTGCACACCAATACTGTCCCCCGAGGACAAAATGGTCCATGAATCCTACAGAATTAGGGTGTTTGAGCCTATTTACCACTCAAACACTTCCCTTAAATTTAGCACCCCTCTACTTTTTTATTTCAAAGTATTTTATTTTCCCACTAGCTTATCCATTAAATTGAATAATTTTTTACAGAAAGGGCTTATTATGGGGCATTCCCACCATATGTGTGGCATCGTGCCGTTGAGTTTCTGAGGTTCTTAATGACTTCCTGTACCTCTTCTGCTGAAAAGGGGGCCTCCAGCATATTATTATTTATTTTTTTATGTTATTTTAAGTTATTTCCCTATCCACATTTGTTTGCAGAGCACTTCCCATGCTCTTAACAACATTTTGCTGCCATTTGCAGCCCTCTAGCCATTTCCATTACTTTTTTAGAGCCTTTTTAGTCCTCAGAAGTTTGGGTCCCCATTGACTTCAATGGGGTTCGGGTTCGGGGTCAAGTTCGGTCCTGAATTAGAACTTTTTTCCGAAGTTCGGCCGAACCTGTCGAACCCGAATATCTAGTTGTCCGCTCAACTCTAGTAGTGACGTATTAGACGTACTACGAGAGTACAAAAGAGGAAGTTCAATTGTCAGGCGCCACCCTTTGGGCTCCTTCTGCTAATTTCGAGTTAGTAGAAGTTTGGTCAGTGTTGATTTGCGCTTTTCAGTCCGTTTCTGAACGGTCGTTCGTCAACCAGCCATGTTGCACATTCCGAAGAGAGAACGTGCTATTATTGGGTTTGGAGTTATTGCTTTGACCCAAGTCCGGTCCAGGAACAGGAGGAGGAGGTGTTGGACCAAAAATTGGTTTCTTAATCGTGACCAATTTTGTCATATGCCTTTGCTGCGGGAGCTCCAGGAAAATAATCCTGATGATTTTAGGAATTATCTCCAGATGACGGACCCCTGCTTTCACCGTCTCTTGGCATTGTTGTCCACCTATATTAGGAAGCAGGACACATGCATGAGGCTTGCCATCACTCCAGAGCATAGGCTCATAGCCACCTTGCGGTACTTGGCGACAGGGAGAGGTCTCCAGGACCTCAAGTTTTCGACTGGAATCTCCCCCCAGGCTCTGGGACTCATTATTCCAGAGACCTGTTCTGCCATTATTCAAGTCCTGCAGAAGGACTATATTCGGGTAAGTTTTCGCCTTTAACATAACATTCTATGTACAGTATTTAATGTCAAAATGCTAATTCAACCGATACAACTACTCCATCTGCTGACTTTGCAAAACCCATACACAGTATACCTCTTTTGTGGTCATATTTCTGGATGAATTCACCAAAGCATGTAGTGCAAGGGCCTGCCTGATTACCTTCAAATTGTACTGTTGAAAGTTTTTGTCTCCTATTATCTTGATAGGTAATTTATGAATGTGAAAATGTGCTTCAATTTGGACAGTGCGCATTCATATTTTTTTGATTATGACACTTCTTACCTGTCCACTGGGCTGCCAATAGTGTAAGTATGGAGGGGATGGCCAAAGTATCACACATTATTTATGCATTCAACTCTCATGGAAGTGGAGAGTGTTACCTGTCCAAAACATCTACCCCCCCCCCCAGAACATTTTTAGAATGGGCCACCAGAGGGGGTGAGGAATCTGATAAGTTGAACTTACACTTTTCTCTTTAAATACTAATTTAAATGTTATACTTATGTTGGCCAGGAATGTTTGTGTCAAATCTGCTTGCAATGTTATGAGCCGAAGTAGTAATTTTTTTCCTTCTTTGACTCCACAGTTTTCTTCCAACCCCATGGCAGGATGTTGCAATCCACTTCGAGGAGCAGTGGTATTTTCCCAACTGTGGTTGTGCTATTGATGGCAAGCATGTCAGGATTGTTCCACCACCCAACTCTGGGTCCTATTATTTTAATTATAAGGGCTTTTGCAGCATAGTCATGCTAGCTGTTGTGTCTGCCAGCTACAAGTTCCTGTACCTGGATGTTGGGAAGAATGGCCGTAACTCTGACGGAGGAGTGATTATGCAGACCGAGTTCTACCACCGGCTCCAGAATGGCACCTTAAATTTGCCACCTGCTAAGGATAATGTTGAGGGCCTAAATTTTGTTTTTGTGGCAGATGAGGCCTTTGCTCTGGGGGAACATCTTATAAAGACCTTTCCGATGAGGAACCTCACCCCAGAGCAGAGAATATTTAATTATAGGCTCTCTCGTGCCAGAAGGGTTGTTGAAAACGCCTTTGGCATCCTCTCCAGTCGCTTTAGGCTGTTTTTAACCTCTATCAACCTGGCCAAATATAAAATCAACCATGTTGTATTGTGCTGCTGCATCCTCCACATTTTTTTACGGAGGAGTGCTAGCAGCTACCTTGCCTCAGGGCCAAGTGATGTGGACTCTGCAGTGTCAGGCCCAGCTGAAGAAGCTGTGCTGACGGCTCTTGAAAGTGGTCGTGCTGGGTTGCCATCCCAAAATGCCTGAGTTGTCCGGCAACAGTACATGGACTATTTTGTGGGTAGAGGGGCAGTGGCATGGCAGAAAACTGTAGCTGATCCTGAACAAATCTTTTATTTGATCCTAAACTATTATTTCATTTCAACTACTGTTGTCTGTGTTTCTTATCTGTCTCCTAGGTTCTCAAATGGCCTTAATTTGGCACATTTTCTACAATAGTGCAAACGTACCTTATTTGCTACATGAGGAGACATTCTCTTCTTCAGCTAACTATTATGTTGTGCTGTGGCACTGCTACACACACAATTTTTTTGTTCTTAATGTATCTAATGCATTAATGTAAAAAAAAATCGACCTTTTCAACTCCTTTAATTTCCTTGTGGCCATAAAATTGCCTGAGTTTGCCACATTTTAGAGCACATTGTCACCGTAACTACACCAACTTAACAAACACACTGGTATTGAGCATTGAAATAAGAAGCCACACATTGGGGTTGATTTACTAAAGGCAAATCTACTTTGCACTACAAGTGCTCTGCAAGTGGACTTGGAAGTGCAGTCGCTTTAGATCTGAGGGGAAGATCTGAAATGAGGGGAAGTTCTGCTGATTTTATCATCCAATCATGTACAAGCTAAAATGCTGTTTTTTATTTTCCTTGCATGTCCCCCTCAGATCTACAGCAACTGCACTTCCAAATGCACTTCCAGTGCACTTGTAGTGAAAAGTTGAATTGGCCTTTCGTAAATAACCCCCACTGTGTGTTTTGTGGCTTTAGCAAACTCGATGTAGGAAAAGACACACATTTTAGGCATGGGATCATGAGGGAAATACAAATATTTTATCACAATTTGTGTGCATCTTCAATTTTTGGCTTTGTGATTCTAAAAAACACATAAAGATTCCAAATAACATTACTTAGGGCAGTGTTTCCCAACTCTCCTTCTCCAGATGCATTCCCAGGTCCTGTTTTCTCTATTTTTTGCTTTTGGCACAGGTGATGAGGTCATTTTCTATGAGGTCGTTTTTATACTGCGGAAAATAAAGAAAACAGGACCTGGTGGTGCACCTAGAGAAGTGGAGTGGAGAAACACTGACCTCAGACACTAAAGCCTAGGTTCACATTGGAGCGATTTGTCATGCGATTTGAGAGATAAATCGCATGACAAGTCGCAGCCTATTTCAGGCAATGGCACTGTTCCAATCGGTGCGACACAGATTTTGCGGCGCCGCACCGATTTGCAAAAGTAGTTCCTGCACTACTTTTTACAATTTCAGGTGCGACTTCAATAGACATCTGGGCATGAAGCCACACAAATCTCTATTAAGTAGCACCTGAAATTGCGCTGACCTTGCTGCTTCGAAATCGCGGTCGTTTGAGTGAAGTAGCACGATTTCAAAGTAGCATCAATGTGAACCAGGGCTTCAGAGTAATAAAAATATGTGAAATAGGAAAAGTGCAAACAGGAGCCAACAAGTGGAGGAAAACTTCAGGCCAGATGAATTTAAAATTTGGCTAGCATGTCGACATAATCCAGTATTCTTCTCTGTAAACCAGTGGCAGCCTCCTTTATTTGCTTGAGCTCATTCAAAGCCTGCATCACATCTGCACTGATACGGCCAATTGTGCATCTTGGAAGTTCGTGTCCTTGTAAGAAGAGAAAAAAGTATTAAGGGAACGATGGTCAAGTGGCTGAGGCCCTACATAGTGAATTATGGTCAAATTACTAGTCAAATTGGGCAAATACTTACCTAGCCAGTCTATTGTTGCTTGCAACCTGCTTGCCCTTTAGACACCTACACTACTAGGAATGTACACACTTCAACTACTCTGTAATCTTGGTCCTGGTGCCTGGGACTACAAAACTTGGGTAATTTTTTTGTTTGCCTGTTGAAAGAAGAGTAAAAAAAAATACTTTTCAACCAAAAAAAAAGGAGCCCAAAAAAAAAAAGGAATGTTTATATCTGCTTTATATTTAACTTCATCTTTAAAAAAAATATTCAGACAAAGATTAGAGAAAACATTATCTCGATTTTTCAAGACTTGGAGAAAGCACATATACAGACACCTAATTTACAGATATACATATTGGTTAGATACAAATATTGCTTACTTTTTTTTATTATGTGATGGATGTAGTCCATCTGCTCTTGCTCGTGGTGCTTTAAATCTGACCATCGCTTTCGGATTTGATCCTTCGTTCAGTGCACCGAAAATTCCCCATTTAAAAACGGCGATGACCTTCTCCAAAATTAGGTCTTTTCGGCTGTTGGGCCTTTCGTAGCTGCACAGCTTGCAATCGTAGTCGTGCTTCTCAAGGATGCGCACCATCTCCTCCATCTCACCCTTGCTCATGGGGGTGGCTTTGTGCTTCCTATAAGCTCCACCACCGCGGGCCTGCCTAGAATTCCCCGAATCCACCATGTTGTCCCTGCCGAATCTTCCGCTGTGTGTGTCGCATGCAAAAGAGAGATGGTCACGCCCCAACGTCATGACGCGCTGAGTGGAGTTTCACGCATGGGCAGGGTATATAAAGCCATAAGGAGCAGTCGATGTAACGGCCGTAGGAACGATCTGTGAGTGGAGGACAAACGGTCGCCATCGCCAAAAGGAGACATCAAACAAAGGTCCAATTGTAAATTGGGGTATCGGTGGTTAGTGGCTTATACTGCTTAGATTGAGGCCTATATTGTGACCAGATTATGAGTTAAGCCTGACATTATGGTTTGTCTTGTGTTCTGTCTTGCAGGCATCTGATAATTCACAATGGTGGACAAATTCAATGTGCCAGAATTTTTGACCAAGTAGGGATTACTATAATAAAAACAAGAGGAAGGCAGCTTTGCAGAAGCTTGTGGAATTGGTGAAGCCTCTGTACCCCACGGCAGACATCAATTATGTGAAGACCAAAATTGGTAGCCTTCGTAGTACATACAATAGGGAGCGCAAGAAGGTCCTGGAATCCCAAAGATCGGGAGCAGCCGCTGATGAGATCTATGTCCCCAGGCTGTGGTACTACCACAGCCTGCGTTTTTTGTCAGAACAAAGCGAACCACGCCGATCCCTCTCAATGCTTCCTTCCACATTGGCTGAGGCCACAGCTCCTGAGGTCCACCCTGGTCCTTCTACACAGGAAAAAGATGTGGAGGAGCGCAGCTTGACCCAGGTATAGCATTGTTGAACAGATTTGTATCCAAAAATAGAATGATGTTAACTAGACGTTCTTGATCCTAAATTTATGCCTTAAAGTGGTTTCCATATCAATACACAGTAGTGGCCAAAAATGATTGGGACAAGAATGAAAAATGCTGGGGTCAGAATGATAGTCTTTTCTATTTCTCCACATTTAATTTGCAACAGTCATGAGCTCAAAATTGTGTGTGATTGATGCCCAAAAATCTAAAATTAAGTGCGAGTCAGGAGGAGCCCGGGTTCAGCAGCCAGAGGGAGTCGCAGATCCCTCCCCTACGCCCTCCTACTAAAAGGGCCAGGAAGACCAAGAACCTGGATGAGGCCACGGCTTCCTTCCTGAGCCACACAACAAATGCCATCAGCATGGCCCCAGATGCAGCTGAGGCATTTGGCTGCATGACAGCCAATAAGCTCAGAGAGATGGAGGTCGAGTGTAATGCTTTCTGTCTATCTATTAAGTTCTTGTGGTAAAACCAAGGAAGCTTAGACTTCTGTAGTGTATCAATGCTTTACTAAACAAGGAAAAATCTGCCCATACAACTGTAGGATGCACAACACAACACAACTCATAGCTTACAAAATATATATGCCTACAAATATTATCATGTACAATATGCACACATTAAGTAAACTAAACATCTACTCAACTTAGGGGTCAAGATGTAATGTCCATAGTTCCTTGCTCAGTCCAAATCAAAAGTTCTCCAAAGCTCTCCAGCTTCTCACATCCATGTCTTCTTCCTTTGTCCTTCCAAACACCAACTGTTGTTCAAAACATGTCTCCAAAAACCCTTTCCAAGCCCCTCCCACCCATTTCCTGATCAATGGAGGGGGAGGGAGGGGCCCCTCCCACCCATTTCCTGTTTCCTGCAAATAACGTCTAGTATCAACGGAGGGGGAGGGAAGGGGCTCTGTACACATATCCTGTTACTACCTAAACTCTAATTCTTACAATAAAGTCACTATAGAAATTGCCATAGCAACACAACGAGCAAAGGAGCAAGTGTGAGGAGCTAATTTCCCAGCTCCTCAACAAGGGGAGGAGAGGACAAATTTGCCCCAAAAGACATCTCTCTGTTTTGGATCACACACCTCCACAGCAACCCTACCCACCACAGTACCCCCACCCACTCACCACAGCAACCCCACCCACCACAGCAACCCTACCCACCACAGCAGCATGGTGGACAGTGGCAAATACAGCCACAAGACCCCCAAAAAGCCCGCTGGGCTGTGGATTTTCATCCCTACAAATTTTACTTTTCTTTTTGTGTATTTTTTGATTATGATTTTATTTGTTATACTTTAGTTCCTTTTGTGTGCATCGAATGCACTTTTTGTTTCAGTTTTTATTTTTTGATGGCAGATAACGTGTCTAATTTCTTTTCTATTTTTTTGTGAAGAATGCACAAGAAAAAAAATGGCCTTAGCCGATGTGGAAAGGAAGCGTTGAGAGCGATGGACGTAGTTCGGTCTGGTCAAAAAACGCAGGCTGTTGGAAGACAACAGCCTGGGGACATATCGGTCATCGACTGATGCTCCCGATCTCTCGGAGTCCAGGACTGTATTGTACTCCCTATTAAATGCACTCTTCAGGTTCCCAATTTTGGCCTTCACATAATTGATGTCTGCCCTGGGCCACAGAGGCTTCACCAATTCCAAAAATGTCTCCATTGCTGCCTTCCTCTTGATTTTGATATGACCTTCTTGTGCTTGGTTATGTGTTTTACTTCAAATGACAGTTTGGAAGTAGGCAGTTACATACAAAAATACAATGTAAAATTAACAAGGGACACCAACATAGTTGGATCTTTGATCTTAAAAACTATGGGATAATGGGGTTGTGGTAACTTGACTCACAAAAAAAAAAGAAAAAAAATATATAGATTCTTGATATCACTAGAAAAAAAAAGCCTTTTTAAATAAGTTTGTCAGAACTCCGTCAGTATCACCAGCAAAGCAGCTTCATTACTATGCCATTATAAAGAAGAAGAGAATGTGCACTGCATTTCGAGATTTCATAATTTGCTGCGTCACGAATGTAATATCTCCATTACGAACGCTAGTTTTACAAGACTGAACGCTTCCTACTCATCCTTGCTTCCGAGAATGCGTCTTTGTACTTTGGAGTTTGGTCCGAAGGACTTGTGTACACACGCTCGGATAATCCAACAACAATTGTTCGATGGAGCATACAAACGGTCGGATTTTCCAACAACAGCCTGTCATCACACAATTCCAGTCGGATAATCCGATCGTGTGTACGAGGCTTAGGCGTACAGAATAGTGACCATTTCTTTTATTGGTTAGTAGTTTCTGTGGAGTGTTGAGGGCTAAATCTAGACTGAAGGGGGTGGCCAAGAAGGTTATTCACAGTGAGGTGAAAGCTCAGGCAGTTGTAGATTAGGCATTCAAGGTGTTTAGAGGTTAAAGGGAGCATGGAGCCTTAGGTTGTTAAGATTGGTGGTGTTAAGTTTAGCGACCTCCTCTATTGTAACATAGTTAAATGAGGGAAGTATGAGTGTGCAGGTGGACATGAAATGTTAGGTGGGGAAGATACCTGTATAGTGGAGATCTCATCATGAAATGCAGCAATCTTATTGTTGAAGTGATTTGCGATCTCCTGGGAAGTAAGTTACCGTAATTAGCGGGTGAAAGCAGCAAAGGATGAAGTTAAAAGTAGAAAAGAGCTGAGGGGGACTATGTGAGGGTGAACGAGAGATAAAATAGGTCTATTTGGCAGTGCAGAGGTGGGAAATGTATTTTTGGAGGGCAGAATTATACTGAGTGAAGTCTTGCTGGAACTAATGCCACAGACACTCAAGAGTGTGCTATGTTTTTTGAGACAACTGGCGTCATCCGTTTGCCAAGGTTGTAGCAGTTGGGACCCGATTCTCTGTGTAGTGGGGGGGGCAGTGTGTCCAGGGAGGACAAGAGTAAACTATCCAAAGTTTTCTACGGGTAACCGTTAGGCGGTTGAAGGAAAATGAGATGGAAAACATGGATAAGATAGTGATCTGAGCGGGGGGAAAGGGATTGCTGGAGAGAGCTTGCACAGAAGAATACAAGGTCAAGGGCGTTTCCATCAGAGTGAGTAGAAGTATGTTCATTGTTTAAGGTCAAAGGAGGAGGTGAGGCTGAGAAGCTTAGAAGTAGCTGGAGTGTAAGCCTAGGTTCACATTGGTACGATTCAGTATGCGATTTGACATGTGAAATCGGCGGCTATTGCCAGCAATGGCACCGCACCGATTCCCAAAAGTAGTTCCTGTACTACTTTTGGTGACTTCGGGGGACGATTTGTATAGACATCTGTGCAGGAACCCACATAGATGTCTGTCAAATCGCCCCCGAAGTCGGACTGCAAAGCAGGAGTTTGGTGCGTCTCCATTTACCGTTTTAGGTCCGATTTCAGACCAAATTTGGACCTGAAATAGACCAAAAGACGCACGGGACTAATGTGCAATTCACTCCGGAACCGCTGCTGAGATGTGTTAACCGGGCTCCATAGAGAGCCGGTCACAGTCTCTTGCTTGTTATGCGAATTGGATGTAGCAAAAATCCGCATCCAATTCGCAATAGTGTGAATCCAGCCTTAATGTTAACAGGGATGTAGAACTATCTGTGTACAGATGCCGCTAGGTAGCCATATTGCATTTTACAGAGAATTAGTGTTGATTAAAAAGAAAAGGCAATTTTTTTAATCAAATCATCTTTTTATTTCTTTTATATACAAACAACAAAAACAACATACAACCCAGCCCGTATTGAGAGGGAAGAAAGAAAAACACACAAAAAACAAAACAACTCCAACCCCCTCGGCCCCAATGCTCTCACTCCCCCTCCCCCCATCTCTCCCTCATCCATCCTCTCCTTTCTCGACCTACCTCCAAAATATCAAACCACCTTCTCCATATTTGTTCATATTTCCCTAAACAGCCTCTATGTAAGAAAGTATACTTTTCCTTAATTAAAGTTTCCCTTACTTGTATTTTCCATTCTGCTACAGTAGGTGGATGTGCTGATAACCACTTTTGTGCAATGAGCTTACGAGCCTGGAATAGACTTCTATTTATTCAAACAATATATTCCACCAGGATTCTTGATTCGTCCGGTATACCCAGAAGATACCCATTATACCCATCCCCCCAGGCTCAATAAGCAACCCGATCTCAAATACACTATTGATCATAGATACCACCCCAGACCAATAGCGATGGAGTTTAGGGCATCTCCATAGCATTTGTATTGAATTAGCTACTCTCCCTTTACATCTAGGACATTGGTCTGTATCTCTGCATTTCCATTTTAATAATTTCTCTGGTGTATAGTGTACCCGGTGGAGGATAAATAATTGTGTTAAATTTTGTGTTGGAGATAGAGAGGCCTGAGGTATTGCCGATAATGCCTGTGCCCACTGTTCATCTGAAATTGGCCCTATATCACCCGATGAGGCTGATCTTGCTGGTATTTCCACAGTTTTTTTTTTAATTATCAAATAATATATCATATAATTGTGATATCAGACCCTTTTTTTCCCCCAATCTTATCCAACAAGGCTATTACCACTGACTTAATAAACTTCAATTCCTGCGAACGACCCTGTGTTTTTAATGCATGCCTGCGCTGTAAAAATTGAAAAAATCTTTGATTTGAAATATGCAACTTTTAATAACATTCAAAGACAAAATGACATGTGTCGCAGATGCATATGCCATTTATTTTTTTTGCAAATAATATTTTCCTACAAAAGTAGAGTTTACCCTTTAAAGTGGAATTTTAGGCTAGAAAATGAAAATAGGTAAACAGGTAGGATTTTTAATGCAGAGGAGACATGCTTTGTCTCTTCTGCATTAAAGCTACTTACCTGCCTGTCAAGGGCAGCTCACTGCACAAAGCCGGCAATGCCGAAGTGGACAGAACTCCCACGCATGTGCAGGAGTGAAGTCATCTTGGCCCAGCCAATGGCAGCATATGGCAATCGGGAACTGGAACCTGTCCAAAGATGTCGTTGGCCGGCGGGAAGTTGACCATAGTTCCACTTTTAAGGAGAGAGGACACAAATTTTGAGATGGAGAGGAAGAGGGTGAATGTAAAGATAAAGCAGCAGACTGGGCAAGAGATGAAAGCGGGATGGGAAAACAGGGTCACCTACAGTCGGTTTGGTGTTATGCAAAGTAGTTTGTTGCGGATTTTCTTTGTGCCTCAAATAGTGCTGTGTTGGAGTGTGCCAATACTTCAGCCGAGATAATACTTTAAGCAAGATAATTGCCAGTGCCCACCCCAGCCTGTGCTTGCCCTATTAAGGTGGTCTAAATTTATACTGAGATGGGTGAGGGTAGTACTTGTTGCTATAAAGAATATTGGTGGTATTCAGGGTGGGCCCAGCTAAAATTTAGATATCAATAGGGGAAGTTTTATCAATGGAGCAACATTGCCTTGCTCAAATTAGCCTCCCGGTACTCTTCTATGTTGCCATCTTTAACCGCTTGCCGACCACCTCCTGTACATTTACGTTGGCAGAATGGCACAGACAGGCATATCAACGTACCTGTACATCCCCTTTAAATGCCTGTCCATGTGGTGGCGCACTCGCGACCCTGCCACCATCCCCTGAGTCGGGCCGCAGGGATCCCCGCCATTGTCTCGCGGAGGTATAGAGTGGGGAGATGCTTGTGTAAACAAGCATCTCCCGGCTCTGCCTAGTGACAATGACATGGATCTCAGCTCCGTGTACTCGGAACGGAGATTAGTGTCATGTGACACAGAGCCCATCCCACCGCCCCCTACAGTAAGAAACACTATGCAGGGAACACTTAACCCCCTACAGCGCCACTGAGTGGTTAACCCCTTCACTGCTAGTGTCATTTTCACAGTAATCAGTGCATTTTTATAGCACTGATCGCTGTGAAAATGACAATGGTCCCAAAAATGTGTCAAGAGTGTCCGCCATAATGTCGCAGTCACGAAAAAAAAAAAATCACTGATCGCCACCATTACTAGTTAAAAAAAAAAAGCCATAAAACTATCCCCTATTTTGTAAACGCTACAACTTTTGCGCAAACCAATCAATAAATGCTTAGTGCGATATTTTTTTTACCAAAAATATGTAGAATACGTATCGGCCTAAACTGAGGGAAAAAAATGTTTTTTTTTTAATATATTTTTGGGGATATTTATTATAGCAAAAAGTAAAAAATATTGCATTTTTTTCAAAATTGTCGCTCTATTTTTGCTTATAGCGCAAAAACTAAAAACCGCAAAGGTGATCAAATACCACGAAAAGAAAACTGTCTTTGTGGGGGAATAAAAAAAAAAAAAAGGACTTAAATTTTGTTTGGGAGCCATGTCGCACGACCGCGCAATTGTCTGTTAAAGCAACGCAGTGCTGAATTGCAAAAAGGGGCCTGGTCTTTAACCAGCCAAAATGGTCCAGGCTGAAGTGGTTAAAATAAAAAATAATCATAATAGATCTTTAACAGTTCTGTACCCCATGGGACTAAACGTTAACTATGGCAAACACAGCTCCCCAGTGCCCTCACAAAAAAAAAAAAACTAGGATTTTTGTACTCTCCGTAAAATCCTTTTCTCTGAAGTTCATTGATGGACACAGCAACTTAAATCTTGACCTTAGGGTTATATCACTACCCTCAGGATAGAACTAGGCAGAACATTTAAAAAACAGCAAAACTGCACAGTACAGCCCAGGGGGCAGTCCTACTGGCTATAACCCCTCACACTGCATCCAGCAGCTCAGTTCGTCAAAAAGCAGTACAAAACAGAAAAAAAGGAGGGGTGGGTGCTGTGTCCGTCAATGAACTTCAGAGAAAAGGATTTTACGATGAGTACAAAAATCCTATTTTCTCTTTTGTTAATTGACAGACACAGCAACTTAAATCTTGACCTTAGGGACGTCCCCAAGCAGTGTCAAAAAATGAGGGGTGGGAACAGCAAGCAAACAAACTCCACCCATAACAACCAGAGCTCCTCAACGGAGGAGTAGCAACCTTAAACAGCCGCCTGCAAAACTTTGCATCTGAAGGAAGCATCCGCAGATTCACTAAATTTTACAAAGTTGATGTGATTGCAAGTGTGAACGGACGACCAGGTCGCTGCCTTACACACCTGGGAAATGGACGCCTGATGTCAGAAAGCCCAGGAGGCACCAATTGCCCTGGTCGAATGTGCCGTGACAGGAAAAGGGAGGCCCCCGCCCTTTTAAAGGCAAAAGCCTGGATCACGATCTGTCTAATCCACCGAGAAATGGTGGCCGACGAGACCACCAGGCCCTTCTTCAGACCAGTTACCGACGCAAAGAGTGAGTCTGACCTCCGAAACGGAGCCGTAGCAGACAGATACACCCTTAAAGCCCGGACCATGTCCAAGGAATGCAAAGCAACCTCCTTAGGATGCGACGGCTGAGGACACAAGGACAGAAGCACAGTGTCCTCATTTAGATGAAATGCCGAAACAACCATAGGAAGAAATGAAGGCTGCAGGCGTAGCACCGCATTATCCTTGTGGAGGAACAATTAGGGAGACTTGCAAGACAAGGCCGCCAACTCAAAAACCCTCCTGGCAGATGTAATAGCCACCAGAAAGGCTATCTTCTGAGAGAGTGTCAATAAGTGGATCTCCCTATTGTTTTCAAAACGGCGGTTTCTGAAGAACCAAGAGCACCAGATTCAAATCCCACGGAGGCAGCTGTGGCCAAACCGGAGAGGGGCCACATGTCGAACCCCTTGCACAAACGTACTCACCAGAGAATGAGCCACCAAGGGTCACTGAACAAAGACAGCCAAGGCTGATATCTGCCCCTTAATGGTGCTTAAGGCAAGTTTTTGATCCACACCCCGCTGCAAAAACAGCAGAATCCTGGAAACCGAATACGTACGCGGACGCCACCCCATCTCCTCACACATAGATGCAGGCCTTCCACGTGCGATGATAAATCTTCACAGAAGAGGACTTCCGCGCCCTCATCATAGTGGAGATTACCGAGTCCGACAGACCTCGATCCCTTAGCACCTGACTTTCAACAGCCACGCCGTTAAAGCCAGCGACTGTAAAGCAGGATGACGTATGGGGCCCTGCGACAGGTCTTCCCGCATCGGCAGTCGCCAAGGAACATCCGCCACCATTCGCACTAAGTCGGCGTACTAGGGACGCCAAGGCCAATCTGGGGCATCTAGAATCACCAGAATCCCCTCGGTCTCCATGAGGGAGAAGTTTTATCGGGGGGGGGGGGCATATATCAGCCGAAAATGCCCCCATGGAGCCACCAACGCCTCTGCCGCGTCCGCCCATGGGACCTGGCCACAAACCTCAGTACCATCTGATTGAGTCGAGAGGCCAGGAGATCCACATCTGGCATGCCCCATCTCAGGCAAAGGAGTCGAAAGACCTCCGGATGTAGCGACCATTACCCTTGGTCCAGCATCTGGCGACTTAGTCTGTCTGCCAGTTTTCTACGCCCAGAATGTACATGGCCGATAGAGCCGGCACGCGCCGCTCTGCCCACCGCAGGATGTGAGTGACCTCCATTGCTGCAGCTGAACTCCTTGTTCCTCCTTGATGGTTGACATACGTCACCGCCTGTCATGGAGATCCTGCCAGAAACAGGCGTCCCGGTCTTCCTGATTCTTGGTTGCGCGCGCGCGCGCCCTGCAGGTGGCACTAGAGGGGCTATTTAAACCTGTCAATCGCAGACAGTCCCTGCTGTCTGCTCTACAGCGTTGAGTACCTGAAAACCTGATCTGAAGACTTACCTGTGTTTGACCTGGCCTGCCTGTGACTTCTCTAGTTTTCTGCCTGCATCCGACCCCTGGCTTGTTGTGACCTCTCCTCTGTCTGATCCCTCTGTACCTTGCTGCCAGCCAGTTAACCGACCCGGCTTGTCCGACCAATCTCACTGTTCCTGGTTCCGGTCCAGTCTGCTAAGCTGATCCAGTTTGCTGAGTTCCTGGTTCCGGTCCAGTCTGCTAAGCTGATCCAGTTTGCTGAGTTCCTGGTTCCGGTCCAGTCTGCTAAGCTGATCCAGTTTGCTGAGTTCCTGGTTCCGGTCCAGTCTGCTAAGCTGATCCAGTTTGCTGAGTTCCTGGTTCCGGTCCAGTCTGCTAAGCTGATCCAGTTTGCTGAGTTCCTGGTTCCGGTCCAGTCTGCTAAGCTGATCCAGTTTGCTGAGTTCCTGTGCTCCTGGTTCCGGTCCAGTCTGCTGAACGATTCCAGTTTGCTGAGTGTTCCTGATTCCAGTTCTACCTGCTGTGTTCCAGTGTGCCTACCAAGTCTGCGGAATTACCTTCACCTTGGTTGATCCTGCCAGGCACTCGTACCCCTCCTACCTCCGCGCCTGCTGTTACCTTACCAGGGGCCGCTGGTGGGAGCCGTAAGGGAGGCCTTCCTCTGCAAGTCCGGGCTCGTCACCGCCAGGTACGTGACAGTAGCAGACAGCCATGTCTGAGCCCGAGCAGGGAGCCTCATCTATGGAGGAACTATGTCGGCACCTGGCAGGATTGGCTGAAGCGGTCAACCCCAGCAAGGCTACACCCATCTGGAAGAACAAGTGCGGGTCCTCTCCAACCCCTCTGGAGCCCAAGGGGGGTCCCATACCTCTACCTCCACTGCTGGGGCAGGATCCTCACCCACAGTTGTCATGCTTCCTCCGGAACCCAGGGTCCCTACACCCGAAAAATTCTCCGGGGATCGAAGCAAGTTTAGGGCTTTTTGTAATTCCTACGAACTCTACTTCGCCCTGCAGCCTCGCACCTTCTCCTTGGAAGCCACCAAGGTGGGCTTTGTGATGTCCTTGCTTTCCAGAGACCCTCAGAGCTGGGCCCACCGTCTCTTGTAACGGAAAGATATGGCATTAAACAACCTTACTGCCTTCTTCGACGATGAAGATTCCCAGCTCTCAGTAACCGCAGAGACCGCCTTGCGCACCCTTCAGCAGGGGCACAGAGCAGCAGAGGACTACGTAGCGGAATTTAGACGGTGGAGCGCAGATACCAGTTGGAACGACGCCGCCCTCCGCCATTAGTTCCGCATAGGTCTTTCCGACCCTCTGAAGGACCCTCTGAAGGACAAGCTTGCTAGGGTTGGCATACCACCAACCCTGAATTCACTTATTGACTTAACAATCCAGATCGACCGACGTCTCAGGGAACGAAGGGCTGAGAGGTCCACGGGCTTCTCCCGCCCAACCTGGATGCTTCCCCGGGCTCCCAGCCATCTGCACCCAGCACCTGTTGCACCTCCAGCCGCTACATCTGACATACCCGAGCCCATGCAGCTCGGAGTGCTTCGTCCTTCCCTCACCCAAGAGGAACGCCAACGTCACCGAGTGAACAATTTGTGCCTGTACTGCGGGGAACCCGGACACTTCGTTAGAAATTGTCCCCTGAAACTTCGTAAGTGTCTTTCAGTATCTTCTGACACTACCAACCCACAGGCCAAGTCCACATCTCACCTTGCTCTCTCTGTCTTGTTACAGCTCCCAGGAAGGACTCTGCAAGTGCCCGCCATTATTGATTCCGGGGCTTGCAGCTGCTTTATGGACTCAGCCTTTGCCATCAAGCACCAGATCCCTCTTGTCACCAAGACCCATGGACTATGTGTGCATCTGGCTGACGGGTCCATCATTAAGTCTGGACCAGTGGTCCAAGAGACCGCCCCTTTATCCGCTACCATCTCCACCATCTCCGGAACCCACCAAGAATACTTACGCCTGGACATTATCTCTTCCCCAATGTTCCCTGTGATCCTCGGTTTACCTTGGCTACAGGTCCACAACCCTACCATCAACTGGGCCACGGGGTTGGAGACCTTTTCTTCTCCTTACTGCCAACAATCCTGCGGGTCACTCAAAACCCCTGGGCCGGCCACCCTTTTATGTATCAATACGGAGGCTGGATTACGGCAATCCATCCCTGAGGCCTACCATGACTTTCTTGATGTGTTTAGGAAACAAGGGGCAGAGACTCTACCACCTGATCGGGCCTATGATTGCCCCATTGACCTTCTTCCCAGAGCGGCAATTCCGTTTGGCAGGATCTTCCCGTTAACAGAGGTAGAACAGGGGGCACTAAAAGACTATATCGATGAAAACCTACAGAAAGGGTTCATTCGTCCGTCTACATCTCCAGCCGGCCCAGGAATCTTTTTCGTAGAAAAGAAGGATCATACCCTTCGACCCTGTGTGGACTATCGTGAATTAAATAAAATCACAGTAAAAAAACGCTACCCTCTCCCCTTGGTACCGGAACTATTTCAGAGACTGGGAACAGCCATCATTTTTACCAAACTTGATCTCCGCAGAGCCTACAATTTGGTCCGCATCAAGGAAGGGGATGAGTGGAAGACCGCTTTCCGCACCCGATTCGGACATTTCGAGTACCGGGTAATGCCCTTCGGGTTGTGCAACACCCCTGCCACTTTTCCAGTATTTCATTAACTATGTACTCCGGGACTTCCTAGATCTCTTCGTCATTGTCTACCTGGATGATATACTAATTTTTTCTTCCTCCCTTGATTCCCACCGCAGGCACGTCAGAAGTGTGTTGGCTCGGCTTCGCCAGCACGGCCTGTATGCGAAAGGCCGAGAAGTGTGAATTTGAGCTGGAAAATATATCGTTCTTGGGACTAATTATCTCCAGCGAGGGCATCAAAATGGACCCTCAAAAGATTGCTGCAATCCTGGACTGGCCAGTCCTGGCGGACAAGAAGGGGATCCAACGTTTCGTTGGATTAGCCAACTTCTACCGCAAATTTATCAGAGGGTTCTCAGCCATCATCACACCCATCACCCAGCTGACCAAACAAAAGACCCGTTTCCACGGGTCCCCTGAGGCCCAAAGGGCCTTTGAGGCCCTGAAGGGTCTCTTTACCTCTGCCTCTATCTTGAAGCACCCAGATTCCTCATTACCGTTCGTTCTGGAGGTAGACGCCTCGGAAATTGCGGTAGGAGCAATACTGTCCCAAAGACAGGGGACCAGGGCCTCGCTCCACCCAGTAGCTTTTTTCTCTCGCAAGTTATCTGCGGCAGAGAGGAACTACAACGTGGGGGATCGGGAATTGCTGGCGATCAAGTCCGCATTAGAGGAGTGGCGTTATCTGTTGGAGGGGGCTGCCCACCCGATTCAGATATTTACCGACCACAAGAACCTGGAGTACCTGAAGGCCGCGAAAAGACTAAAACCACGACAAGCCAGGTGGGCGCTTTTCTTCTCCCGGTTCTCCTTCCATGTCACTTACCGTCCCGGTTCCAAGAACATTAAGCCCGATGCCCTCTCTCGGATGTTCCATAAGTCTAGGGAAACCTCTCCTCCAGACACCATTCTTGCTCCTGGAAACTTCCTTCTGCTTCAGGAAGACCTACTCTCCCGGATCAAGCAAGCCTCCACTGGGCAGAGACCCCCCTCCGAACCGGAATTGCAGGCCAAAGATGGGCTGTTTTGGTACCAGAACAGGATCTACATACCTGAAGAGCTGAGAATAACCATACTGGATCTCTGCCACGACCATGCCCTTGCCGGGCACTTTGGCGTTGCCAAGACCACCGACTTGGTACAGCGTACCTTCTGGTGCCCTCAGTTCCGCGAGAACTGTAGGAAGTTTGTGGAGTCTTGTACAGTTTGTACCCGAAACAAGGGTTACAAATCCAAGGCCTGGGGACTACTGAGACCCCTACCCGTCCCAGACAGACCCTGGAAAATGCTGTCCATCGACTTTATCGCAGAGTTGCCTCCGGCTGAGAGTCACACCACTATCTTCGTGATAGTAAATCGTCTATCCAAGATGGCACATTTCATTCCCATGAAGGGGACTCCCTCAGCTCCCGAAACCGCACAGGTGTTCATCAGAGAGGTTGTCAGACTCCACAGTGTACCAGCCAATATGGTCTCCGACCGAGGGGTACAATTTACCTCCCAGTTTTGGAGATCCCTCTACAAGGCTCTGGAGATAGAATTGTCACTTTCCTCTGCTTACCATCCCCAGACCAACTGACAGACTGAGAAGACTAACCAGACCCTTGAGCAGTACCTGCGCTGCTTCTCTTCATTCGCTCAGAATGACTGGGTTTCCCTGCTCCCATTGGCCGAGTTTGCCTATAACAACTCTATGCATTCTGCTACCAAGCGGTCCCCATTCTTCGCAAATTACGGTTTCCATCCTACATTCCTGCCCAATTCCCTTCCTGAATGTACGGTGCCCGCAGTCCAGGAAAAGTTGAACTTCTTTTCTTCCAACAACCAACTTCTGCAGGAAACCAAGACTCAGGAATACAACAAGACGATTTTTGACAGGAAGAGACGGGGTGAATTAATGCTGGCACCCGGCGGCGACCAAGTATGGTTATCCACTTTAAACTTGAAGATGGCATGCCCCTCTAAGTAACTGGGCCCCAAATTCTTAGAGCCGTTTCCTGTCAAAAGGAAGATCAATGAAGTGGCTTATGAACTGGAGCTCCCTGACTCTCTCAAGATCCATCCGGTCTTCCATGTATCTCTGCTGAAGCCTTTGGTTCCCAACCCATTTCCAGGCCGAAGTCTGGCTCTCCCTGATCCTGTCATTGTAGACGGGGAGGAGGAATTCGAAGTGGAAGCCATTATGGGTTTTAGAAGAAGGAATAACCAGAACCAATTCCTGATTAAGTGGAAGGGCTACGGACCCGAAGAAAACTCTTGGGAGCCTGAGGAGAACATACATGCTAGAAGCCTGGTGCAGTCCTTCAAGACATCTCACCCTGAGAAGTTTGCCGGGATGGGCATCCGTAGGCTGCCCCTTGGGGGGGGGGCAATGTCATGGAGATCCTGCCAGAAACAGGCGTTCCAGTCTTCCTGATTCTCGGTTGCGCGCGCGCCCTGCAGGTGGCGCCAGAGGGGCTATTTAAACCTGTCAATCGCAGACAGTCCCTGCTGTCTGCTCTACAGCGTTGAGTACCTGAAAACCTGATCTGAAGACTTACCTGTGTTTAACCGGGCCTGCCTGTGACTTCTCCAGTTTTCTGCCTGCATCCGACCTCTGGCTTGTTGTGACCTCTCCTCTGTCTGATCCCTCTGTACCTTGCTGCCAGCCAGTTAACCGACCCGGCTTGTCCGACCAATCTCACTGTTCCTGGTTCCGGTCCAGTCTGCTAAGCAAGGTACTGTTACCCCAATAACATTTTTAATAATATCATCCAGCGAGGCCCCAAAGAGCCTCTCTCCCTGGAAGGGCAAATCCGCCAGAGCCTTCTTAGATGCCTGGTCCGCAGACAAGCATTTTAGCCAAATCAGGCGCCGTAGCACCACAGCAGATACTGAGGCTCTAGAAAGCAAGGGGGCTGTATCTAAGGCCACATCGCAGAAATACTTAAGGCCATGCACCAACTGGTCCGCCAGTTCCACGCAGACCGGGAAAGCCTGTTGCTTTTCTAACTCACGGTGCAACAATTTTGCCCATTCAGTAAGTGTCTGGGACACCAGGGCCGTGGCCAACACTGGCCGCAATGCCGACCCCACCACCGTAAACATGGACCAGGCAACCGCCTCGACCCTCTTATCGGCAGGGTCCTTAAAGGGGTCCCTTCCACCGGGATCATGGTTACCATATTTAACCTGGATACCGGGGGGGGGGTCCACAATCAGGGGAGATGTCCATTTTTTCAGAAAATTCTCCTCAAAAAGGGGTAACACACCGCCATGCGTTTTGAGACCAAAAAGGCCCGTAGCAGGTGTTCCCATTCTTTGTAGATAAATTTATCAAAATGGGTCAGGTAGGGAAACACCTTAGCCGTGTGGGCCAGCTTGTGAGACCCAAAAAGGGACAGACACCTCTGTAGATGCCCTTGCCGTATCCTCCATTTTTAGGGTATCCCACACCGCTGTGATAAGTGCTCCTACAAGCGCCCTTTCCTGCGCTGACCCAGAATCATCCTCACTGTCCGAACGATCCTGGTCCGCCTCCTCTGAAAATTCAGAACAGGGGCCGGTTGCCACAGCAAGGCCCGAGTCTGAATCAGAGCTTTCCCCAGAAGACGGTGGGGGAGGGGCGTTTTTTACTTCCCTTGTGCCCGCACGCCGCTTCCACCCAGGCAACAAAATACTCCAGGATCGCCGACAAAGCGCCCATAGGCACCGCAGGTGCAGGGGAACCGGTTGCCACCACAGGTATATCTGGGAAAGAAGCGCCAGCTTCTGATGCCATGCTGACCCACACTCGCCCGACACCCGTTAGGGACCGCAAGCCAGTTACACCAAAAGTCCACCCTCCTAGCTGCCACAGACTGAGGGGCCCCCCGCAGGACTCATCACCCTGGCCCAGGTACTGCACTGTGCCGCCGTCCGCTCTCCCTCACTAGGTGTTCTGTGCAATTCGCGCCATTCCAGGAGGATAACCAGCGCTAGAGGCAAAGACAAGCTGAGACAAGAAAATGGCCACCGGCCGCCTCAGCAAGAAAACGTCTGAGGGCTCCGGAACGATGGCCGCCAGACTTCCTAACTAAGGCTACAGGAAAATGGCCGCCAAACTTCCTGACTAAAGCTACAGGAAAATGGCGCGACCACACTGACCCTCTGCGCGGTGGCCTCCCACAATGTGCACACCAAAACATGCCAAAAAATAGGGAAGAGAACAGCGGATCCACAACACCCAGCGCAACCCCCTTGCCGGACACGGAGCCCCCCGTTCAGTCGCGCAGCAGCCCAAGCATGGGGAGGAGGGAAAGGACGGGGAGAGAAGAGGATAACGAGACCCCCCCCCCAATTCAACCTTCCAGGGAATGCCCAGCCACTCAGTCCTGCCGAGCCAGGTGGAACCATACTTACCCCTCCTGTGGGGACTGTTGGACGCATTCCGGACAGACCCATCACCCAAGCAGTACAGGATGGCTGTCGGCCACGGCACACTGACACAGACAGCAGTAGCCAGGTCATGTGTGCCCCGAAGAATATAGCTCACCGGCCACCCCTGGATCAGCTAAGGCCTGCTCACGCTCGATGGCCAGGCAGGGGAGACTACCAGGATCTATATTATCCAGCCTGTTGATAGATCACAGAAATCAAAAAGCAGAAAAATTAAATAAAAAACACTCCAGGACCAATGGTCCCTACTGGGAGCCAGGTCCTTCTACACTAGGCAGAAAAAATCTGAGCTGCTGGATGCAGTGAGAGAGGTTATAGCCAGTAGGACCGCCCCCTGGGTGGTACTGTGCAGTTTTAACATGTACTGCCTAGTCCTCTCCTGAAGGTGCAGATATAACCCTAAGGTCAAGATTTAAGTTGCTGTGTCCGTCAATGAACGAAAGAGAAATGAGAACCATGTCCACCTCCGTGCAGGTGCAACAGTGTGTCTGCATATTTGGCCATTTAGGACAGCACATTCATTGCAATGGGCTATCCTATGCGCAACAATCACACAAAACATTGCATTGCACTAAAATGCATAATAAGGTACAAGGTTTTGTGATGCAAGCACTCATGCATTATCTTGTGTGTTTGGGGTAGCATTAAGAATGAATGGCACCTCAGCACACCTGCCAGAACATTTGATGTACATTTCATGCATTGTTGGAACGAGGGCCTAACTAGGATGTTTCCGTGATGGAGTTTTCCGAAAAGGGCATCTAAAATAAGCAACACTTTTTAAAGTTATGCTTTGTGAATGAGAATATGTAACAAATATTAGGCAGGTGTTATCCCAATTTTGCTGCATGAACTTTGCCTTTTGCACGTTTTCATTATTACCTCCACAGCATTAGATTTTGCAAGTAGCTTGAAATTTCTTTCCAATGCATTACAATGCAAACTGGCAAGGGTGACAACCCTGGAATACATTCCTTGCTGAAGGAAGAGCATTGGCACCCTATCAAATGAAGAGCCTATCCAATGGTTATACTGGCAAGAGCAACAGGTACAGTATATACAAAATGACTGAGGGAGTAGTTAATGAAACAAAGACCAACCTTACCAGTATGGGCAGCCTACATCACATATGCGATTTTATAGTTTGACCATAGTTCTGCTTTCAGAAATGAGCATCTATCAGAACTTAACAGCTTGCATCCTAAAAGATACACATATTGAGTGAATTTTGATTTAGAGTATGTCAAGAGCATCAGACAGACAACTCAAATTTTAATCTGTTTATGATATATACACACACAACATGGATAAATTTTAGCTACAAACCTTCTTGTAGGAAATAATTAGATGGGCAAACCAAATTATTTCAAAATTAAGGCTGCACAACACATTATTTAACACTATGCTGCTCAACTCCCAGGAACGATGCTGAGGGATGGCGATAAAAAATCGAACACTGGACGTGAGGGGCGGGGGGGGGGGGGGGGGGTTCTAGGCACAAATCTGTAAATTATGTTGTCCTTGCTAGACCCCTGAACATTACTTAATCCAGACCCCTGAAGTCTATTGCAGCGGCCAGAATAGAGCCAGAAGGTTATGTAGAAAAAAAGTTGATAGAGGCCTCAGAAAATTGTTTTTATCCAACAAGCTAACTAAAGTCTATGGGAATTCCAGGAGGTAAATGCTCTGGCCATACAAATACAGGGTCTTTGGAACCACATAAGAGTGAATACACCAGCTTCCAGCAAGCAAAAAAAAAAAAGGCATGAGGGACCAAATAACACTACATCGCAATACCAGACAAAAAAAAAAGAAAACAAAAAAACGTACATCTCTGCAGAATAGGGGTGGGGTGATGTGGTGGAGTATAAGGTTCAGATGAGACAAGCCTGAGTCTTTTCAGTAGCCCCCCCCCCCAATCCTCGTGCAGCATGGAGAAGCAATGTGTTTTATTATACAGCATAAAACTGAGAGGAAGGAGTTTCGCTGGCATTTTATTTCCCATTTGTACACAAGTTGGATTACAGGTTTTAGGCTCTTCTGTACAGCCTCAGGCACGATATCCAAAACATTTGCATGGCAAGACCCCCAAGTTTGCGGTTGGCAGATTCTCTGGCATCATTTTCTCCTTAATATAGAAGTGTGATTTTACAATTCTATCTCTGGGGATAAGATTTTGATTAGGGGTGATCAGAGAACTGAGCATGGGCAAGCTCTAGCCAGTGGGTGGGGGATGTCCGGTATGAGTTGTAACAGCAATTTTTTCCCACTTCTTCCTCCACCTTGGTATAGGATGCTGGCAGGCAAGGAATACAGAAGCTATAGCGCCATGATCTATTCTGCAGGTCCTCTATTTTAGCAAGAGCTTTATCATAAGTTCCAGGGGTCTCAAACTGGCAGCCCTCCGGCTGTTGCAAAACTACAAATCCCATGAGGCATTGCAAGGCTGACAGTTACAAGCATGACTCGCAGAGGCATGATGGGACTTGTAGTTTCACAACAACTGGAAGGCCGCCCATTTTAGAGACCCATAAACATTTGTGGAGATCTTGGACATGAGTGGTGTTCTGGTCCGTACTACTGATCATAGAAAGCAAACTGGATGCTGTGCGAGAGCCTAGCTTTTTAATATCACATTTTAAATTCAGACGTGAAGAGCTTGCTTTCTATAATCCTTGTTCCAGCAATGTGTAAAATTGGGTCTTTGAGTGTGCAGGGCTATACTGCTGTTCTACTGTTAGCTATATTACCCCCCACAGTATGCTCCAGGAAGGAGTGGGTTAAGGAGAGTATCTAGGGAGGAAACCCTCACCCGATGAGACTTCACTCATGATTTGGCAGGCCATTGCTGCCATATTGCAAGCCGTTCACCTGTGAAGGAGGAAAACCTGACAACTGGTTTCCAGTATCTGCTCTACACCATAGAGCATTGGCAGAGTGATGTGAGAGCTGAAGTGGTGGGGGTAGAGTTACTATGTGGTCCCCGCATTGGCTAGAACCAGCAATGCAACACCTCAGATGGTATAGCGTTGAAGGACTACACACAGCCACCTTGCTTAGATACATGCAACCTCCACATTAAAGAAATTTAAAGCCTACTTTTTTTTCCTCGGTTTTCACTAGTAATGAAGGGTTTGAACTTTTGTCAGGTGGTAATAGGTGTGTAAGGCATACCCATGACTAAGTGACGTGTGACGTAATGCGTAGGGGGAGGAGCCTAATCTCCAAGTGCAGCTGGTAGCGTGGTGTCGGAAGCCGGAGCTGTGAAGGAGAAGCGCTCTGAGCTGAACTGTGGCTGGCTATTGCGATATACTTATGTTGGTCACGTGAGTGGAAGCGCTGTATGCATTATATTGCCTCTGTGTATGAGAGCACTGCGCAATGATGTTTTCTTTCCTTTTGTCGTCCATGAGTTATAACCGAAATTGCTCAAGTTATAACCGACTGCTCAAGGTACCTAATCTGACGGCTGTGCTGACCTGTGATTAGTTGGAAAAAGGGGGATTGTGGTGATAGAGTGCTCTGATTGGTCTACAGAAAAAAGGACTGAGAAACTGGTTTATGCTTTCAACTCAGAGTGTTTTGGTGCGAAGCAGCCACAACAGGAGTTCTCTTCCGGGCTGTTTTTGATTTCTCTTTTTTTGCACTGGCTTGATCCCATCGGGTGTCCTGAACACTGGTTATAAGTTTGTTAGCACATATTTGAGCACTTTTTGCACAGTGGATTGTAATATATATACACACACACACACACACACACACACATTTTTTTTACAGATCGCAATTGGGTCACATTATATTTAGTTATATGTTATGGTTTATTTATCTAGGGTTGATTCATAGCGCATCAATATTACATTGCACAATAGGTGTGTATGTTGGAGGGATTAACGATTTTGAATCATTAGAGATCTTCTCCCTTGCTGTTACGCTTTGAGGCTGGAAGTGAAAGTCCGGCCAACGGGACCCAGACAAAGAAAAAAAATAAAAAATCGTATTCTGCGTTCATTAAAAGACACAGCAGCCATTGTGAATCTGACCACAGCATCACCTTCATGCGCAGGACACTACACTGGTCAAAAGACATAATACCCAGAGTGGCAAGTACCATGTCCTTCAATGAATGTAGAGCAAAAGGATTTCATGGCAGATTAATTTCATTAATCGGCCAGTAACATAATGGGGTAAAAAATAAATAGCCCTTTATAGTAGAAAAAGAGCAAATCGCTACTGTAAATATCTTTCACTGTGCCACAGTAAAAAAATTAACCCCTTACAGTGATTTGCTCTTTGTACTAATTTTTGTTTTTTTAACCCCATTAGGTTACTAAACATCTCAGGCCTGGGTCACACTTGTTTTTTTGGTGCTTTATGCAAAAACCACAATACAGTTCATTTACATGGTTTCCTATGGGACAAGTTCACATCCATGATTTTTTTCACCTGCTGCGTATTTGGAAAGGGCAAGGACTTTAATGCAAAACGGTGCCATTTTGTTTTTTGGTTCAATATACGTCAATAGAGAGGCAGCAGAAAAGCATGCAATATGTTTTTGCAGCAATTTGTATTTTTTAATCTGCCCAACAACAAATTGGCCAAAAAATATGTAAAAATGCAAATCGCAGCAAAATTACCTTTTTTTTTTACGGTTATTAACCGATACAATAATCGGCCAACTAATCGATTATGAAAATAATCGTTAGTTGCAGCCCTAGTTCCCACTACAGACTGCTGAGGTCCGAGGGCCACAGGTTGGGCACCAGGGATCTAGACAAAGAAAAAATCCTGATGCACTGGGGCTAGACAGAGAAATTAGAGAATGTCCAGGTTGGGGTAGAATGCCAAAACCACTCATTGTCAGGGGGCATGGCAAACTGATCTGATAATGGAAGATACAGGCAAACCGATGTATTACATTGCTTGTCCCCAAAAACTCAGGTGTTCGAAGGCCTTGATGACTGAAGAAAAAAAAAAAAAAATTTGAGATCCCAGCAGCGAGCTTAGGTCCTTATATTCCTTGTCACTAGGCAAAAAACAGTGCTGCCTCTAGCAGATGGGGGTTGGGCCCCTACTGAAGGTGGTGCTATAGCCCAATGGTCAGAGTCAACACCTCCACTGTGTCCTTCAATGACTGGGAAAAACTGGATAGTTCAATTAAACCTTGAAATGCATGCAAGAAATAGTCTACTTCCTTAGTGTGTATGTATAAAATATATATTTTTTTTATAAAACATATATAAGAATTCAGGCTTCACTATAGTTCTCCAATCCCCGTTGGCTAAACCAGTAAATTTGAAAACGTCTGCATTACTTTGATGCAGCCAGAGGGCAAAGCAAGAGGTATGCTGCACTACAAAAGCACAGTCAACACATCTACATTGTCATGTGCTTCACACAAACTGCAACCGATTTGCAACGCCTGTTCTCCGAAAGCAAAACTAAAAAGGCACATTATAAATCACCTCCTCTAACGATCCAAGTCCCTTTTTCCCCCCCTGAGTGCTGCTCTTCAGACATCTTCATTGAATGGCACAGGATGGCATAACTCCTGTGCAGGAAGGAGTCAGTCACCCTGCTGCTCCACGCACAATTCAGTTTACATCCCACAGAAGACTAAGCAAACAGGGAAGTGTATTTTATCACAGCCCAGACACTGCATTTCTCTTACGCAATCATAGTCTGCCTGCTTGCAGTCTATTATAAAAAAGACTTCAGTTCCACTTTAAGAAAATGTTAAAGCAATGCAGTTTTAATAAGACAAAAATCACATTTCTTGCTGGCCATGTTTTATTATTCTTAAATAGGGGAAATGATAGTACATAAATAGTATGCAAAATTCAGAGGCAAAACAAGTTTCCGGAGAATTGAGATACTACTTGCTTTTCTTCTCATGCAGGTTTGAAAACAAAACAAAAAATAAAAGAATCCATAAAAACATACAGTAAAAGCCAAAAAAAAAAACCTTACATCAACTCTTAACTTACAGTAATGTTGTACCATAATTCCATGCACGCCTTTAACATTGCAATAAAAAAAAATTAAAAAAGTTTCTAGGAGTATTTAACGTTTACAAGGTTCCTATGTTTTGTAGAGATCGGTCAAGCACTTTGAAAAAACAAAAATTCCTATACACAGTGAGCACTTTCCTTGAAATGAAAGAAGAGTGAAAAAGAATGAAGCAAGAACACAATGACCTGTTATAATATGCAGGCTAACTGTACAATGTAAACTATAAATTAAATTTCTCCACTAGATCTGGACAACCTTTAACAGTCCAACTGCCATATTCCAAAGGGCTTATTTAAGAAGACAAAGAGCAACATGTACAGGGCAGCATTTCATAGCAACCCATTTAGAATATTCTATTGATATGACCATAGTAAGGTAAAATAGTTTTTTTTTTATTATGAAGTACTGCAAATCATTACTCTTCATATGCTCTTCCCAATGTCTTACTTAACTAATTCTTTAAACCCTGCCTGAATATGGCATGCTTGTATTTTGACAGCTAGATGCCAAGATGTCCATTTACCAATCCAAGCCATTTCTGAGGCGCCAATTCCTGACACACGTTGTGAATTTAATAAATAAAAATACTGCATATTAAAAACACTTCATTACATAGGATGCAGTCAAAAACATTTATAAATATTTCTGTAATTTTCTCATTTCAAGAATAGCTACTACAATAATGCTGGCTTAAAAGAGGTGCGTGATGGATAGCACTATTGGTGGCAAATATACAGCCACAAACTGTTGTTACCTTGAGGTAGATAACACATGCGTACCAAAATCTGGCATTCTTCAGTTGCTGCTGGCATCATGTGTTTCAAGAAATGGATATGAAAAAAAAAAAAGCTAAAAACACAATGACCTAGCTTAGAAAAGAAACAATACAAAACTGACATCTCCATGAAGGTAAGTAACGTCTCACTGTGTTAACATCAAGGCAAGATAATATTTAGAAACATAGCAACCGATTTTTAGGTTTTTCTTCAGTTAGTGCATATTACCTGTCTCCACCCTACATTGCATTATCTTTTTTTATTTTCTTTTTTTTTTTAATCCTTGTGTGCAAATGTCATGCCAGTTTAAAATGAATATGTAGAAAGTAGTTTGTAATTGTAAAAACAATGGTAAACAAAACCAAATTTAAATACATACTAAAAATACAATTCAAGTATGAAAAGACAAAAAGACGAGAAAAAAAAACACAACGAATGAAAAATACAAAAAAGAAAACTGAAATCAAGAAGAGTGTTTTAGTTTAAATGTTTTAGAATGCTGCTGTAGGCTTTGTGGGGGGTTTGAGGAGAGGATTTCATTGCAGAAGGTGTCAATGTGGCTTGTATTGATTTGAGGGGTGAGCCAACAGGATTGTGAAACTGGGGAATCCCTATACAATCCAGCTGCTTACTAAGGATGAGGTCATCACTAAAATTTGGTAAGCCTTCCTCATTTTCCTTGCGGCTATCTTTTCCTTCTGCTAGCTCAGGGTCTGAAAATTCTGGCTCTTCCTTTCTACTGAACAAGTTGTCTAGGTAACCTGTGTAAGTATTTTCCTTCTGATTGTGATCATCTTTCCTTGCTTCACAACAAAACTGATCTTTTAGGAAGCAGTCTTCACCAGTTACGATTTGACTGTCCCAAGAATTTTGGTTTCGCACACCCAACTGTGCTAGGTTGACCATGCCTTTCTCTTGTTTTTCAAGGACTACAGACTTCGATATTAAGGATTTGTATTCAAGTTGTATTACCGAGCTATTTAGGTCATTGAGCTTGTCAACACTGGAAGAATCATCTTGCAGACTAAGCTGAATAGTACCTGCTATAAAAGAATCAAAGTCAAACTCCTTGCGTTTTTCCCTTTTTTCAACTAGCTGCTGTGATGCTTCTTCAAGGGCTATCTGAGCCTTCACTAAACCATTCTTTTCACATTTTGATTTCCCCTTCTTATCTAGCTTCTCTTTATTTTGCTCCTTCCAGTTGGAAAGATTGATAATAAGTTTTGGCTCATAATAATGGTTGACCTCACTCTCCCTCCACACCAAGTTATCTAGGTAAGATGAAGACCTCATTTTGTAGTTACAGGTATGGCTGCACTCAAGATCACAATATTTATTCTCATGGTGATTTGGGTGCTGCCAAGAAGGCTCAGCAGAGAAGTAATGATCAAATGCAGGATCTTCCAGATATTTTTCTCGCTCTCCATCTAGATATTTGCGAGGATCCACCTGAACCTCTTCCTCATCACTTCCATCCGAAAGAGCCCTTGGATCACGTTGAACTTCATCGGCTTCAAAATTATTATGCATATGCCAATCATGGTCAGAATCCTGGCTCTCATGATATCTAGAATAGGAAAAACAATGCCATCAAACTACAGCTTTCACCCCAAACACCACCCAGAGCATGGCCGAGTTTACAGTGTACAATGGGATTATGCTTTGTTGCCTCTTCACCACAATAACTTCTGCTTAGATCTGCACTGTTGGGCACCTGATGTGTGACTGGCCAGAACCTCCAACTCATGTAAATCATGTCTCACAGAGCACACTATAAGCAAAAAGACATTGGGGTTGATTTACTCGAGGTGGAGTGCAAAATCTGGAGCAGCTGTGGATGGTAGGCAATCCGCTTGACAAAAAATTAGGATTTTTTGTACTCCCCGTAAAATCCTTCTGTCGTCCATGGACAGACAGCTCCTTAATTCATGACAGTTGGGTTATGTTCCTGTTCTATAGGAGAGGACTAGGCAGAACGTTAGACATTTAATACATGTTATTTTAACAGAGTTGAAACAGCCCCACCCAGGGGGCGGTCCCTCCGTACATAACCCTCCACCCTGCAGCCTCAGTTCGTAACAAGCAGTACAAACCTAAAAAGGAGGGGTGGGTGCTGTGTCCGTCCATGGACGACAGAGAAAAAGGATTTTACGGCGAGTACAAAAAATAATAATATTCTCTTTTCGTCCATGGACGGACAGCTCCTTAATTCATGACAGTTGGGACGTCCCAAAGCGGTGCCAAAAAACGAGGGGTGGGCACAAACAAAAACCATTTTCACCCCAAATGAGCAGAGCACCTCAATGGAGGAGGTGCAACCTCAAACAGCCGCCTGCAAAACTTTGCGGTCAAAACTAGCATCTGAAGATGCATGGACATAAACCTTGTAAAATTGTGAAAAAATGTGACCAGGTGGCCGCCTTACACACCTGTGAGACAGATGCTTGATTTCGGAAAGCCCAAGAGGCACCAAAAGCCCAGGTCGAATGCGCCGTAACGGGAAAGAGGCGCCGTCCTTCAAAGGCATAGGCCTGGATGACGTCTGCCTGATCCGAGAAATGGTGGCCGACGAGACCGGCAGGTCCGTCTGCGGACCAGACACCGACAGAAACAGCAAGTCAGACTTCCGGGAACGGAGCCGATAGACAGGTACACCCGTAGGGCACGTACCATGTCTAAAGAAAGTAGCACAATCTCCTTGGAATGCGATGGCCGAGGACACAACGTGGAAGGACCATGTCCTCATTCAGGTGAAAGGCCGAAACCACCTTCATAAGAAAAGAAGGCTGCGGGCGTAGCACCGCTTTGTCCCATTGGAGGACCAAATATGGGGACTTGCAAGACAAGGCCGCAAAGTCAGAAACCCTCCTGACAGATGTGGAGGGAGGGGGAGGGAGATGGAGAGGGAGAGAATTTCCCTAATGTCCAAAACCCACGGAGGTAGTGGTGGTCGCCCTGGAGGAGCCACATGACAGACCCCTTGCGCAAACGTACTTACTCGTTAGAGACACCAGGGGTCGCTGAAAGAAAACAGCCAAGGCTGAAATCTGCCCCTTAACGGTGCTTAAGGCAAGTTTCTGATCCGCTCCGCGCTGTAAAAACAGCAGGATCCTGGAAACCGATCAAGTCCGTGGACGCCATTCCATCGCCTCACACAGAGATGTAGGCTCTCCATGTGCGAAGGTAGATCTTCCTAGAAGAAGAATTCCGTGCTCTCAACATTGTTGAAATGACCGAATCCGACAGGCCTCGGTCCCCCAGTACCTGGCTTTCAATAGCCATGCCGCTAAGCCAGCGACTGCAAAGCAGGATGAACAAGACCATGCAAGAGAATGTCCCCCCCCATTGGCAGACGCAAAGGCATATCCACCACCAGTCACAGGAGGTTGGCAAACCAGAGACGCCTGGGCCAATCTGGGGTGATTAAAATCACCGGCATTCCTTCGGACTCTACTCTTCAACCACTGGAGTTGCTTACTCGTCTACTCTGCAAAGGCATAAATTAGCCGAGCTGTCCCCACGGGGCCACCAACGCATCCGACGCTACTGCCCAGGGATCTCTGGACCTGGCCAAACCGACACTTGTGATTGAGTCAAGAGACCAGGAGATCCGTCTGGCGTGCCCCATCCAGATGTAACGACCGTGCCCCGTGGTCCATCTGGTGACTCAATAGTCCGCCTGTCAACTTCCCACGCCGGCATGTAAACTGCCGACAGGGCTGGCTCGTTCTCGTCCACCCACCGTAGGATGTGAGCGACCTCCGAGGTTGTAGCTGAGCTTCTTGTTCTCCCTGGACGATTGACGTATGCCACAGCCATGGCGTTTTCTGACTGGACGCCCACTTAGTCTCAGAGACCACCTGGAAAGGCACAGCCTGGAGTTCCGGAACATTGATCGACAGTTGGGATTCGGACGGAGTCCAGCGGCCCTGGGCCGCCTGAACCCCCAGCCGTCAGACAGGCGTCTGTCGTGAACACAGTCTATGAAAAGGGAGGAACGGCTTCCCGGCCCGAGGAGCCAGGAATCTCAGCCAACTCAGAGGACCTGACAAGATGACTGATCTGAATCTGGTGATCCAGAAACCACAGAGATAAGTTTCATTCTTTGCGAATCTCCGTCTGCAAGACTGCAAAAAACGGAGATACGATTATTTGCGGAATGTCAACAACTTCACGGCAGAGGAGTGCCTGCCACTTCCCAAGGGAAGAAACACTCTGGCCTCCGAGGAGTCCAGGATCAACACCAGGTACTCCAGGCTCAGGGTTGGTACTAACACCAACATCTGGAGGTTCAGTATCCACCAAACTCCCGAAGGGTTTGACTGGCTATAGACACGTCCTCCAATTCTGAGGGTGAAGCAGCTCTCAGAGGGGTGAAAAAAAAAAATAGTCCAAGTAGCCTACGACGGCAACCCAGCAACGCTAGAATCAGGGCAAGCACCTAGAAGAAAACTCTTGGTGCCGAAGCTAGGCCAATGGGAAGAGGCACAAGTGCTGGTCTTCGCCTACCACACAGCGCAGGAATCACTGATGCCTGACGCAGATGGGGACATGCAAGTATGTGTCCCCGATATCCAAGGACGCAGGAAGTCCCCCGGAAGAAGCGCAGCCCGCATCGAACAAAATCAAGTCTATCCGGAACCTTTTGAATCCAGATAAAGACATTGAGGGCCTTGAGGTCCAGGATTGGACAGACTCTGTCCCTTTTTTGGGACCACAAACAGATTTGAGTAGAAACCCTGAAACCTGTCCTGAAATGGAACGGGTAAGATCACCCCGCATAGCAGCCCAACGAGCTGGAAGGCGAGGCAGCTTGTGAGGGGAAAAAAATCTGATTGGTGAACAAGGAACTCCATCTTGTACCCCGAGGTGGACACCTAGCAGACCCCCTGGTCGGAGAGCAGGGAAGGCCACCGAGCTGCAACCCTGCAAAGGCGTCCCCCGACCCTGGAGTCGGGGGGGGGGGGGGGCAAAACTTCCTGCTTGAGTGCTGGTTAGGCAGACTAGCACCCCCAGGGACGCTTCTGTCCCCCAGCAAGACCTTTTCCCGCTTGGGAGGGTCTCCCCGACTGACAAAACACCTTACTCAGCGCGGGAAAGGAGGGCCACGGCTGATGGCGCGGCTCCTTCCCTGTAGTGGACTTGAGGGGGGGGGGGGGGGGTGTTGAGTGTGCTACATGATGTCGTTCAGTGCCAAAAGGCCTCCCACCTTAGAAAGGTAAAACTGCCAGTTTTCCTAGAAGCTTAGTCGGTAGACCAGCATCCTAACCATATTAGGGGCGCCATACCACCGCAAATGCGGAGGTCCTGGAGATTTAAAGGAGACCGCACCCCCGAATCTCCACCCCAGTTGGCATGACTTGAGAGTGGGAGGAACCCGGAGGAAACCCACGCAGACACAGGTAGAACATGCAAACTCCAGCAGATGCTTGCTGCTAGGTGGAAGTGCTAACCACTACAGCGCTGTGCTGCCCCGCAGTGCAACATTTGCCCACTCCGTGAGTGTCAGGGACACCCAGGTAGCAGCCCCAGAGGCCGCAATGCTTCAGCATGGAGAACACGGAGCGGCTCACCGCTTCAGACCCCCCCCCATCAGTGGGGCCCTTAAAAACAGGGGTCCCCTCCCCCGGGATAGAGGTTATTTTAACCGAGAGACCGGGGTGCGCTGAGGGACCGCAAGGGGCCTCTGCGACCGGTCTGTAACTATGCAAGGAAAACCTTAACCATAGCGGGTCGGTTTGTGTGACCGAAAGAAAAGGTCAGCCTCTGCTGTGGAAGTCCCAGGTGTATCTTCCAGCTTGAGAGTGTCCCTCACAGCAGTGATACTGACTTGAGGTGGCCCAGATGAGAGGTCCTCCACACGCCGCAGCCAGGACCGAGTCAGAGTAATTTCCCAGGTGATGGCGGGGGAAGAAAAACGCATAGCACCCCCTTTTACGCTCGCACGCCTCTTCCACCTTGGCTTGGGAGCCAGCAGCGGAGGCTCCCAAGAAAATACCACCCCCCCACACAGAGCGGGTCTGGACACCCCCAGCCGGGACCAGGAGCCCCCCTAAAAAAAAAAAAAAAAAAAAAAAAAAAAAAAAAGTATTCCCCGTCGCAGTAGCCCCATGAGGGGGAGGACAAAGGGTGAGAGGGGAAGGTAAGAGAACCCAACGACCCCCTTAGGAATGCCCAGCTGTTCCATCCCACCGAAGCAGGAGGAACTGTACTTGCCTGTCCCTGCGAGGACCTGCTGGTGCGTTCCTGACAGCCCTACAACCGAGCAGTACGGAGTAGCCGTCGGCCCAGTCCACTGTGACTGAGACAGCAAGCCGCTCAGTCATATGTGGACCCCGGAGCAAAGCTCACCCAGCCACCCCTGGAGCCATGGGGTATGTCGTGACAGACCCGACGCCTATTTGCAAGGGACTAACACGCTCGCTGGCCGGACTGGGGGGACTACAAGGATCTATAATATCCTGCCTGTCATGCCCAGCCGGCAGTTGATAGAAGATTCTCAAAAATAAAATAAAAGTAAAAATCTCTTCAGGACCCAAAGGGAGCCACGTCCTTCTCTAATAGGCAGAAAAAAAACTGAGGCTTTTAGGTTTGTACTGCTCGTTACGAACTGGGGCTGCATGCTGCAGGGTGGAGGGTTATGTACGGAGGGACCGCCCCCTGGGCAGGGCTGTTTCAACTCCGTTAAATTAACATGTATTAAATGTCTAACATGTTCTGCCTAGTCCTCGCCTATAGAACAGGAACATAACCCAACTGTCATGAATTAAGGAGCTGTCTGTCCATGGACGAAAAGAGAAACACACACACACAGATTGGTTACTATGCAAAGCTGCATCAGATTATACACTCTCCAGTTTTAGTAAGTCAACTGGGCAACTCAGCAGTGGTACCACCGTTAACACAAGTATAGGGAGAAGTACAACAAGCATCCCTCTTTACAGCGGTATTAAACCCAAAACCATAAATGTTATATGTTGCAGTTTACCAACTCTTCGATGTGGTGGCTGCGTTAATTGTTTGTTTTCACCTGGTGATCTGGCCAGTAACACATGTACTATACAGACACCACTCAGAATGAAGGAGCACAGGGGGCAGATTTGGTCAGCAGCATTGTCAGTGGGGGAAGTGTTGGGAGGGAGGGGAGTGTTAGAAGTACTAGCAGATTTAAATATAGTAACAAATTGAAGCTGGACTCCAGTTAATACGATTATAATCAGTTACGGCAAACTTTTTCCTTTTTGGGAAAAAGATTTTACATAAATAAATGCTGATCACTTTAAGCACCCCTGACAGTGTTAAATGGTCTGTGTCACCCCTCTAACTGCAAGAGAGCTTTTCTGCTGAAAAACATGAAAAACAGACTTGCTGGCTAGGTCACCAGATGAAAATAGCAGAAAGCCTAGAAGAGAAAATTAAAGAAGCCATCAAATCTAAGAATTGGTAAGCTGCAATATAATAAAATGTTTGCTTTTGGTTTAATACTGCTTTAAGTCAATGGATTGCCCCAGTCTCCTGTAGCATTGTGTATTTTTTTTATCGACTTACAAAGTATAGTTAAGAAACGATGATGAGCAAATTCTGCCCTTACTACTGGGCATACAGGTATTGAAACTTAAAAATCAGTGGCCGTGAACTAATACATTTGATATGGATGCTTGTAATTCTTATGCTAAAATCTTGCATTTACCTCATCAGCCCCTACTACATGTGCTTCTGCTTTAGGCCCGATTCACACCTATGCAGGTTGCATATTCCAGGTGCATTTTTCAAAACACTGAAGTCTATGGAACCAAAATAACAAAGTCCCTGGCCCTTTCCATAAAATGCACAGATGTGAACTACATCCCATAGGAAACAGTTTTAAAAAAAGGACTGTAGTGTGTATCTGCAAAACTGAAAACCTGCTACAAAAATGCATAGGTCTGAACCAGGCCTAAAACTAGGAATGTGCAAGAACAGCTAAAAATAAAAAAGGCATGCTGTGCCAAGGTCTGCTGCTACTGGTTTTGTTGAAGAGAAAAAAAAAAAAGAAGTTATAGCCAAGTGAAAATTAGACCCCAAACTCTTTTC
Source organism: Rana muscosa (assembly GCA_029206835.1). Lineage (NCBI taxonomy): Eukaryota > Metazoa > Chordata > Amphibia > Anura > Ranidae > Rana > Rana muscosa. Next base: position 522,402,632 of record CM055118.1, on the reverse strand, counting down.
AAAACAGATTTAGTCCCTTGTAAGATTTTTTTTGTTTTGATGAAGTATGCAGTGAAAAGGAAATTCTTAAACACGGGTTGCTACTCACCTATTAAAGTGGTAGCAAACTCTGTTTTACCACTTGTACCTACAGGTAAGCCTATAATCAGGCTTACCTGTAGGTACTGTAAATATCTCCTAAACCTGCAGTTAAGATATTCCCACTGCACACAGCCAGTGACGTCGCCATCGCATGTGCTCTGCAGGTCTGGCATATCATGCTGAACCTTCAGAGCCTGCGCCGTAAACAGCGGGACATCATCGCGCCCCCCGGCCACTCATGTAGCCAGAGGTCACGATGAAAGTCCCGTTAGCGGTGACAGCGTGCCACTGCAGGGTTTCGTTTTTAGCCAAGTCTTTCATAATGTGCTAGTATAATGAATACTAGCACATTATGACATTGCCTTCCTTGCAGGGGAAGATTTGTTTTTAACTGCGCTTTACTACTGCTTTAAATGCATAGAAGTGTGACATAAAAGCCATAAAACCTACAACTGATACTCAAATATATCCATGATCATTTTTTGCAATAGGGTTTTAACAAAACGGTTTGATGATCTGCTTAAAATATAAGATGTTCTTAAATGTGAAATATAGTTAAATAGTAAAAGACCAGAAACATTACATTATATTGTACCATACAGAAGGGATTTTTAAAGCAAGTTCAAAGTAGCTCATCCACAAGCATCCAGCAGAAGATCATCAAGGGCCGGTTTACATCGCAATGTCCGCTTTCCAAATGCGTTCCTGCATGCGCATTTTTGATGCATTCCAGTACTCTGTCCCCCCCACACTTTTCTTTATATCAACTGAGGACATATGCTTAGCTTTGCGTTTTGCCATGTTCCAGATTACTTTTGTTGACTGCACTGGTGTGAATTAGGGCCTTTGGAATCCATGTGTTTATAATGCAGTGGACTGCACCTGGTGTGAACCAGCCCTAAAACAAACCCATGTGTAACAGCGAAGAATGGTGTTACAGCTTCCCAGGGCTATGATCCCCCCAACTGGTATCTGACATTTTGGGGTTTGTTGAATATCCCATCTCATGGTGGTTCTACCCACCTGCTACACAGGCAAGTATTGGTAATCTTACTTTGTGGAGTGCTTGTAGGCAAACTTCTTCAGACCAGCAACAGAGCCACTAATTAAAAACTTTAAAAGTGCGCTCACATCAGTTTAATATAGCATTTTAGTAATATTACCTTTCCCAATTATAGACATGGCTGTGGTTGTCATCCATCAATAATATATCATCTACCTCATCTTCAATGTGAAAAGGATGGTGTGAAACTGGCTCATCCAAAGGGAAAGAATAGATGCTCATATATGGGTGGGACAAAGCTTCTTCTGCCGTTAGTCTGTCCATAGGACTAAATGTCAGAATTTGCTCCAGGAAGTCTAGAGCTGTTAAAGGATATGAGGTGGTAATTGCATTTGTGGTACTTAAATGAAAAAGTGTAATTACTAAAATTATAAAAATTAAAAGCTTACCTTCAGGACTGATCCCAGGAAGTAGCTGTGTTAAAGGAGTATGTGGCACGGTCATATCATTTTTGATAAAGATTGGGATTACGTTGAGAAGCTCCTGTTTATCTTCTTCATGAACAACAGGTATAGACTCCAGAATTAGCTGCATCTGTTCAAGTTCATGTGCACCTTTTAGGGAGGGGGAAAAAAAATATATATATTAAAAAAAAAAAAAAAAAAAAAAACACCCACGCACACAAACAGGTAGTAAAGGCTCACACAATTCTGGTCAATCGCTTGCCGACCACCTCACGTAGATATACTGCAGCAGAAAAGCATGGCTGGGCAAAACCTTGTACGGAAAAAGAGGGCGCGTGCCCGCTGCATGGCAGGCTGGCGCGATTGTGTGCACGAAAGCCCTGTTCCGTCAGGGGAGAGGAGACATTGTTTGTTCCTACCAAGTAGAAACAACAATATATGTCACCTCCCCCAGTCAGTCCCATACAGTTAGAACACACATTTAACCCCTACCCCACTACCAGTGACATTTTACACAGTAATCAGTGCATTGTTATAGCCCAGATCGCTGTATAAATGTCAATGGTCCCAAAAGTGTCCGATCTGTACGTCGCAGTACCGCAGATCACCGCCATTACTAGAGAAAAAAAAAAAAGCCATCCACCATTTTGTAGACGCTATAAATTTTGCGTAAACCAATCAATATGCTTATTGCGATTTTTTTTTACCAAAAATATGTAGAATATATATTGGCCTAAACTGATGAAGAAATGCAAGTTTTTTTAAAAAATGTGGGGATATAAAGAAAAAAAAAAAAAAAAAAAAAAAAAAAAGCGATCAAATACCACCAAAAGAAAGCTCTATTTGTGGTGGGGGGGGGGCAAATTTAATTTGGGTACAGCATTGCATGACTGCGCAATTGTCAGTTAAAGCGATGCAGTGCCAAATTGTAAAAAGTGCTCTGGTCAGGGAGGGAATAAAATCTTCTGGGGCTGAAGTGGTTAAACTGTCAGCTCACCTTAGTAATCCTAGAAGTGAACAATTTATCACTTTGTTAACTTAAGCCTCGTACACACGGTCAGACTTCCAGCTGACTTTTCCGTGTTTTGTCCGAATGGAGTTGGTTGGGAACACCCATAGCATACACACGCTCTGACTTTTCTGCAAACTTTCTTAAAACTTCTTACATCGAGTGTTTTTTCTGCTCTTTACTGCCACCCTTTGGTCAACTTCTGCTATTGTTGGTTGATTTTAACATTAGGACTTTAGTCCGATGGACAAAACTATGGTTTTCTGTACACACGGTCGGACTTTGCTCCATCGGACTTTTGTTGGGCAAAAGTTTGTCCGTTTGCAGACCCAACTTTTGTCCGATGAAATCCAAAACCAAACGAAAAAAAAGTTTGTCCGATGGAGCGTACACACGGTCGGATTGTTGGTCCAACTTGCTTAAAATTAAGTTTGTTGGGCAAAAGTCCGACCGTGTGTCATTATCACACAAAATGATAATCTTGCGTCAACTTCAAAATTCTTCCTTACAAATTTGGAAACAGAGGCTAAAACGTCAAGCTCTTATTCAAACTGACCACAGCAGCGATGGCAACTGAATAAGGTATTGTACTGCCAGCTAAGAGCACACTGGAGAGGTAAAACACCAGTATGTTGGTGAATAGATACGTCAACTGACTTATTTACTAATAAAATGTTAAAATATGAAAATTTCTCTACAAATACATCTATTGTGGACAGTAATATAGCATAATGCAAACCACATAGGATACTCAGCTACTTTGCACTTTTTTTGCAAATTCTTACTAGTTTAAAAAGAAAAAAAAAAAAAAAAGTTATGAATGTTTGGCATACAATATAGGTTGTTAATAGGGGTAGCATATAGCTCCACCATACTCAGTGGCTAGTCACCTTCTAGCCACACCCAGGAACATGCAGTTTTAAACAAAAATAAATAGGACCAGGGGGCGGTCCTACTGGCTATAACCCCTCACACTGCATCCATCAGCTCAGTTCGTCAAAAAGCAGTACAAACAGAAAAAAAAAAAAAGGAGGGGTGGGTGCTGTGTCCGTCAATGAACTTCAGAGAAAAGGATTTTACGACGAGTACAAAAATCCTATTTTCTTTCGTTCATTGATGGACACGGCAACTTAAATCTTGACCTTAGGCACATCCCCAAGCAGTGTATTTAAAAAAAAAAAAAAAAAAAACAGCAAGCAAACAAACTCCACCCATAAACCAGAGCTCAACGGAGGAGCTGCAACCTTAAACAGCCGCCTGCAAAACCTTGCGGCCGAAGCATCCGCAGATGCACTCACATGAACTTTATAAAATTAAGTGAAAGTGTGAACGGACAACCAGGAACGGAACCAGGAACCTTAAACGTCAGTTTCCCAGGTTGTGTGATGTCAGAAAGCTCAGGAGGCACCAATTGCCCTGGTTGAATGTGCCGTGACAGGAGGCGCCCTCCCTTTTAAGGCGTAAGCCTGGATCACGATCTGTCTGATCCACAGAGAAATGGTGGCCGAGACCGCCAGGCCCTTCTTCGGACCAGTCACAGAGTGAGTCTGACCTCCGTAACGGAGCCGTAGCAGACAGATACAGCCACAGAGCTCGGACCACGTCCAAGGAATGCAAAGCAACCTCCTTAGGATGCGACGGCTGAGGGCACAAGGACGGAAAGCACAATGTCTTCATTTAGATGAAATGCCGAAACAACCTTAGGAAGAAATGAAGGCTGCGGGCGTAGCACCGCCTTATCCTTGTGGAGGATCAAGTAGGGAGACTTACAAGACAAGGCCGCCAACTCAGAAACCCTCCTGGCCGATGTAATAGCCACCAGAAAGGCTACCTTCTGAGAGAGTGTCAATAAGGGGGATCTCCCTAATGTCTTCAAACGGCGGTTTCTGAAGAACCGAGAGCACCAGATTCAAATCCCATGGAGGCAGCGGTTGTCGAACCGGAGGGACCACATGTCGAACCCCCTTGCACAAATGTACTCAAAGAATGAGCCGCCAAGGGTCGCTGAAAAAAAAAAAAAAAAAAAAAAAAAAGACAGCCAAGGCTGATATCTGCCCCTTAATGGTGCTTAAGGCAAGTTTTTGCTCCACGCCCCGCTGTAAAAACAGCAGAATCCTGGAAACCGAATACGTACGCGGATGCCACCCCATCTCCTCACATAGAGATGTAGGCCTTCCATGTGCGATGATAAATCTTCCGAGAAGATAACTTCCGCGCCCTCATCATAGTGGAGATTACCAAGTCCCTTAGCACCTGAATTTCAACAGCCACGCCGTTAAAGCCAGCGACTGTAAAGCAGGATGAAGTATAGGGCCCTGCGACAGCACAGCAGGTCCTCGCATCGTCAGTCGCCAAGGAACATCCGCCACCATTCGCACTAGGTCGGCATACCAGGGACGCCGAGGCCAATCTGGGGCAATTAGAATCACCGAATCCCCTCGGTCTCCACCCTGCGAAGCAGACGAGGGAGAAGTTTTATTGGGGGGCATAAATCAGCCGATAATGCCCCATGGAGCCACCAACGCGTCTGCCCATGGATTCTTGGACCTGGCCACAAACCTTGGTGCCGACGCCAGGCCAAAAAGGGAGAGCCACAAATTGTTAGTGCTCATCCCCGACCGCAAACCGCAGAATTCTGATGCCTGACGCATATAGGAACATGCAAGTATGCATCCTTGATGTCCAGGGACGCCAGAAAATTCCCTGGATGGAGTGCAGCGACCACAGAGCGAACTGATTCCATCCTGCATCTTTTCACCTTCACAAATCTGTTGAGGGCCCTGAGGTCCAAAATCGGACGGACCCCTTCTTTGGGACTACAAATTGGAGTAGAGTCCCTGAAACGTTTCCTGCGACGGTACCGGCACTATCACCCCGCGCAGCAGCAGGTCCTGCACTGCCCCCAACAAGGCTTCCCGACGAGCCGGAAGATGAAGGTTTGAGGGGAAAAAACCTGTTTGGTGGACAAGAGAGAAACTCTCTTGCATCTAGATCAGGGATATGCAATTAGCGGACCTCCAGCTGTTGCCAAACTACAAGTCCCATCATGCCTCTGGGTGTCATGCTTAATGCTGTCAGTCTCGCTATGCCTCATGGGACTTGTAGTTTGGCAACAGCTGGAGGTCCGCTAATTGCATATCCCTGATCTAGATGAAACCACTTCGCAGACCCACTGGTCAGAAAGCAGGGAGGTCCACCGAGCTGCAAACTCCCGAAGGCGACGCCCCACCTGAGAGTCGGGCAGTGGTAAAGCTTCATGCCGTCGTGGATTTGTTCGCAGGCTTGCGAAACCAGGAACACTTCTGTCCCTCCGTGGACACCTTGTAGGTCTGGGGATGCTTACCCGCCGCCCCGGGCGGATGAAAAACCGCTTCTGAGCGGAAAAGGAAGGTCCTGGCCTACAGCGAGGCTCCTTACCTTTTCTGGATTGTGGGAGCATTGTACCATTACCACCAGTAAAAATTTTAATAATGTCATCCAGCGAGGCTCCAAAGAGCCTCTCCCCATGGAAGGGCAAATTCGCCAGAGCCTTCTTTAGATGCCTGGTCCGCAGACCAGCATTTTAGCCAAATCAGGCGATGGAGCACCACAGCAGATACTGAGGCTCTAGAAAGCAAGGGGGCCGCATCGCAGACACTTAAGGCCATGCACCAACTGGTCAGCCAGTTCCATGCAGACCGGGGAAACCTGTTGCTTTTTCAACTCCTGGTGCAACAATTTTGCCCATTGAGTAAGTGTGACACCAGGGCCGTGGCCAACACTGGCCACAATGCTGGCCCCACGACCGTAAACATGGACCTGAAGACCGCCTCGGCCCTCCTATCGGCAGGGTCCTTAAAAAGGCAGGGGTCCCCTCCACCAGAATCGTGGTTACCTTATTTAACCTGGATACCAGGGGGTCAACAATCGGGGGAGATGTCCATGTTTTTTTTTTTTTTTTTATTCATTGAAGTGTAATTTTTTTTTTTTCCAAAAAATTGCATTTGAAAGACCGCTGGGCAAATACAGTGTGACATAAAACATTGCAGCAATTGCCATTTTATTTCCTAGGGTCTCTGCCAAATTATATATGTTTGGGGGTGCCAAGTAATTTTCTAGCAAAAATATTGATTTTAACGAAATGTGTCAGAAAAAGATTGACTTTTAATATTAGGACACTTACCTGTCCTGGAGTCCAGCGACGTCCGCAGCAGAGGACGAGCAATCGCTCGTCACTCTTCTGCCCCCACCGCCATCCTCGGTGAGGGAACCAGGCAGTGAAGCCTTGCGGCTTCAATGCCCGGTTCCCTATGGCGCATGCGCGAGTCGCGCTGCGCCGTTCTGACTGGTCCCAGTGTGTTCTGGGAGCCGAGTGTCTCCCAGAACACAACGGGTATTCTGCGGGAAGTGACGTACTTCCCGCGGAGAGGACTCCCAGAAGTGGGTGCAAACACCTGTCTTAGGTATCTGCACCCCCCCTGAAAGGTGTCAATTGTGACACCGGGGGGGGGGGGGGGGGTTTCGATGAGCGGAAGTTCCACTTTAGGGTGGAGCTCCGCTTTAAGGCTCCATGTACACGGGACGTTTTTACAACCTCTTCTGAACGATTTAACTTGACAGATTTGAACCCATGTTTAAAAAAAAAAAAAATAATTCTCTTCAATGGCAAAAAACGGAAAAAACTCTTATAAACGAAACGCTGCTAAACGCGGGTTACCGCGCTTAGAAGCGTTTGGCGTCGAAACAAATTTTTTTGCCTTCTAAAAAAAGGCCTATAAAACGCAACTGCCTAAAAACGTCAGTAAACGAACCTTTGTACATGTACACACAAGATAACGTTGAATGAGTTCAGGGGCAGTTCAAAAAAGTGTCCAACTGCATCTGAATGTTCGTTTAGCAGCAGCAGTGTACATAGGGCCCAAGTGGTTAAATTTCCTGCATTTACAGATGTTTGCTCCAAGAAGGAAGTTAGTTACAATGTTACCCGTTAAAAACTTGGCAGACTGCACCAGATATTTTCTTTTGACAGCTGAGTGAGCAGATAAAGTCTCTGCACTTGTTAAATTAAAGAATCGGCAAACTATGCATTGGAGATCGTCAGATTTTTTAACGATTAATTGTGCAGCTCATTCTATCTCTATAGACCAGGGCTTGACAAATTTGCTAGGAATCTAGGAGCCAGCTAAAAAAAGTTAGGAGCCAGGAACGCGCCCCGTCCCGCCGAGCTCGCGCGCAGAAGCGAACGCATACGTGAGTAGCGCCCGCATATGAAAGCGGTGTTCAAACCACACATGAGGTATCGCCGCGATCGGTAGAGCGAGAGCAATAATTCTAGCCCTAGACCTTCTCTAACTCAAAACATGCAACCTGTAGATTTTTTTAAACGTCGCCTATGGAGATTTTAAAGGGTAAAAGTTAGTCGCCATTCCACGAGCAGACACAATTTTGAAGTGTGACATGTTGGGTATCAATTTACTCAGCGTAACATTATCTTTCATGATATAAAAAAAAACTGGGCTAACTTTACTGTTGTCTTATTTTTTTTTATAAAAAAAAGTGTATTTTTTCCCAAAAAAAAGTGCGCTTGTAAGACCGCTGCGCAAATACGGTGTGACAGAAAGTATTGCAACGACCGCCATTTTATTCTCTAGGGTGTTCGAATAAAAAATTTTTTTATATATATATATATATATATATATATATATATATATATATATATATATATATATATGTTTGGGTGTTCTAATTAGAGGGAAGGAGATGGCAGAGAAAACAGACAGGGAAACTCCATTAGCATTTCTGGTTGTCATACCAACGGCCACCACAAGATGGCGCTAGACCACAGAAGGAAGCATAGGCCTGCAGAAGGCCTCAATTACCGACCGGCGCGGCCCGACGCGATCCCGCGGCGCGGAGGGGGGCACGGAGACACAGGATACCTCAGCTGTGCTGCCCCAGGTCGCTAATTCTAGTCGCAATGGCGACCGGGGTTTGTCGAGCCCTGCTATAGACACGCATTTATGTAAATATTTTATTATATCTTTTCATGTGACACTTTGTAATCACTTTTGTTGCCAGTGGTTTAGACAATGGCTTTGTGTTGAGTTAATTTGAGGGGAAAGCAAATTTACACTGTTATACAAGCTGTACACTCACTACTTTACATTATAGCTAAGTGTTATTTCTTCAGTGTTGTCACATGAAAAGATAATATATACAAAAATATGAGGGTGTACTCACTTTTGTGAGATACTGTATATTAAAAACATTTTTTATTAGTAAAATAATTTTACAATATCGAATTTTGTTGGGAAAAGAAAATCAGTGTAGTACTAACCTGCAAAAAGGGTTTTTCCAGTCAGCATTTCAGCAAAGATGCACCCAGCTGCCCACATATCAATAGCCTTAGTGTAGTTATTTGGTGAAAGTAAAAGGCGTGGAGATCGGTACCATTTGGTGACAAGTCCTTCAGAAAGGTGTCCCTGTGTAGGTGCAAAAACAAGTCATGATTACCTACATGTTTTACGCACCCATATGCAATAAAAACAAATTTGGACAAAAACGCAAAAGTGTTGTAGTTTCCTTGACTGCAATTTTCTTCCCATTCTATGCTGATGAACCAGACGCTATATTATAAATGTCAACATGGCAGTGAGCCATTCCAAAAAATGCTTTCTGAAGTAGGCCACGGTCATTAATACCAGAAGTTTTTTTTTTGTTTTTTTTAAACCTTAATGCATTATATGTATCAAGGTGAAAAGCCTTCCACTAGCTGACCCCCCCCCCCCCCCCCCTTCAATACAGCATGTAGTGATCCAGCACTGTGCCTGCCTGCAGCAGCGCTGCCCTCTCTCCCTGCTCACAGGAGACAGGCAGCAGTGGGAGCCATTGATTCCTCTTGCAAATATTCAAATCCTGTGCTGAGGGAGCAGGGGGTGGGCCGAGGCTCTGTGTCTATGCACACAATGACTGGCTCGGGAGGCACTAGTGCCCCCATACCAAGCGGCTTGCTATGGGACACACGGATAAAAGACAGTGCAGAGTGCACCAGCGGAGTACCCCAGAGGAGGTGGTAAGGGGCTGCTCTGTGCAATACTAACAGAACAGGTTAAGTAGCAACCTTTTTCTTAGAAAAACATTCAATCCTTTAATATCACTTGTGTAATGGGGGGGGGGTGAGTCATTGTGAAAAAGGACATTTAGCTCATGCTTTTATGCATTCACAGGTAGCAGGAAATAAAATTGCTAGATTTCCCCCATCACCATCTGGCAATAATCGCATGCTAGAAATCTGACATGCTGGTTGTACCCAAGTCTATTGATGGATCGAGTTGGGTACAAAGCCTGCCCATAGATGGATCGAATTTTGTCCAGTCCCATTGACCGCAGAGAATCGAATCATCTATGGTCAGCTTTAGATGTCCTTTTAAAAATGAACAAACTGCGATATCTAGAAATGCTCCTGCAAGGCTAGGCATAGGCCAGATTTCTGCTATTCAATCCTATGGGGGTGGGGGGGGGAATTAAAAAAATAAAATAAATGTTCCTTCATCTATGCTTAACAGCCTGGATGGAGGAATCTTCCCTGTCCGCTATTATATTCTGACAGCTACTGCTTCCAGGGCTGTCAGGATACCCAAACAATGACTGCATCTCAGACTGCAGTTACTGCTCAGCTGAGTCTGTAAACTTTCAGATTGGAGCTTGTGGAGCTGTGTGGTGCCAACAGGCAATTCCTGCTGGATAGGCCAAAATTTGAGCAGTATGTGGCCAGCATAAACCTGCCTTCTGACTGCTTTAGTCAAAGGATAGACTTGGCTCACCCCTTTTGGCTTTGCTCAAAATTTGCGGGGGGGGGGGGGTCCATTGATAACAGTAATTGTGCATTTCACCCTTTTACAACTAAATTTCAGGTGACTGGTTGGTGCATTTTTCATACTCAGCAGAAATATGAGGCTGAACACAAAATCAATGCATTATTTGACTAGTTCACTTTTACTGCAACGTATAGCCCAGGAACATTTTAACACGTAAAGTGGAGCTCCACCCGATTTTTATACATTAGCTTATTCAATTCGCATATTGTAAGGAATAGCAAAACGGACATTGTTTTTTTAATTTTTGTGACAGTACCTTAGATAATGTGAATTGTAACCCTGTTTCCTGTCTCCTCTGCTGCGGAAAATCTCCGGGAGTTTCATCATATCCTTTAGCTGCAATGTAACCTGGGAGCTTTTGTCATGGCTCCCAGTATTCATTGCCGAGCCTTGCTGCAAGCTATCGCGTTATTTCCTAAAGAGGAAGTGACGCGATATGCTCTCCTTTGTTTACAGTGCCTTCTGTTGACATGACAACGGGGCGGTAACTTTCAGCGACACCGCACGTTGTGATCGAAAACCCGGCTGTTTATGTCCCTGCTCGCCGGAAAGACTGAACAAGTGGTGAATGCTGGGACTTCAGCATTCGCCGCAAATAGGAAGTATATGCTTGTGGGCTTCTCATGCCCACAAGCAAAATGGAAATGTCTAAGAAACGATAATATAAATTTATCTTGCAACACGGAATCGCAATGTGGTGGATTTTAAACAGCAGAGACGTGAGTACAGACTGAATAGGCATAAAATAATGTAATGTCACAAAAACAAAAAACACGATTTGGCCGCGGGAGCTCCGCTTTAAAGTGGTTGTATACCCACAAATATGAAATGCACCTACAGGTAAGCCTACATTAAGGCTTACCTGTAGGTGCTTGCAATATCTCCGAGACCTACACGGTTTCGGAGACATTTGCAAAAAAGAGTGCACCGCTACCTAGATAACGGCGCAGGCGCACTGAGCGCGGCGGCTCTTTGAATGGCAGCCTGCCGGACACTGCCGGAATTCGCGCATGCGCGGGGATCATGCGTTCCCCACGCATGCGCGGGAGTGACGTCATTGCCGCTCCGGCCAATCACAGCGTCGGAGCGGCGATACCCGGAAGTCACTCCGGGTATCATGGATGCGACGGACGACATGTCTGAGGACCGCTGCGGGGGCTTCGATCTAAGGTAAGTGATTGATAATGAGCTAGTATGCTAGTCATACTAGCTCATTATGACTTTGCCTTGCAGGTTGTGAAAAAAATAGGATTTTTGTACTCACCGTAAAATCCATTTCTCTGACATCCATGGACCGACACGGCGTGTCTTACACGTGGGTATATGTCCCTGCTCGCAGGAGAAGACCTAGGCAGAATGTTAAAACATTCCAGAACAAACCAGAGCTGAACAGCCCCGCCCAGGGGGGCGGTCCCTCCGGACATTACCCTCACACCTGCAGCTAGCAGGCCTCAGTTCGTAACAAAGCAGCACAAACTTAAAGGAAGGGTGGGTGCCGTGTCGGTCCATGGATGTCAGAGAAATGGATTTTACGGTGAGTACAAAAATCCTATTTTCTCTTATCATCCATGGACCGACACGGCATGTCTTACACTTTTACACATGGGATGTCCCAAAGCAGTGTCAAGAGGGATGGGAGCAGTATAAATGTAAAAACCAAAAAAACTTCACTCCAAACAAGGCAGAGCTCCTCAACGGAGGAGTTGCCACTTTAAACAGCGGCCTGCAACCCCTTGCGGCCGAAGGAAGCATCCGGAGATGCAGCCACATCAACCCTATAAAACTTAGAAAGGGTATGAACAGACGACCAGGTCGCCGCCTTGCACACTTGTGCAACCGACGCTTGATGTCGGAAAACCCAGGAAGCGCCAATTGCCCTGGTGGAATGCGCCGTAACCGGGAAGGGAGGCGCCCGCCCCATGAGAGCATAGGCTTGAAAGCCGGTTTGTCCGATCCACCTAGAAAAAGGTGGCAGACGAAGCCGCTTGACCCTGTTTCTGACCAGACAGTCAACCAGAGAGTAGACTTCCGAATAGAAGCAGCAGACAGGCACACCCGCAAGGCTCGTACCACATTCAAAGTGTGCCACGCACACTCTGGGATGCGATGGGCGAGGACTCTAGGACGGGAGGACAATGTCCTCATTTTAGGTGAAAGGTCGAGATCACTCTTGACAAAAGAAAAAGTCGCGGATGCAACACCGCCTTATCCTTATGGATGACTAAACATGGCGACTTGCAGTACAAGGTCGCCAATTCAGATACTCGTCTAACAGAAGTAATTGCCACTAAAAGGGCCACCCTGAGACAAAGTGAAGAGGGGAATATCCCTGAAATTCTCAAAAGGAGGTTCCTGGAGAACCGAGAGTACCAATTCCGATCCCACAGGGGGAGAGGAGACTTGACAGGAGGGAGCCCATGGCGAACCCCCTGCACAAGGGTGCCAACCAAGGAATGACCCGCTAGTGGTCACCGAAAGAAGACGGCCAAGGCCGAAACGGACCCTTAATGATACTCAAAGCGAGCCTTTGGGCCACGCCATGCTGTAGGAAACGCTGGATTCTAAGGACGGAATACGTCCGAGGATGTCAGTCCAGCTCTTCGCACATGGCGATGTAAGCTTTTCCAGGTACAGAGATAGTTCTGGAGGAAGACTTCCGTGTCCTTAATATGGACGAAATGACCAAGTCCGAGAAACCTCGGTCTCTCAACACCTGGCTTTAAAACAACCATGCCGTTAAGGCCAGAGACTGTAAAAGCAGGTGAAATATATGACTTTTGAGACAGAAAGCCCTCCCTCATTGACAACCATCAGGGAACGGCTGCGACGAGACGTACGAGATTGGCGTACCAGTGAAGCCGAGGTCAATCCGGAGCAATGAGGATCACCGGAATTCCCTCGGTCGCCACCCTGCGCAGCAGGCGAGGAAGCAACTGCAGCGGAGGATAAACGTGTATCAGGTGACCATGACCCCATGGGCCACTGACGCCTCTGAGGCATCCGCCCAAGGATCCCTGGATCTGGCCACAAATCTCGACAACTTGCAATTGAGTCGAGAGGCCATCGGGTCCACCTCCGGCGTGCCCCACCGTCTGTGTGGCAAAGGAGTTGAAATACCTCCGGGTGCAAGGACCACTCTCCCTGGTCCAACATCTAGCGACTCAATAGTCCGCCAGTTCTATGCCCGGAATGTAAGCGGCTGACAGAGCCGGCACGCTTCTTTTAGCCCCCTTCAGGGTACGGGGGACCTTGGAAGCCGCAGCTGAGCTCCGAGTCCCCTCTTGATGGTCGGCATAAGCCATCACCGTGACTTGTCCGACAGGATCCTAATGGAACGATCCTGCAATCTCTCAGACCACGAGGATAGGCACAGTCTGATGGCCCGTATTTCCAGAACATTGATCGGCAAACGGGCTTTGTCCGGAGTCCAAGCCCTTGGGCCAACAGGACTCCCCAGACTACACCCCAGCCCTTCAGGCTGGCGTCCGTAGTGAACACCGTCCATTGGACGGGGAGGAACGACTTCCCGGCCCGAAGAGCCGGGGACCCAAACTCCATGTCAGGGACGCCCTGACCAGGTGGCTCACCTGGATCGGAAAATCCAAAGACAACGCGGATTTGTCCCAAGGGAACAAGATCTCCTTCTGCAATGCCCTGGTGTGTGATTGGGCATACGGAATGGCCTCGAAAGAGATCACCATGAGTCCCAGGACTCCCATGCAAAAACTGATTGACTACCATTCTTTGGGATGTCAGCATCCGCACTGCAGACTGAAGTGTCAGTAGCTTCCCCGGAGGTAGGAATACTTTTTGCCTCCAAGGAGTCCAGAATCAGACCGAGATTCCAGATAGCCCACGACAGCAATGCCTTGCTGTCTCAGCAAGCTAGAACCGGCACAAGCACCTTGGTGAACACCCTCGGTGCCGGGGCTAGGCCGAAAGGAAGAGCCACAAATTGATAGTGGACTTCGCCGATCGCAAGCGCAGATCGGAACATACAAGTAGGCGTCCTTGATTTCCAAGGTTGCCAGAAAATCCCCTTGACGGAGTGCACTGACCACCCTGCGAATGGATTCCATGCGGAACTTTTGCACCTTCACGAAGGCATTCAGGACCTGGAGGTCCAAGATAGGCCGAACCCCGTCCCTTTTTTGGGCCGACAAACAATTCGAGTAGAATCCCTGAAACCTCTCCTGTGACGGAACCGGCACAATCACTCCGGACCTCAAACCTGAATAGGCCCCATAGGGCCACCCGACGGGCAGGAAGGAGAGAAAGATTTGAGGTAAAAATCTGTCTGGAATTAGGAACGGAACCTAACCTGTAACCTGAGGTGATCACCTCGCACACCCACCAGTAGGAGATCCGGGAGGTCCATTGATCCGTGGACCTGCAAAGTCGTCCCCCCTACCCCAGAGTCGGGACGGGGCAAGACTTCACGCGGAAGCGGGCTAGGGAGCCGGCTTGTTCGGCATACGCACCCAGGGGCGCTCGTGTCCACCAGCCATACCGCTGTCAGTCTGGGAGAGCCTCCCCGTTGAGTGACGAAAAAACACCCTTTTTTCTGGAAAGGAAGGACCCTGCTTATAGCAGCCTTCCTTGCCAGCCTGAGTTAGAACAGTGCTTTTACCTCCCGTGACATCCTTGATGTCATCCAGCGCAGCACCGGAAAGCCTACCACCTTTCAATGGTAAACCCTTCGGAGGCTTTTTAGAAGCTAGGTCAGCAGACCAGCATTTCAACCAGATCAGACAATGCAATACCCTGAGTTATAAGGGGCCGCGTCAAACGTGGCGTCGCCACATAAACCAGGCCCTGCACCATTTGTGGGCCAGAGCAATAGTGTCTGGAGGAAGATCATGCTCCTGTATTAGTTGCCCATCCCGCAAGTGCTGGAGACACAAGGGTCGCCGCTACCACAAGCCGTAGGGCGGACCCCAACAAGGCAAACATAGCTCTGCTCACCACTTCTGACCTCCTGTGAGTGGGGTCCTTTAATGCAGGAGTCCCCTCCACCGGAAGAATGGTGGCCTCTTGCAACCAGGCAACTGGAGGGTCGACCACTGGGGGAGAAGCCCACGTTTTAAGTAGGGCATTTTTAAAGGGGTATCTATAGGCAAACGCTGCGGGACCATAAACGTCTTCTGCGCCTTTTTCCCCAGACCTTGTCAGTGAGCTGGTCAAAGTAAGGTACATATTGAAAAAAAAAACACTTTTTAGAAGGCCCGGCCCTAAGAAACCAGAGGAGACCGTCCGTCCGCCTGAGGTTCTGCATCCGCAGCATTTAGCTTGCGAGTGTCCCTCACTGCATCAATGAGTTCACAAAACAAGCACCCTGTCATTTACTGACACAGAACTGGAGTTTTCCTTGCAAGGAATGTCCTGTTCAAAACCATGAAATATATATTCAGAGCTAGGGTCCTGAGCGGTAGTGGCTAGGCCCATATCTGAATCAGCGCACACCCCCCTTTTTTTTCTTTTGTAGAAAAAAAGTGGGGATAGGGGCTTTTTTGCTCCCTTGCGCTCACACACTGCTTCCTCCCGGTCAGATTGATACCAGGACTGCCGACAACTGGTCCCTAAGGACCGCAGGTGCAGGAGCACTGCCAGTTGTCTCTAACAGTGTGAAGAAACAGGTGAACCAGACTCCAATATTGCCACGCTCTGAGACCTTATTCACCATTACAGTGAATAATACAGCCCACCCACAGGCCGTGCTGGGGCTGAGGAGGGGATACCTGGAGTACTCACCACCCCTAGGGACCGCTGTATGAGCCGCGCTGTATGAGTCGCGCTGTAGCGCTGGTGCAGCCTGAGGTGAAGAATCTGTGAGGATGTGTGTATTTCGCGCCGTACAGCAGCGCTGCTAGAGGCCGAAAACGAAAGTGAAAGTGCCGCGGCTACAAGAAAATGGCCGCCGGGCACCAGTATAACTATGCATTAAGCCCCAGCCAAAATGGCCGCCAATGGCGCACTTTTTAAAAAAAAATAAAACACTGCGCAAATTGTGCACAGAAAACAACAACACAGCCAGTCCCCCAGAACACTTCCCAAACCAAATAAAAGTCATGGAGCGCCCCCCCCCCCCGGGCAGAGTGACCCCCCAAGCATCCCCACACAGCACAACAGGGTGCAGAGAGCAGCATAACAGGGGGGAGACAGGGAGAACCCCCCACACACAGAAACACAGCCAGCATGTACTCACCTTGCAGCAGGAGAGACTACTTACCCGTCCCGCAAGCACCTTGGAGAACACCCCCGGTGCCCATAGAGGGACTCACTGGCTTGTTTCAGGCAGGCCTATCACAGAGTCGTACTGCGTAGCTGTCAGCCCGGTCCACCGCGAAAGATACAGTAGGTACTGTTCGATCTTGAGGGCCGTGGGAGCATGAAAGCAACCCGGCCACCCCTGGAGCCATGGGGTATGTCGTGAACCGAGTCTCACGCACATAAGGCGAGGATCAGCACGCTCGATGGTCGGACAGGGAAGACTACGAGGATACTAGTGTACCCAACCTGTTGCCCAGCCGACAGTTGATTGAAGGTCTCAAAAATAAAAATAAAATTCCCAAAGGAATAAAAATTAAAAGTAAAATCTTCCAGGAGACTGGCTCCTGAGAGAGCCACGTCTTCTCCTGCTAGGCAGAAAAAAAAAACTGAGGCCTGCTAGCTGCAGGTGTGAGGGTAATGTCCAGAGGGACCACCCCCCTGGGCGGGGCTGTTCAGCTCTGGTTTGTTCTGGAATGTTTTAACATTTAACATTCTGCCTAGGTCTTCTCCTGCAAGCAGGGACATATACCCATGTGTAAAGTGTAAGACACGCCGTGTCGGTCCATGGATGATAAGAGAAAAAAAAGTTTTGCGGTATACAACCGCTTTAAGGCATAATAACAAATATCATAAGTGATCACATCACTATCAAATATTTTTTTCTTTCCACTTCACCACTTCAACCCCGGGCTTTTTTTACCACCTCAATACCAGGCCTATTCTGGCCCTTCTCTCCTACATGTACAAATCATCATTCTTTTGCTAGAAAATTACTCAGAACCCCCAAACATTATGTTTTTTTTAGCCGACACTCTAAGGAATAAAATGACGGTCATTGCAACTTTTTTTCTTGCACGGTATTTGCGCAATAATTTTTCGAACGCTTTTTTTGGGGAAAAAAAAATGGTTTCATGAATTAACAAAACCGTAAAGTTAGCCCAATTTTTGGGGAAAATATAAAAGATTATGTTACGCCGAGTAAATAGATACCCAACATGTCACGCTTTAAAATTGCGCACACTCACGGAATGGCGCCAAACTTCGGTACTTAAAAATCTCCATAGGCGACGCTTAATTTTTTTTTTACAGGTTACCGTTAGAGACGAGGTCTAGTACCTAGCACGCGGCGATACCTCACATGTGGTTTGAACGGCGTTTAAATATGTGGGCGGGACTTGCGTGTGCATTCGCTTCTGATCGCGCGCTACCGGGGCGGTAGAAAAAATTTGATTATTTTACTTTTTTTATTTTTACACTTATTTTACTATTTTTGATCACTTTTATTCCTATTACAAGGAATGTAAACATCCCTTGTAATAGGAATGTGTGTGACAGGTCCTCTTTATTGAGAGATGCGGGGTCAATAAGACCCCACATCTCTCCTCCAGGCTGGAAAGCATGATGGTGAAAAAAAATAATTTCACTGATCTCATGTTTCCTAGCCGCAATGGCGGCTTTGTTTACATCTGAGTACCCGGGCGTGACGTCATCACATCGCGCCCGGGCCTCCGACGGTCAGAGATGACTGGTCAGTCATCTCTATGCTCGTCACGTGACCCACCACCGGTGCCGGACGATTCTCTCTGTGTCCCCGATGGCACGGGAGAGCCCGGAGAAGCACCGGGAGGGTGTCCCCTCCCGCCGCCTATAAGAACGATCAAGCGGCAGAACCACCGATACGATAGTTCTTATGGTGCACAGAATCGCCGGCACAACAAAAGGATATCTGAATGATGCCTCTAGCTGCAGGCATCATTCAGATATCTCCCCCACAAAGCCGAGGACGTCAAATGACGTCCACCCAGGATGGGAGATCCCATCTGTGGACGTCATTTGACTATGGCTGGGTAGGGAAGTGGTTAACTAGCATAAAAAAAAAAAATTCTGAGTAACAAAACATTAGCTGTATCTTTAAACAAGTTGCACTGCAGAACAAATAAATCCCCATTGAGACAACTGCAATTACAGTCCACAACAGGATGTGCAGACAGCTTATAAATCTCTGAAGTCCTATTTGTTTAGAATGTTTTCACACATAGCTTTGCTTTAATCAGTGAAAATTGCACACCATCATGGAGACAGTGTTTGTTATAAAATGAATGGACCTATTTCGGGAGAAGCTGCAACCCAAATACCAGTTATACCTATTCATATAAATTATATATCCTTTACTTTGTCTTTCTGGAGCCCAGAAATTACATTTGCTCACTATACTTTACACATCAATTCTTGATTTCCTGCAATGTAAAATAAATTAGGCAGGCCATAGAATCTATGGCGTCAAACACAAGGCCCGCGGGCCGATTCCGGCCCTTCAGGCCATTTCATGTGGCCCTCGCACCCCTACTTTCAAGCAATGCATCAAGCTTCTTCCCAGACGCATAAGGAAACGAGGTGCACTGTGATGCAAGGGAGAGTGGGGGACTCAACTTCTGATGGTGGGGTGGCTCTTGACATCCAATGTAAGGGGAGGGGATGCGCTGGACATCTAATCTTACATACAACCGGCCCTTTTGAGATCATAATGCTGATGCGGCCCACAATGAAATTGAGTTTGACACCCCTGCCATAGATGGTACGATTTGCTTTCCTTCAACCACAGGTGAAAAAAAAAAAAAAAGGGGAATATATATATATATATATATATATATATATATATATATATATATATATATATATATATACTCCATTCCCCCCCCATCAATATAGTTTGTGTCAAGGAGGGAATCCCTTCTGCGGAGCTATTGTGTTCTCCCCAAAGGGGGCATTCTGGCCTGGAGAACACACAGCGATTATTGCCATCAGCTGTAGCCAATGACAATCACATGAAAAATCTGACCGGATGGTTGTACCCAAGTTCAACGATCAACTTGGATACAATCAGCCTGCCCATACATATAGTTTGAATCTTGGTCGATCCCTGCTGAACCAGCCAAGATTCAAACAAACAGTCTATGGCTGGCGTTAGGAAAATTTGCAGCAGCGTTCCAACAGACAATTGAAAATGCTGATGGGATCTGTAGTTTCCACATGACCACCTGTGTCCAAACATTGCTTGCCTCCTGTCCACACAGGCATGGGACGTTTTTACGGTTTACAAAAAGTTTCAGCCCTCTGAGGGGGGTGCAAATGTGGCTTAGAACCAAGGCAGTCAGTTACCCAAATGGTGACCAATTTGTCACAACAGAACTGCAAATTCCTATGACCATGGTTCACATAACAGGAATCCTAAAATTAGAGTTGATCTTATATGTAAACGTGTAATAAAAATTGTTTGCATTTTGCCAGAGCAAATTCTAATCAAAATTTCAGCTTACAGTCCATATGAATCTGCTAAAGTTTTATGAGGCTACACAGACATTTCCAATCTTGGTCACGAATTGGAGCCATTAAGCCAAGGAGGTTAAACTTGGCCCCAACAGAAAGGATGGGAAAAAAATATTGCACTAAAGTCCTCCACCCAAAGATACAACAGAGGGTGATTGGCCTGCATTTGCCAAGCCAGAAGAGAACTCCCCAGGTGCCAGACCAAAGCAGGAAGCTCTAAACAGCTGCCCCAGTAGGGTTCCACTTGCTCAGGATAATGAAGAGGACTTCATAATAAAGCATGTGCATCACAAACATTTGCCGATAGCATTTATGAGCCCCAAAGAGACTGTTACAACTGGGAAACAAAAACAGATAATGTCTTTAGCTATGGGATGCAAACACTGGAATACGTCCAAAAGTTGGCAACAGTAGGCGTTTGTCAATTTGGTTTAATACAATTCCTCCGCACTGACACCAACTATGGGGCATTGTTTTTTCCCCACTGTCGGTGGGACCTTTTTTACTCTCAATAGCCACAGTCCGGGCCTCCCTAAAGTCTGAAGGACAGTAAACTGGCCCTTGGTTTAGAATGTTTGGAGACCCTTGGACTAAAACAAGAGGCATGTGTCCATGTTCCAATGTGACATCAAATATACCTGAGCAGCCTACAGCAGTGCCTTGGCTGTCATATTTAGAACCAATCAGAAATCAAAGAACGTCCATCACTAGAGTTATTTATATTACCAATATGGGGCAAAAAAAAATAATACCACCTTACCTTGTGGGAATAATGGGGATCCATGATTCGTGCAAGACCGAAATCTCCTATTCTTACCACCAAATCTTCAGTGTTTATGAACAGGTTTGCTGGCTTAAGGTCTCGATGCAGCACATTAGCCGAGTGGATATATTTAAGCCCACGTAGCAGCTGGTACATAAAGAGCCTAGCATGCTCTTCACGAAGTTGGCCTTGCTCTAGAAGCTTGGCTAGATCGGTTTCCATATACTCCTGAACAATATGCACACAGTTCAGCTCTGTTAACGAGCTCACATCATCCGTCATGCAACTTCCGTTAGGGCCGAGAATTTCAAATACTTTAACAATATTTTCATGATCAAGTCTTCGGATAATTTTGATCTCCCGCAGAGCATGTTTGACGCTCTGAGGGTCAGTCAGGACAATTTTCTTCACAGCCACTCGCTTATCACAGTCATTATCAACAGCAGAAAAAACTAAGCCATTACCACCATAGCCCAGGGGTTTTAAGTCCATGTATCGAGAGCCCAAATCAAACCCATGAATGTTCATGAGGCTTTCAAACTTTTCTGCCATTTTGGCTACGCTACTTCCTTCGTCCAGAAATCTTCAATTTTCCTAAACACCTGATGATAAACCACTGCTGGTATCTAAAGCAAAGATATCAAAAACCTTACCAAAAAGAAAAAAAAAAAAAAAAAAAACCTCTTCAGACCTGTCAGCTCCAACTCTCATTGCATAACAGCCTGCCAGGCCTGGTGGATCCCACAAGCCACAATTCTAAAGCTCAGTTTGGATTGTATAAAAATGACTGTAGTCATAGTTCACAAGAGATGCAGCATTCCAGCAAACATCAACAAAAACACTTAATGGAAGTGAAACGGAATGAAATGACATACTATGCACGTGGCTCTAGTGTGCAAAACAAATTGACATGGAACAAAAATGTGAATAAATATGCAAGATATAGGCTTCTATCATCATCCTCCTCCTCACAGTGCAGATACATTCAGTGTTGAACTGGTCCTGAGCAGCGTCATTCTATGGTGCTGATAAGCACTAGAAATTTGTAATTTGATGTTTTTTGTGTACAGTGCATTCGAAGAGGAAACCGTGGCAGACCTTAAATTACAGAAGAGTTCTTCCGTTAATGATCAGGTGGCTCCAGCTCACCACAATCGCAATCAAAGCTGCTATCCATCTTATTTTCAGAACACCTAAAGGAAAAGAAAAAAAAAAATTAATTGCCATTTAGAGATCCAATGAAAACATAAAAGGTACATTTTTCCATAAATTAAATCTTACACTAAGTTACCAGGAAGAATAAAGATTCACGTACAAAACTCCACTACTAGACTGAAACTCAAACACCGGGATGTAACTCCTCAGTACACCAACCAATACAAAGCCTTGCCAACTGCAAATCTGTAGCACCCATAGTGAAAGGTGAACCATGATTAACCAAGAGGATAAAATCTAACCAGAATAATTCATAACTGACAAGTAAACTTGGAGGACTGATCACCTGCTTTTTGCCAGCTGTGAATATTCTAGAATAAATGGAAGAATTCTGTTATATAACCAAAGGCAAAAAAGAAGAAGAGGCGGTGTTTAGTCCCTGGAGAAAGTAGAAAAGCAAAAGAATAAATTTACTGCTGTACATAACAGGAGGGAAGGGGATGTACTTGATTTAAAGTGGAACTTCAGGCAATTTCTTTTTTGAGGCCGACGTAAGAAACATTAACTGTCGAGTTATTAACCACTTCAGTACAGGGCACTTTCACACCCTTCCAGACCAGGCCAATTTTTTAGCTTTCAGAGCCGTCTTGCTTTGAATGACAATTGCACAGTCATGCAACACTGTACCCATAAGTAATTTTTATCATTTGTTTCAGACAAATAGAGATTTCTTCCGGTAGTATTTAACCACTTGCCAACCACCCGCTGCAGTTATACTGCAGCAAGGTGGCTCGGCTGTGCGAAACCACGTACTGGTGCGTCATTTCATGCACTAGCTTGTGTGGGCGCGCGCCGATTGGCCAGTGGGGGAGCCAATCAGCAGGTCCAGCAGACAAGATGTCCGCCGGCGATCGTTCCCCCACAGAAACAGAACGGGGATCTGCCGATGTAAACAAGGCCGATCTGAGTTCTGACAGGGAACGCAGAAAGACAGATTCTCTGTGTTGTCACACTAAAACCGTCCCCATACAGTTAGTAAACACACCCAGGGAACACGATTAACCCCTTGATTGTCCCAGATAACCCCTTCCCAGCCAGTGTCATTTATACAGTGATAGTTGCATATTTTTAGCACTGATCACTGCAATAACAAAAAAAAAGGCATAAATCTATCCCCTATTTTGTACCACACTATAACTTTTGCGCAATCAAATATTACACTTATTGGTATTTTCTTTATCACAAATATGTAGCAGAATACATATTGGCCTAAACTGATGAATACATTAGATTTTTTTAATTTATTGGGTATGTTTTATAGCAGTAATAAATATTGTTTTTTCGTTTATAGCACAAAAAATAAAACCGCAGAGGTGATCAAATACCACCAAAAGAAAGCTCTATTTGTGGGAAAATTACCAGTATCCAACTTTTTTTTCGGAAATCTTACAGGACGACACACCTGAGATGACTGATCCACCTGACAGGAAACAAATGCCACGTGAGGTTAAAAGGCCCCTCCCTTCCCCCTGTACCTCAGTTCTGCCAAAGTAGGGGAACTTTTCCTGTAGTAATTACATCAAAACATGGGTGGGAAGTAGGCCTGGAAGATTTCCTAGAAAAGCAGTTACCGGTAACTGGTCATTTTCTCAAGTCATCTTCCAGGACGGCACACCGGAGGATGAACAAGAAGTTCAAGGCCTACAGCTTGTAAGACCTTAGTTCCAAATGCCAGATCCTGAGATAGCAGTTCCACTCTATAATGCTTTAGTATAATGTCCTGCTTCGCCCACGTGGTTGTCCGACAGATCTGTTCTATTAAGGTTCCGACTCTTTCTGCCCACTGGTATTGGGGACCCTGCCTGCTTAAAGGGGTTGTAAAGCTTTGTTTTTTTCACCTATGCATCAAGGTGAAAAAACACCTTGCACTCTCTAGACCTCTGGAGCCCCCCGTTTTACTTACCTGAGCCCCGAATTTCTGGGCGCGATCCCGCGTTGCTTTCCCCCCCAGCTCTTGTGGGCTCTTCATTGGATGATTGATAGCAGCGCAGACATAAGCTCCCGCTGCTGTTAATTAAATCAATGACGCAGCGCGCCAGGGTCAATACTATGGCCGCCGACTATCACGGGAGTGCGCCCGCAAGCTAATGCCCTTGGGAGAGGGCTTCTCAGAGGGGAGTTAGCTCTTGCAGGGAGGAGCCGAGACAGCTGCTGAGGGACCCCAGAAGACGAGGATCGGGGCCACTCTGTGCAAAACGAACTGCACAGTGGAGGCAAGTATGGTATGTTATTTAAAAAATATATATATTAAAATTAAACCTTTACAACTCCTTTAAAAGCTATTCCTATAGTCTGTCTGATCCACCTAGCCACTGCAGTCCTAGATGCTTGCCCTCCGTTTCTTCTAAGACCGCTAAATAGAATCAAAAAGGTGACTTGATTACCTGACATCTTTCACCCCATCTAGGTATGTCAGTAAACAATTTTACTTCTCTCGTTTTTCAGATTTTCACAGAGGGCAAAATAACCTCGTGATTTATGAAATTGGGAGGCTACTTTGGGGAGATACAGGGGGTCTTGCCTTAGAACCACTCTGTCCTCCAGTACCAACAAAAAAGGCTTAATTGACAGGGCCTGCAGGTCGCTTACCCTTCTGGCCGTAGTGATGGCCCTAAAAATGCTAATTTAAGTGTTAAAAATGTAACTGAAATTTCTAGTACTGGTTCGAAAGGCGCTTTTGTAAGCACCTCTAGGACCAGTGTCAGATTCCAAAGCTGGAATCTTAATTCTTACAGGGGTCAACCTCTCCCTCGCTAACAGAAGTCTTTTAATCAGAGGCTCCAGCACTAGCCTCTGATCCAAAAACACAGACAGGGCTGCTGTTTGTACTTTTAGGGTGTTCAGAACAATCCCCTGGTCCACCCCAGCCTGCAAAAATTCAAGTACTACTGGTACCGAAGGGCTAGAGATTTTTCTATCCTGCCACCAGTGTAAAAAACAAACAAAAAAAAAAAAAAAACAGATTTTTGTAACAATCTTTCTAGTGATTGGCTTCCTAGGAGGTTCTTACTGTGGAAGAGATTTCCTCAGAGTAGGAAACAGTCCTTTTTGACCACCATGGGGCTACCAGGATCAGCTTGCAATCTGAGTCGTCCAGCTTCTGTAGAACCTAAGGAATTAATGCCAATGGGGAAAGGTGTACACTAGGTAGCAATCCCAGTCCTATGCTAGAGCATTCACCCCCTCCGATCCCCCCCCCCTCTGGTAAGAGAAAAATCGTTCCAAATTCCCTATGTGGACAAAAAGGTCCATCTCCAGCACTCCAAACTTATCTGAAGGAACACGTCTCGGTTTAACCCTTTCCCCCTGGGGGGGGTGGGCTGTCAGCTTAACAAGTCTGCCACCACATTGGTGGTCCCCTTTATGTGGACCGCCAATATGGAACGAAGGGTTCCTTCGACCCAACCTAGAATTTCTAAAGCCAATTTTAGGAGTCTCCTGGACCTTGCGCCTCCCCCCCCCCCCCCCACGGTTCAGGTAAGGGACAGTTGTTACGTTGTCTGATAGGATTTGGACTTCTAGTCCTTGATTCCTGCCTTTGAAAGCCTTCAATGCCTGACCCACAGCCAGGAGTTTTTTGGTTGGGTCGGGGTCTAGGACCCCTGGGCTCAAAAGGGCAAAATGAGTGCCCCAACCCCAGGCACTCGAATCTTCACTGGGTTCCACTAGGCCCAGGGACGACCGGACGTGAGCCTGTCTCGGCCAAGCCACCAATCAAGGGATGTCTTTACTTTCTCTTATCCATGGACCGACACGGCGTCTTAGTCACTGAACGTGTGGGTTATGTCCCTGCTTGCAGGAAAAGACCCATGCAGAATGTGAGATGTTTATACATACATTCTAAAAGCCAGAGCTGAACAGCCCCGCCCAGGGGGCGGTCCCTCCGGACATAACCCACCCCCTGCAGTCCACAGACCTCAGTTTTTTTCTGCCTAGCAGGAGAAGACGTGGCTCTCTCAGGAGCCAGTCTCCTGCAAGATTTTACTTAAATTTTTATTCCTTTGGGAATTGTATTATTTTATTTTTGAGACCTTCAATCAACTGTCGGCTGGGCAACAGGTTGGGTACACTGGTATCCTCGTAGTCTTCCCTGTCAGACCATCGAGCGTGCTGATCCTCGCCTTGTGTGCGTGAGACTCACAACACGCCCCATGACTCCAGGGGTGGCCGGGTTGCTTTCATGCTCCCACGGTCCTCTCAAGATTGAACAATACCCGACAGAATGTTTCTCTCACGGTGGACCGGGCCGACAGCTACGCAGTACGACTCTGTGATAGGTCTGTCAGAAACCCGTCCCCTGAGGGACCCACTGGTGTGTAAGTAGTCTCTCCTGCCACAGGTGAGTACAAACTGAAATGTTTCTCTGTGGGGGATTTTCCCTGTCTCCCCCCGTGTGTTATTGTCACTCTGTCACCATTGCTGGCGCTGTGCTGTGGGGGGTGCCTGGGGGTCACTGTCCTGGGGGGGGGGGGGGGGGCTCATGCTAGTCTGCATATTGCTGTTGGCCTTTTGTGTTATTTTGGGGGCCTGGGCGCCGTTTTTGGCGGTGTGTGTGCGCTGTTTTACTTTTAACTGCGCATGGTGGCCATTTTGCCACAGATCGCCTCAGTAAAGTGCGGCGCCCATTTTCTTGTAGCCCGCGCGCATTTCAGCACTAGTTTGGCCTCCATCGCAGCTGTAACAGCGCGAATCTCCTCACAATCTCCCCACAGCTCACTCACGCTGACAGCGCGGTACAGACAGCATACCTGACCGCTCCTCGTCCGGTCTGGCGAGTCCCCTGGGCGCCCCCTCAGTCAGCACAGCCTGTGGGTGGACTTTTGTTTATCTAAGGAGTCTGAGGAGAGGCAACATGAAGTCAGTATCACAGCTTCCCCTTGCATGTTTGAGGCAACAGGGGACCAGTTGTCAGCAGTCCTGGAATCATTCTGACCAGGAGGGAAGCAGTGTGAGCGCAAGGGCGCAAAAAAGCCCCTCTCCTAATAATAATTATCTATCTATCTTTGTGTGTATGTGTGTGTGTGTGTGTGTGTGTGTGTGTGTGTGTGTGTGTGTGTGTGTGTGTGTGTGTGTGTGTGTGTGTGTGTGTATGTGTATATGGGTGTGCGCTGATTCAGATAGGGACACTCGCAAGATAAATGCTGCGGATGCAGAACCTCAGGCGGATACAGTCTCCTTTGGTTCTTTTAAGGCCGGCCTTCTAAAAAGGTTTTTCCCATATGTACCTTCTTTGACCAGCTCATTGATAAGGTCTGAATAAAGCCGCAGAAGACTTTTAATGGTCCCGCGGCGTTTGCCTATCAGATACCCCTTTGGAGATGCCATACTTAAAAACGTGGGCTTCTCCCCCAGTGGTCGACCCTCCAGTCGCCCGGTTGAACAAGGCCACCACTCTCCCGATGGAGGGCACTCCTGCATTAAGGACCTCGCTGTTAGGTCAGAAGTGGTGAGCAGAGCCATGTTTGCCTTGTTGGGGTCCACCCTACGGCCTGTGGTAGCGGCGACCCGTGTCTCAGACACTCACGGGATTTTTGCACCAAACTGTACGGGAGCATTATCTTCCTCCAGACACCATTGCTCTGGCCCACCAAATGGTGCAGGGCCTGGTTTATGTTGCGACGCCACGTTAGACGCGGCCCCTTAATACTCAGGGCCTCTGTCTTGGCGGTGGTATTGCGTTGTCTTATCTGGTTGAAATGCTGGTCTGCCGACCTAGCTTCTAACGGATCTACCGTTTAAAGGTGGTAGGCTTTTCAGTGCTGCGCTGGATGACATCATCAAGGATGTCACGGGGGGGTAAAAGCACTCTTCTTCCTCAGGCTAGCAAGGGTAAGGAGGCCGCCGTAAGCAGGGTCCTTACTTTCCAGCAATAAAGGGGGTTTTTTCGTCAGAGTTCACAGGTTGGCCTTCCTACTCTGACAGCGGTGCGGCTGGTGGACACAAGCGCCACTGGGTGCGTAAGCCAAACAAGCCGGCTCCCAAGCCCGCCTCCGCGTGAAGTCTTGCTCCCACCCGACTCTAGGGTAGGGGGGACGACTTTGCGGGTTTACGGATCGGTGGACCTCCCGAATCTCCTACTGGTAGGTGTGCGAGGTGATCACCTCAGGTTACAGGATAGGTTTCCGTTCCTGGTCCAAGACAGATTCTAACCCTCAAATCTTCATCTCCTTCCTGCCCGTCTGGCAGCCCTATGGGGGCTAATCAGGATGATCAGGTCCGGAGTGATTGTGCCGGTTCCGTCACAGGAGAGGTTTCAGAGGTTCTACTCAATTCGTTTGTCATCCCGAAAGAGGGACGGGGTTCGGCCTATCCTGGACCTCGGGGTCCTGAATGCCTTCGTGAAGGTGCAAAAGTTCCGCATGGAATCCTTTTGCACGGTAATCAATACACTCCGTCAAGGGGGTTTTCTGGCGACCTTGGACATTAAGGACGCCTACTTGCATGTTCCGATCTGCGCAAGTCACCAGAAGTTTCTGCGCTTGCGATCGGTGAAGTCCACTATCGATTTGTGTCTCTCCCTTCGGCCTAGCCTTGGCACCAAGGGTGTTCTCCAAGGTGCTTGCGCCGGTTCTAGCTTTGCTGAGACGGCGAGGCATCGCTGTCGTGGGCTATCTGAACAATCTTCTCAGAGCAGAAAGTGGCTCAGAATTGGAAGACTATGTGATGGATTATCTGGGTCCGATTCTGGACTCCTTGGAGGCAAAAGGTATTCCAACCTCTGGGGAAGTTACTGACACTTCAGTCTGCAGTGCGGGTGCTGACATCCCAAAAATGGTCGTCAATCCGTTTTGCATGAGTCCTGGGACTCATGGTGGCCTCTTTCGAGGCCGTTCCGTATGCCCAGTCACACACCAGGGCATTGCAGAAGGAGATCTTGTTCACTGGGGATAAATCCCTGTGGTCTTTGGATCTTCCAATCCACGTGAGTCACCTGGTCAGGGCGTCCCTGACATGGTGGTTGGGGTCCCCGGCTCTTCGGTCCAGGAAGTCGTTCCTCCCCATCCAATGGACGGTGCTCACTACGGACACCAGCCTGAAGGGCTGGGGTGTAGTCTGGGGAGTCCTGTCGGCCCAAGGGCTTGGACTCCGGACGAAGCCTGATTACCGATCAATGTTCTGGAAATACGGGCCATCAGACTGTGCCTCTCCTCGTGGTCTGAGAGATTGCAGGATCACTCCATTGGGATCCAGTCGGACAACGTCACGGCGGGAAGGGAAGACTCGGAGCTCAGCTGCGGCTTCCGAGGTCGCCCGTACCCTGAAGTGGGCTAAAAGAAGCGTGCCGGCTCTGTCGGCCGTTTACATTCCAGGCATAGACAATTGGCAGGCGGACTTTGAGTCGCTGGACCAGGAAGTGTGGTCCTTGCACCCGGAGGTATTGCAACTCCCTTGCCGATGGTGGGGCACGCCGGATGTGGACCTGATGGCCTCTCGACTCAATCGCAAGGTGTCGAGGATTGTGGCCGGATCCAGAGATCCTTGGGCGGATGCCTCTGAGGCGTTAGTGGCCCCAAGGGGTCGTTATCACCTGATATACGTTTATCCTCCGCTGCAGTTGCTCCCTCGTGGCGACCGAGGGAATTCCGGCGATACTCATTGCTCCGGATTGACCTCGGCGTCACTGGTACGTCTTGTCGCGGACATTCCCTGGCGGTTGCCAATAAGGAAGGACTTTGTCTCAGGGTCATACATTTCATTCTGCTTTACAGTCTCTGGCTTTAAACAGCATGGCTGTTAAAAGCCAGGGGTTGAGAGACCGAGGTCTCGGACTCGGTCATTTCGTCCATATTAAGGGCACAGAAGTCTTCCTCCAGAATGATCACCGTACCTGGAAAGCTTACAATCGCCATGTGCGAAGAGCTGGACTGAGGTCCTCGGACGTATTCCGTCCTTAGAATCCTGCAGCATGGAGTGGCCCTAAAACTCGCTTTGAGTATCATTAAGGGTCAGATTCCGGCCTTGGCCGTCGTCTTTGAGCGACCACTAGCGGGTCATTCCTTGGTTCGCACCTTTATGCAGGGGGTTCGCCATGTGCTCCCTCCTGTCCAGTTTCCTCTCCCCCCGTGGGATCTGAATTGGTACTCTCGGTTCTCCAGGAACCTCCTTTTGAGAATATCAGGGATATTCCCCTCTTGACTGTCTCAGAAGGTGGCCTTTTTAGTGGCAATCACTTCTGTTAGACGAGTGTCTGAGTTGGCGGCCTTGTCCTGCAAGTCGCCATATTTAGTCATCCATATGGATAAGGCGGTGTTGCATTCGATTTTCTCTTTTGCCAAGGGTGGTCTCAACCTTTCACCTAATTGAGGACATTGTCCTCCCGTCCTTGTGTCCTCACCCATCGCATCCCAGAGAGTTTGTGCTGCACACATTGGATGTGGTAAAAGCCTTGCGGGTGTACCTGTCTGCTACTGCTTCTATTCAGAAGTCTGACTTACTGTTTGTGACTGTCTTGGTCCAAGACAGGGCCAAACGGCTTCGTCTGCCACCATTTCTAGGTGGTTCAGACAAACCGTCATTCAAGCCTATGCTCTCAAGGGGCGGGCGCCTCCCTTTCCGATTACGGCGCATTCCACCAGGGCAATTGGTGCTTCCTGGGCTTTCCGACATCAAGCATCGGTTGCACAAGTGTGCAAGGCGGCGATCTGGTCGTCTGTTTATACCTTTTCTAAATTTTAGAAGGTTGATGTGGTTGCATCTTCGGATGCTTTCTTCGGCCGCAAGGTGTTGCGGGCCACTGTTTAAAGTTGCAACTCCTCCGTTGAGGAGCTCTGCCTTGTTTGGAGTGAAGTTTTGGTTTTTCCATTTATACTGCTCCCATCCCTCTTGACACTGCTTTGGGACATCCCACACGTTCAGTGAATAAGAGACGCCGTGTCGGTCCATGGATGATGAGAAAATAGGATTTTTGTACTCACCGTAAAATCCTTTTCTCTGACATCCATGGACCGACACGGCACACACCCTTCCTTTTAAGTTTGTACTGCTTTGTTACGAACTGAGGTCTGCTGACCTGGGTGGGTTATGTCTGGAGGGACCGCCCCCTGGGCGGGGCTGTTCAGCTCTGGCTTTTAGAATGTATTTATAAACATCTCACATTCTGCCTAGGTCTTCTCCTGCAAGCAGGGACATAATCCACACGTTCAGTGAATAAGTGACGCCGTGTCAGTCCATGGATGTCAGAGAAAAGGAT
Source organism: Rana muscosa (assembly GCA_029206835.1). Taxonomy (NCBI): domain Eukaryota; kingdom Metazoa; phylum Chordata; class Amphibia; order Anura; family Ranidae; genus Rana; species Rana muscosa. Next base: position 522,371,454 of record CM055118.1, on the reverse strand, counting down.
TTTACGGTGCGTACAAAAATCCTATTTTTGCTGGGATGGAAACCTTTCTATCCAGTGACTCAGTCTTTCTGCCCCAAGAAAATAGCAGGAAGAACTGCAGTTCTCTGGAATGGAGCTGTGCCAGGGAACCGCTAGAATGCAGGAGTTGATTAGCCCTAGAACGCTTATAACCTGTATGCAAGAGCAGTCCCTGGGTTCCATCAGTGACTTAACACTTTTGCCCCTTTTTTTCCCCTCTGAGCAAAAGGCTTTTGGAGCCCTTGTATCCACCAAGTATCCCAGGAAGGTTTTTAACTGGGATGGTTTGAGGGATGACTTCTCCCAGTATGGTCTCCAATGTAAGAATCACTTTGTCTACATATGTTCTCACCTGCTTTAGGGAAGGACCGTAAATTAGGAGATCTAGATAAGGTAGAAGGGAGATCCCCTGAAGATGCAGGACTTGTGAACACCCTTGGGCTTGCTGTTAAACCAAAGGGGAGAGCTCGGAACTGCCAAAGCTGAATCCCTTTGCAAGACTGCAAACCTTAACAGGGACTGATGTTGCAGGGCAATCAAGACAAGCGCCCCTTAAATCTATTGTAGCCATGAAGGCATCCTTCAACAGATGTTTGCATACATCGTATATGCTCTCCATACGGAAGCTCTTTTGTTGCAGAAACTGGTTTAGTTTCCTGAGGTTTGATATCAGGCGAAATTTCCCAGATGGCTTCTGGATGACAAAAACATGGGGAGTAAAATCCCTGATTAAGCTGTTCCGGTTGTACAGGGACAATTACCTTCTGGTCTGCCAGATCCTGTATGTTGTCTAGCAACCCTTCTGCCCTTAAAGGATCCTTGGGTGGATGGGTCAGTATAAAATTCTGTGTGGAAGGGCAGAGAAGTTCCAAACAATAGCCTCCTATTAGGATCTGTAAGATACAAGGACTCAGATCTTCCCCCCCCTTGTGGGACGAAGCGAGAAAGTTTCTCCCCTACTCTGAAGTGTGCGTCACTTGGACTGCTTGCTGGTGTCAGAATCCGGAAAAGAGCAGACCACCCTTCTATTCTTTACATTCCCCCCATCTTGTGTTGAGTCCTTTTTGGCCTTGAATTGGCCCTTGTTAGTGGTCCACGAAGAGAAAAAAAAAAACTTTTCCCTTTACTACGGACTGTGATAAGACCTGATCCAGGCCAGGGCTGAAGAGCAGGGAACCCTCAAAGGGCAACCCACAGAGCCGTGACCTGGACATTGAGTCCCCTTCCCACGACTCGACCCAGACGGCCCTCCTTGCCGAATTGAGGAGAGCCGCTGACAGCCGTGGCCCTGACAGTTTCTACTGCCGCATCCGCTAAGTATGCCACAGCTTTACACGCAATCTCTCCATTTGGTCTTTTACGTTACCCTAGTCCGATGGACAGATCAGATTTCTTCTTGAGAGCTGCATCCAATTTGGTGGTCTTGAAAGATTTCTCCTCTTCCACAAATGGAAATCTCCTTTTCCATGTTTTAGGAATTTCCTCTGGGTCCTTCCACTCCCTTAGAATGACCTCTAAGGGTCTTGGTGGACTGGGAATACTTTTGACAAGGGATGAGCTCCGGTGTGTTCGCACACTCCATGTGCAGACCCCGCCAGGAAGTCAGCATGGCGCTGTGCTAATCACAGGGTTGGAGACATATCCCGATGCGTGGCTGCAGAGATCGGGACAAGTCTCCCTGCCTGTGATTAGCGCAGCGCCAACTTCCTGGCAGGCTCCGCACATGGAGTGTGCGAACACGCCGGAGCTCATCCCTGGTTTTGACTGACGCTTCCTCAGCCCCCTGTACATCTTATTCTGGGCCGACGCCTGAGTTGGAGGCTCAGGGATGTCCTCAGAGGCATAGTCGCCCTGAGCAGCCCTTCCATAGGAAAGGTGTTTATTGTGCCTGGGATTCTCACTGTCCTGGCTCTGACTCAGAATTGTCCCCCTCTAAGGAACTTTGGTCTGAATCCCTCGACTCCTCTACCCCAGAGGTAAGGAGGTCTCCGAGAGGTTCTCAGACTTCCGCCAGATGTACCCTCCTGAGAAGGGTTACACTCCCTAGAAAAAAAAAAGTCTCTCCTACTTGTGCTGGGCCCTTCCTTTGATGCCATCACAGTTTTCAGAGATTGGAGCGTGGCACACATCTGACTGTACTGAGAGGAAGTCTTCCATCACTGCAGAGGTTTCCTTGCCCGACATTTTGTAAATGCATCTATAGCAAAAAAGGTTTCACAGGATCCTATGGGAGCTTTTCATTACAGTACCCACACCTTTTTGTTCTAGGGGAGGGGGTTTAGGTTTAGACCTGTATGCCCCTTGAACAGATCCACTGGGTTCTGGGGAGATAAGACAGTACCTATAATTAACATGGCCCCCCCTTCCCCACCCCCAGGGGTGTGGGCAAGGCCCCCCTTACCCCACCAGCTGCCAAACAAGGTAGACTCTCCACCCGTGGCCTCCTTCTGGGCTGCAGCCATCGCTGTTTCCTCTCCTCTCTCTCCATTCCCACCACAACCGGACTCCGCTGCGGGTGGTTGGGAATAGAAGAGGGGCTTGTGGAACCTTCACTTCTCCAGACCTTTATGGCCTCTGCATGTCTCGCCGTGCTGTTCGGTGCAATTTTGTTGGAGCCCCGCCACCAAAAGTGACCTTGGCCTCTAGTGTGAGGTCTAGGAACGGGTGGGTTAGATGGGAGACAAGCTGCCGTTTTTCTTAGCCCAGCCGCCGGAAGCGACGCCGTACAGAAGGATATCCAGCGCCATATTGCTCCACCCTGGTGTCCGGTGGTCAGGAAGCGCCCTCTCTCCGGAGGGCTCACACAGCCCTTCAACCAGGGACCCTCCCCGCTGGATGAGACCTCCCCTTGCTATCCGCCTCCTGCCATCTCCTTCAGCCCCCACAGACCCCTGGCCTGGGTGGAAGGTAAGAGGGGAAATATACATCCACAGGAGCACCGGGAACACTTCCTGTGCCCAGGAAGCTCCTCGTCAGGGGGGGACCTCTGGCTGTAGGAACCACCTGGAGTGGGAATAAATCCTGGCTGCACCCGCAGCCCCCCCCCCCGGCTTTGGCATCCAGCACCTGTGGGGGAGGGGGGTGGACCATCTGCTACCGACCTCAGGTCCACAAAAAAAAAGTTTCGCTGCCGGGAAACAATAAAAGAACTGAGGTGCGGGGGGGGGGGGGGGGGAGGGTCCTTTTAACCTCATGTGTTAATTGTGGTTTCTGTCAGCTGGACCGGTCATCTCAGGTGTGCCGTCCTGGAAGATGGCTAAAGAAAAAGGACATCAATTTTATTTGGGCAAAGTGTCACATGACCGCACAATTGGACACAGCTGATGATAGTAAAGGGCCACTGTGATTGGTCCTTTACCCTGATCTGATTAGCTGTGTCGTAAGGACACAACGGTCACAGAGCGTGCCTTGATGGGTGCTCAGGGGGCAGGGTTCTGGAGGACATCCATTCATTCCCTCCCAAAACTAGATGACCACGCTGTAGCCATAGGGCTGGGCGATTTTCCCCCCAAAAAAATCTGCGATTTTTTTTAAAAAAAAAACTCTATTTACGATTCGATTTTTTTTTTATTATATTAAAGTGCATCAACAAAGAAAATTGCAAAGGCAAACCCTTTCTCTAACTGCAAAGTCAGTGTGCAACAAAGATTGTTAAACATCCAAATTATTAATACTGTATTTGGATTTAGCTAATAAAACAAAAAATCTTGGTTACTCTTAGTTGAATTGAACTGTGCCCGTGTCTCACTGTGCCCGTGTCTCACTGTGCCCGTGTCTCACTGTGCCCGTGCCTCACTGTGCCCGTGCCTCACTGTGCCCGTGCCTCACTGTGCCCGTGCCTCACTGTGCCCGTGCCTCACTGTGCCCGTGCTTCAATCACTGTGCCCGTACCTGATGCAGATTTTCATGGGATACGGATTTTACTGCTACACCGGCGGCCATTCCAGTATTCAAAAGCCGCGCCTCCTCCTCGTCTGTGATAGGCGGAACACCCAATTTCCCAGCATTCAGTGTTCCGCCTACCATGGACATCCTCTCATTCTCATAACACAGACGAGGATGAGAGGATGTCCGTGATAGGCTGAACACTGCCTGCTGTGAAATTGAGTGTTTTGCCTATCACAGACGAGGACTCGGGAGGCGCGGCTTTTGAACACTGCAATGGCCGCCGTCTGCATGACACGCTGATCAGGTAGGCAGACGGCGGCTTGCGGTTAGTGTTGCATTACATCTACTCGTGGCGGCTGCGGCGAGTAGATGTAATTGGGGTAACGCCACCCAGTGCCATTCCGGATACGTCCCCTGCAACGGAAACTTTGAAAAAAAAAAAAAAAAAATCGATTTTCTTCAAATCTGAATCGATTTGAACTCAAAACTCGATTCAAGATTAAAATCGATTTTTTTCCAATCCCTATGTAGCCATCTTTCTATTATAGCACGGTATAGAAGTGGTTAATGTCCAGATTATTTAACATGTTTTTCCCATTACTTCCTGCGTAATAGTTCCACCAGATCACAAAGAGCAACGAATAAACCTAGCAGATATAGAAGCCCTTTACTCTCACCCAGGACAAAACGTTTTGTCTGGGATTCTACTTTAATGTGAAGACTGATTAAAACTGAAATTTTTTCCCCTATGCAGCACTAGGAATATAACTTACCTGTAATGTAGTGTGAACAATGTCCGGCTGGCTACTGCATATTTCAGAAATCTTCTCCCTATTTGAATTGATCTTCTGGCATTGTGAGGTTAACATCAGCCACTAAAAGTGTGAAAGATTTGCACCGTCCCTTTTAACCCACCTCCTTCATTTAAAAAAAAACGATTGTATTCATTGTCAGAATACAAAAGTTTGTGAATGAAGGACAGGCAGATGAATGACAGTATCTGCCTTCTACAATGACTAGGAGATTTACACTCCAACTACGAATACTAGAGTTGAATGAGAGTAGTAGTAAGCAGTGCAGCTGATGTTACTACACAGTGCCAGAAGATCAACTATGTGGAGAAGACCTGGCAGTGGGGAGATGTCAATACTACACAACAGACATGGGAAACGCTTCATTATAGGCAAGTTCCGTTTCTTGCTATGTAGCCAAAAAAAATAAAAAAATTGAAAACCGTTTCTCCAACCAGGGTGAGTGGGTGGCCTAAAAATATGAGCTTTAACCCTTTCACTACAGGAAATCTGCCCGACAAGGCCTACACACTCACACCCTGCATGGGAATTATACAAAGACACAGTGAATGCAAAATCCCCCCGATCAGTGGAAATCACAACTGCCACCAAGCGTCCAGTGCTGGAGATGGCATTATGAGAGTGTATCTGGCCCATGCAGGGTATACGACTGGAAAAAAACTAAAGCAAAAGCTGCGCTATCTACACCAATAAAATGACAGCAGCACCTGTGATTATGTGATAACATAAAAAAGACAAAATAGAGAAACAAAGGCGCAACAATGTGAGTAATTAACCGATAATAAAGCCAGTTAAGTGAAATCCACAAACACATTGATGAATCAAAAAGTCCATAATATGATGACAGGTGAACAAAGTGAAATGTGACGTGTGTCAGTGAATAAAAAGTTCCATCAGGGCCAAAGATGGAGACCGTGGGGGAATAGGCAGTTGTAAACTTGATGAATGGTGCATGCAACACCCGTGTCCACCACCAACGATATAAACTGCTTACCAGAAGTAAGGTCAATTCTCCATTGACGACTTGTAGAAACATGAAAACGTACGTCGGGAGGTGTGCGTGCTGACGTCATCACTACGGGACAGGTTACGGCGGACCAGCCGATTTGTCCATTACATTCTAATTGTAAGTGTTTTTAACCCTTTTTCTTAAAAAATTTGATATTGGGTAATGCACTATCGAGCTCCTTCTGTCTTTTTGGGAATGTCTGCTGTGATTTAAGCCGTCTATTGGACTTCATTGGACCATTTTCTGGGATTGCAGACGGGCTCATATGTTTCTTACTTCTGGTAAGCAGTTTATATCGTTGGTGGTGGACACGGGTGTTGCATGCACCATTCATCAAGTTTACAACTGCCTATTCCCCCAGGGTATATGACTGTAGGCCTCGTCAGGCAGCATTACACTGACCGGCCTCTCTCTACCCTTCTGGATCGCCTCGGGTGGGGGAGGGGGGGCGATGAAGTAGGCACCGGACGTGGTGTAGGTCACCACGGCAACCTATGCCCGGAAGTGGGAGCAATTACACTGCTCCCTCCTCCCCCCTGAAAGGTGCCAAATGTGACACCGGAGGGGGGAGGATTCCAAAAAGTGGAATTTTTGGGTGGAACTCCGCTTTAAGGCCTAAAATGACCTCCCCCCCCTTCAAACGTTTAAGCAAAAAAAAATATCTGACAGCAAAAAAGGGATAAACATTAATGAGCATTTTCATGACAGCGTAGCAATGCCACAAAAAAAAAAAAAAAAAAAAAAAAAAAAAAAAGAGTGTTACTTATTGGTAACCAGTTATCGCTAGCAAGTGTGTCTACATCCAAAGAAATACATATGGTACTTATAAAATAAATTTAAGAAAATGTATAGTGAAAAATCTTGTAGTGAATATATTTTTTTTTTCAATGATTATTCTCCAGGTCTGCTAGGTGTGATGAAATGCCCGGATGAGGAGACAAAAGCAGCCGACCTCGCTCTCGGCTATTAGCTGACGTAGGCGGTGACGCGCACTTTCCGGCCAGTCTGCAGGGAATTCCATACACACATCTGCCGGAGGCCTATTGGCCCCGGGCACCCCTGAGAGATCACGGCTCAGCCAATAGGAAGCCGGCAGCCCACACACGTGGTGGGAGGAAGAACAAAGTCCCCAGCTGTGACAGCACACAATAGCGGAGGGAAAAGCCCGTGCCCTCGGGCGGCACATGTGAGTCACCGTATTACAAGTTTTGTTCCAGTAACAGGCGGCTACAGTCACCCCCAGATAAGGAGCAATCATGGGACAGTCGCCATAGAGGAGCACGCCGTTTAGTCCACCCTCTCGCCTTTCTCTAGTAAATGCAAATGAGGCTGCGGTGTGTGTGTGTGTATGTCACCCTAGCTCAATCAGATGACTGGAGAGGGGGATGCGAGGCTCCGATTGGCTGCGCCGAGAGAAGTCCCACCCCTTCATACCGGCTTCATTCCGAAGCTGCCAGCTGGGCCGGCCGCACGTCAATCAAAGCCGCTACGTACGGAGCTCCCGATTCACCACCCGCGCTACGCCGGGATTTACGTCCACGTAAGGGCTCCGTACGCTAAAAGCGCAGGTCTCCCCCTACACAGCCGCGTCCCCTCTACTACAAAGCGAAGGTGACTCGGTGTATAGGGAGCCGGGAGAGGCACAGACAGGTGGCGGCTGGGTGTGATAGACCCGGGGGGGATGTAGCCGGTATACCCGGGAGAGGGGCGCTCGCTATAACCCCCGCCGGTCCCGGTATGTGTGAGTCTGTCCGGGGTGTAGGAGAGGCTGGGGAAGCGGCCGGTGTGTGTAGACAAAGTTCCGGCCATTGTGGACTAGCCGGACACATTATTGTGTGACACAATGGAGAGCCGGGCGCCGCACACACATGGGTCCATCCCGGGACACAACGGCGTCTACTTACAGCTCTCGTCAGCTTCATATGGAGAAGGGTCGGGGCGCGGCCACTCCGCTCTGCTCAGCCGCTTCTCCTGCGTCTTCTCTCTCGCTCTTTGCCGCAGTCGCCATGTACGCTGACTGACTAGTGAGGGGGAGGAGCTTCGCAAGACACCCGATCTGCCGCCTACTGCGTCACCCGGAACGCCCCCTGCAGGCCATTGCGTCACTTGGCGGGAGAATTCAAACTGCTTCCGGCGCGTCAATCAATCGGCGCCCGTCAGTCAGAAGTTGGTGGGAGGAGCCGGGCGCCGATGACTGGGATGGGAGGAGCCGCTTCTATAGAGAACCGTGCCGCCCGCCATGTGCTGAGGAGAAATCTCCAGTCACAACACTTCAGTTTCCTATCCTTATTACAGTAAAACAAACACAATACAGTATAATTCACACAGCTAATGCCATGCTCAGTATAAAAGAGTCCAGTCACACCTCTACACAGCAAGACACAGTCCTTGGAAGTCATAAAGACTATAAGAATGTGTCTTGTGTGTTCTAGAAATGGTGCCAAATCCATCTACCTGTATGTAGAGCTAGTGTCTGATATTTGGCGCATGTTGTGCCCACTTTTAGAACGCACGTGAGACAGATTTGCAAAATCTGCGCCAGGGTCTCTTGCTGTACGCCAAAGAGCATTGGTGGCCCATCCACTCTCCATTCCATGACCCCCCCCCCCTATATGCAATGCATATCATGAATCTATCCGACACCACCCCCTATTCATGCGTCCGGCCCCTTTCAGCACATGAATTTCAGCGGCGGGGTATTTTTTTGAAGCACCTGATTAGAGCCAGAGGCTCTATTTAAATAGGCTTCAAAATAAGGTGGGCTCGGGTTGCAGAGAATTGGCTCTGATCCCACCGAAGTGTGTTACAACAGCGAATTAATATTCGCTGTTGGAAACACTGATCCTCAATCCAGTCAATCAGAAGCGGGTGTGAGACCCATTTTTCGATTGGCTGAAAAGAGAAGACTCCTAATTGGCCATCGAGGAGGAGGAGGGAGGAAACCGGAGCTGCCGTGGAGAGCAGGAGAACGGGAGGTCACCGCCGAGCAGGGTAAGCCACCGGTAATGGTGTAAATGCTACCGGGGGTGGGGGGATTGGCATACTTTTTGCGGCCCCACCCCCAATTTTTTTTTCCACCAGCCGCCACTGCCAAAGAGAGTTGGTCTTACATAGCTCCACTTTCCTAAAAAATATGCATTTTATTTTGAGTTTGGCGCATGTGTTTTGAACCCCAATGTAGAAATGGAGCAAATGAGAACTACCTGAATTTGGTGCAGGAAACGCTGTCAGAAGTGTAGCGGCCTCACCCCATCTCCTTTGTCTAGGGGTATGTCACACGACAGGGTGAGATGCGCTACGGCCCATGTCCTCCCCATAGCTGTGGGTGAGGTGAAGGCCAGTACCAGATATTTCCTCGGGCCTATGTGCTTTTGTCTAGAATCAAGTCCCGCTGTGTCAACACTTCCCTCTGCTCCCATTAACCAGAGTTCCACACACCGATCACAGTCCAACTCTTGTTTTATTGTATATCTCACAATAAACAGTGCTTCAGTAGCCAACTGGTTGCGACTTGATAACATTTTTGATATGGGGAATGAGCAGGTCGAGGCACTATCCTGATTATCAGCGAAACCACTGCGATCTCGCCAGCGGTTACTATAGCATTAGCTAGAAAGGACTTAGAACTTGAGAGTCTCTACCAGCGACTCAAGAGAACGTAGATAGGAGTACCTTCGCTGCGGCCCCTGTCAGGGGAAGATGTCCCTCCAAGGGAGTTACCAGAGGCCCATCCGTCACTGGGTTGATGCTGCTCCAGACTCTCCGAATGGGTAACCTCCCCGGCCTCCTCACCTCAGACATGGGCCCCATCCACCTCAGGGACCCTCGGACTTCTCCACCCTCGCGGGACCCAGTCGAAGTCACTGGACCCCAGGCCTCCTAGTTTAGTACCTCACCCCAGGCTGAAGGTGCCTGGGATGGACTCCAACTCCATTCTGGTCAGGCCTAGGGCGCCTGGGCCGGAATCCGGAACCGCAAGCACCCAGGCCTAAGGTGCCTGGGCGCGTGAAGAAGATCCTCCTGAAGACCTCGTGGTTAGGGCGTCTCCCCCTTTTATCTCCTCCCATCGACACCACGGCAGGTTCCCCGCCCTCGCCGTACCATCTCCGGAAAGGGACAAAAAGGGTAACACTGTGACGGCCAATCTACCTTGAGCCTCCAGGTACCCCGCCACCCAGAGGCCAAGGAGATTATTACACCATCCAATCCTCCACGAACACAAATGGTCCATTATTTCCATACTTACACACCTGAGTGTCCTACCTAAATTTAGAGACCCCGCTACATACTCCCCCCTGTGATTTGACGCTGGTCCCCAGCGTCTGGTGCAAACCCATGTCTCCCATGGAGTGATGACATAAGCCTGGCCCCAGAGGCTTTCCCTAAAATTTTGAACCTCAACCATACCAAGACCTGCTCAAAGGGGAAAGGGAACATAAAACAATAAAACTTTTCCCTAAAAACATCTATCATGTACACATATACAATCCCTCCCTTCACTGTCTAAGAACCACCCCATACTCAGCAGTCTTGACAGACGAATCTCCTGCAGAAGGGAAAAAAAAACAACACACAAGAAAAGCCACATTCTGACATTTTTGTGTTAATTTGGAATGAATGGGTCCATCAGCCAATAGACCCACTCGCTCCAATGAGTAAAGTGATGAAAAACAAACAAACAGCCGTTGCACGACACTGCCACCTGGTGACAGTGCCGCGGTAATGACACTTGGTATAATCTTCATTCTTCCTGCGTCCCTACACTAATTCTACCCCCAAAGTCTGTCTTTGAACTGCGAGGAAGAGAGAACAAACAAAAACTGCTCTCATTCCTCCAAAGAGTAGAAAACAAAAGCCCAAATAAAAAACTAGGGCACAGTTCGGATGCTCCGGCAGGAACACTTCTAGAAGATTGTAGGAAAGGAAACAACAAGTGAGTCTCTTCTCACAAATAGAACTTCGGGTCAGGCAAGAACAAGGGCTTCAGATGTTTATCAAAAACCTCAATCGAATAGTCAGCATCCTCTCCATCTTTCCTGCAGATGCGCACCTTGTCTGCGTGGATATGGCGGCCCCACATCCAGTCTGCTCTGCAGTCTCTAAACTTTTTCGACACGGGTGGCGAACAGGACAAATATCTTCGTGCATGGGGTACTTTGAGTTTTTCCCAAACAAATTCGTCATACCATCTCTGGCGTATGACCTCAACTTCAAAAAGTAAGTCCCGAGGCAAGTAGGGATATTCCCACCCATACTCACGGGCGACTCTCTGTGAGAAAAGTCGTTGCAATCTGGTCAAAGGAGGCATGGCTTCCCGCTCACCTTCTCCGGGTTGAACGATGGCCTCCGGGTGCCGAGGTACTTTCACTACCTCTGATTTCTCTATTTATTTTTCACATTAGCGCAGTAATCCTTTTTCTTCCCACTACCTCTGATGGCTTTTCTCTCGGTGCTCGCAGTGATGCGCGTTGCATCCCCGCCACCAAGACGGGCGATGTTGTAGATTGTGGGAAGGTAATTTGAGGACTAGACTTCCTCGTAGACTCCGGGGCTTGTACCCGGGGCGTGCTGTCTCCTATTGACATAGGGGAATCCTGCGGTGCACGTAACATAGGTAATGGGCGTTTGTCCCAGCCCTACTGGTGAAACAGTTCATCAATCTCACCGTCATCTCCACAATCTGACAGTGACTCTAGGTCGGAGGTGTCATACATCTCCGCGGGAAGGTAGTCTCTAGTAGACGTGGTACTACCCTCCCTTGCGGGCTCCACCGGCTGTGGATCCCCGACACCTCCAACCACCACCACAGTCCCAGCCCCTGGCTCACCTTGACCTTTCGTAGAACTGGGATGTCCAGGACTCTTCCAACCGGATCCATCCAGGCCAGGCAAGCGACGGGGTGAAGCTCGACCACGACCACAGGAGGCCTGCACTAGGCCGACTTTCCTCTTCGGAGGTGGGAGCAGAGAATCTGTGGTGACCGAAGCAGCATTCTCGGATTTTTCTCTCTCAGTCTCTGATTGGGCAGTCACATCGCCCTGGTCAGTGCGTACGGGAACCTCCGCAAAGGCCTGGATCTCTCCTTCCAGAGTAGCGGTACCTGTGAGGCTGTTGAGGCCAAGGGCCCGGGGCCTTACTGTGGATGGCTCCACCTCGAACAAGAACTCTTTGCATGCCTCGCAACGCCCGAATGGCTTCAGGTGGACCACCAGTCCCGAGCATCCGGGACAGATCACGCCGAGGGCCTCCGTGTCTCTGCATGAGTACAAAGCCAACTGTCCTCGGGGCCTGAGTCTTATCCCCGTGTCTGTAAGGGGAGCAGCGAACGTAGTCATCTTCGTGGGGTAGGGAACCGGAATCCACGGGGAGCTTGAGGCCATCCCGACTGTCTGCTGCTCCATCACGCACTGACCACGCGCCAAAGTCTCCACGTGAGTTCCTCCACATGGCCAGACTCCTCCCACGACTTGCACGCTTTCGCGGGCTTCCATCAAGCTCCGCCCACGAACTGTGTAGTCACGGGGGGCCTCGTTGCGCAGTGCAATAAAAGCCCCCACATGTAGTACTTCACACGGCTGGACTCCTCCCTCTTCTCGCTCCTCTGCATGGGCCTTTCCCGTCCTAGGGTCATTTCCACGACTTTGAGCAGGGATGCACTATGGCCAATCACATGGCCGACCTGCTCGGAACTCCTCCGGGCAGCAAAGTCCAGACACAGCCACTCTTTCTTCCAAAGTCAAAACACATATCATCCCGGACTCACGAGCCCCCACGTGTAGCGGCCTCACCCCATCTCCTTTGTCTAGGGGATGTCACACGACAGGGTGAGATGCGCTACGGCCCATGTCCTCCCCATAGCTGTGGGTGAGGTGAAGGCCAGTACCAGATATTTCCTCGGGCCTATGTGCTTTTGTCTAGAATCAAGTCCCGCTGTGTCAACACTTCCCTCTGCTCCCATTAACCAGAGTTCCACACACCGATCACAGTCCAACTCTTGTTTTATTGTATATCTTACAATAAACCGTGCTTCAGTAGCCAACTGGTTGCGACTTGATAACATTTTTGATACGGGGAATGAGCAGGTCGAGGCACTATCCTGATTATCAGCTAAACCACTGCGATCTCGCCAGCGGTTACTATAGCATTAGCTAGAAAGGACTTAGAACTTGAGAGTCTCTACCAGCGACTCAAGAGAACGTAGATAGGAGTACCTTCGCTGCGCTGGGGCCCCTGTCAGGGGAAGATGTCCCTCCAAGGGAGTTACCAGAGGCCCATCCGTCACTGGGTTGATGCTGCTCCAGACTCTCCGAATAGGTAACCTCCCCGGCCTCCTCACCTCAGACATGGGCCCCATCCACCTCAGGGACCCTCGGACTTCTCCACCCTCACGGGACCCAGTCAAAGTCAATGGACCCCAGGCCTCCTAGTTTAGTACCTCACCCCAGGCTGAAGGTGCCTGGGATGGACTCCAACTCTATTCCGGTCAGGCCTAGGGCGCCTGGGCCGGAATCCGGAACCGCACGCACCCAGGCCTAAGGTGCCTGGGCGCGTGAAGAAGATCCTCCTGAAGACCTCGTGGTTAGGGCGTCTCCCCCTTTTATCTCCTCCCATCGACACCACGGCAGGTTCCCCGCCCTCGCTGTACCATCTCCGGAAAGGGACAAAAAGGGTAGCACTGTGGCGGCCAATCTACCTTGAGCCTCCAGGTACCCCGCCACCCAGAGGCCAAGGAGATTATTACACCATCCAATCCTCCACGAACACAAATGGTCCATTATTTCCATACTTACACACCTGAGTGTCCTACCTAAATTTAGAGACCCCGCTACAGAAGCAAAACTGTTGCAGAAGTTTTTTGAATTGGAGCACATTAACAGGTGAGAAGAACACCAGAAAAGTGGTGCGGCAGCTTTAGACCCCTTTCACACTGCAGCACTTTACAGACGTTTTTGCACTAAAAATAGTGCCTGTAAAGCGCTTGTCTTCTGCAGCCCAGTGTGAAAGCCTCAGTGCTTTTACATTGGGGCGGTGCACTTGTAGGATGGGAAAAAAAGTCCTGCAAGCAGCATCTTTGGGGTAGTGTGGGAGCGCTGTATACATCACTCCTCCACCGTCCCTGCCTATTGAAATGAATGGGCACCGCTTTCAAAGCACCTTAAAAGTGCTTTCAAAGCAGCGCTAAGCCGGGCACTTGTAACCCCTTCTGGGGGGCCAAAGCATCGCTATAACAGCGGAAAAACGCACCACTAGTTTTACCGCTAACACCCGCACTGCCCCGGGGTGTGAAAGGGGTCTTATTTTACACAATATACAGATGAAACTCAAAAAATTTGAATATCGTGCAAAAGTTCATTTATTTCACTAATGCAACTTAAAAGGTGAAACTAATATATGAGAAAGACTCATTACATGCAAAGTAAGATAGTTCAAGCCGTGATTTGTCATAATTGTGATGATTATGGCTTAAAGCTCATGAAAACCCCAAATCCACAATCTCAGAAAATTAGAATATTGTGAAAAGGTGCAATATTCTAGGCTCAAAGTGTCCCACTCTAATCAGCTAATTAAGCCATAACTCCTGCAAAGGGTTCCTGAGCCTTTAAATGGTCTCTGTCTGGTTCAGTAGTAATCACAATCATGGGAAAGACTGCTGACCTGACAATTGTGCAGAAAACCATAATTGACACCCTCCATAAGGAGGGAAAGCCTCAAAAGGTAATTGCAAAAGAAGTTGGATGTTCCCAAAGTGCTGTATCAAAGCACATTAATAGAAAGTTATGTGGAAGGGAAAAGTGTGGAAGAAAAAGGTACACAAGCAACAGGGATGACCGCAGCCTGGAGAGGATTGTCAGGAAAAGGCCATTCAAAAGTGTTGGGGACTTTCACAAGGAGTGGACTGAGGCTGGAGTCAGTGCATCAAGAGCCACCACACACAGACGGATCCTGGACATGGGCTTCAAATGTTGTATTCCTCTTGTCAAGCCCAATGGCGGATCCAGGGGGGGGCAACAGGGCAATTGCCCCCCCCGAGACAATCATGTCACATTCGCTCGCTAGCTCTGTTTTTTTTTTTTTTTTTAAGATTTTTTTATTTTTTTAAGATTTTTTTAAACTGCATTATCTGCGGCTGCCTCTCTGAGTCTCTCTCTCACATCAGCCGATCAGCGGCGCAGAGAGAGAGACTCGTCGTCAGGAATGGATCCCTCAGTGGGCTGATTTTCAGTGACAGCCCTGAGCCCTGAGTCTCTGCGCTCCGCTGACAGTCCTGTGTATAAGCGAGGACTTGCTCTGCTCCTCCCACACATCCACAGCCAGTCAGCAGCCAGTGTAAACCTCCCCCTCTCCAGCCCGCCACATTTGACTGCCCGGGTGCTGGAGCGGGGCTGAATGGGGGAGCTAGGAAGGAGAAATACAATGCAGACAGACACAAGAAGGTATGACCACAGCTACAGGATAGCTAGATCTGCAGCACACAGATCATCAGGACTCATGTCACATCATGATCTCACATGTACACTGGCTGCAGTGTCTTCCAGAAATCTAGGCAGTGTGCAGGTCAGTCCCCTCACTCCTACTTTTTTTTTTTTTTATAGCTGCTTATCCTGCACACTGATAAGGTCCTGCTCACATTCTGTGTCCAGTGACCTTGTGACACATGGCTGGCTGTTAACTATTTCAGTTATTTAGCCAGAGCTCTGTCTGTGTGTGTGCTGCATGGTTTGTGTGATGTTTTTTGGAAGGATTAACTGCTAGTTCAGGCTAGAACTTCACAGACCAATTAACTGTTTACTGCCCTCCACTAATCCTGAGCAGATCACTGTATAACAATTTGTATTTTGGAAATTGGGATGTGCTGTTGTCTTCTGTCTTCTGTCACATGGGTGTACTTTCAAAGGAAGATTACCAACTTGATCTTTGCAGAGCTGGTTTAAATGGAGTGGAGCAACCCTGCAATACTATATACTGTTACACTGGGTTCAGCCATAAACGCAGTCTCTGACCATCTCCTGTAGTATGTCCGCAGTACCTGACCATCTCCTGTAGTGTGTCCGCAGTCTCTGACCATCTCCTGTAGTGTGTCCACAGTCTCTGACCATCTCCTGTAGTGTGTCCACAGTCTCTGACCATCTCCTGTAGTGTGTCCACAGTCTCTGACCATCTCCTGTAGCATGTCCGCAGTCTCTGACCATCTCCTGTAGTATGTCCGCAGTCTCTGACCATCTCCTGTAGTATGTCCGCAGTCTCTGATCATCTCTTGTAGTATGTCCGCAGTCTCTGATCATCTCTTGTAGTATGTCCGCAGTCTCTGATCATCTCTTGTAGTATGTCCGCAGTCTCTGACCATCTCCTGTAGTGTGTCCGCAGTCTCTGATCATCTCTTGTAGTATGTCCGCAGTCTCTAAACATCTCCTGTAGTATGTCCGCAGTCTCTGATCATCTCTTGTAGTATGTCCGCAGTCTCTGATCATCTCCTGTAGTGTGTCCGCAGTCTCTGATCATCTCTTGTAGTATGTCCGCAGTCTCTGACCATCTCCTGTAGTATGTCCGCAGTCTCTGATCATCTCCTGTAGTATGTCCGCAGTCTCTGACCATCTCCTGTAGTATGTCTGCAGTCTCTGACCATCTCTTGTAGCATGTCCGCAGTCTCTGACCATCTCCTGTAGTATGTCCGCAGTCTCTGACCATCTCCTGTAGTATGTCTGCAGTCTCTGACCATCTCCTGTAGCATGTCCGCAGTCTCTGACCATCTCCTGTAGCGTGTCCGCAGTCTCTGACCATCTCCTGTAGTGTGTCCGCAGTCTCTGACCATCTCCTGTAGCGTGTCCGCAGTCTCTGACCATCTCCTGTACTGTGTCTGCAGTACCTGACCATCTCCTGTAGTATGTCCGCAGTCTCTGACCATCTCCTGTAGTATGTCCGCAGTCTCTGACCATCTCCTGTAGCATGTCCGCAGTCTCTGACCATCTCCTGTAGTATGTCCGCAGTCTCTGACCATCTCCTGTAGTATGTCCGCAGTCTCTGATCATCTCTTGTAGTATGTCCACAGTCTCTTATCATCTCTTGTAGTATGTCCGCAGTCTCTGATCATCTCTTGTAGTATGTCCGCAGTCTCTGACCATCTCCTGTAGTGTGTCCGCAGTCTCTGATCATCTCTTGTAGTATGTCCGCAGTCTCTAAACATCTCCTGTAGTATGTCCGCAGTCTCTGATCATCTCTTGTAGTATGTCCGCAGTCTCTGATCATCTCCTGTAGTGTGTCCGCAGTCTCTGATCATCTCTTGTAGTATGTCCGCAGTCTCTGACCATCTCCTGTAGTATGTCCGCAGTCTCTGATCATCTCCTGTAGTATGTCCGCAGTCTCTGACCATCTCCTGTAGTATGTCTGCAGTCTCTGACCATCTCCTGTAGCATGTCCGCAGTCTCTGACCATCTCCTGTAGTATGTCCGCAGTCTCTGACCATCTCCTGTAGTATGTCCGCAGTCTCTGACCATCTCCTGTAGCATGTCCACAGTCTCTGACCATCTCCTGTAGCGTGTCCGCAGTCTCTGACCATCTCCTGTAGTGTGTCCGCAGTCTCTGACCATCTCCTGTAGCGTGTCCGCAGTCTCTGACCATCTCCTGTACTGTGTCTGCAGTACCTGACCATCTCCTGTAGTATGTCCGCAGTCTCTGACCATCTCCTGTAGTATGTCCGCAGTCTCTGACCATCTCCTGTAGTATGTCCGCAGTCTCTGACCATCTCCTGTAATGTGACGGTGACTAGTGACAGCAGCTGCCTGGATTGAAGCGCGGATCCGATAGCTCCGCGGGTGAGAATGAGAGCGAGTGGGCCGGGCAGCTCGGCAGGCTGGTAAGGGAGCAAACGGGTGAGAGAGCGTGCAGCTCGGCACCCGGGGAACTAAAAGCGCGGGCAGCTCCGCTGGCGGGAGAGAGAGCATGCGGGCCAGGCGGCTTGGTGAGTGTGAGCAAGTGGGGGAGCAGAGAGATGACATCATCTCTCACCGCCCACCCTGCACTTCTGCCCTCAATGTGTAGGCAGCCGCGGGCAGCAGAAAGACTACATTATCTCTCTGCTGCCTAACTCTGGGACATAGCATGGGACAATTGGAGCAGTGACAATCCGCAACGTGTGACAGACAGGCAAGTGACAAACATGTGGCAGGTGATGTGGCAAGTGACAATCCGCAATGTGTCAGGCGACGTGGCAAATGGCAATGCGTGGCAGGCGGCGGTGGCAAGTAACACACTCGGGGCTCCCACTGATTCTGCATTATGGTGAGTTGAACCATTTCATTTTATATAACAATGTAATAATAGAAAAATGTGTTTCAATTATTCTGACACCATAACAACCATGGTGCCGGGATGATTGAAGCTCCAACACCAGCCATTTCTCCGAAAAATTGCCAAAAAAATAAATATTTTCTGGAAGTGCCCCTCCCGAGACTAGACTCTGGATCGGCCCCTGGTCAAGCCACTCCTAAACAACAAACAACATCAGAAGCGTCTTACCTGGGCTAAAGAAAAACAGACCTGGTCTGTTGCTCAGTGGTCCAAAGTCCTCTTTTCTGATGAGAGCAAATTTTGCATCTCATTTGGAAACCAAGGAGCCAGAGTATGGAGGAAGAATGGAGAGGCACACACTGCAAGATTCTTTAAGGCCAGTGTGAAGTTTCCACAGTCTGTTTTGATTTGGGGAGCCATGTCATCTGCTGGTGTTGGTCCACTGTGATTCATTAAGTCCAGGGTCAATGCAGCCGTCTACCAGGAGATTTTGGAGCACTTCATGCTTCCTTCCGCAGACGAGCTCTATGGGGATGCTGACTTAATTTTCCAGCAGGACTTGGCACCTGCCCACACTGCCAAAAGCACCAAAACCTGGTTCAATGACCGTGGGATTACTGTGCTTGATTGGCCAGCAAACTCGCCTGACCTGAACCCCATAGAGAATCTATGGGGGATTGCCAAGAGAAAGATGAGAGACATGAGACTGAACAATGCAGAAGAGCTGAAGGCCGCTATTGAAGCATCCTGGTCTTCCATAACACCTCAGCAGTGCCACAGTCTGATAGCTCCCATGCCACTCCACATTGAGGCAGTATTTGCTGCAAAAGGGGCCCAAACTAAGTACTGAGTACATATGCATGCTTCTACTTTTCAGAGGTCCGATATTGTTCTATGTACAATCCTTGTTTTATTGATGACATGTAATATTCTAATTTTCTGAGATTGTGGATTTGGGGTTTTCATGAGCTGTAAGCCATAATCATCACAATTATGACAAATCACGGCTTGAACTATCTTGCTTTGCATGTAATGAGTCTATCTCATATATTAGTTTCACCTTTTAAGTTGAATTAGTGAATTAACTTTTGCACGATATTCTAATTTTTCGAGTTTCACCTGTACATGTAAATGTTTGTGCTAACCTATAGCACAAATGTACTTTATTGGAGCCGCCTGCTTCCTAGCAACCAAGGAAATTAGGTGGCAGGAGCCTAGCAGCCAAATAGGTACATTTTGCCTATACTCTGTATGCATATGTAGCGCCCTGCTCCGAATGACTGGGCGCTATGTTCAATTTAGGGGGTATCTGAGGCAGTAGTTAGGATCAGATGTACATAATTGATGTTAAATTAGCCTCTGTTCCGGTTATGGCTATGTTGGGCAGACTTCCCACTGTTTGCCTGTAGGTGGCGTTACCACCTCAGGCCAGTGTGGAAGACTGACAAGCCAGAATGTATTGGGTACCTTCCCCCGGGAACAGTTCAGTGGGCGTGGTCTACCCACTGAGCATGCTGGGGAAGGGTACTTAAGGGGCAGAAGCCATCTTTTGGGGTCCTTTGTCCCCTCACGGCCCTCCTGGCGTGAGAGGGTATTGTGTGATTTTTGGCCTCGGAACCATGCTGGTCTAAAGCCGCAACTCCAACAAACAGGCCCAGTTATGCTGACTAGGTCTGTACTTTGAAGGTGATCCTGTGCTGTCCGTCCTGAGGGAAGAAGCCACTCAATGGAGGAAACCTGGGGAGGACCTGTCCTGGAAAATTCCAAGCGGAAGGCTGATGTCTTGAGGAGGGCCTGGTAAATCTTTTGGAGGATGCAGCACATCTAAAGTTACCTTCCAGTCTGCCGGGTTGGCTTAAAGGCTCTTGACTGCTTGGCTGGAAGTTCGGGTGTTGAGTCCTGTGGCAGAGGATCCCGGACTATCCAAATTCTGTGCACTGCCAGTCTACTTGGGGATTTGATATTTTGACCCTCAGTGTTCAGCTTCGGTTCTGTGTTAGTTTTTTATTTGCGCTGGTTGATTCACTTTAATACAGTCTGTGGCAGAGACTGGTCCTGACTTATTGTTCGTGTATCATACCGGCTGCTAGGCCAGGTGAGAGGGGCCTATCCGGGTGAGCAATACCCACTCCAGGGAGAGTGGTGAGTGACTGTATTCTTTGAGGAGTTCTCCCCAGTGATCTGTACCGTGCGCCTGAACCTACCCCTTCCCTTCACCCTTCTATATGTTTATGCAAAAAGGAAAATAAAACCTAACTGCAGAGGGTTTTACATCTTGTGTGGACATTGGAGTTTCTACAGACTTTCTTCCCCTAGACAACGAATACTGAGGTAACGTGCAAGGCCCAAAATTAAAAAAAGCAGCTCCTACGGGGGTGTGCTACACATATAAATGTTAGCACAAGCATTCCAGATAGGTGGGCAAGATTTTACATAGGTTATCACTGCCAGGAAAATCTATGTAAAGTCATACGCTCCAAGTGCATTGAACCTAAATGGGTTTAAGGGCTCATTCACACCACGTCTGTTGGGCTGCGTAATGCCTTGTACACACGATCGGATTTCCGATGGATAAATAATAAATAAATAAAATTTCCATCGGAGTAAAAAAATAGAACATGTTTTAAATGGAAAAAAATCCGATGGGATCGGAGAAAAATCCACGCATGCTCAGAATCAAGTCGACGCATGCTCGGAAGCATTAAACTTAATTTTTCTCGGCTCGTCGTAGTGTCTTACGTCACCGCGTTTTGGACGGTCGGAATTTTGTCTGATGGTGTGTATGCAAGACTGATGGAAGTCAGCTTTATCGGAATTCCAACGGAAAATTCCATCGGATTTTATTCCATCGGAAATCCGATCGTGTGTACAAGGCATTAGTCAACATAGGCCCAACATAAAGACAAAAAGAAACCTTTAATTTCCCATAAGCCTGGCTTACAGCTACGTGTGTTGATGTGTGCTGGGTGTAGATGGAAAATGCTGCATTTAAAGGAGAAGTATAGCTTTAGGCACGGCCGTCATCCCGACAATAGGAGAATAGAAAGATCTGTGTGGATGTCTTATTTCAATCAACTCCAGTTTCATAATGCAGAAGCTCCAACTCCCCTGTGTCATGGATAGGGTTGCCACCTTTTCTTCAAGTCAAACCTGAACACTTTAGCGGCACACAGCAATTTTTTTTATACATATATTTTGCTAATAAATAACATTTCTAATCATATGAAGTTAATAACAAGAGTCCCCCTTTACATCACAGTCCACAGAGTTCTCCTTTTACATCTAAACTCACAGAGTTTCCTTTCACTGTAAGAGGGGACTCCGCAGACTCTGATGTAAGGGAAAACTCTGGGGACTCTAACATAAGGTATGCTCTGGGAACGCTGATTTAAGGGGGAACACTGCAAACTCTGATGTACGAAGGGGACTCTGATGTAAGGGGAACTCTGATATAAAGGGGTGCTCTGAGAACCATGATTTACCTTAGTGTACTCACTCAGAGGCAGGAAAGAGAAGGGGGGAAACTTCAGTCACAGACAGGGATGTATGGTGAGCTCACTCACCCCTTGGCAGTCAGCACCTCTCATCCAGATGTATCTGAGGCTGGTGGAAATTTTCCAGCCCACACTTTCCTTTTTTGAGGCACAGCCCTGGGGGTTGGAGTGTGAGCAGACACAGAGGGGTAGGGGCAGGAGGAAGAGGTGCAGATCGAGCCCTCTCTCCTCTCCCATCTGTGTGTGTGTTTGGGGGGGGGATTGTTAGACCCCATACACACTATTAGATTTTCTGCAGATTTTTGTCTTCAGATTTACCAAAACCATATAATATGAGGTCAAACCTTAAGAGCTTCAATTTGTATGCAATCAGGCAGGCCCTTGCACTACATGGTTTTGGTAAATCTGAAGACAAAAATCTGCAGAAAATCTAATAGTGTGTATGGGGTCTAAGTGCTGGATTTGGGCAGCATGAAAGAGAGTGTAACAGACACTCTCAGCTTAGACAACTGCAGCCTGCAACCCTGCTGGGAAGCCATAGCCCAGTCTGAATAATGTGTCCGGGTTTCAGGCAGTCTGAAACCTGGACGCATGATCTCAACTCAAACTGTCCGGGTGAATCCCAGACAGGTGGCAACCCTAGTCATGGAGCGGTTGACAAGGGGCAGATCTCTGGGAGGCATGATGTCACCCACAGGTTTCCTTTGTCTATTGTTGGCGCTTCCTCTTGTCCCCTGCAGCAGCCGCTCTATGACACAGAAGAGGAGAGAGCACCGACGATGGATAGGCAATAGAAGCCATGGGGGACATCATGCCTCCTGGAATTCCTGTTGTCCAGCTCTGGCACTGCATCACAAGACTGGATTGAAGTGGACTGAAATAAGGTATGGGCACGGATCTTTTTTACAAATGTAGCACACGGCACCCTTTCTCTCCACTGTCCTTGGCTCGCTCACAAGAGAAAAAGGCGCACCATGCCCACCATGCCCGTACCCTCTGGTTTGCAGAGGTTAAGCACACTTGTTTTAACTTATGGGTCTTGCAGCAAGGTTCTCCTCAAAGCTGGTTTCTGTCCCTAGAATGTAAGGACAAAGTGTCTATACCCCAAATAACTCCAAGGTCCACACCAGTATCAACTCCAACGTAGAGTTTATTTTTCTTATGCATGAACATCCACAAAGTTGAGAAGAGAGAAAGTTGTTAGGAAGACAGATCTATTTAGGCACTCCTGGCTTCTTCACCACTCGATCCCGAGTGGGTATAGCTCACCCGGATAGGCACCCAAGGGCACTAGCAGCCGGCATGTAGCTTGAACAGTCTATCAGATTCCCTAATGGATGCGTTCAGGAGATCCTCTGCCACAGAATCTATCCTAATGGTCCCGTTGTTTAGATCCCTTTTTCAGATGGATGACATCCTTCCGGAGAGTTACTGGGCCCCTTCCTTCACTGTGATCTCTCACCAGTCCTTCGGAACGGTCCTCCCCCAGTCTCCTCTTCCAGAAATGGGTCCCCTCGCAAGGCGGCACCCTGGGATTCCTCCTCCCGAAGTGGGCTCCAGCTAAAGGTGCTGGGCCCAGGCCTGAAGTTGCAGTTCCAGGACTAAAGGTGCCTGGGACTGAAGCGCATGTGGCCCCATAGCCTGAAGGGCCATGCACTTTAACTTGGACCGTAGGTTCTCTCTCCGGGCATGGGCCCCGGGAATTTCTCACTCTCTCCGGGCATGGGCCCCGGGAATTGCTTCCTCTCTAATGGTGTCCGCCCCTTTTGTACCCTCTCCCGGCACGCACAGCGGGTAGACCACACCCACTGCACGGCTGCCGAGAGAGGACACCAAATCACCACTCCATCACCTGTGGTTCAACCCTGAGTACAAGTGACAGCGCCACCCATACTTCTAAGGGGAAGTACACGCCAGGTGAAACAGCAGCAAGGCAGAGTCCAGTAAATTGAAAGATTCGAGCCAACTACCACTCGAATCACCCCTAAATTTAGTATAGCAATCCCTAACTTTGGGACCCCCGCTACACAAGCAGTATACAGCATAGGTAGGAAGAGGGGGGGGGGAGTAGTGGTTTCAAACATATTTACAGTAGATTTGGTCTTCGCTTTCACTGTATCCAAAAATAGAAAAAAAAACTGACTTTACATTCACTTCAAATTATATGTATAGTCAGTATATTTTGCAGCAGCGGAACTAAACCCTCCAATCCTTTTTAGCCAAGCAAGCTGCCATCTTAGCCTCTGTTTGAACTGCAACTGCCATGATGCTGCACATGTGATCAGTTAGGACCACATGAGTTGTGATCATCGTTTGATGGTTTGACAGTTTGGTTGAGAGCTCAAGAAAATGTGACAGTTAGAGCCGGTTCACACGGGGGCGACCTGGGATCCGACTTGAAGTCGCCCCAAGTCGTGCTGTTGAGAAAAGCAATGAAAGTGAATGGAGCAGTCTTAATGTACACTACTGAAGTCGCTCCAACTTCAGAAAAGGTTCCTGTACTACTTCAATCCGACTTCTAGGCGACTTGTATCCATAGATTTCAATGGAAGTCGCCTCCAAAGTCGGATCGTGTCTTAACTGAAGCAACTTTACAGGAAGAGAAAATTATTTTCTCCTGTTTTCACAGGCAAACCCCTCACTCCCCCTCCCTCCTACAGAGCTGATTGTTGTTTGATTGGCCACTGGAAAGCCTCCTGTCCTGGAGGCGACTTGAAGTCGCCTTGTAAGTCGCCCCAAGTCGCGCTGTGGTGCGTGCTCAGGTCGCATCCAGGTCGCCTTGCAAAGTCGCGGCCAGAGTCGTGTCGCCCCTGTGTGAACCGACTCTTAGCATTCCCTGCATTCTGCTAATGTAACTGTTTTTTGAAACTGTTAAATTGATGGGTTTAGTTCCACTTTAAATACTCCCCTGTGTTTCGTAAGCCGTTCTCTTACTGTATCTGCATCAACAGTCGGAGCTAAAAATAGATTTTTAAACATCATTTCATATCAACAATTGAGATGTTTAAGGATCGGTAGGAAAAAGTCACACGCTTTATGCATTGTTGGCAAACTGTCAACTGCCAGTGAACATCTCTTAAACTGCCTGTTTCAAATCAACAGTGTTTTATGTCGATGTACTAACAGACAAAAAACAAAAGACACTACACACCAACCTGAGTTAACTACAAATTTATTGAGCATGCTCAAAGACCAAAATACTAGCATGAACCCTAATAACCCCATGAACTCCTAAATTTCCTAACTGAACCTGCCCAGACTGGGACCATGGACCACCCTCACAAATGAAGAGGGATTGGGATGCAGTCCCAAACAGAGCTGAGCCCACCCTCCCCTATACAAATCCTCCCCCCATCCTAGATACAAAGAGCCCTATGGGTGGGATAGGGGTCTTTCCATCTGGGATGGGGGGAGGATTTGTATAGGGGAGGGTGGGCTCAGCTCTGTTTGGCACTGCATCCCAATCCCTCTTAATTTTTGAGGGTGGTCCATGGTCCCAGTCTGGGCAGGTTCATTTAGGGATTTTAGTGGAAATTTTAGGGGTTCATGCTGTTTTTTTTTGGTCTTTTTGAGCGCAATGCTCAATAAATTTGTAGTTAAAGGTTGGTGTGTAGTGTCTTGTTTTTTTTTTGTTTTTTGGCTGTTAGTACATATTTTTAGACAAACACCCCCTCATTTACAGGGTGAGTACTACATCCTTTACCAGTGGGATTCCCATTTAACATATGTGTAGCGATACCCTCAGCTTAAGAGGGCTGCTTGTTTGTTTGGGCCCTGTAATGCACTGCTACCAACCCCTGGCAATCGGCTCTGACTTCTCTCTGACACAGTTAGGAAAAGGGAGGATGGTATAACTGTATTATCTCTATACACTATTATACAGTACAACCCCCTTTGTATACCAGCACAGTAATTGACACTCACCACCAAATTACTTAACTATAACTCTTTACTGAAGGTAGAAAGATAACAGAGTAATTTGTATACAATAATCTATGCAGATCCCTGCAATATAGGTATGCACATTAAAATGGTATGACAGTCAATATGCAATAACACATCAACCCCACTGCTGCAATCCTCCCTCGTGAGCATAAAATGGCCCCCAGCAATGTCCCACACTACCCAGTCAGGCCTGACTATAACTTAGGGTATAGTTTGCTGGAGAATCTTCGCTAGCAACTGTCGGTGGTGCACATGGAGAAACCAATTTGTAATCCAGTAAAAGATGTAACAGATATTCGCCAACCAGGCTAAGCTGGAGAGACTGACAAACTCAGTTCAGCACTAACAGTCTCTCCAAAGTATAACTGTGGTCAATGATGGGCCTGGGCAAAGTTAATAGGCACAAAGTTATTGATATGGTTCTGAGCTGACGCTCTCTCACCCAGACCGGACCGATTCCTGTCTGGTTCCTCCGCTACTGTGAGTGGCGTCACAGTGCCCACGATGCATTGAGTCCTCGGTCCTTCAGAAGATGATGGCACCTCAGGTGGATCGGATGCCTCACAGACTCCCCAGTGGAACGGAAGACTCTCTGGAACAAAAGCACGAGGCCCAGGCTTCAGGCCTAGCGCGCGCAGCAGGTGAGTGCAGGGGATCCTCTTGCAAGGAGGGTGGCGTTCAGAGAGAGCGAACGAGCCCCGCCTCCCCCATTTTAAAGTCCACCCCAGCAGTCCTTGCGCGGGGAATGGCACCCTGGGTGCCGCAAAGCATGCTGGGAAATGTAGTATTGCGGGTAAAACGATACCCCGCTACATATGTTTTAGTACATTTTATGTAGATGTGCAATACCAATCCTTTTTAGCAAAAATATATAGAGCAATAGAAGAGCTTAAAAGAGAAATATGTTTTTTTTTTTTCATACTTACCTAGGAGGATGCAACATCGATCCAATGCTGCATCTGTCCCCGGCTGGTTCCAAGGCTTAGAACCAAGCGATCAAACACTGCTGATCGTTCGGTTCTCAGAGCTCCATGATCAGAGAGCTGGAGACTGTCAGTCAGCAGGTCTTTTCTCTGCCCCCCTGTGCTCACTGGAGTGCTGGGCTGTGGAGGGGGCAGGAGTCGCCGGCTCAGGCACTCAGCAGCTTGCTGAGAGGCTTAGCCAGGTGCCGATCCAGGGCATGTGGGCGGATTCTGACCATATGGTTGCGATCTTTCCAGAGCCTGGACCGGCTCTGTGACTTCAGACAACAGCTTAACAAAAATTGAGGAATGAATAACCAGAAGTAATAATAACTTTAAGGTACAATATCTGAAGTTTGATATTCTGCTACCGCCCACCCCAAGTGGTATCATACTGTAGGCGGGAGTAGCTCATTAATTTTATCCAATAAGGTGTAATAGCAAGCATTAAGATTTCTTGAAATGATGGAAGCTAAAGGTGTCTATGCACAGTGTTCAAAATAGGTTCAGTAGAGTATTCCTAAGGTAGAGATGTCTGTGCAAAGTGTCCCAGTGAAACCGTGACAAAGAATTTGTAAAGGTTGTGCGATCGCCCTTTCACCAACGACCAGGCCGAAAAGATGCCTTCCGGACAGTAGCTCATGTAGCGACACTCGTGCAGCGGATCCGCCGTATCAATCTCCCGATGTCAAGCTCAGGACACAGGTTGGCAGGCGACCCAAGTGGGGCTGAATGAATGTCAGACGAACAGCCAACAGAGTTAGGCCCCTTTCATCTGGGTTGGAATGTGGTACACTGTGTGGTAGGCCGCGACCCCTCGCTCCATGCACGGAGACGTTCTTCTCACGTCAGGCCCAGGGGGAAGAAGACACTCCCGGGTAAGCTTTTCCTTCTTTTATAGTTACTCCTAGCAATCTCACCGATGATAGCAAAGATCCCTGGGATATGTAGTGCAGGTGCATAGTCATGCAAAGCAATTATCAGTCTGAAGAGCTACTCATCCCACAATCCATTTTGTTTGGCTCACAAATATGAGGTCCGTTGATAACACTGGGCACTAGTGGGACATGTGATGCATAGAAATACCGGAGGATTATTGTACTTTGCAGTTGTAGTCAATAGTGCTACATCAAGATGAAAAAATGACTGAAGGTCCGCTTTAAGAAACAATTAGGTGTGCTAAGAAAACACAGAGCAATGGAAGAAGGTGGCCTGGCCTGATGAATTCAAGAATGGTTTGAGGAACCATAGGCGTGCGCACAGGGTGTGCCAGGTGTGCCCAGGCACACCCTAATCACTCCCTGCAGTGGAGATTCCCCCTGCTGCCCAGTGTCCCCTCCCACAGCATGGCTGGCTTCCCACATCTCCCATTGGCTACTGCAGTGGGCATACATAGATTATATTTCAGGATGAGTGGGGGTAATGTCATTTACCGGCCCCTTCCCTTTCGGAATGAACACAGTGAGAGATCGGTACCGCGTTTTTGAGCTTTCAGGTGCACACCCTAATGCAACAGGCTGTGCACACCTATGTGAGGAACATAACAATGAGTTTGAGGCGTTGACTTGGCTTCCAAATTCTCCAGATCCCAATCCAATTGAGCATCTATGAGATTTGCTTTAAAAATTAGTCCAAGCCATGGAGGCTCCACCTTACAGGACTTAAAAGATCTGCCCCTGACTGCTTGGTGCCAGATACCACAGCCAGGGCCTGTGCCCAGGCTCCATCAGTTTAAAAGGGGGCCTGGGCCACTGCCAAACAGGAGGGCCAGTTCTACTGCCTTTAGCATTTGACAGGCGGCGAGGACGCATATTGAAGCGGGGGCTGTATGGAGGCCCCGTGATTTCTAACAGCAGCCCCCTGACCACAGCATACCTTCAGAGTGGAGTCTATGCCTCGGCAGGTTATGGTGGGTGGTTATAATGTTATGGCTGATCTGTGTATGTTGCATTTGTGCCTCATAGTTAGAATCATGGGCCCACTTGTAGGGTATTTTTTACAGGAATGGTTGTAGATGGCCATTGCTACAGTAAAGATACAACGTCAGAAATGGAGTTTCACTGACATATTTTCCTTCCAGTGCAATGTAATACTGCAGTCATTTGCTGTTTATAACAGTTTACATTAGCAATACAGAGCTGCAATGTGATACTGTTACACGCTGCATTCTGTTATGGGTTTGGAAAGAATTTTTAATTTGTCTTAGTGGGAGGATTGCTTCTCAACCAATAGTCCATCAAAATACTTCATATATAACGTAGTCATATACTGACAGTATATTCTTATTGCTAGCTGACTAATACATTGGTGTATAATAATTTGTGAATTATTGAACGAATAGATTTAATGCCTTTATGCTCCATGGAGCTGGGCGGCATCATTTTCAGTATTTTCCACTTAATATTTTGCTTTGTGAATGCATTTCTAATTGATTTCCTCAATTACTAACATTCTGGATGAGTGCAAATGCTTCTAGTAAATTACGAAACACAATATTGCAGAAAAGTGCTGTTTCTTTCATGCTTTAACCACTTCAGCCCCGGAAGGATTTACCTCTTACTGACCAAGCCATTTATTGCGATATGGCACTGCATCGCTTTAACTGGCAATTGCGCGGTCGTGCAACATTGTACCCAAACAAAATTGGCGTCCTTTTATTCCCACAAATAGAGCCTTCTTTTGGTGGTGTTTTATCACCTCTGTGTTTTTTATTTTTTACGCTATAAACAAAAAAATAGCGACAATTTAAAAAAAAAAAATTTTTTTTACTTTCTGCTATAAAACATTTCCAAAAAATGTATTCATAAATTTAGACCAATTTGTATTTTGCTACATATTTTTAGTAAAAAAAATCCCAATAAGCGTATATTGATTGGTTTGCGCAAAAGTTACCACGTCTACAATATAGGGGATAGATTTATGGCATTTTTATTATTTATTTATTTATTTTTTACTAGTAATGGTGGTGATCAGTGAAATGTTTATGGTAATAATAGTGGCTACCAAAAGTGCTGGTGGGCATTGTGGTCACATTTTTACAGCTAACCATAATAGTCACTTCAATAGGCCATTTTTTATATTATTTTGGATAGGGTGGTGAGGGTTTGACCGCTGGCTATTTATTTTCTGTATCACTTTTTCTGACCATTGGGATTACAAGCAAGGAAAAATCCAAAACCACCACAGACAGGAAATCGGATAATGGGGGCACATGTTTTGGTGACATCTGGTATTTCCCTTGGTTTGGGATATCTTCCCAATGGGACACAGACACCAAAAAAAAATGGACAGTGGTTTTATTAACCACTTGCTGACTGCCTCACGACTATATACGTTGGCAGAATGGCACGGGCAGGCAAAGCAACGTACCTGTACGTTGCTTTGAATGTGCCGCCTAGCGATGTCCGCTGGTGTGTCACGGAGCAGCAGAACGGGGAGATGCCTCTGTAAACAAGGCATTTCCCTGTTCTGCCTAGTGACAGGACAGAGATCTACTGCTCCCTGTCATCGGGAACAGTGATCACTGTCGTGTCACTGGTAGTCCAGCCCCCCTCACAGTTAGAATCACTCCCTAGGACACACTTAACATCTTCCTCGCCCCTAGTGGTTAACCCCTTCCCTGCCAGTGTCATTTACACAGTAATCAGTGCATTTTTATAGCACTGATCGCTGTATAAATGACAATGGTCCCAAAATAGTGTCATAAGTGTCCGATGTGTGCGCCGTAATATCGCAGTCACAATAAAAATCGCAGATCGCCGCCATTACTAGTAAAAACTATCCATCCCCTATTTTGTAAACGCTATAACTTTTGCACAAACCAATCAATATACGCTGATTGCGATTTTTTTTTTTTTACCAAAAATATGTAGAAGAATACGTATCGGCCTAAACTGACGAAATTTTTTTTTATATATATATATATTGTTATTATAGCAAAAAGTAAAAAATATTGCCTTTTTTTCAAAATTGTCGCTCTTTTTTTGTTTATAGCGCAAAAAATCAAAACCGCAGAGGTGATCAAATACCACCAAAAAAAAAGCTCTATTTGTGGGGAAAAAAGAACGTCAATTTTGTTTTGGGTGAAATGTCGCACGACTGTGCCGAATCGCAAAAAATGGCCCGGTCATTGGGCAGCCAATTCTTCTGGGGCTGAAGTGGTTAACCACTTGCTGACCGCCCTATAGCACTTTTACTGCCACAGGGCAGCAGCTGTGGGCAGGATTATGTATATATACCCGATCCTGCACTTTTGCCTGCCACCGGTGTCGATCGTCAGTAAAACACAGAGAACTGAGATATACCTATGTATACAAGACATATCTCAGTTCTGACAGGAGGGAAGGGACGATCCCGTGTCACTGCAAAGCAGAGACTAGAATTGATCTCTTCCCCTAGTGAAAGCAGCACACAGTGTACAAACAAAGACGGACTAGGTGCTCGCCCTAGATATTTAACCCCTTCCCAGCAAGTGTTATTAGTACAGTGACAGTGCCTATTTTTATCACTAATCACTGTATTAGCCCAGATTCACACTGGGCTGCGGGAATGAAGCCATGCGAGCTCAGCAGAACTCGCACGATTTCACTCCCGCTTGTCATATTTCTGCACAGATGTCAATGTAAATCGCGGGCCAAAATCGCAAAAAGTAGTACAGAAACTACTTTTTGAAATCGGTGCAGCGTCGCCCTGATTAGGACGGTGCCATTGCCGGCAAATCGCATGTCAAATCGCGCCAGTGTGAACCAGGGCTTAGTGTCACTGGTTCCCAAAAAGTGTCAGTAAGCCCTGGTTCACACTTGTGCGATTTGACATGTCAAATCTGCGGCATTTGCCGGCAATGGCACCGTCCTAATCAGTGCGACGCCGCATCTGCGGCGCTGCGCCAATTTCAAAAAGTCGTTTCTGTATTACTTTTTGCGATTTTGGGACGCGATTTACATTGACATCTGTGCAGAAACCCGCACAGATGTCTCTGTAATCGCAGCCGAAATCGGGACCGACAAGCCAAAGGAGTGAAATCATGCGAATTTAGCTGAACTCGCACGGCTTCATTCTCGCAGCCCAGTGTGAACCTTGGCCTAGTTAGATAGTCCGCTGCAATAATGCAGTCCTGCTATAAGTCTCCAAATGTCGCCATTACTAATATAAAAAAATCCATAAATATCCTGACAGCAATGGGTCCTGCCTTCAGAATACAATGTCAGGGTCTCCTTTGTGTGAATTGAGAAATCTGTTATATTTTTTTTCATTCAGACTGATAGCTGAACAGAGAGAAAACTAACCAAACAGCTTAAAGCGGAACATAATCTTCTTGACTTTCCATCTATTAAATCTTCTGCCCTTGTTGTTTTATCTTTGGATAGTAAAAAATAAAAATAAAATCTGCCAGTAAATACCTTATACAGCCCACTTCCTGTTTCTTGTCTGGTCATTAGCCTAGGCTTATGACATCATGCACAGCTTTCTCTCTCACTCTCATGAGAGTTTGCCAGGAAGGGAGGAGGGGTGTGTCATAAGAGGGCCAATGAAAGCTGCAGGGCTGCAGAGCTGGAGGTGTGCCTCTGTGTGACTTTGTAAATCCAGGAGGTGAACAGGCAGCAGCTTCAGCTGCCCACAGTTAAAATGGTCCGCCCTGGAATGGGATCGCATGCGATCAGATTCCACAGTTCGCACAGCGTTCTGCAAACCGATTTGGGGGTCCCATTAACTTTTTATTGACACCCGCAGCAGTTCGCAGATGTTAGTGTAAACTTCCTGCGAGTCAGATGGGATGTGAGAACCCGCACAGGAATCGGGCTGGTTCCCGCATGGCACCAGTGTGAACCGAGACTAAATGTACACAGTTTTTTAAAAAAAGAAACAGAATGAAACAATTGAGAATTAAAACTTGAAGCATATACAGTATGTACATTTAGTTTTTTGACTTTAGATAAAGGAGAAGTGTGGGAAATGAAGAAAAAAACCTATATACTCACCTCTAAAGGCTGCAGCATGGCTGTGATGCTGCAGCTGTCCCCCACCAGCTCTAAGCCTGAGAAGTAAGCAATCACATGACCCCTGATCGCTCAGCTCTCAGATACGCTCTGAGAAGAGAGCGGTAACTTTCAGTCACTGCTCTCTGCGCTGCCCCTCCAGTGCTCACTGGAGTGCCGGGCTGTGGAGAAGATGGGAGAGGCTGGCTCAGGCCCACAGTGGCACACTGAGAGGCTGAGCCAGTTGCCGATCAGCCATTTGGGTGGATCCTGACATTATTGTATAGCGGCTCTGTAACATCAGCCTTCTCATGTGACCCAAAGTCATATGGCCAAGTATGGTCAAAAAAAACCTTTGGCCATACTTCTCTTTAAACTTTTTTTATTTAAAGTAAGACACTTTTTCAAACGCTTTTAATGCGTGAAGCACCCTTAGGATAGTTCACCAAATTTCTGGTATATTATCTCTGATAGCCTTCAAGTGCCTTCAAGTGCACTAAAGACGTGTTTATGTACAAATTACCTTTATTACAGACCGGTTAAATAGCTTTCAAATATCCTATGAAAAACTTACGACACCTGTCAATTGAAAACAAACTAAAACAAAGGATATGGCTTTTTCTCATTGTGTCATCGGACAAATATTGAGCTTGGATAAATACACTTCTTGGATACAAAGGGCTTCTTTACTATACAATGAAACTTTATTGTTATTTTAGCCGTGTGCCTTGTATTGAATGCCTTCTTTCAATGCCATTGTGGAAGAGGAAGCATGAAGCTCTCTGCATCATTGTATGTGAGTGCAGGGTACTGTGACGATACCCCCTCATGGTGCAGGTCCATGACACCCTACACCAGTGATGGCAAACCTTGGCACCCCAGATGTTTTGGGATTACATTTCCCATGAACTCAACTACACCACAGAGTGCATGAGCATCATGGGAATTGTAGTTCCAAAATATCTGGGGTGCCAAGGTTCGCCATCGCCTACACCAGGGGTCTCCAAACTTTGTCCCTCCAGTTGTTCAGGAGCTACAATTCCCATCATGCCTAGTCATGTCTGTAAATGTCAGAGTTTTACAATGCCTCATGGCAGCCCTCAAAAATTACACTTGCCTGCTCGCATTTTGCAAGTGAATTTTGAGGGCTGGCGAGGAAGGGCTGCCTGGAAGAGGGGAGGCGAGCACTGACGGCATGCGGGGTAGTATAGGAGTCCGTCTCCCAGCGCTCGCGGAGGGGAAGAGAGGAGAGCAGGCGGCCGGATCATCACAGCGCAGGGAACATCACTCGCGGCTTTTTATTTCAATTGCAGTGTGTTCCCCGCACTCGCTGTGACACACAGCCCCATCCCCTGGTCCCGGGACTTTGATAGACAGATCACCCGTCCAATCACGAGTGACGTGTATCAAAGTTCCCCGGCCAGGGGGCGGGGCTGTATGTGACGCCGAGCGGCAGGAACACACAGCAATTGAAATTAAAGCTGTGTTCCTCTGCGTTCTCATCATCCACCGGTAATCCACTCCCTCTCCTCTGTTCCCCTGCATGAAGGACACAGATAGGCAGCATGAAGGGCACAGATAGGCAGCATTAAGAACACAGATAAGCAGCATGCCTATCTGTGCCCTTCATGCTGCCTAAGGACACAGATAGGCAGCATGATGGGCACAGATAGGCAGCATTAAGAACACAGATAAGCAGCATGCCTATCTGTGCCCTTCATGCTGCCTAAGGACACAGATAGGCAGCATGATGGGTACAGATAGGCAGCATGATGGGCACAGATAGGCAGCATGAAGGACACAGATAGGCAGCATGAAGGACACAGATAGGCAGCATGAAGGACACAGATAGGCAGCATTAAGGACACAGATAGGCAGCATGATGGACACAGATAGGCAGCATGAAGGACACAGATAGGCAGCATGATAATCGCACAGATAGGCAGCATGATGGGCACAGATAGACAGCATGATGGACACAGATAGGCAGCATGATGGACACAGATAGGCAGCATGATGGACACAGGCAGCATGATGGGCACAGATAGGCAGCATGATGAACACAGGCAGCTATGATTAAGCACTGAATCGCAGTGCGAAACGCGTCAGTTCCTACCTGCTGGTTTTCTTGCTGTGATATGTATTCTGTGCTCTTGTTTTAAGAAACAACCATTTTTTGGAGTGCGGCTGTCCAAGCGTTTTTCCAAATTTTTGCATAGGCAGCATGATGGACACGAGCAGGCTGCATTGGTGGACACGGGCAGGCTGCATGGTGCATATGGGTAGGCTGTATTGGTGGACAAGGGAAGAATGCATGGTGCATATGGGCAGGCTGCATTGGTGGACACGGGCAGGCTGCATGGTGTATATGGGCAGGCTGTATTGGTGGACACAGGCAGGCTGCATTGGTGGACACGGGAAAAATGGATGGTGCACATGGGCAGGCTGCATTGGTGGAAACAGGAAGGCTGCATGGTGCACACAGGCAGGCTGCATTAGTGGACACGGGCAGGCTGCATTGGTGGACATGGGCAGGCTGCATTGGTGGACATGGGCAGGCTGCATGGTGCACACGGGCAGGCTGCATTGGTGCACACGGGCAGGCTGCATTGGTGGACACGGGAAGGCTGCATTGGTGGACATGGGAAGGCTGCATGGTGCACACGGGCAGGCTGAATTGGTGGACACGGGCAGGCTGCACTGGTGGACATGGGAAGGCTGCATGGTGCACGTGGGCAGGCTACATTAAAGGAAACGGGGAGGCTGCATTGGTGGACACGGGAAGACTGCATGGTGCACATGGGCAGGCTGCATTGGTGGACACTGGCAGGCTGCATTGGTGGACACTGGCAGGCTGCATTGGTGGACACTGGCAGGCTGCATTGGTGGACACAGGTGACGTTGCATTGATGGGCTCAGATAAAGTTGTTTATTTTAAGGACTTAATTCTGCATAAAACATTTAAGTGTCATTTCATGAGATAATTTATGAGGGCGTGTTTAGGGGCAGGGCATGGTAGGGGTTGGGTGGGGCAACTGGTGGCGAGTAACCCTTGAGGCTTGGCTAGTAGCTCAGGACTTGAAATTTTGAGCCCTGCCTCATGGGATGTGTAGTTCCGCAACAGCTGGAGGGCCGTAGTTTGGAGATCCTTGACCTACACGAACAGGATACTTGGGTTGAATCAACTCAGATGATTGAAGACACCTAGTGGTGGAGCATATTTACTACAGAGGACAGTACCTGAGAGGGGTAAGTGGAACTGCTTTGCAGGGATGAGAAACTAACAAATCACTCCCTATGTACAGAGCTCTGTGTTGTTTACCAACACAAGAGCTCTGGGCTGTGATTGGACGCAGCCGATCAGCAGGTCTGGGCCATGCATCATTGGCTGGGACTTGCTGACAGGCTCCTGCTATGTACAGTCACAGTGGGTGCCGAGTGGAGGGCGTACATGTGCACTCCCTAAACCTAGAAGTAAGCAGCAACATACATTATGGGCAGGCAGCAAGTGGTTGGTTAAACAAGACAACTTGAGTTGTTCTTGAGAACTGTAATACACTTGTGTGTTGGGAGACAATTGCCTCTTTTGGTGCCTTTACATGTGAAAAACCCAGTGGTAACATTTCCTATTTTGATTGGCTTTTTTCATTTCAAATCTTTGATAATCATAACATGAGCATTAATATTTTAATTTTGATGTACGTAGTAATTTCTGAGAAGACTAAGCTGGAAATTTATTTTTTTATCTCATCAAATATTAACATCTCTGGTGTGCTAGTATAATCAGTTTTGATTTGTAAGCATAATGCACATGTGCAGAGATTTATGAATATTTATTAATTATTATTATGCTTATTTGCTCATTGCAATAATGCCACATGCGGAGTAGACGACTATCATTATCGCCAAGAGTAAGCAAGCATTACGGTAGATACTGACATATATGTTCTGGGGAGGAAATGGTGTTCTTTTCTTTTCTTTTCTTTTCCTTTTTGCCTACCTTTTGCACTATTTTTCACAGTTCTGGAACTTTGAGTTGGAATATTATACATTGATGTTGGGATATTGTACAGCACTATTTACAAGTATGCCAATATATATGTACAGGATGGTGATATTTCATTTTTTAGCTTTCTGTATGTGAAATGATATAAAACAGAGTCTGTACTTGGTCTTCTTTTTTGCTGCACAAGAACTGTGAATAATTGTATCTCTGTTTTGTTTTTCAATAAACGTCTTTTTTGATTTAAAAAAAGAGTAAGCAAGCAACTATAAAGCCCTGTACACACGGCCGAGAATCCCGTCAGGAAAAAAATGTTGTTTTCCCTGACTAGATTCCTGGCAAGCTTTTCTTGCCAAGCCATGCATACAGATGGCCATTCAAAAGAACCGCCGTTCTTTTGAATGGCAAGAACGCGGTGACGTCATCGACTACGACGAGCATGCGCTCGTCACATTCGATGCCGTCGCCGCCATCTTGCTTCACCCTACACTACCCTTGTAAGCTACCGCGCATTAGTCGAAGTATCATCGAGCATGCGCAGGCTTACCGGAGGACAGGTAGGCTTGTAGCCGCATACACACACACAGTTTTCTCGTCGGGAAACAGGCCGACGAGAATCCCGACGAGAAAATAGAGAGCAGGTTCTCTATTTTTCTCGTCAAGATTCCCGTCAGTTTTCTCGACAAGAAATCATACACACTGGTTTTCTCTGCAAAAAGCTCTACCAGCAGTTTTCTTGCCGAGAAAACCAGCCGTGTGTACAAGGCTTAAGGTCTGATTAACACCTATGCAGGTTGCAGTTTGCATATTCCAGGTGCATTTTGCGTTTTTCAATACACGCTTATGATCCATTGAAGTCTAGGTTCGGCACCGAACAGCGCCCGTTCAGGTGATCGCCAAACACCCGCATTTTGCCTGCCAAGCACCCCACAATGCCCTGATTGACTGAAGGTCAGGTGCAAGGGTTTGCCCAATGAGGGCACAGTGAATAGGTGGTTGTTAAGGAGTGGGCTGGGAAGCCAGGCCGCTGCATCCTTAACAACGGATGAGTCATCAGCTGTCAGCAGGCTTCCCTGCTGACAGCTGAATGAAAAATAAACATTGCCAGCAATACAAAATACAGAAATACAGCAATACAAAATTGTGGAAAAAAAACAGCGTGGGGGTCCCCCCCCCTATTCCATATCAGGCCCTATGGGTCTGATATGGATATAAAGGGAATCCCCTACAGGAAAATGTAAAAAAAAAACCCTTAGGTCCGTTATGCATTTTGAGGGGAACCCCCATGCCAAATTGTTTGGAAAAAATGGTGTGGGGTTCCCCCCAAAATTCATGCCAGACCCTTATCCAAGCATGCAGCCTGGCAGGCAAGGAAAAGGGGGGGATGAACAACCCCCCACTCCTGAACCATACCAGGCTACATGCCCTTAACATGGGGGGGTGCTTTGGGGCACTTTTAGCCCCATTTTTAGACCCGCTTCACACTTCTGCAACTTGTCATGCAAAGTCACGCCCCATTAATGGCAATGGAACCATTCTAATTGGTGCAACGCAAGTCGCTCCAACTTAAAAAAAAGGTTCCTGCCCTATTCTAGGCGACTTCAACATGACTTGCATTGACTTCTGTTAAAGTCAATGAAGTCGTGCAGGGATGTCGGCTTCAAAGTTGCATGACTCTGAAGCCAGGCTGGTGTGAACCAGCACTTATGGTGAAATCTAGAGCTGTCACACCAAGCTGTATTGTGCAATAAAACCTTATTTTCTATGGGAAGCTTCACACCCTATTGTAATCCAACCTATTGTAATTTGATAGACAAGTAGATGTTGTTTGTACCCCATGTTCATCATAGACAAATGTATGTAGGTGGTGGTCTCAATATAGCCCCTTTAAACTGATTTATACTATCTATGTTACTTGCAAGTTGCTGGGTAGACAAACAAAAATCCTTTGTTTCCTATAAGACTCACTGCAGCTCATTGGAAAAATGTCCTTCATGTTGCTTGTTTGGTGTGCTGTCCCACCATTTTCCATGTTCCTTCTAAGACCTAAACCTAAAAAATGTGTAGTGATTGGGGGGTTAAGAGGATATGTGCTGGGGAGGCACTTTGGCAGGGGAAGGGACTTATGCTAGAAGTGTGGGTTGGATTTGAAATCTGACAACCCCTTCTAGCACTATCCCTCTCCCCTCTCAAAGCACCCCCAGCACATATCCGACCCCCCCTTGCACTAGCCCTCTCCCCTTTTGAAGCACACCCATCAGCACATATCCGACCCCCCCAACCCCACCTTGCACTAGCCCTCTCCCCTCCCAAAGTGCCCCCGCAGCACATATCTGACCATCCCTTGCTAGCTCTAGCTCTCTCCTCTCTTAAAGCGCCCCCCAGCACATATCCGACCCCAACCCCATTTTGCACTAACTCTCTCCCTTCCCAAAGCACCCCCCCAGCACATATCTGCCCCTCCCTTACTTTCCAAGTTTTGGGCTGATTTCGGATCTGAAATGGACCAAAAGACGCACAGGACTCCTGTGCAATTCACTCCACAGCCATCCCTGAGCTGTGTGAACTGGCTCCATTGAGAGCCGGTCACAGGCTCCGGACATGCGAATTGGATGCGGGGAACCTATTCCTTGACTAATCTGTGATTGGCTGTCACAGCGATCACTAGTGTTGGGCGAACGGTTTGGCCCAAGCATGAGTTCGGGCTAAACATTGGCTGTTCGCCCATTCGACGAACACCTGAATTATCGGGGCGTTCAACCATTTGTTTTGGCCCGCTGAACGACCACAATACACTGTGCTGCCACACAGTGCATTGGAAGCCCTGATTGGCAGTATCAGAGCCATGATTGGACACTGTCATAATGACTCTACACAATTATGGCTCATTGTCACACCCCACACTATTAAAATATTCTTCCCATTGTGGCCATTTGCAGTGTGATAATGGCATGGACAGAGATAGAACAGGACACTGTTCAGTGCTACTAGCGAGCTAGTGTGCTATTGTGATTCTATTGTGAGTGTAAAGTATCAGTTTAGTGTGAATCTAGTGATAGTTCAGTGTGAGAGTAGTGCGACTATTCATTTTTACTTTAGTGTCATTTTATTTTGTCAAGGCAGGTTTCCTGCAGTATATTTTAGTGCCTTATGGCATGTTTACAGCAGTATATTTCAGTGCATTATTGCACGTTTACCGCAATATATTTCAGTGTGTTACTGCACGTTTAACGCAGTGTATTTCAGTGCGGTATTGCAGGGTTACCGCAGTATATTGCAGTGCGTTACTGCACATTTAACGCAGTATATTTCAGTGCGTTATTGCAGGTTTACTGCAGTATATTGCAGTGCATTAGTGCACGGTTAATGAAGTATATTTCAGTGCGCTCCCATCACCTTTAAGGGCATTTTCATTTCTCAAATCACTCCCCTTAACAATTGTACTAATTTAGGTGATTGTAGGCTATTGTCTTTTGTGCAACTATATGATCATATGCATTACTTCATTGTACATGTGCTTTAAACTGGTATCCTAATTCCCCTTTTTTTCTTTCTGTTTTCTTAATTTTTATTATATTTTTATTTTCTATTTCACTTTATCCTATTATAGAGTTTAACTACTTGACATCATGACAAATTATTGCGGCAATGCCTTTGAGGGTCTCATGGACAAGATCCACAAATCCCAAAACACGGCCAGTGGAGGCTTGTCCATGGACCCTTTCTTTTTAAGGCTACAACGCATGCTTGAGAGAAAATCTAGAAACCTTGGAATAGGTGGTATTTTGCCAAGCATACTGAAGACAATATCTCCCCATGGGGGCTTAGAATTCAAATCTTCCCAACATTGAATCACATAGAACCTGATTTTAAAATTGAATGGGAAAATAATTTACAATCCTGTTCCATCAGGATGATGGAACTACTTTGTAAACAATATACTACAGAATTGACCCTTTTGGATAAAGAGATTGAGAGACTACATGAGGAAAA
Organism: Rana muscosa; assembly: GCA_029206835.1. Taxonomy (NCBI): domain Eukaryota; kingdom Metazoa; phylum Chordata; class Amphibia; order Anura; family Ranidae; genus Rana; species Rana muscosa. The sequence continues at coordinate 522,331,070 of CM055118.1, read as the reverse complement.
TGGTTCTATTACATCTAATGAACTTTTTCCTACTAGAGAGAGCACTTTGAAGGCTGATCTCGAAAACTATGTTTCCACTATACTTAAAACTAAAGAGAAAAAGTTAATCAGAGATCAATTGTCTTATGACAATTTGCAGGCATATAACTGGGGTTCAACCACAAGAAATCGCATGCGTTACAACAAAAAACGCAATCCTCAGGAATCTTCAAATGAACCTAATGATTCTGACTCCTCTGTTTCATCTATTTCCTCTACACAGGCACCGGATCACGCCCAGATTACGAAAACTCATGTTTTTTTTCAAACCTAAAACTGGTAAAGACACCACTCAAACGAGCACTACTAAACGCACTCCAGGTCCCTGGGCACCCATTAATACACGGGCAGCTACTGCTAAGAATCTATCGACTAACGCACCAGGTCACTCCGAACCGTCTTCCAGCACAAGCACTTCTAATTTATCTCAGGCACTTCCTTCATCTTCACAGGTAAGCAATACAAATCTTGCCCTTTCTCAACTGGATTTTCTCAACCGGTGCCAGACCTAAGGAAATTAAGAAACATGGAACCCCCGAACCCCAAACTTTTGAAAACCAATTCCAGGTGATTAATTTATCCTCTTTTGAACTTTCTCCTGACCATATCTCTGTTCTAAACCTTGGTCTCACCTTTTGTCCCACTCAAAAGGTGGACCAATTCGAACTTATATAAGATTTAAATCTCTTTTCTCGCAAGCTAATGTTTAAAGTTTTGTATGATAAGCCAAAACCATCTACTCAAACTACTGCATTGGACAATCCCTTATGGAAACAAATGACTATAAAGGGCATTCAGGCTCTGGAGGAACTGATGGAGTTATGGGAGGAGGGCAACATTGACCAGACCGATTTCTTGGAGGCTGAGAGTCTCGGGTCCGTTTCTGATTGCCCTTTCGTGTCTCTCCATCTTTTTCTCCATCCCCTATAGTGTCTCTTTCCGAGAGACTATAAACCAAAATCTAAAGTGTTTCCCAAGGTAACCCCAATGTGTGGGCTTTCACAAATCAAGTGACTAAGGAAATATGTCAAACCAAATGTAAGGACCAATCCCAGTCCAATTTAACTGTTACTCAAAGGGATGCTCTAACATCCCTACAACAAAATAAAAATCTGATTATCAAGCCCTCCGACAAGGGGGGTAATCTGGTAGTTATGGATGTCCAGCAATACTACTCCTTGTTTCTGGCTTTATTACAAAACAAAGAATGGTACCGAAAGGTATCGGATGGTCATGTCAAACTGACCATCAATCGATATCAACACCTAATTGGCACCGCTTATCATAAAGGCCTAATAACCAAAAAGACGTGGGATTTTCTGAATGTTACCTTACCTCGTACACCCACACTGTACGCGCTTCCCAAAATTCACAAAAACCCTCTTACCCCCCCCAGGACGTCCCATAATGTCCGGTAACGGGTCCCTTACTGAAACAGCCAGTCAATTAGTCAACGACTTTCTCAGACCTCATGTTGAAGGCCTGGTGTCCTACCTCCAGGACACCAGTGACCTTCTCAGGACTCTTGATGGCATCACCATCCCAGCGGGATCCTGGCTGGTTGCCTTGGACGTAGAAGCCCTCTACAACTCTATACCCCACACCCAGGGGGTGCGAGTTGTGGAGGGCTTCATTTCAGAAAGCAGAGAGACACCTAAACTCTATAACCAATTCATTCTGGGTCTGCTCAACTTCATCCTATTTAACAAATTTTTTTTATTTGGCGGCTCCCACTACCTCCAGATACAGGGGATGGCTATGGGGACCAAATGTTCCCCCTCCTATGCCAACCTGTATCTGGGGGGGTGGGAGCGGGATCTCTTTTTTAGAGACAACATGTAGCCATTTCTTGAGCAGATCCCGATATGGAGAAGATTTATAGATGACATTTTCTTTATTTGGACAGGATCCAGGGAAACCCTGATGCTATTCCTTGACAGTTTAAAAATGCACTAATTCAATCTCAAATTCACTTTTGAAATCGATCAAAAACGATTGACCTTTTTAGATCTTGAAATATTGGTACATGAAGATGGCAGCATTGGTACCACCCTTTTTCGTAAGCCCTCGGCAGGCAATTCTTTGCTGCATGCTGCAAGTTTTCATCCCACCTCCCTAGTCTCAAGTGTGCCCTACGGGCAATATTTGAGACTACGACGAAACTGCAGCCAGGACTCAGATTTCGAAAGGGGAGCCAAATTGCCGCAGTCGCGTTTTTTACGTGGGTACAGCAATAAGTGTTTGAAAAGGGCTTACACCCGGGCTAAACATCAAAATAGGAGATCTCTTATACATGAGCCCAAACCAGTTAAATCAAACCCTGGTGTACGCCTTATCACTAGGTTTTCGGGTCAACATCACCAAATACGAAATATTTTACAAAAATACTGGTACCTTTTAATGAGTGATGAGACTGTATCCAAACACATCAATACATATCCAGAGATCACTTTTAAAAGATCTCGTTCGATCCGAGACAATCTTGTTCACAGTCACCATATTTCTCGATCAACTCCCTCACGGGAACCAAAAGGTACCAGACCTTGCCACAAATGTCAGTTCTGTAGATACGTCCATTCTGCACGAACCGTTGTTCTTCCAAATGGGCGTATCCACAGACCACAATTTTCTGTAACTTGCCAATCTGTTGGTATAGTCTATATCATGCAATGAGTTACATTGGCAAGACAAAGCGACCTTTCTACCACCGTATTCGAGACCATGTACGATTGGTCTCCAAAGAAAAAATGGAGACTCCAATTAGTTGCCATATGGGTTTATACCATCAGTTTGACAGTCTCAAAATGCACTTCTCAGCTTTGGAGCATGTCCCTGCAGGGGATAGAGGAGGGGACTATGATAAAATACTCCTCCAAAAGGAAGCAAAATGGATTCACAATTTATCCATTTTAAAACATCCAGGCCTAAACGATGCATTGAGTTTTAAACCCTTTTTGTAATTTATTTCTTTTTCCTTTTTTTCTTTTTCCTAATTGTTTCAGTGATCCAATTTTTCCCTTTTCTCCTTGTTTACTTTTCCCATTATTGTATGATGAATAGTAAAATTGATTGTTGCTAATCACACATTGAAAGTGTAATTTGCACCTAAAAAAACAAATATTATGTATTTCCTATGTATTTCCTTCCTGTACTTCCAAGTTCCTTCCTGTACTTTGGATCACAGTGTGAGCTGGGCACCACCTTGGAGTTTTTTTTCTTGATCCACACTCACCTAACAGCTGGACTTTATTACCCAAACTGTTAACAAGTGAGTTATGGATTGAACAATAAATTCAATCCAATTAATGTATTGATTAACAAAGAATATGCATATTCTTTGCAATTAGTTCCCGATTCAATGCCTTTTCATTCCGATAATCTCTGCCCATTCTAGGTCATATGGACGCCCCGGGCACTCTATGGACCAGATGTCCTATCAATCGCCTGGTCCATTGTGAGCCCTAGGATATTCACCTTGGCGTGCCTTTGCATTTACCCAATTTTATTTTAATAGACCAACTCAGCCAAGCCTGCTGAATCCTGTGCTGCGGCACATTTATCGAATTGGCATTCTTTCCCTTACCACTCCATCCAATTTGAGGGACCCTCCCTTAGTCAACATGGTGCCGCGCACCGTTGCATGACCTCTGTGGCTCCCTTTGCATCATTGGGCATGTGCCGGACCCGCAGATGTATTCGTGCCTCAACGTGCGCGGCTCCACTCTGTTGTTGTGAGGGTCACGCATGCGCACATCGTGTTTCCACGTTACGTCCGCATTCCCGGCGGTGACGTCAGACGCCACCGGGATGGGAGGTATATAAGAGCGCTGCAGGACCCATTATAGAGAGGGAGAGTTACTGCTCTTGAATGATCCAGATTGTCATTAGGTAAGCCTTCTTCCCTTGATTCATTGATCCAATTGGAACTTTAAATTATACAACGCCAATATTATAGCTCCCCTCTCCTCCTTTTTACCTTCCCTACAGCATGCCAGTTCATCTTTTCAGTTGATGCCACTGGATTAATTTAGGTATATTGCCATTGGACCTTACTTTCCTTGACTAGTCCGCTTATGGTTTCAAAGGAAGAAAATTTTCCAAACTAGCGGTAAATTCCATTGATTCTACATCTGTTCAATTTTTGCTGAGGTAATTATTTTGTTAATCATGCCCAAGCTTTTAGATAGCAAAATGCATTTTTTTGCTTCCATGTAGCTCCCTTTTCATGTTTTTTCAATCCTATTCATATTTTAGGGACTATAAATGCTCTTTCCCTCCTGTAGCCAACATGAATGAGTGGAGAAGCCTGGATGTTTCGGTTTTGAAATTTTCATGGGATCTTGCAGATTATTCTTAACCATTCTTATACTGGTCATGACTAGCTACCATGGTGAGATTTTGCTCAGCTCGTACTCTGATTATTACGCTATTTTTCACTTATTGATTATTATTTAAAAAATACCTAATGATACTTATCTATTGGTTATCTAATCAATAATACCAGTATTTTGACTCATTGTTTAAATGTTGTATTTTTCAAATCAACTAACTTGCTGTTCCATCCGTTGTATGTTTTCTTGTAATCTCCAGCATAACCTGCTTTAACATCAAAAGCTGCTGAAGAAGCTCATCCGAGCGAAACTTGTAGAGCGATTTTACTGCAGTCTTTTATGCGTATGGCTTAATGTCATGTATTCTATATGGATGGTTTTTTATCTATGCTTGTTTTTTTACCTTTATAAATAAAATTTGAAAATCTTTAATACTCTTACTGTATTTCTATTTCATCTATTGGACACCGTTAAAAGTCCCAGGGTTTGTCACCCTTTTCCCCTTCTCTTTGAATCTATATTTGTGGTGTCCTGGATTTGATTGTCTATGCCCTAATTGTATAAATCATATATTTCAGTGTGTTATTGCACATTTATCGCAGTATATTGCAGTGCATTATTGCACGGTTAACGCAGTATATTTCAGTGCGTTATTGCAGGTTTACCGCAGTATATTGCAGTGCATTAGTGCACATTTAACGCAGTATATTTCAGTGCATTATTGCAGGTTTACCGCAGTATATTGCAGTGTGTTACTGCACATTTAATGCAGTATATTTCAGTGTGTTATTGCAGGTTTACCGCAGTATATTGCAGTGCGTTAGTGCACAGTTAACGCATTATATTTCAGTGTGTTATTGCAGGTTTACCGCAGTATATTGCAGTGCGTTAGTGCACATTTAACGCAGTATATTTCAGTGCATTGTTGCATGTTTACAACAGTATATTGCAGTATATTGTGTTACTGCTGTCAGGGCACCTGAGGCCAGATGACAGATGCACACCGTTGGGGTCAGGAGTGCACCACAAGGTAGTGAACCCTATGGCTGACTGCTGCAGATGGAGCACTGGGTGGTTGAGGAAGGCAGGTCCACTGGCGTACAAACAGGAATCCCACAGGGAGCTAGAGCCCAAGATTCCCCAGGGTGTGGAGTCTAAGATCCAGCAGGTGTTCCCCAGAGCCTCTAGTGGTGAGGATGGACTGAGCTGCAACTGGATCCAGGTCGCGGCCCCCAGAGTCCCCTAGCTCATGCTCCGTAGGGTATAGAGGATAGAGGGGAAGCAGAAGCTCAGGATACAAGAGATAGTGAGGGGATAAGCCAAGGTCAGGGCGACAAGCAGACAAGGATAAACAAAGGACACGCCAAAGGTCAAGGTCACAAGCAGACAGGGATAGTCAAGAACCAGCCAAGATCGGTAACACAGAGACAGACATAGCACAAGGCAAGCAGGAACCCAAACACACAATGCTTAACAAACAGCGTTGATCAGCAAGGCAGACTTGCAGTGCACAGGTTAATATAGTGTTCCCTGATAGGGCCTGGGGTGGGGCCATGCTTGGAGGAGAGATTATAAAAGCAGCCAGGTGAGAGTGTCTGGCCTCTAAGGTGAACACAAGGAGAGGAAGGTAAGCTGTCAGACAAACATTACTGCATATCCATGACAGTACCCCCCCTCTTATGGGCCCTCCCCCTCCCCCGTCTGGGCCCAGGCTTAAAGGGAAACCTCAGATGAAACCTTCTCAACAGACGAGGTGCAAAGACCACATATGCAGCGATCCAAGATGCCTCCTCAGGACCAAACCCTCTCCAAAGCACAAGGTACTGAAGAATGCCTCTGCAGATAGGGATGAGCTTCGAGTTCGAGTCGAACTCATGTTCGACTCGAACATTGCCTGTTCGCCGAACAGCGAACAAATTGGGGTGTTCGCGGCAAATTCGAAAAATCTATGGGAGAAATCTAAAGTGCTAATTATAAAGGCTTATATGCAAGTTATTGTCCTAAAAAGTGTTTGGGGACCGGGGTCCTGCCCCAGGGGACATGTATCAATGCAAAAAGAAGTTTTAAAAACGGCCGTTTTTTCGGGAGCAGTGATTTTAATAATGCTTAAAATGAAAAAATAAAAGTGAAATATTCCTTTAAATTTCGTACCTGGGGGGTGTGTATGATATGCATGTAAAGTGGCGCATGTTTCCCGTGCTTAGAACTGTCCCTGCAAAAAATTTCATTTTTGAAAGAAAAAAATGCATTTAAAACTGACTCGCGGCTATTAATGAATTGTCGGCTCCCGGCGATACATACAAAAGTCATTGATAAAAAAAAAAAAAAAGCGTGGGGGTTCCCCAGAATTCAATTACCAGGCCCTTCAGGTCTGGAATGGATATTAAGGGGAACTCCGCCGCAAATTTAAAAAAAAATTGACGTGGGGTTCCCCCAAATATCCATTCCAGGCCCTTCAGATCTGGCATGGATTTTAAGGGGAACTCCACCCCAAATTAAAAAAAAAATGGCGTGGAGTCCCCCTAAAAATCCATACCAGACCCCTTATCCGAGCACGCAACCTGGCCGGCCGCAGGGGAAAAGGGCGGGACGAGAGAGCGGCCCCCCCTCCCTCCTGAACCGTACCAAGCCACATGCCCTCAACATGGGGAGGATGTCCCCATGTTGATGGGGACAAGGGCCTCATCCCCACAACCCTTGCCCGGTGGTTGTGGGGGTCTGCGGGCGGGGGGCTTATCGGAATCTGGAAGACCCCTTTAACAAAGGGGACCCCCAGATCCCGGCCCCCCCCCTATGTGAATTGGTAAGGGTTACATTGTACCCCTACCATTTCACGAAGAAAGCGTAAAATTTTTTTAAAAAAACACACAAACACCTTGAAAAAGTCCTTTATTTAAAAAAAACAAAAAAAAACATTCCAGCGGTGAAAACCAGTGTCCCGCGGCGATCCCGATGTCCAGCGCTGTCCTTCATTGGTTGTGCCTGAGCGGACCTGATGGGGAACTCCCTCTCAGTATTTTAAATGTATAGACCCGCCCCTTCTAAAGTTCCCCATCAGGTCCGCTCAGCGGACCAGATGCGGAACATGAGAAGGGGCGGGTCTATACATGTATTACCAAAGTGAGAGCAGTTCCCCATCAGGTCCGCCCCCTCGGTATGTCGGACCCGCCTACGTCATTGGCTTGAGCGGGGAACTTCCTTCACTGTGTAATTTAAATTTACATAGTGAAGGAAGTTCCCCGCTCAAGCCAATGACGTAGGCGGGTCCGACATACCGAGGGGGCGGACCTGATGGGGAACTGCTCTCACTTTGGTAATACATGTATAGACCCGCCCCTTCTCATGTTCCGCATCTGGTCCGCTGAGCGGACCTGATGGGGAACTTTAGAAGGGGCGGGTCTATACATTTAAAATACTGAGAGGGAGTTCCCCATCAGGTCCGCTCAGGCACAACCAATGAAGGACAGCGCTGGACATCGGGATCGCCGCGGGACACTGGATTTCACCGCTGGAATGTTTTTTTTTTTTTTTTTTTTAAATAAAGGACTTTTTCAAGGTGTTTGTGTGTTTTTTTAAACATTTTTTTACGCTTTCTTTGTGAAATGGTAGGGGTACAATGTACCCCTTACCAATTCACATAGGGGGGGCGGGATCTGGGGGTCCCCTTTGTTAAAGGGGTCTTCCAGATTCCGATAAGCCCCCCGCCCGCAGACCCCCACAACCACCGGGCAAGGGTTGTGGGGATGAGGCCCTTGTCCCCATCAACATGGGGACATCCTCCCCATGTTGAGGGCATGTGGCTTGGTACGGTTCAGGAGGGAGGGGGGGCCGCTCTCTCATCCCCCCCTTTTCCCCTGCGGCCGGCCAGGTTGCGTGCTCGGATAAGGGGTCTGGTATGGATTTTTAGGGGGACTCCACGCCATTTTTTTTTTACATTTGGGGTGGAGTTCCCCTTAAAATCCATGCCAGATCTGAAGGGCCTGGAATGGATATTTGGGGGAACCCCACGTCAATTTTTTTTAAATTTGCGGCGGGGTTCCCCTTAATATCCATTCCAGACCTGAAGGGCCTGGTAATTGAATTCTGGGGAACCCCCACGCTTTTTTTTTTTTTTTTATCAATGACTTTTGTATGTTTTGCCGGGAGCCGACAATTCATTAATAGCCGCGAGTCAGTTTTAAATGCATTTTTTTCTTTAAAAAATGACATTTTTTGCAGGGACAGTTCTAAGCATGGGAAACATGCGCCACTTTACATGCATATCATACACACCCCCCAGGTATGAAATTTAAAGGAATATTTCACTTTTATTTTTTCATTTTAAGCATTATTAAAATCACTGCTCCCGAAAAAACGGCCGTTTTTAAAACTTCTTTTTGCATTGATACATGTCCCCTGGGGCAGGACCCAGGTCCCCAAACACTTTTTAGGACAATAACTTGCATATTAGCCTTTATAATTAACACTTTAGATTTCGAACGTTCGAGTCCATTGTATTTAATAGGGTTCTAAAGTTTACATGAACATTTTGTCTGTTCGCAGGTTCTGGTGCGAACCGAACAGGGGGGTGTTCGGCTCATCCCTGTCTGCAGAGTAGTGATGAGCCGAACACCCCGGGTTCGGTTCGCACCAGAACCCGCGAACGGACCGAAAGTTCGCACGAACATTAGAACCCTATTAAATACAATGGATGCGAACGTTCGGATTCTAAAGTGCTAATTATAACGACTATTATCCATGTTATTGTCCGAAACAGAGTTTGGGAACCCGGCTTCTGCACCAGGGGACATGTATCAATGCAAAAAGAAGTTTTAAAAACGGACGTTTTCCGGGAGCAGTCATTTTAATGATGCATAAAGTGAAAAAAAAAAAGTCAAATATTCCTTTAAATATTGTACCTGGGGGTGTCTAAAGTATGCCTGTGAAGTGCCACGTGTTTCCCGTGTTTAGAACTGTCCCTGCACAAAATAACATTTCTAAAGGGAAAAAAGTCATTTAAAACTGCTTGCGGCTTTAATGCAATGTGTGGTCCCGGTAATATTGATGAAAATCTTTAGGAAAAATGGCATAGCTACCCCATCAACCCACCCCCCCTACCCCAGCCCATTACCAGCCCCTTTGGGTCTTGTATGGATATTAAGGGGAACCCCGCACACAAAATAAAAAAGGACCTATATACTCTGAACAGCCGTATACAGGTGGTGCATACAAGACAGGGACTGTAGGTTTGTTCTTATGTAGAATATGTTTATAATTTTGAACAGCTGCATTGTTTAAGTGGAGCTCCATGGCAAATTCCTTTTTTTTAGTTTTTTGTAAAACATAGGGAACGGTTATCACCCCTGTCACATTTTTTTTGCTGTCTGTGCCCCTGTTCAGAACATTTCACCTCACTTTGCGTCCCAATGACAACTGTTTTTGAAATGTGGTGTTTTTATTGAAACAAGGATTGGTGATAAAGCATCAGTAGAGAGGAGACACCTTTCTCCCATATTAATTCTTACAGGAGAGAATTTTCCTTCCAAGGGGTAGATTTCCTCTCACTTCCTGTTGTCTTCTTCCGTTTGCAAGTAGTAGTCATTTGTAAGTTGGATGTTTGAAAGTAGGGACCTGCCGTATATACTCTGCAGAAATTGGCCCCTTAGGTGTTGGTGTTGGCACAACACTGTAAGCACTCACAGTTACTCTTGGTGGGTGCTGGAACGCCCTGCTGTCAACTATTATATCAGGAATTGTAATAACATATAATTGTTGAACAGTGGTAGTAAAAATTGTGCCTTTGATGGTGGTGCTGGTGCCACAACACTGTAAGGCCTGACAGTTACTCTTGGTGGGCGCAGCAATGGGCCCTGCTGTGAATTATTAGATCAATAATTATAATTGCATGCCCCTGTTGAACAGGGGCTGAAAAATTGGGCCTTTGGTGGTGGTGGTGGTGGTGGTGGTGTTGACACAACACTGTAAGGCCTGACAGTTACTCTTGGTGGGCGCAGCAATGGGCCCTGCTGTGAATTATTAGATCAATAATTATAATTGCATGCCCCTGTTGAACAGGGGCTGAAAAATTGGGCCTTAGGCACTGGTGGCACAACACTGCAACCCCTCACAGATACTGTACTTGGAGCACAGCAATGAGCCCTGTTGCAAAGTATTGCATCAAAAATTGTAATTACACGCCCCTGTTAAACAGGGGCTGAAAAATTGGGCCTTAGCCACTGGTGGCGGCACCCATAAACCAAAATGATCTTCCAAGCTATCATCATTAATCGGATCATTGAGGAGGAGGAGGAGGATAGCCAGTCAACATAACAGCACAGGCACACAGCATCAGCATCAGTCTTGAAGGGATGTGACATTTTAAAATCATTTAGTCTGTTATATCAGCATCAGGTGTGTGGTAGCTGGTGGTGATCCAAGACTGGTTCATCTTGATGAAAGTCAGTCGATCAACCGAGTCGGTGGACAGGCGCACCCTGTGATCCGTGACAAATCCTCCAGCAGCACTGAATGTGCGTTCTGAAAGAACGCTGGATGCAGGACAGGCCAGTAGCTCAATTGCATACTGTGCAAGCTCTGGCCAGTGATCCATCCTCAAGACCCAGTAAGCCAGAGGATTTTCGGTGGGGAAGGTGTCCAAGTCTGACCTTGCCCCTAGGTATTCCTGCACCATGTATATCAGACGCTGGCGATGGTTGCTGGAACCGATCATACTTTGGGGCTGCGGACTAAAGAATTGTCTGAACGCATCGGTCAGACGGCCACCTTCTCCACCGCTCCTTCTTTGACTGCCCGAAGCCTCAGCAACTCGTTGTCCAGGACCAGGAGTTTGTAACCTCCCAGTCTCTGGGAACGCGTTGCACAGACCTTTCTGCAAGGCCTCCCGGAGTTGTCTCATCCTCTGCTCCCTCTGCGATGGTAACATAAGGTCCGCAACCTTACCCTTGTACCGTGGATCAAGGAGAGTGGGCAGCCAGTAATGGTCCCTCTCCTTAATCCGAAGAATACGAGGATCCTTCCGCAGACTTTGCAGGATCAGGGAGGCCATGCAGCGTAGGTTAGCTGAGGCATTCAGTCCGGAGTCCTCTGGGTCACTAAGGACGACATGATCCGCAGCCACCTCCTCCCAGCCACGTACAAGTCCACTGGTTTCTTGGGACTGTAAATCATCCCTAAAAGACTGCTGCTGATGATGCTGAGTGCCAGCCTCCACCTCCATGCTGACACAATCCTCCTCCTCCTCCTCCTCCTCCTCCTCCTCTTCCTGTGCGATGGGTGGGACAGAAGGAACACTGTCTGGGTAAAGGGGGCCTTGAGAGGCAAGGAAGTCCTCCTCTTCCTGCCTCTGTTCTGCCTCAAGTGCCCTGTCCATTATTCCACGCAGCGTGTGCTCCAACAGGTGGACAAGAGGTACAGTGTCACTGATGCATGCACTGTCACTGCTCACCATCCTCGTGGCCTCCTCAAATGGTGCCAGGACAGTGCATGCATCCCTGATCATGCCCCACTGGCGTGGTGAAAAAAACCCGAGCTCCCCTGACCCTGTCCTGGTGCCGTAGTCGCACAGGTACTCATTGATGGCCCTCTGCTGCGTGTGCAGCCGCTGCAGCATGGCCAACGTTGAGTTCCACCTGGTGGGCATGTCACATATAAGGCGGTTCTTGGGCAGGTTCAACTCCTTTTGAAGCTCAGCCAGGCGAGCACTGGCATTATAAGATCTGCGGAAATGCACACAGACTTTCCTGGCCTGCCTCAGGACATCCTGTAAGCCCGGGTACCTGCCCAAGAACCGCTGCACCACCAGGTTAAGGACGTGAGCCATACAGGGCACATGGGTCAGTTGTCCCTGTCGGAGGGCGGAAAGGAGGTTGGTGCCATTGTCGCAAACCACCATTCCTGGCTTAAGCTGGCGTGGCGTCAACCACCTCTCGGCCTGCCCCTGCAGAGCAGACAGGACCTCTGCCCCAGTGTGGCTCCTGTCCCCCAAACACACCAGCGCAAGCACGGCATGGCATCTTTTTGCCTGCGTACTTGCGTAGCCCCTTGAACGCCTACGGAGCACCGCTGGTTCCGAGGACAAACCACAGGAAGAGGCCATGGAGGAAGAAGAAGAGGAGGGGGTGGAGGAGAGAGGTGTGTCACAACCAGTAGTAGCATTTTGGAGGCGTGGCGGTGGAACAACCTCCAACACTACTGCACCTTGTCCTGCATCCTTCCCAGCTGCCAAAAGAGTGACCCAATGGGCCGTGAAAGAAAGGTAACGTCCCTGTCCATGCCTGCTGGTCCATGAGTCAGCGGTAATATGCACCTTACCGCTGACCGCCCTGTCCAGCGAGGCCAAGACATTGCCTTCCACATGCCTGTAGAGAGCCGGAATAGCCTTCCGTGCGAAAAAGTGTCGTTTGGGAACCTGCCACTGAGGAACCGCACATTGCACAAACTCACGGAAGGGGGCCGAGTCTACCAACTGAAAAGGCAGCAGTTGAAGCGCTAGCAATTTAGCCAAGCTAGCATTCAACCGCTGGGCATGTGGATGGCTGGGAGTGAACTTCTTTCGACTGTCCAGCAGCTGGGGCAGGGAAATTTGCCTGCTAGAATCGGACGTTGGTGTACTGCTAGCAGAGTGCCCGCAAGTACTTGCCTGTGACACACCTAATTCTACACCTTCATTCCTCTCAGAGCAGGTTTCAGAGAGGAGTGAAGGTATAGTGGGGTTGGAGATCCCAGCTGATGCGGTGCAAGAAGAGGTCAGCTTTGTTCTTTGGTGTGGGTCTTTAAGGTAGGCTTGCCAACGAGCTGCATGGCAGGTCAACATATGTCTGATCAAGCATGTGGTGCCCAAGCGGCTGATGTTTTGGCCACGCGATATACGCTTGAGACATATGTTGCAAACAGCAGCTGTGCGATCTGATGCACTCGCCTCAAAAAAGGCCCACACCAAAGAACTTTTTGCATGACGGGCAGAGGCAGCGCCCTGCACAGGCGGAGCTCTGCGGTGTGATTCCGTCGGTGTGCTGCCCATACGCTGGCCACTCAAGGGCATCCTGCCTCGTTGGAGATGTGCCTCCTCCTCATCCTCCTCCTCCTCCTCTCTCCTATTAGGCACCCACGTGGAGTCAGTGACCTCATCATCCCCTCCCTCCTCATCACTGGAGCCAATCTGGCAATATGCTGCAGCTGCTGGAGCATGACTGCCAGATTAGTGTCCTTCTTGAGCATCCCCTCTCTCTGCTCTCATGCTGCTGCCTTCCTCTAGCTGGGTATCATCATCAGATCCTTCCAAACGCTGGGCATCCTCCTGGAGCATGTACCCAACACTGTGCTCAAACAGTTCGGGGGACTCCTCAGGAGGAGGGCATGGTGGGTCTAGGGAAGGATTGACTAATGAAGATAATGATACCAGAGAACAGGACGCTTTGTTGCCAGTACCCTGAGCCTGGGTGAGAGAGGATGAGGAGGATGAGGTGGGCTTGGTCATCCACTCTACCAAGTCTTCGGCATGATGTGGCTCAACATGTCCAGCTGCCGAAAACAAGGACAAGCGTGTCCCATGGCCATGTGCTGATGACAATGCACCACGTACATGACCAGCACTGTTGCCCCCAGACACAGAGCCTGCTTGCCCTCTTTTTTTGCCTCCTGACTGTCTGCCTCTCCTTGGTTGCCTTCCAGACATTTTAATGGATGGCCTGCAGGGAGATGGGAAAAACAGCAATAAGGGCTACCTTCAGGTGTATACTGTGCAGGAGGCTTAGCAACAATGACACTGACACTGTCCCCTGCCTATCCTTCTCTGTCCCTAAACACAAGGATTGAAAATATGGTTCAGCAAAATAGTTTTAGAACAGAATAGCACACTGACACTTTCCCTCACTGTCCTACTCTGTCCCTCCCTACAAACAAGATTTAGCACAGAATAGCACACTGATAATTTCTACGAGTGTCCTTCTCTGTCCCTAAACTCAAGGATTGAAAATATGGAACAGCAAATTTGGTTTAGAACAGAACAGCACACTGTCAGTTTCACTCACTGTACCTCTCTGTCCCTCAACTCAAGGATTGAAAATATGGTTCAGCAAAATAGTTTTAGAACAGAATAGCACACTGACACTTTCCCTCACTGTACCTCTCTGTCCCTCAACTCAAGGATTGAAAATATGGAACAGCAAATTTGGTTTAGAACAGAACAGCACACTGTCAGTTTCACTCACTGTACCTCTCTGTCCCTCAACTCAAGGATTGAAAATATGGAACAGCAAAATTGGTTTAGAACAGAATAGCACACTGTCAGTTTCCCTCACTGTACCTCTCTGTCCCTCAACTCAAGGATTGAAAATATGGAACAGCAAAATTAGTTTAGAACAGAATAGCACACTGTCAGTTTCACTCACTGTACCTCTCTGTCCCTCAACTCAAGGATTGAAAATATGGAACAGCAAAATTGGTTTAGAACAGAATAGCACACTGTCAGTTTCACTCACTGTACCTCTCTGTCCCTCAACTCAAGGATTGAAAATATGGAACAGCAAAATTGGTTTAGAACAGAATAGCACACTGTCAGTTTCACTCACTGTACCTCTCTGTCCCTCAACTCAAGGATTGAAAATATGGTTCAGCAAAATAGTTTTAGAACAGAATAGCACACTGACACTTTCCCTCACTGTACCTCTCTGTCCCTCAACTCAAGGATTGAAAATATGGAACAGCAAATTTGGTTTAGAACAGAACAGCACACTGTCAGTTTCACTCACTCTACCTCTCTGTCCCTCAACTCAAGGATTGAAAATATGGAACAGCAAAATTGGTTTAGAACAGAATAGCACACTGTCAGTTTCACTCACTGTACCTCTCTGTCCCTCAACTCAAGGATTAAAAATATGGTTCAGCAAAATAGTTTTAGAACAGAATAGCACACTGACACTTTCCCTCACTGTACCTCTCTGTCCCTCAACTCAAGGATTGAAAATATGGAACAGCAAATTTGGTTTAGAACAGAACAGCACACTGTCAGTTTCACTCACTCTACCTCTCTGTCCCTCAACTCAAGGATTGAAAATATGGAACAGCAAAATTGGTTTAGAACAGAATAGCACACTGTCAGTTTCACTCACTGTACCTCTCTGTCCCTCAACTCAAGGATTGAAAATATGGTTCAGCAAAATAGTTTTAGAACAGAATAGCACACTGACACTTTCCCTCACTGTACCTCTCTGTCCCTCAACTCAAGGATTGAAAATATGGAACAGCAAATTTGGTTTAGAACAGAACAGCACACTGTCAGTTTCACTCACTGTACCTCTCTGTCCCTCAACTCAAGGATTGAAAATATGGTTCAGCAAAATAGTTTTAGAACAGAATAGCACACTGACACTTTCCCTCACTGTACCTCTCTGTCCCTCAACTCAAGGATTGAAAATATGGAACAGCAAATTTGGTTTAGAACAGAACAGCACACTGTCAGTTTCACTCACTGTACCTCTCTGTCCCTCAACTCAAGGATTGAAAATATGGAACAGCAAAATTGGTTTAGAACAGAATAGCACACTGTCAGTTTCACTCACTGTACCTCTCTGTCCCTCAACTCAAGGATTGAAAATATGGTTCAGCAAAATAGTTTTAGAACAGAATAGCACACTGACACTTTCCCTCACTGTACCTCTCTGTCCCTCAACTCAAGGATTGAAAATATGGAACAGCAAATTTGGTTTAGAACAGAACAGCACACTGTCAGTTTCACTCACTGTACCTCTCTGTCCCTCAACTCAAGGATTGAAAATATGGTTCAGCAAAATAGTTTTAGAACATAATAGCACACTGACACTTTCCCTCACTGTACCTCTCTGTCCCTCAACTCAAGGATGGAAAATATGGAACAGCAAATTTGGTTTAGAACAGAACAGCACACTGTCAGTTTCACTCACTGTACCTCTCTGTCCCTCAACTCAAGGATTGAAAATATGGAACAGCAAAATTGGTTTAGAACAGAATAGCACACTGTCAGTTTCACTCACTGTACCTCTCTGTCCCTCAACTCAAGGATTGAAAATATGGTTCAGCAAAATAGTTTTAGAACAGAATAGCACACTGACACTTTCCCTCACTGTCCTACTCTGTCCCTCCCTACAAACAAGATTTAGCACAGAATAGCACACTGATAATTTCTACGAGTGTCCTTCTCTGTCCCTAAACTCAAGGATTGAAAATATGGAACAGCAAAATTGGTTTAGAACAGAATAGCACACTGACACTTTCCCTCACTGTACCTCTCTGTCCCTACAAACAAGATTTAGCACAAAATAGCACACTGACACTTTCCCTCAATGTACCTCTCTGTCCCTACAAACAAGATTTAGCACAAAATAGCACACTGACACTTTCCCTCACTGTACCTCTCTGTCCCTAAACTCAAGGATTGAAAATATGGTTCAGCAAGGTTGGTTTAGAACAGAATAGCACACTGACACTTTCCCTCACTGTACCTCTCTGTCCCTACAAACAAGGATTAGCACAGAATAGCACACTGTCACTGACACTCTCCCTACCTATCCTTATCTGTCCCTAAACACAAGGAATCCAGGATTATGTAAAGGAAAAATAATGACACTGTCCCTGCCTATGCTTCTCTTTCCCTACTCCAGAACACACTACACAAGGCCGCCGCGCTGGCGGCCTTTTATAGTGTGGGGCGTGTACTAAACCCCCTCAGCAATAATTGGCCACAGGCATCCTGCCTGTGGCCAATCATTGCTCTCCTCGCTGCCGGCGCTGTGATTGGCCAAGCATGCGGGGTCACAGTGCATGCTTGGCCAATCACAGCGGCTGGATGACACTGCGATGGCGTAGTGCATTGTGGGCCGTTCGCGTCACTCGAATTTGGCGCGAACGGCCCAAATCGTACGATCTTCGTCGAACGATCGAACAGCCGATGTTCGAGTCGAACGTATGTTCGACTCGAACACGAAGCTCATCCCTACTGCAGAGTCGAGAATTCAGAACTTGACTAACCTCGTACTTTAGATTATCTTTAGAGACCGGAAACGAGGTAGGGAGAGGACGAGAGGATTTATTGAGGACCAAAGGCCTTTTAGGAATAAGCAAGGGCGTGAGAGGATCAACAGGATCTGAGGAGGGTCCCCCAGACCCTTAAAGATGATATGGACATCTAGCACAGGACCAGACTGGGCAGAGGTCAGTGGAACCCTGAGGTCAGGTTGGTTAGAAGGTGACATGTCACAGGAGTCAAGCTGAATAGCTGAAAGACAAGCAGAATGTCCTGAATAAGAAAAAGTAGGAGGCTCACTGGGCATGGGCTGGACTGGCATAACTAGTACAGAGGCCGAGTGAATAGTAGAGTCAGGTGTAGCGAGTCTACCTGAATCACATCGCAAGGCGTATTGACTGCAGAACTTGCAGACAAGCTAGCCTGGCTGTGCGTCCAAGGGTGATTAGGGACAGACAAATGTAAATGGTTATGCAAACTGGAGTAAATGATCGGCTCAGGTTCACAGGTGGGCTCCTCATCCAGAGGAGACCTAGAGAGTGCATCAGCCCGACTATTGCAAGACACACCCCAGAAATCACTATATGCAGTAGGAAAAGCAAAAGATACTGGGATGGTGGCAACAGGAAGTTTCTCTTTTGGGGCAACCTTGGGTAGGTAGGTTGAGGAACAGGAGGAATCCCAAGCCAGGATCTGTCCAGTAGTCCAGTCAATGTGTGGAGAATGGAGCCGTAACCATGGGAGACCCAAAACGATAGGAGTTGAGATAAGGAAGGATATCCACTCCTGGTGGGGTGTCCCTACCGACATCTTAACAGGGAGGGTCTGAAAGCATATAGGACCCCCTGGGAGAACAGTGCCATCAATCGCCAAGACCACCAAGGGCGTGGTGAGTGGCAAAAGGGTAAGTCTCATAGAAGATGCAATTTCCCAGTCCATGAAATTGCCAGCGGCTCCGGAATCCAGATATGCTGAGACCGAATGAGAAGAAGCACCAACATGAAGGAACACAGGAAGAAGACGAGAAGGTGAAGGTAATGTTTCTGGGTCCAATACTCCACTCTCCAGATGTATTGGACCTGAACGTTTTTCCGGACAAAGAGAGCAAGTGTCACGAAAATTACCTTTGCCCCCACAGTAGAGACACAGGCCTAGAGTTCTGCGCCTAGCACGTTCCTCGGGGGATAGCCTGGTCTGATCCAGCTGCATGGGTGCCTCAGCTGGCAGGAGATGCTCCACGGGTCAAAGAGAGGGGAGCTCAGGCTGACTAAGAACCAAGGAGTGCTGGCGTCGCTTTTCTAGGGTCCTTTCCTGAAAGCGAATATCGATCTGGTTACACAAGTAGATAACTTCGTCCAGATCAGTGGGAATGGTTCTTCCTGCTAATTCATCCTTCAGTCTATCAGAAAGGCCATGCGAAAAGGTTGTAACTAAGGCCTCATTGTTCCAGCTCAACTCAGCCGTCAGTATGCGGAAATGAAGAGCATACTGTCCCACAGAAGCAGACTCTTGGCGGAGACGTAAAAGGGCGCTGGCCGCTGAAGAGACACGAGCCGGTTCTTCGAAGATATTCCGAAAAAGTTTCAAGAAGTCAGACAGGCTAGAAACCACTGGATCATTCAGTTCCCACAGAGGGGCTGCCCAGGCTAAAGTTCACCGGAGAGGAGCGAAATGATATAGGCTACCTTTGCCCGATCAGACAGAAAGTTTTGGGGCTGGAGCTCAAAATGAATAGTGCATTGGCTAAGGAACCCCCTGCAGGCCTTGGAATCCCCAGAGAAATGGGACGGAGCTGGCAGTTGTAGTGAATGTGTGGCTGCGACTGTGACCGGAATAGGTGCAGCCGCTGATAGCGGTTGGGGTTGTTGAACCGGGGGTCCTAAGGAGGCCTGAACCTGTTCAAAACGGGAGGCCAAATCCTGAAGGAATCACATCACCTGGGTCTGATTAGATTCCTGGGTCTCAAGTCTGCGGACTATGCACTGCACCGGATCATCTGCGGATAGCAGCACATCAGCTAGGTCCATGGCTGATCAAACTGTCAGGTCATCTGAGGCCAGATGACAGATGCACACCATTGGGGTCAGGAGTGCACCACAAGGTATTAAACCCTATGGCTGACTGCTGTGGATGGAACACTGGGTGGTTGAGGAAGGCAGGTCCACTGGAGCACAAACAGGCATCCCACAGGGAGCTAGAGCCCAAGATTCCCCAGGGCGCGGAGTCTAAGATCCATCAGGTGTTCACCAGAGCCTCTAGTGGTGAGGATGGACTGAGCTGCAACTGGATCCAGGTCACGGCCCCCAGAGTCCCCTAGCTCACGCTCCGTAGGGTATAGAGGATAGAGGGGAAGCAGCAGCTCAGGATACAAGAGATAGTGAGGGGATAAGCCAAGGTCAGGGTGACAAGCAGACAAGGATAAACAAAGGACACGCCAAAGGTCAAGGTCACAAGCAGACAGGGATAGTTGAGAACAAGCCAAGATCGGTAACACAGAGACAGACGTAGCACACGGCAAGCAGGAACCCAAACACACAATTCTTAACAAACAACGTTGATCAGCAAGGCAGACTTGCAGTGCACAGGTTAATATAGTGTTCCCTGATAGGGCCTAGGGTGGGGCCATGCTTGGAGGAGAGATTATAAAAGCAGCCAGGTGGGAGTGTCTGGCCTCTAAGGTGAACACATGGAGAGGAAGGTAAGCTGACAGACAAACATTACTGCATATCCATGACAACTGCACTATAACGCAGTATATTTTAGTGCGTTATTGCAGGTTTACCACAGTATATTGCAGTACTTTAGTGCACATTTAACGCAGTATAATTCAGTGCGTTGTTGCACGTTTACAACAGTATATTGCAGTGTGTTACTGCAGGTTTAACGCAATATATTTCAGTGTGTTATTGCAGGTATACCGCAGTATATTGCAGTAGGTTAGTGCACATTTAATGCAGTATATTTCAGTGCGTTATTGCATTATTACCACAGTATATTGCAGTGCGTTACTGCACGTTTAATGCAGTATATTTCAGTGCATTAGTGCACGTTTAACGCAGTGTATATTCAGTGCATTACTGCAGGTTTAACGCAGTATATTTCAGTCCGTTATTGCAGGTTTACTGCAGCATATTGCAGTGTGTTAGTGCACGTTTAACACAGTGTATTTCAGTGCGTTGGTGTAAGTTTACTGCAGTATATTGCAGTGTGTTACTGTACATTTAATGCAGTATATTTCAGTGCGTTATTGCATGTTTAAAGAGGAAGTAAAGTAAAAAATAAAATAAAAAAGAACCCTGCAAAAGAAAGGCATAATGAGCTAGTATTCTATGCATACTAGCTCTTTATGAATGACTTACCTTAGATCGAAGCCCCTACAGCGGTCCTCGGTCACCTCCGCCGCTGCCGCCATCTTGCCTCGATGTCCCGTCCCTCCTGTTAGTATATCGCCGCTCCGGCGCTGTGATTGTCCGGAGCGTCGATGACGTCACACGCATGCGCGCTCGGGCCGGCAAGCTCCCATTCAGAAAACTGCCAATGATGCCGGCCCGCTATTGCGCATGCATGTGACGTCATTGGCGATGCATTTAATAGTAAATATCTCCTTAACCGTGTAGGTTAAGGAGATATTTATTGCACCTACAGGTAAGCCTTAATCTAGGCTTACCTGTAGGTGCAAGTTGTCTAAGTGGGTTTACAACCACTTTAACGCAGTATATTTAAGTGCGTTATTGCATGTTTAACGCAGTATATTTCAATGCAGTAGATTTCAGTGTGTTAGTGCACGTTTACCGCAGTATATTGCAGTGCATCAGTGCAGTTTTACTGTGTAGCGGGTATTTAAATTTAGGAGGAGCATCTGGGTGGCACCGTGGTAGTATGACCCAGATGCACTGATTGTTAGGGAATTTAGGACCTTTTTTATTCGTGGAGGACTTCAGTGGTGTTCAGTTCCCTGTGGCCCCTGGGTAGCGCTGTTGCCCGGGGCCGGGGTTGAACCATCACTGCAGTGCTGTTCCCTTTTTGTCCTGTTTCGGCAGCCGTACGGCGGGGCGGGGAACCTGCTGTGCCTGTCGGGAGAGGAGATAAGGGGGAGAGGCGCCCTTGCCACGAGGTTTAGAGTCGGAGGTCACAGCCGCACCCAGGCACCTTCAGCCTGGGTGCCGGTGTTTCGGAGTTCAATTGATCTGGCTGGAGCGGGAGATGGAGTCCATCCCAGGCACCTTCAGCCTGGGGTGAGGTACTACGGAGGAGGCCCGGGGCCCAGTACCTTTGACTGGGTTCCGCAGGGGTGGAATAGTGTGAGGGGCCCTAAGGTGTTGGGCGCCTGAATCTGAGATGAGGAGGCCAGGGAGCGTAACCCCTCTGAACAGTCCGGTGCAGCATTGCTGGTGACGGCGGGGCCTCTGGTAACTCTCTTGGAAGGATGTCTTCCCTCTGACAGGGGCTGCACTTAGCGAAGGTAATTCTGTTCCATTTTTACACGTTCAGTGGCAGCGGCTGTGTGTAATAACCATTGGTGACACTACAATGGTTAGTTCGATTTGAGGATTGTGCCTTGACCTACTCCCCACTTATACTGAACTGTTCTTTGGGTCACAACCTGTCTGCTGTTAAAGGACGATTTATTGCTGTCAGAGAATAAATAAGAGTTGGACCTTTTCAGTGGTGTGGAACTCCAGTTACTGGGAACAAAGGGGGGTCATCTGCAGAACGGACTTGGCTCTGGGTTATGCACACGACCCGAAGGTAAACAGGTGTTGGCTTTCACCTCTACACATTAGAGGACATAGGCCGTAGTGTACCGCATCCCTCCTCCCTGATCCCCCTAGACAAGACAACAAGCCGAGAAGAAGAAGGGGTGAGAGGGGTGAGGCCGCTACAACTGCAGTATATTTTAGTGTGTCAGTGGAGTGTGTCTGTGTAGTGAGTACCAAACACCACTTTCCATTGATTAAAGTGCATCCATGTACACATTTCCCCATTTTTATTACATTTTGTTAATAAGCCCCCCTGCATCATGTCTGGGAGGCCAACAAGGAGAGGCAGACACTCCCATGGCACTGTGAGGGGGCAAGCAGGGTCTGTGTCCATAGGCAAAGGTAGTAATTATGACTAAGGCCTTGTAGGCTGAAACGGGTCAACAGTTTTTTTCTGCATTTGTACACTGTGGTTTTTCAATAAACATGAAGATTTTTAAGAGCAACAACTGGCTGTGTGGATCATCTTAATGCAAAGGTGATCCATCCTCAGGCAGGGCATAATTTCCTTTGTTTAGTGATGTTGCCCATGCTATCCAGCCACAGCATGCAGAGGAGGTGGTGGACTGCCTTACTAAACCATCCTCATCCTCCATCACCCAAGCAGAGACTAGTGAGCAGTCCACTGCAGCTGCCAGAGTGGTTTATTCTGCCTCCTTGTCCACAGCTACTCCTAGAACAATATTTTCCTGCGCATTGGTGTGATGGTGCAAATCGGAAGCGGTCGCAGGTGTATATTACTACACCGCATTGCTGCCCTCTAGGACTGGGGTTGTACTCAGAATACGGTGGAAAATAGATAAACACAGAGGGCGCACTGGCCTAGTGCATTATTGAACATCGATTTATTGAAGGTAAATAAAATAAAATATAACTACTTACAAGTGTAGATAGTAAACTCGCTCATCAAGCCACTGCAAGTGGCTACAATCTCCCAAGTATTAGCTGGAAGAAAAATAAAGGTGAGCCATCTACCGAACACCCATCCGAAGCTGTGTACTAGGAATTCTTCTTCCTTCTGTACACAAGCCTCACTTCCAGATTGCACTTGCATGTTCTAAGCCTGAAAGGGAGGCTTGGAACGCACAAGTGCAATCTGGAAGTGAGTCTTGTTACATTGAAGAAGCACAATGTATGTGTGAAACTTCGTCAGCTCTCATTGGCCCTCTTATCACTCACCCCCCTCCCTTCCTGGCAAACTCTCAGGAGAGTGAGAGCGAGAGCTGTGCATGATGTCATAAGTCTAGGCTTTTGACTAGACTAGAAACAGGAAGTGGGCTGTATAAGGTATTTACTGGCAAAAAAAAAAAAATGTTTTACTATCCAAAAGTTAAAACAACAAGGGCAGAAGATTTAATAGATTGAAAGATGAAAAAATGACTGAAGTTCCACTGCATAAAAAGCTGTCTATTGTTTGGGAAACAAAATTAAAAGTAGAATTTTTAAATTGTAATTTAAGCTCTTTAAGCTGTACTGAGTCTGTGCATGTTATGCCTTGTACACACGATCGGATTTTCCGTCGGGATAAACTCCGACGGATTTTTCAGACAGAATTACGTTCAAGCTGTCTTGTATACACACTGTCACACCAAATTCCGACCGTCAAGAACGCGGTGACGAACAACACTACGACGAGCCGAGAAAAATGAAGTTCAATGCTTCCGAGCATGCGTCGACTTGATTCTGAGCATGCGTGTTTTTTTCTCCGTCGGAGTTCCACACAGACGAACGGAATTTCCGATCCCATCGAAAAAAAAGAGAACGTGTTCTCTTTCTAAACTCCGACGGAAAAAAGTCCGATGGGGCACACACACGGTCGGAATATCCGATGAAAAAATTCCATCGGAAATTCTGATTGTGTGTATAAGGCATAACTGTTCTGAAATAAGCCATGTAAGAGGCTTCATTTTATTATCTAGAGTATGTTTATAAAATCATTATGGAAAAATCCCGGCATGGGGAAGCTGTTTAAGTATTGTTTGCTTTGAATGACGTGAGCTCTTTACCTTTCAGCAGCTGAAAGGTCTTTGTTCTTCTCTTCATCTTTCACTTTGAAAACTGCAAATCCTTTTTTTGTATATACATTCTCTATCTCAAGTATCACTGGCAGTGAAAACGTCACTTCCGGCGCGAGCTTGCTGCTCGTTTGGTATACATTGTACACATTGCTCTTTTTACATATGAGTACCCTATTTGCTTTATGTTTAATAAACTATACTGAGTGTTTAAACATACTACACCAGAGAGCCTCTTTATGTTTCTCTACCCTGCTTGGTGATACACTTGGAGCAGTTTAGCTTGCTGTTTATCCAGCCTGGAAGGAAGCCTTAAAGGGGTTGTAAAGGTTCGTTTTTTATTTTCTAAATACGGTAGGTTCCTTAAAGCTAGTGCATTGTTGGTTCACTTACCTTTTCCTTTGATTTCCCTTCTAAATGTTTTTTTTCTTTGTCTGAATTTCTCACTTCCTGTTTCTCCTCACTGAACTTCACACCATCATCCGAGTGGTGTTTAGTCAGCCAGAACAGCCTACTGAACAGCTTACTGAGGAGGAACAGGAAGTGAGAAATTCAGACAAAGAAAACAAAGAAAACAAATATTTAGAAGGGAAATCTAAGGAAAAGGTAAGTGAACCAACAATGCACTAGCTTAAAGTGGTTGTAAACCCTGTCGATAATTTATTTTTTATTTTTATCTAACCTGCAAGACAAAGCTATAATGAGCTAGTATGACTAGCATACTAGCTCATTATGTACCACTTACCTTAGATCGGGGGCCCCCGAAGTCGTCCGTGTCCCTCCTCTAGCCGCATCCATCGCTGTGGCGATTGCCGGAATGTTACTTCCGAGTATCGCCGCTGCAGCCAATCACAGCGCCGCTCCGGCGCTGTGATTGGCCGGAGCGGCGAAGACATGACTCCACGCATGCGCGCGTGATCCGTCGAATTCGGCTACGTCGTCGAATGTTGCGACCTAGCCGAATTTGTGAATGGGGTTAACCCCATACGCATGCGCGTGACGTCAGCGTCGCCGCATTTAAATGCAAATATCTCCTTAACCGTGTAGGTTAAGGAGATATTTCATGCACCTACAGGTAAGCCTTAATCTAGGCTTACCTGTAGGTGTTTGTTTATAAAGTGGGTTTACAACCACTTTAAAGGAACCTATTTAGAAAATAAAAAACAAACCTTTACAACCCCTTTAACCCCCTAGGCACCACACATATTGGAAGGACGGATAGGAGACATCCCCTCTGCCCCCGAGTGACCCCATTGGTTTCATTGAATGCTGCTTACCTTGCAGCTGTAAGGTAATAAGCTAGTACGCCTGCGGGTGTTACTATACACCGAAGATTCACCAAAAGTCACCTTGCCACCTGCTGATGTTATTGAGCACCCTGTACTAGATCTGCACTTTGCAATTTTTCCGGTTAAATTGCACCATTTGCACCTTTCAAATTTGGACAATTCTGAAGCCTCTTATACCATTCATATGATGTAATTTCTATTCACACACTACAGTCACTTTTATTTGCAGTATTTTGCACTTTCATTTAGTTCACTGTTGGATTAATCTGTTATTGTTTAGAACTATTTATACACTGTAGTCACTTTATTTGCCAGTTTGCACACTTTATCACTGTTGTACAAACCTTACTTCGATGTATATTGTCGGTTTATTTTAGCTATTTTTAGCCATTTACTACTATATTTGTTTGGAGCGCAACACCATCCATTGATTTTCTTTATAAGTGTGCAGTTGTGTGATATTCTTTCTATTTTCAGATGATGGATTGAACCGTGCTCTGTGAGATGTTCAAAGCTTGGGATATTTTTTTAAAACCTAACCCTGCTTTAAATTTCTCCACAACTTTATCCCTGACCTGTCTGGTGTGTTTTTTGGCCTTTATGATGCTGTTTATTCACTAAGGTTCTCTAACAAACCTCTGAGGGCTTCACAGAACAGCTGTATTTATACTGAGAATAAATTACACACAGGTGGACTATATTTACTAATTAGGTGACTTCTGAAGGCAATTGATTCTACTACATTTTAGTTAGGGGTATCGGAGTAAAGGGGACTGAATACAAAATGCATGCCACATTTTTTACATATTTATTTTTAAAACAATTTGAAACCATTTATCATTTTCTTTCCACTTTACATTTATGTGCCACTTTGTTTTGGTCTATCCCATAAAATCCCAATAAAATACATCTACGTTTTTGGTTGTAACATGACAAAATGTGGAAAATTTCAAGGGGTATGAATACTTTTTTCAAGGCACTGTATGTAAGCATTTACAGCCTTTGCTCAATACTTTGTTGAAGCACCTTTGGCACCAATTACAGCCTCAAGTGGCAAGAAATAAAACTTTACTGGATCTACTGATTACCAACAATACAGACCTGATCACAGATGTGGAAATACGGGGCAACTTAGGTAACAGCGATCACAGGTCAATTGGCTTCAGTATAAGGCCCCTTTCACACTAGCGGACTGTATGTCCGCTTTTTCATCCATCCGTTTACGGATGAAAAAGAGACATACATTGGTCCCTATGAGATCGTGGGTGTCAGCGGATTAACATCCGCTGACACCCGATCTCATCCGGGTCCGCAATCCTCCGATTCTGCAGACGGAGGAAAATCCTATTTTTCTATCCGTCTGCAGAGCGGATCGGATGAACACGGACAGACGATCCGTGTTCATCCGATCCCCCCATAGGGGAGAGCGAAGATCTGACAGGGCGGTCCCTGTACAGTGTGCGGGGACTGCCCTGTCATCCGCCGGCTTAGCGGGGATCAGTGGAGCGATCCCTGCTGAGCAAGCGGAGGTTCACGGGGCGGATCTTCACGGATCCGTCCCGTGTGAAAGGGGCCTAAATCACACAAATAGGAAACATAAGGGGAATACAAAGACACTGAATTTCAAAAGAGCCAACTTCCCTAAACTACGAACCTTGCTAGAAGGCATAAATTGGGATAAAATCTTAGGAACAAAGAACACGGAGGAGAGATGGGTTTGCTTTAAGAGCATATTAAATAAGGGCATTAGCCAATGCATCCCATCGGGTAATAAATTTAAAAGAGTGAGCAAAACTCCTGGATGGCTTAATTCCAATGTAAAAATGCATAAAAAAACAAAAGAGAAGGCCTTCAAAAATACAAGGTTGAGGGATCATCATCAGCATTCAGACTTTATAAAGAATGCAACAAGAATTGTAAGGGTGCAATTAGGGTGGCTAAGATAGAACATGAAAGACACATAGCGGAGGAGAGCAAAAAATTTTCCAAGAAATCCTTTAAGTATGTAAACAGTAAAAAAGGGAGGACAGACCATATTGGCCCCATCAAGAATGAGGAAGGACATATGGTTACAAAGGATGGGAAGATGGCAAAGGTATTGGATTTATTCTTCTCCTCAGTCTTCACGAGGGAATCGTGGGGGCTTCAGTAACCAAAACTGCAGTGTCTATTCTCATGACACATCACAGGAAGCACCTCCATGGTTAACAGAAGACAGAATTAAAATTAGACTTGGGAAACTTAACATTAATAAATCACCGGGACCAGATGGCTTTCACCCAAGGGTACTTAGGGAACTCAGTCAAGTAATTGCCAAACCAATGTTCCTAATTTCTGCTGACTGGAATTGTACCAGCGGATTGGAGAAAAGCTAAGGGATTATATACAAGATTTTACTAATGAGAATGGTATCATTAGCAGTAATGAACATGGATTCGTGAAGAATCATTCTTGTCAAACCAATCTATTAACCTTCTATGAGGAGGTGAGTTGCCATCTAGATAAAGGAAAGCCTTTAGACGTGGTGTATCTGGATTTTGCAAAAGCATTTGACACAGTTCACATAAACGTTTACTGTACAAAATAAGGTCCGTTGGCATAGACCATAGGGTGAGTACATGGATTGAAAACTGTCTACAAGGGCGAGTTCAGAGGGTGGTGATGATAAATAGGGAGTACTCGGAAATTGGTCAGGGGTGGGTAGTGGGGTCCCCCAGGGTTCTGTGCTGGGACCAATCCTGTTTAATTTGTTCATAAACGACCTGGAGGATGGGGTAAACAGTGCAATCTCTGTATTTGCAGATGACACTAAGCCAAGCAGGGCAATAACTTCTCCACAGGATGTGGAAACCTTGCAAAAAGATGTGAACAAATTAATGGGGTGGGCAACCACATGGCAAATGAGGATCAATGTAGAAAAATGTAAAATAATGCATTTGGGTGGCAAAAATATGAATGCAATCTATACACTGGGGGGGGGGGGAGAACCTCTGGGGGAATCTAGGATAGAAAAGGACCTGGGGGTCCTAGTAGATGATAGGCTCAGCAATGGCATGCAATGCCAAGCTGCTGCTAACAAAGCAAACAGAATATTGGCATGCATTAAAAAGGGGATTAACTCCAGAGATAAATTGATAATTCTCCCACTCTACAAGACTCTGGTCCGGCCGCACCTAGAGTTTGCTGTCAAGTTCTGGGCACCAGTCCTCAGGAAGGATGTACTGGAAATTGAGCGAGTACAAAGAAGAACAACAAAGCTAATAAAGTGTCTGGAGAATATTAGTTATGAGGGAAGGTTGCGAGCACTGAACTTATTCTCTCTGGAGAAGAGACGCTTGAGAGGGGATATGATTTCAATTTACAAATACCACACTGGTGACCCCACAATAGGGATAAAACTTTAACAAGACATGTTACACTCATTAAAATTAGAAGAAAAGAGGTTTAACCTTAAACGACATAGAGGGTTCTTTACTGTAAGAGCGGCAAGGATGTGGAATTCCCTTCCACAGTCGGTGGTCTCAGCGGGGGGCATCAATGGTTTCAAGAAACTATTAGATAAGCACCTAAACGACCGCAACATACAGGGATATACAATGTAATACTGACATATAACCACACACATAGGTTGGACTTGATGGACTGGTGTCTTTTTTCAAGCTCACCAACTATGTAACTATGTAAGTCTTTGAGTATAATGCTACAAGCTTGGCACACCTATTTTTGGGACGATCCTCCCATTCTTCATTGCAAATCCTCTCAAGCTCCATCATGTTGGAGCAGGTGCGTCGGTGTACAGCTACTTTCCCAACTCTCCAGAGATGTTCAATCGGGTTCAAGCCTGGGCTCTGGCTGGGCCACTCAAGGACATTCACAAAGTTGTCCCTTAGCCACTCCTTTGTTATCTTGGCTGTGTGCTTAGGGTCATTGTCCTTTGTTATCTTGGCTATGTGCTTAGGGTCGTTGTCCTGTTGGAAGATGAACCTTCGCCCCAGTCTGCGGTCCAGAGCACTCTGGAGCAGGATGTATCATCAAGGATGTCTCTGTACATTGCTGCATTCATCTTTTCCTCAATCCTGGCTAGTCTTCCAGTTCCTGCCGCTGAAAAACATCCCCACAGCATGATGCAGCCACCACCATGCTACACTGTAGGGATGATATTGGCCAGGTGACGAGCGATGCCTGGTTTCCTCCAGACATGATGCTTGCCATTCAGGCCAAAGAGTTCATTCTTTGTTTCATCATACCTGAGAATTTTGTTTCTCATGGTCTGAAAGTCCTTCAGATGCCTTTTGGCAAACTCCAGGTAGGCTGTCACGTGCCCTTTACTGAGTATTGTCTTCCGTTTGGCCACGCTACCATACAGGCCTGATTGGTGGAGTGCTGCTGAGATGGTTGTTCTTCTGGAATGTTCTCCTCTCTCCACAGAGAAATGCTGGAGCTCTGTCAGAGTGTCCATCGGGTTCTTGGTCACTTCCCTGACTAAGGCCCTTCTCCCCCGATAGCTCTGTTTGGCCAGGTGGCCCGCTCTAGGAAGAGTCTTGCTGGTTCCAAACTTCTTCCATTAACGGATGATGGAGGCCACTATGCTCATTGGGACCTTCAATGCAGCAGACATTTTCTGTACCCTTCCCCAGATCAGTGCCTTCATACAATCCTGTCTCGGAGATCTACAGACAATTCCTTGGACTTCGCGGCTTGGTTTGTGCTCTAAAAAGCAATGTTAATTGTAGGACCTTATATAGACAGGTTTGTGCCTTTCCAAATCATGTCCAATAAACTACATTTACCACAGGTGTAGGGATGAGCTCGGTGTTCGAGTCGAACATAGGTTCGACTCGAACATCGGCTGTTCGCGCGTTCGGCGAACAACGAACGATTTGGGCGGTTCGCGCCAAATTCGAGTGACGCGAACGGCCCACAATACACTGCGCCATCGCAGTGTAATCCCGGCGCTGTGATTGGCCAAGCATGCACTGTGACCCTGCATGCTTGGCCAATCACAGCGCCGGCAGCGAGGAGAGCAATGATTGGCCACAGGAAGGATGCCTGTGGCCAATTATAGCTGAGGGGGTTTAGTACACGCCCCACACTATAAAAGGCCGCCAGCGCGGCGGCCTTGTGTAGTGTGTTCCGGAGCAGGGAAAGTGAAGAATAGGCAGGGACAGTGTCAAATCTTGTCAAATCTATTCTTTGCTAAACCTTGTGTGTAGGGACAGAGAAGGATAGGCAGGGAGAGTGTCAGTGTCATATTCTTTGCTAAACCTTGTGTGTAGGGAGAGAGAAGGATAGGCAGGGAGAGTGTCAGTGTCATATACTTTGATAAACCTTGTGTGCAGGGAGAGAGAAGGATAGGCAGGGGACAGTGTCAGTGTCATATTCTTTGCTAAACCTTGTGTGCAGGGAGAGAGAAGGATAGGCAGGGAGAGTGTCAGTGTCATATACTTTGATAAACCTTGTGTGCAGGGAGAGAGAAGGATAGGCAGGGGACAGTGTCAGTGTCATTGTTGCTAAGCCTCCTGCACATTATACACCTGAAGTTAGCCCGTATTGCTGCTTTTTCCTGGTGTGTTACACCAACAGGATTTTGCGGCACTTAAAGCGGGCGGAGTGTGCCTCCTGACCATATTACACCTTAACTTAGCCTGTATTGCTGCTTTTTCCTGGTGTGTTACACCAACAGGATTTTGCGGCACTTACAGCGGGCGGAGTGTGCCTCCTGACCATATTACACCTTAACTTAGCCTGTATTGCTGCTTTTTCCTGGTGTGTTACACCAACAGGATTTTGCGGCATTTACAGCGGGCGGAGTGTACCTCCTGACCATATTACACCTTAACTTAGCCTGTATTGCTGCTTTTTCCTGGTGTGTTACACCAACAGGATTTTGCGGCACTTACAGCGGGCGGAGTGTGCCTCCTGACCATATTACACCTTAACTTAGCCTGTATTGCTGCTTTTTCCTGGTGTGCTACACCAACAGGATTTTGCGGCACTTACAGTGGACGGAGTGTACCTCCTGACCATATTACACCTTAACTTAGCCTGTATTGCTGCTTTTTCCTGGTGTGTTACACCAACAGGATTTTGCGGCACTTACAGCGGGCAGAGTGTGCCTCCTGACCATATTACACCTTAACTTAGCCTGTATTGCTGCTTTTTCCTGGTGTGTTACACCAACAGGATTTTGCGGCACTTACAGCGGGCGGAGTGTGCCTCCTGACCATATTACACCTTAACTTAGCCTGTATTGCTGCTTTTTCCTGGTGTGTTACACCAACAGGATTTTGCGGCACTTACAGCGGGTGGAGTGTGCCTCCTGACCATATTACACCTTAACTTAGCCTGTATTGCTGCTTTTTCCTGGTGTGTTACACCAACAGGATTTTGCGGCACTTACAGCGGGTGGAGTGTGCCTCCTGACCATATTACACCTTAACTTAGCCTGTATTGCTGCTTTTTCCTGGTGTGTTACACCAACAGGATTTTGCGGCACTTACAGCGGGCGGAGTGTACCTCCTGACCATATTACACCTTAACTTAGCCTGTATTGCTGCTTTTTCCTAGTGTGTTACACCAACAGGATTTTGCGGCACTTACAGCGGGTGGAGTGTGCCTCCTGACCATATTACACCTGAACTTAGCCTGTATTGCTGCTTTTTCCTGGTGTGTTACACCAACAGGATTTTGCGGCACTTACAGCGGGCGGAGTGTGCCTCCTGACCATATTACACCTTAACTTAGCCTGTATTGCTGCTTTTCCCATTTCCCTGCAGGCCATTAGAATGTCTGGAAGGCAAAAAAGGAGAGGCAGACAGTCAGGAGCCAATAAAAGAGGGCAAGCAGGCTCTGTGTCTAGAGACAACAGTGCTGGTCGTGGACGCGGTGCATCGCCATCAGCACGTGGCCATGGGACAC
Organism: Rana muscosa; assembly: GCA_029206835.1. Taxonomy (NCBI): domain Eukaryota; kingdom Metazoa; phylum Chordata; class Amphibia; order Anura; family Ranidae; genus Rana; species Rana muscosa. Next base: position 522,298,721 of record CM055118.1, on the reverse strand, counting down.
GCTTGTCCTTTTCGGCAGCTGGACGTGTTGAGCCGCATCATGCCGAAGACTTGGTAGAGTGGATGACCAAGCCCTCCTCATCCTCCTCATCCTCTCTCACCCAGGCTCAGGGTACTGGCAAAGCAGCTGCCAAAGCATCCTCTTCCCTGGTATCAATGTCATCATCAGTCACTCCTTCCCTAGACCAACCATGTCCTCCTGAGGAGTCCCCCAAACTGTTTGAGCACAGTGTTGGGTACATGCTCCAGGAGGATGCCCAGCGTTTCGAAGGGTCTGATGATGATACCCAGCTAGAGGAAGGCAGTAGCGTGAGAGCAGAGAGAGGGGATGCTCAAGAAGGACACCAATCTGGCAGTCATGTTCCAGCAGCTGCAGCATACTGCCAGATTGGCTCCAGTGATGAGGAGGGAGGGGATGATGAGGTCACTGACTCCACGTGGGTGCCTAATAGGAGAGAGGAGGAGGAGGAGGATGAGGAGGAGGCACATCTCCAACGAGGCAGGATGCCCTCGGGGGGCCAGCGTAAGGGCAGCACACCGACGGAATCACACCGCAGAGCTCCGCCTGTGCAGGGCGCTGCCTCTGCCCGTTATTCAAAAAGTTCTTTAGTGTGGGCCTTTTTTGAGTCGAGTGCATCAGATCGCACAGCTACTGTTTGCAACATATGTCTCAAGCGTATATCGCGTGGCCAAAACATCACCCGCTTGGGCACCACATGCTTGGCCAGACATATGTTGACCTGCCATGCAGCTCGTTGGCAAGCCTAATTTAAAGACCCACACCAAAGAACAAAGCTGACCTCTTCTTGCACCGCATCAGCTGGGATCTCCAACCCCACTATACCTGCAGTCCTCTCTGAAACCTGCTCTGAGAGGAATGAAGGTGTAGAACTAGGTGTGTCACAGTCAAGTACTTGCGGGCACTCTGCTAGCAGTACACCGACGTCCGATTCTAGCAGGCAAATTTCCCTGCCCCAGCTGCTGGACCGTCGAAAGAAGTTCACTCCCAGCCATCCACATGCCCAGCGGTTGAATGCTAGCTTGGCTAAATTACTAGCGCTTCAACTGCTGCCTTTTCAGTTGGTAGACTCGGCCCCCTTCCGTGAGTTTGTGCAATGTGCGGTTCCTGAGTGGCAGGTTCCCAAACACCACTTTTTCTCACGGAAGGCGATTCCGGCTCTCTACCGGCATGTGGAAGGCAATGTCTTGGCCTCGCTGGACAGGGCGGTCAGCGGTAAGGTGCATATTACCGCTGACTCATGGTCCAGCAGGCATGGACAGGGACGTTACCTTTCTTTCACGGCCCATTGGGTCACTCTTTTGGCAGCTGGGAAGGATGCAGGACAAGGTGCAGTAGTGTTGGAGGTTGTTCCACCACCACGCCTCCAAAATGCTACTACTGGTTGTGACACACCTCTGTCCTCCACCCCCTCCTCTTCTTCTTCCTCCGTGGCCTCTTCCTGTGCTTTGTCCTCGGAACCAGCGGTGCTCCGTAGGCGTTCAAGGGGCTACGCAAGTACGCAGGCAAAAAGATGCCATGCCGTGCTTGCGCTGGTGTGTTTGGGGGACAGGAGCCACACTGGGGCAGAGGTTCTGTCTGCTCTGCAGGGGCAGGCCGAGAGGTGGTTGACGCCACGCCAGCTTAAGCCAGGAATGGTAGTTTGCGACAATGGCACCAACCTCCTCTCCGCTCTCCGACAGGGACAACTGACCCATGTGCCCTGTGTGGCTCACGTCCTTAACCTGGTGGTGCAGCGGTTCTTGGGCAGGTACCCGGGCTTACAGGATGTCCTGAGGCAGGCCAGGAAAGTCTGTGTGCATTTCCACAGATCTTATAATGCCAGTGCTCGCCTGGCTGAGCTGCAAAAGGAGTTGAACCTGCCCAAGAACTGCCTTATATGTGACATGCCCACCAGGTGGAACTCAACGTTGGCCATGCTGCAGCGGCTGCACACGCAGCAGAGGGCCATCAATGAGTACCTGTGCGACTACGGCACCAGGACAGGGTCAGGGGAGCTCGTTTTTTTTTCACCACGCCAGTGGGGCATGATCAGGGATGCATGCACTGTCCTGGCACCATTTGAGGAGGCCACGAGGATGGTGAGCAGTGACAGTGCATGCATCAGTGACACTGTACCTCTTGTCCACCTGTTGGAACATACGCTGCGTGGAATAATGGACAGGGCACTTGAGGCAGAACAGAGGCAGGAAGAGGAGGACTTCCTTGCCTCTCAAGGCCCTCTTTACCCAGACAGTGTTCCTTCTGTTCCACCCATCGCACAGGAAGAAGAGGAGGAGGAGGAGGAGGAGGATTGTGTCAGCATGGAGGTGGAGCCTGGCACTCAGCATCATCAGCAGCAGTCTTTTAGGGATGATTTACAGTCCCAAGAAACCAGTGGACTTGTACGTGGCTGGGAGGAGGTGGCTGCGGATCATGTCGTCCTTAGTGACCCAGAGGACTCCGGACCGAATGCCTCAGCTAACCTACGCTGCATGGCCTCCCTGATCCTGCAAAGTCTGCGGAAGGATCCTCGTATTCTTCGGATCAAGGAGAGGGACCATTACTGGCTGGCCACTCTCCTTGATCCACGGTACAAGGGTAAGGTTGCGGACCTTATCTTACCGTCGTAGAGGGAGCAGAGGATGAGACAACTCCGGGAGGCCTTGCAGAAAGGTCTGTGCAACGCGTTCCCAGAGACTGGGAGGTTACAAACTCCTGGTCCTGGACAACGAGTTGCTGAGGCTTCGGTCAGTCAAAGAAGGAGCGGTGGGGAAGGTGGCCGTCTGACCGATGCGTTCAGACAGTTCTTTAGTCCGCAGCCCCAAGGTATGATCGGTTCCAGCAACCATCGCCAGCGTCTGATATACATGGTGCAGGAATACCTAGGGGCAAGGTCAGACTTGGACACCTTCCCCACCGAAAATCCTCTGGCTTACTGGGTCTTGAGGATGGATCACTGGCCAGAGCTTGCACAGTATGCAATTGAGCTACTGGCCTGTCCTGCATCCAGCGTTCTTTCAGAACGCACATTCAGTGCTGCTGGAGGATTTGTCACGGATCACAGGGTGCGCCTGTCCACCGACTCTGTTGATCGACTGACCTTCATAAAGATGAACCAGTCTTGGATCACCACCAGCTACCAAACACCTGAAGCTGATATAACAGACTAATTTATTTTCAAATGTCACATCCCTTCAAGACTGATGCTGATGCTGAGAGACTGTCCTGTTATGTTGACTGACTATCTTCCTCCTCCTCAATGATCCGATTGACGATGATAGCTTGGAAGAACATTTTTGTTTCTGGGTGCCGCCACCAGTGGCTAAGGCCCAATTTTTCAGCCCCTGTTTAACAGGGGTGTGTTATTACAATTTTTTATGCAATGCTTTGCAGCAGGGCTCATTCCTGCACTCCAACTAGAGTATCTGGGAGTGGTTGCAGTGTCGTGGCACCAGCACCAGTGGCTAAGGCCCAATTTTTCAGCCCCTGTTTAACAGGGGCGTGTAATTACAATTTTTGATGCAATACTTTGCAACAGGGCTCATTGCTGTGCTCCAAGTACAGTATCTGTGAGGGGTTGCAGTGTTGTGGCACCAGTGCCTAAGGCCCAATTTTTATGCCCCTGTTTAACAGGGGCATGTAATTACAATTTTTTTATGCAATGCTTTGCAGCAGGGCTCATTCCTGCACTCCAACTAGAGTATCTGGGAGAGGTTGCAGTGTCGTGGCACCAGCACCAGTGGCTAAGGCCCAATTTTTCAGCCCCTGTTTAACAGGGGCGTGTAATTACAATTTTTGATGCAATACTTTGCAACAGGGCTCATTGCTGTGCTCCAAGTACAGTATCTGTGAGGGGTTGCAGTGTTGTAGCACCAGTGCCTAAGGCCCAATTTTTCAGCCCCTGTTTTTAACAACAAAATGTTCCTTTATTGAGGCAGAAAAAGACAAGCATTATACACAAAAGTCCAGAATGGACCAAGTCATACACCGAGATAAAAGAGAAAGTACAGTACATAGAAAGCCATATAAACGAGTACATAAGAAGGGCATTTCGTAGATCATCCAAAAATAGCGTCACTTATACAATTGAATAGAATCATACCCCAGTCGAACCAGAACTCATAGCAGTACCCCCATCCCCACCCCCCAGTGTCCAGGGTCGGAGGGCCATTCCCTCCTATTCCGTCCAAGGATGCCAGATCTTATCGAACTTTTGTGGGCAGTTCCTGCACATGTAAGTCAACTTGTATAGTGGCAGCACAGTATTAATAGATTTCTCCCAAGACTCCACTGTTGGGGGGGAGGGGACATTCCAGCGCAAAACAATCTCCCTTCTTGCATAAAAGAAGAGGTACGTAAGAAGTAATTTGGTATAACGGGGTCTCTGATCATCATCCTGGATCCCCAGGAGTGCCAGCTCGGGGGATACAGGGAGTGTCAGGTCGAGGCGGCCATTAATAGTGTCAACCACCCTAGCCCAATACCTGGCGATCCCAGGACAGCTCCAAAACATGTGGAAATATGTGCCCACACTAATCTGACAACGGGGACAATCCTGCGTGCGCTGCGGGTATACCTTGTGGAGTCTCTGGGGAGTGAAGTAAACTCTATGCAGGAATTTGACCTGTATCAACCGTTCTCTAGTCGAGATCAGTAAGGCAGCACTGTCAGCTAAGCAGTCATCCCAGTCCTCTCTGTCAAGACCTGGTATGTCGGTCTTCCACAAGTCCCAAAGTCGTTCTACTCCAGCAGAACCAGTCTTCAGCAACATCAGATATATAGCCGATAGGGGCTTCGGGAGTTGCACCTGGGCCAACATCTCCTCAAGCGGGTCCATAGCCAGTCCGGGAGGAGACGGGAACTGGGCCCCGATAGCGTGTCGGACCTGAAGGTACCTAAAGTACATCCATCCGGGCAAATGAAATTTATCCCGGAGGACTGTAAACGACATCAGAGTTCCCGCCACGAATACATCCCCAAGGGTCTTGATCCCATACCCTGCCCAGACCTGAGGGTCAGGAACCGTCCCGAGATGCGGCAGATTAGGATTCCCCCACAGTGGGCAAAGAGGAGACCAGTCCCGCGGGCCCGAAAGCCCCCGCCTGGCCACCGTCCAGGCCCTCAGAGTCGTTCGAGTCGGCTGCGGGAGAGCAGCATATGCCCTGTGCCCCCTGTAGACTAGATTGCCCAATTCCCGGAGCGAACCCAGAACCGCCGCCTCCAGGCATACCGCAGCGTTGCTCCTGGAGAGGACAAACCACCACCGGATTGTAACTAGCACCGCCGCCCAAAAGTATGTCCGATAGTTCGGCATCGCAAGGCCCCCGCTACGAACTGGGAGCATTAGAGTTGATTTAGCCAGTCTGGGGGTTGCGCCACCCCAGATAAAGGATCCCACGCATCGGTCTATTTCCGCAAAGAAGGAGTTGGGTATCCAGATGGGACTGTTGCGAAATACGTACAAAAACTTGGGGAGAAACAACATCTTCAAGAGATTTATACGTCCCATGAGGTTCAGAGGCAAGGATGCCCATGAGGCACACCTGGACCGAAGCTGGGACAGGATAGGGGACAAATTAAGTTCCCTATAGCTCGACAGCTCCCTCCGCACCTGGATACCCAAATACTTAAATTGATCCACCCAGAGCAAAGGTGTCCTCCCAACCGGATCCCCGATCTGCGGATCGAGGGGAAAAATAATTGATTTGGACCAGTTAATACGTATCCCCGAGAATCTGCCGAAAATGTCAAAAATCTCTAAAGCTGCCGTCAGCGACTCATCCGCATCTTGCAGGTATAGTAGTGCGTCATCCGCATAGAGAGAGAGCTTTTCCTCCAGGGAACCTACCATCAACCCCCGGACCCTGTCCGAGGCTCTGATAGAGACGGCTAGGGGCTCCAGTGCAAGTGCGAACAGGGCTGGTGATAAAGGACACCCCTGCCTCGTGCCCCTCTGCAATGAGAGCGGCACAGACAACCTGTCATTAGTTCGGATTCGGGCCGAGGGCATCCGGTAGAGCATCCGCAACCATCGAAGGAACCTGGGCCCAAAGCCAAACCGGCGCAAGACCTCCCATAAAAAGACCCATTCGACCGAGTCGAACGCCTTCTCAGCGTCCAGTGAGGCAATGACCCGCTTACCACTGTTGTCATGAGGTATTGACATATTAAGAAACAGGCGTCGTAGATTAATGTCAGTTCCCTTCCCAGGCATAAACCCAGTCTGGTCCGGGTGAATCACCTCTTCCAGAACTGGAGATAGCCTGTTTGCCAAAACCTTCGCCAGTATCTTGGCGTCCACGTTCAGGAGCGAGATTGGCCTGTACGAGGAGCAGCTCTACGGATCCTTGCCTGGTTTGGGGATCAACACCACCACCGCCTCAGACATGGATGCAGGGAGAGCCTCCAGCTCAAACGACCCAGCAAACAGAGCTACAAGTCGCGGGGCCAGCAGACCCTGATGCTGAGCGTAGAATTCCGTCGGTAGCCCGTCTGCCCCGGGTGTCTTACCCGCCTGGAGTTGTGAGAGGGCAACCTGCACCTCCTCCAGGGTGATATCAGCTTCCAAAGCATTACAGGTCTCGTCCCCAAGTGTGGGAAGAGGGATCCCATCTAGAAACTCCAAGAGTTCCTGAGAGGAATAATTCACCCTGGTGGAGTACAGGTGTTGGTAGTATTGTGCAAATCTATCATTTATCTCACTAGGAGATTGTAGCAGAATCCCCCCTGAATCCCGGACCCCACCTATGTGCGTACCGGCAAACTGTTCCTTAGCCATCCATGCCATTAACCGACCACTCTTATTACCGTACTCAAAGATCTTTTGTGCCGTGGAGAGGAGAGATTTCTGTGTCCCCTCCACCCTACATAGGGACAACCGATGCAGAGCGAACTGCCAAGCCCCGTAGGTCACCTGATCGGGATTAGCCACATATGCGGCTTCGGTCGTTCTTACCGTCTGCTCCAACTCCTCCAGAGAACGTGCAGCCGTCCTACGAGCGATGGAGATACGCGCCATGTACTCCCCCCTGGTCCAGGCCTTAAAGGCATCCCAGGTGACCAGGGGAGAAGCAACACCTTCATTCTCCAGCCAATAGTGGCACATGCCCTCCTGCACAGCTTCCTGAATACCCTCCTCCTCAATCCAGTACATAGATAGCCTCCACAACCGCTCTCCAGGTGGCCCCACGGATAGCTTAAGAAGTAGGGGAGCATGGTCGGAGATGCCCCGAGATAGAATATCCACTGCTGTAACCTTATTAAGCAGGGATCGGGAGGCGTAGATCATGTCAATACGGGAGAGAGTTCTAAACGTATTGGAGTGACAAGTAAACTGCTTAGATGAGGGATTAAAGTGGCGCCAGGTATCCGTCAAGGCAAAGGTGTGTGCCCATTCCGTCAGCCCAGGTACCCACCGAGAGACAGAGTGTAGTCTATCCATGTCAGCGGTCACAGTCATATTGAAGTCCCCTAGTACTATGACATCCTCCACCCCGTAATCAATCACATTTTGCATAACAGTATACAATAACGTCTTATCTGCCGGTGGAGGAAGGTAGAGCCCCACCAAGACACACGGGTTATTAGCAATCAGGGCATGGATAATAATGTACCTACCTCCGGGGTCCGATCTGACATCCAAGAGCCGAAAAGCCAGCTGCTTGTGCACCAGGATACTGACCCCCCTGGAGTAGGTGGAGTACGTTGCGTGATAATGATGACCCACCCAAGCCTTTTTAAGGCCCATGATTCGAGATCCCAGCAGGTGTGTCTCCTGTAGCACACAAATATGAGGGGAGTGTCTTCTGATGTAGTTAAGTACCAGGGATCTTTTATGGGCAGAATTGAGTCCCCTCACATTCCATGACATTATGGAAATCTGAGCCATTGTAGCGTGTGTGTGATAATGGGTGATAAGTAGTGAGCCTGGGATGTTCGCCCTCCACCACCTCCAGGATCCAACCAGCCGGCGGCACCCCTCCCAGACCCCCCTACATCACAATCATAGACAGTGTAAATGCGACCATGCCATAAAGGAACAAACAAAAAACAAAACAGTAGCAACTTAACATCTAATCCCATGCCCAACGGAGCATATAAAAAGGGGTCAGCAACGGCCAACCTTCCCCTCCCCCCACCCCGCAGATCCCACCCACGGCAAGACTGCATATTACCCCAATAACCAGCCCGAAGGCAACTAATGTCTGGGAGGCGTGTGTACTTTTCCCAAGAGGCAGAGAGTCAGCATCGCCCAAGTTCAAGCGGCAAACACCCTGAGGCAAAGTAAGGTGTAATCGCCCAAAATGGGGTCAACTGAAGGATCAGCCTATGAGTCTAGAGATGCTGCTATAATAAACCAATCGGGTTGTATAGTTCACCTGGTATCACCAGGGGCTCATTGCTTATAAGTAACCGGTTCAACAGGGTAACAGTAGAAATGTGCAGATCAAAATACAACAAAATATATTGAAAAAGAAAAAATTAACAGATTTCCCCTCAATAGCCAGCACAGGACAAAGGGGGCCGGGTTGGAGTCAGTAAAGGAAAGTTGGGGGAGATATGAGCAGCAGCCAGATCAACTGGGGAATCAGTGCTCCTGTACAGCTGTTACGCTCAGGCAGTCAGTTCCCCCCCATACAACTCCCTCTAGTATGCAGAGCAGTTATGAAATGCAGACAGCAGTAGGCAACAACCAGAGCATGCCATGCTGTAAACTCCCCACGAGTGTCAGCATGAAAGCATAGTAGAATGGGGCTGACATCCAATCATCCGGCCAGCAAAGCACAGCAGGCTGCTGAAGAAAGTACAGTGGCAAGTAAGGCAATCCAAGGGGTCCCGGCACCAGACAGGTCTAACTTACTAGTAGAATCTCCGCTGGCCTCATCCCTGAGGGGGGAGAGTTTCTATCCACCGTGCAGCATCCCTCGGTGTGGCGAAGAGGCGGACCGTTTCTCCGTCGATGACTCGCAGCTTGGCAGGAAAGAGTACACTATATTTAATGCCCTTGGAGCGGAGAGCTGCTTTAACTCCATCAAAGGAGCGCCGGAGCTTCTGAGTCTCTATGGAGAAATCAGGGAATAACATCAGGCGGCCATTGCCGTGTAGCAGTTCCCCCGCCGCTCTAGCCGCCCTGAGCAGCTCGTCCCGATCCCTAAAGTTCAGGAGCCGCAGGATGAAGGTACGGGGGGGGAACCCTGCGGGCCGGGATGCGGTGGCACTCTATGCGCTCTTTCCACCGTGAAGTGAGGAGACAAACGGGCCGCCGGGAGAAGGGATCGAAGCAGTTCTTCCGCAAAAGCAGTAGAGTTCTTACCCTCGGCACCTTCCGCGAGTCCCACTATGCGGATATTATTCCTGCGGCATCTGTTCTCGGAATCCTCCGCGCGATGCTCCAGCAGCTTCACCCGAGAGGTAAGTGAGCGGATCGCCCCAGTGTTCTCGCCCACGGCGTCCTCCACCCGGCCCACCCGACTCTCCGCCTCAGTCAGTCTGGAGCGGACCTTGTCCAGGTCTTGTCGGATGAGACCCACATCCACCTGCACCATTTCAATTTTGTTGGTCAGGGCCGCCTGGCAAGAGGCCACCGCGGCCTGACATGCAGCAACTGCCGCCATGACCTCCGGGATGCCAGGAGTGGAGGTGGTAGGGCCCTCCTGGGCATTCGTCTGCGACGCCATATTGACACGAGGCGCCTGTCTGCTAGGCCTCTGGACTGCAGGACTCGTCTCCGGAGACACCACGGGGGGAAAATTAAGCTTCTTACCCCCCCTGCCGCGCCCAGATCGTCTAGTAGACATCCACCGCCGTTCAGGCGGGTATTATGTGGGGAAAAAAGCCGAATGGAGGTAGTACAGGATAAATTGTGCAGCAGAGCTCTAAAAAGCACGTCCTCTCACTCCGCCATCTTAGACACCATCTTTCTGCCCCTGTTTAACAGGGGCATGTAATTACAATTCTTGATCTAATAATTCACAGCAGGGCCCATTCTTGCGCCCACCAAGACTAACTGTGAGGCCTTACAGTGTTGTGTCAACACCACCACCACCACCAAAGGCCCAATTTTTCAGCCCCTGTTTAACAGGGGCGTGTAATTACAATTTTTGATGCAATACTTTGCAACAGGGCTCATTGCTGTGCTCCAAGTACAGTATCTGTGAGGGGTTGCAGTGTTGTGGCACCAGTGCCTAAGGCCCAATTTTTATGCCCCTGTTTAACAGGGGCATGTAATTACAATTCTTGATCTAATAATTTACAGCAGGGCCCATTCCTGCGCCCACCAAGACTAACTGTGAGGCCTTATAGTGTTGTGTCAACACCACCACCACCACCACCACCAAAGGCCCAATTTTTCAGCCCCTGTTCAACAGGGGCATGCAATTACAATTATTGATCTAATAATTCACAGCAGGGCCCATTCATGCGCCCACCAAGAGTAACTGTGAGGGCTCACAGTGTTGTGGCAACACCAACATGTAAGGGGCAAATTTCATCTGAGTATATACGGTAGGCCCCTACTTTCAAACATCCAACTTACAAACGACACCTCCTTGCAAACGGAAGGATACAACAGGAAGTGAGAGGAAATCTACCCCTAGGAAGGCAAATTCTCTCCTGTAAGAGTTAATATGGGAAACAAGTGTCTCCTCTCCACTGATGCTTTATCACCAATTCTTGTTTCAATAAAAACCCCAAATTTTCAAAAAACATTTGTCATTAGGACGGAAAGTGAGGTGAACTGTTCTGAACAGGTGCACACTGCACAGACAGCAAAACAAATGTTACAGGGGTGATAACCCTTCCCTATGTTTTCCAAAAAGCTTAAAAATAGATTTTTTGCCTGGAGCTACAATTAAACAATGTACCTGTTCAAAATTACATTAAATGTCTTGTATGCACCGCCTGTATACGGCTGTTCAGAGTATATAGGACCTTTTTTATTTTGTGTGCGGGGTTCCCCTTAATTTCCATACAAGACCCAAAGGGGCTGGTAATGGGCTGGGGTAGGGCGGGGGGGGGGGGTGTGATGGGGTAGCTATGCCATTTTTCTTAAAGATTTTCATCCATATTACCGGGACCAGACATTACATTAAAGCCGCAAGCAGTTTTAAATGGCTTTTTTTCCTTTAGAAATGTAATTTTGTGCAGGGACAGTTCTAAACACGGAAAACACGTGGCACTTCACAGGCATACTTTAGACACCCCCCAGGTACGATATTTAAAGGAATATTTGACTTTTTTTTTTCACTTTATGCATCATTAAAATGACTGCTCCAGAAAAACGACCGTTTTTAAAACTTCTTTTTGCATTGATACATGTCCCCTGGTGCAGAACCCAGGTTCCCAAACCCTTTTTAGGACAATAACATGCATAATAGTCGTTATAATTAGCACTTTAGATTTCGAACGTTCGCATCCATTGTATTTAATAGGGTTCTAAAGTTCGTGCGAACTTTCGGTCCGTTCGCGGGTTCTGGTGCGAACCGAACCCGGAGGTGTTCGGCTCATCACTACACAGGTGGGCTCCAATCAAGTTGTAGAAACATCTCCAGGATGATCAGTGGGAACAGGATACACCTGAGCTAAATTTTGAATGTGAATACTTATGCATATGTGATTTTTTCGTTTTTTATTTTTAAAAATGTGCAAAGATTTCAAACACATTTCTTTCACATTGTTATTATGGGGTACTGGTTATACAATTTTGAGGAAAATAATGAAGTTAATTCATTTTGGAATAAGGCTGTAACATAACAAAATGTGGAAAAAGTGAACCGCTGTGAATATTTTCCGGATGCACTGTATACCCAGTAAAATAACTGGCCTCAGATAATACACAGAGATTAAACAAATCCTCCTACATAAGGTGCACCTGTTTATCTGCAGTATTCTCTTCTCTACATCTACTCAAAGTTCAGAATTAAAAAAGCTTGTCTGAGCTGTCAGAAAAAAAGGGGTCAGAGATCTGAAGTTACGCTCAGTGAGTTAGGCTGGCCATATACAGTTCCAATCTCGGCCGGTTCAGCAGGAACCAACCGAGATTCTAAACGTGAATGGGCGGGCTGATTTTACCAAGTTTAACGATCGATCAACTTGGGTACAACCAGCCTGCCAGATTCCTTAACAATAATCACTGTCTTCTCCTGGCAGGGATGGCTTCCCCGGTCCCCACCGGGAGCAGACAATGGCTCGGCAGAGGGGATATCCCTGTCAGCGCTGTCTGTGTTGATGGGGGAATCATGCAAATTTCTTTCCTGCAACCCATGGTGCACTTTGGCATTTGTGCAAGCCTATTCAAATAAATGGGCTGCCGTGCTTGCGTTTCCGGAAAAAAATATAAAGTGCATGCACCCTTCAAAATGCACCCGCAGGGAAATTGCATGGTCTTTTTGACCATGCAATTTCCCTGCAGTTCCCACACCCGCACTTCGATTTTATATGCGTGGGGGACTGGGGTGCCATTCAGAATGAATAGCAGCCCCATGCGTTTTCGCAGAGCAGTGCGTTTTCACTGTGGGTGGCTGTGGGCTAGGTTCACACTTCTGTATGTGGATGCAGGTGCAGGTATTGCAGCGATTCCGGCACCCGCAGCCACATACAGAAGTGCAAAGCTAGCCTTAAAGGATTTTTTCACATTACCTTTATATATAAAGACAATTCTTCTTTCCAATACAGAGAATGCATCTGTTCATTCATTTCATGTTTGGTTGTTTTTTGGAAAAGAAGAAAACATGTCCTACAGTTGTAGTTTTGCCCTTCTAAACATTTTAAATGTTTTTAGTTTGGGGGAGATATGATCCACGTCCAAGACAAATGTCTGAATTCAGCAAAGACAGGAAATTCCGCAAATGCCTTTGCATATGGTGAAAATAGAGTCATATCCCAGCAGGTGGTAATATCTTACTCCTAAATCTTTCTAAAGTAAAGCAGAACATGAGACTAAAGCCTCGTACACACGACCGAGTTTCTCGGCAAGAACCAGCAAGAAACTTGCTGGCAGAGCTTTCTTGCCGAGTAAATCGGTCGTGTGTACGCGGCTATCAGGTTTCTCGTCAAGAAAACCGACAAGAATCTCGACGAGAAAAATAGAGAACCTGCTCTCTTTTTTCTCGTCGAGATTCTTGTCAGCAGGTTTCTCGACGAGAAAAGTGTGTGTGTGTACACTTACCTGTCCTCCGGGAAGCCCGCGCATGCTCGAAATGACTTAGATGCATGCGCGGTAGCTTCCTAGGCATAGGTAGGGTGTAGCAAGATGGCGGCGACGGCATCGAATGTGACGAGCGCACGCTCGACGTAGTCGATTATGTCACCGCGTTCGCTCCATTCAAAGAACGACGTGTTTTTTCTTGACGAGATTCTCGGCCGTGTGTACGAGGCTTAACATTCGGAGACCAAAGTTCATTTGACCCTGTCTATGTTCCTGAATTATTACTGTTTTATCTATAAGGCCAGGCAAATATACCGGTATTTAAAGTATTACTAAACCCAGGACCCTGCATTCACTATATCTGGCCCCCCACAGTACATAGAACATGGAAATGCAATTATTTTTGTAATTTTTAACTGCTAAATACCTTTTCTCATCAGCAGTATATAGCAGTCTTATGACTTCTATCACTGTCCGGCTGAGCACTGGTTAACACTGGTAGGAGGAGTTTTCATTCTCTTCTGACTGTCCAATGAGGCTGACCCTCTGCCCGGACAGCGCTGATTGTTCCTGTGCTAATCACATGCACCTCCCAAAAAAAATAGAAAAATAAAACCTCTCTAGCAATACAAACCAAACTGAGCATGTGCAGGGTGCCCCCAGGCTCTCTACTATCAGGAGATGGATTGGGGACGGTGGAAGAAGGGGAGGATAAGAGAAGACAGGATCACACAGCGTTTTTACACAATGCGCAGGATTAACCTCTTAGGTTCCACAATGAGTATAACAAGCATGCTTCACTGCATTGCTTTACAAACATGCACACTCGGCTTGGCTATGAGTAGAGGGAGCCACTCCTGGAACCAGCTTACCAAGGAGGACACAGTAGTGATCATTCCAACAGGAACAATTGCTATTTCAGACACTTGGCTACCAAATGGTGCGTGACACTAGGATTAGGCAACTGTTGTCATACAGCTGTGCACACCACACTTGCACATAGGTATACAACATGATATTGAGGACAGCAATTTATTACAGAAGGCATGCCCATTTGAAAGTTTAAAAAGAGTGTAAATAATTTCCACTAACCCATCAATCTTAATTACCCAATCATTTTGGTCAGTGGCGCAGAAGGTACTAGAGCCAGAGAACTAGCGTTATCAGAAGGTGGGTCATCAGAGCCAGCCATGTTTGCTTTAACCACTTGACCTCTGGAAGGTTTTACCCCCTTCATGACTGACAATTGCACAATTGACAATTGTCAGCAACACTGTATGCAAATTCAATTTATATCATTTTTTTCCACACAAATAGAGCTTTCTTTTGGTGGTATTTGTTCACCACTGGATTTTTTTATGATAAAAACAAAAAAAGGCCGACAATGTAGAAAAAAGAAACATCATTGTTTACTTTCTGCTATAAAGCATTGCCAATAAAAAATAGACTGTAAGCTCCATGAGCAGGGCCCTCCTGTTACTACTGTATTGAACTGCACTGTCATGTCCCCTTCTACATTGTAAAGCTCTGCGCAAACTGTTGGCACTATATAAATCCTGTATAATAATAATTTCTTCATGAATTTAGGTCAAAATGTATTCTGCTACATGTCATTGGTAAAAAAAAATCTGCGTGAAAGTTATAGTGTCTACAAACTATTGTGTATATATACTATTTTTTATACTGGTAATAGCAGTGATCTGCTACTTATAGTGGGACTGTGATAGTGTGGCCGGAAATCTGACACTAGCTAACACTGGCTGGGGGGTACCCTAACTGACTAAATGACACTGACTTCAATAGTGACACTAATGCAGTGATCAGTGCTAATACTATACACCAGGGATATGCAATTAGCGGACCTCCAGCTGTTGCCAAACTACAAGTCCCATGAGGCATAGCGAGACTCTGACAGCAGCAAGCATGACACCCAGAGGCAGAGGCATGATGGGACTTGTAGTTTTGCAACAGCTGGAGGTCCGCTAATTGCATATCCATGCTATACACTGTCACTGTACTAATGACACTGGCTGGAAAGGAGTTAAAGCGGAGTTCCACTCTAAAGTGGAACTTCCGCTCATCAAATTCTTCCCCCCACAATTGGCACCTTTCGGGGGGTGGGGGGACAGAATACCTATCTTTGACAGGTATCCTCTCCCAGTTCCGGGAATCCGGACCGCGGCCCGTGACGTCACCATGGGGCTCCCTCCTCCTCCCCCTCCCCCGGCTGCTGGACCAATAGGAGAGAGGAGGTGGGCTTCGCGTTTGTGCGATAGGGTTCCCGGCGTGAAGCCGAAAGGCTACACTGCCGGGTTCCCTTACCCGCAATGGCGGCGGCAGCACCGACAGCTGATGGAAACATCAGCTGCGGTGCCGACATCGAGGGACTCCAGGACAGGTAAGTGTCCTATTATTAAAAGCCAACGATCAATCCGTTGATCGGGTTGTGCTGTAACAAATCACGGTACAGCCGGGGTGGCGCATGTGCACCTTACCCAGAAGCGTTGATCACATACCAGATACAAGCGTACAGCAGCCGCCCTGCCTCAGTAGATGCACGTGGGGTGGCCGCCAAGTGGTTAAAGAAACCTTTTTCTTCTTTCCTTTCCTTTTTTTTAGCTGTGAAACAACTCCCAACTAATCCATAACACGCTGATCTTTGGAATGTGGGGAGGCGAGAGCATTTCAGTACATTCTTTGTACATGATCCTTTGATCTAACTTTTGAAAATCCTGATCTGTAAAAGTTACAAGTTCATTCAAATGGTGGCCTTGATCTCCCTCTCTTCTTGCTGATATCCACATACAGCTCAATGTGGTAATCTCTGACACTGACAAGCAGGGGCGTCGGAACAGGACAGGCAAACCAAGCAGCTGCTTGGGTCCCAGACTTGTCCTGGGGCCCCAGCAGAGGGCAGCACAGCAGAAAGAGGAGCCAGAGGACTGGAGGAGGCAGCACGGGTGGAGGAGGTAAGACATCCCCCCCCGCATATCCACTGTAATACTGTGCGATCGCCCTCCCCATCCCGCGAACGGGCGCCCCCCCTCCCGCGAACGGCATCAATGTTTGTCCTGGTGTCCTGAAAAAAAAAATGCCAATGTTGTCCCCCCCCCCGCTTCTCAACTTTAAAATTGTTGTCCATTGTGCTTGAGGCCCCCAAATTCCCTCAAACGGCCCTGCTGACAAGAATGAGGGGGATCAGGGATTCAGAGCTCAGCACACACACTGGACTGCCTCCTGCCCAGATCCAGAAATGCCAACATCGCTACAAAATAGCACCCTGTATTTTTAAGGTTCAGTATACCCAGATTGATATTTAATTTTTGTAACCACTGCATCACTATAGCTTTCCAATTTTGCTCTATCACCCAAGGATTCTCACTCTTCTCCTTATGTAGCACTACACCTGTAGGAGCTGCTGGTTTAATGTTTTGGGCCTACCATTACCTTTCTGTTCACCACACTCGTGTCAGGGATCCCTCTTGAAGAGCTTTCATGAATGTTCACACCAACGCTTGGTTACTTTTTCTTCAAGAGCTTTATTATACCAGTTCCAACAGAGGGTTAGAGGGATAGGGGAGGTTCAGGTAACTTGGTTTGCGGATCACGGGCACAATCTTAGATCCAGAGGACAAATCGGTTCCACACTGGATTCAGCAACCACCGGATAGGCCTACTCTCACTGGCCTAGCAACCGGTGCAAAGCTCGTTCAAAGTCTCTGCCACAGACTTGATGAGTGCCGTCGCGTCGTTCCACAATCTTCCGCCACAAGATCGTGTAACCACACTGACACCTTGCAAAAAGTTCCTTCAAAAGTACACAGCTCACGGTGCCAGAATCTTTCAGCCAGCCGGAAGCACTGTGAGGCAAACTGGCCAGGATGCGTCCTTCAATTGAGTCCCCAATTGTTCCGCTTCTTCCCGCAGGCAAGACCGCATAGGACCATCCCTGGACTAGTAGGCCCCAGCAACTCCTGGGCCTACTTCTCAGTTGCAGAGCCTCGGGCCAACAGGGCCTTAGGCCGAAAATGGCTCGCACATCCCTGGGGCCAGGAGGGCCCTCAGGTCAGGATCCGGCAACGAACCCCGATAGCACGGTCTCTGTCTCTTAAGTGTAGCGGCCTCCACCCTCTCCTCTCTACTCTTCTTGCTCTGGCGCTCGTCTAGGGGTACTCTGAAGGAGAGAGTTCGGGGTCACCATGCCAAGTCCCCCTGCAGAGTATGTGCAGTGAGAGACAATCCTCTTTTACCTTCGGGTCAGTGTTCTGCATCCGGAGACCTCCTCCTGGTGATTTCGAACAGTGTCTGCTAGTAAATGAGCCCCACACCACTAAAGTCCAACACTCCTTTATTCTTCCAATAACAGAGTAATGCACAGACGGTTGGACTCCCTCAACGAACAGAACAGACAAGGGGGGTGTGGATGCGAGTAGGCCCAGGCACAATGAACTCTCCACTTTCCTTCCTGAAAGTGGGTTGCGGTCTTTGAGCGAAGGGGGATTTCCTTTCAGGCGGTCTCCGATGGAAGGCTCACCTGTCACCGGCAATATGCTGCACCAGGTCTTCAAGCAAGTATCTCCCACCGGTCCATTACGCCCTCCGGATTCGGGTACCCACTCCCAGGGTCCCCTAGGATCTCCTTCCCTCGCGGAACTCAGTGTTGAGCACTGAGCTCCAGACCTCCATCCGAGTACCTCACCCCAGGCTAAAGGTGCCTTGGATGGAACACGACCTCCGAATGTCTTCTAGGCCTAGGCCGCCTAGAGGACCGACACGAACCACCGCCCACAGGCTGAAGGTGCCCAGGACTCGACCCCCGTGACAAAGATGGCCGGCCCCTTTATACCCTCTCCCAGCAAGCACGGCGGGTTCCTCGCCCCACCATACCGCTGCCGAGGGAGGACTAAAAGGGAGCCCGGCACACAGCAATGGTTCAACCCCAGCCCAAGGCGACAGCGCCACCCGCTGGGCTGCAGGGAACTGCACATCACTGGTGTCTCTGCCAGTTTTAAATACACAGAAAAGTGTATACCCGCTACACTCTCCCCCTGGTGATCTGACACTGGTCCCCAGTGTCTGGAACGAACCATGCCCTCAAGGGCTGACATAGTCCAATCCAGAAACCGACTGAAAATTTTAAAAAATCCCAAAACTTTAGAAAACTAAAACTAGCTAGAGCAGTTGTGCCTGAGCCTCACATGAAAAGGGAGGGAAAGGGAAACAACAACACTTAACAACAACCTTGAAATCACATTTTCACATTACACTTTTCCCCACCCATCCTGACTAAGACCCACCCCATACTCAGTGGTCTTGATGGGATGCTCTCCTGCAGAGGGGAAAAGAAAGTTAACACACATAAACCCTGACACATGTATTCGTGTGAGAATGAAAAAACTTCTCCGCAGAGAAATCCTTTCCTTCATAAAAAGTGTGTGTGAACAGTGATATCGATGCGCAACACTGCCACCTGGTGACAGCATCACTGTAACTGCACTCGTGGAACTTTCCTTCTTCTCTTGCGCCCTATCTACCCCAGAGTCCATGATTTCTTGCTGGAGAATTGAAGAACAAACAGGAACAGTCCTTCTTCCTCTGGGTAACAAGAACAACAACCCCGGAAAGTTCAGCAGCATAAAGAACAAAAACTGAGTCTCTCTTCTCCTATAGATAGAATCGAGGGTGTGGCAGGACAAGTGGCTTCAAGTGTTGATCCATGGTCTCCAGATGGTACTCGACATCTTCCCCTTCTTTGCGTCGGATCAGCACCTTGTCCGCGTGGATATGTCGTCCCAGCATCCATTCTGCCTTGCAATCTTTAAAGCGCTGAGAGGCCTTGGGGGAACATGCAAGGTACCTGCGGGCGTGTGGAACCTGAAGGTGGGTCCACACAAAGTCATTGTACCAGCGCTCCCTACAAACTTACACTTCATACAATAGCTCCTTGGACAAGTACGGGTACTCCCATCCATACTCAGCAGCAACCTTCTGGCCAAATAGGCGTTGTAGTTTTGCCAGAGGAGGCATAGTGGCTCGGTCCCCTTCGCCAGGCAAAACTATGGAGTTTGGGTGGCGAGGGGCCTTGATTACATCTGGTCTGGGCATAGGTGCCCGCAACAACAGTCTCTTTTCCCCGGCATTAGGTGCAGGAGGCACCGGGAAGGCAAGAGTAGGCTGGGGACGGGACCCCTCCTCAGGCGCTGGTGCCTCCACCCGGGGTGTACTATCCCCTGTAGACATGGGTGGGTCCCTGGTTCTGCGGGACGAGGCGCAAACAGTTCGTCTATGGCGACATCGTCTCCCAGATCGGAGAGCGACTCTAGGTCGGAGGTGTCACACTCCTCCGCGGGTATGTAGCCTGTAGTGAAAACGGGACTACCACCCCCCACGGACACACAGGGTTGTGGATCCCCGACACCTCCGCCCACACACCAAGTCCCTCCGCCTGGCTTACCTCTGCCTTTTCTTGAGGCAGGACGTCCGGAACTCTTCTTACCGGATTCATCCGGGCCGGGCGTAGGCAGGCGAGATGGTCCACTGCAACCGCTGGACGGGGCTACCATACCGGTCTTTCTCTTCGGCGGTGGACGCTGTGAGACAGTGGTGACCGAGTCAGCATCCTCGGATTTCTCCCGTTGAGTACTCGCGACCTCCTCCGCGGTCGCTGCAGTGCGCACAGGGATGGCTGTCAAAGCAATGATTCCTCCAACTTGAGTGGTGCTGCCTGTGGTACGGCCGGGGTAGATGGTTCTTGGCTTCTCAATGACTGTATCTACCTCGAATAGGAACTCCCCACAGACTTCGCATCGCCCGAATGGCTTCAGATGACACACCAGTCCCGAGCAGCCGGGACTAATCACACCAAGGGCCTCAATGTCCATGCATGAATACAGGGCGAATCGTCCCCTTGGCTTTAGCCGAATCCCTGTATCGGTCACCGGAGCAGCAGCAGTCAAAGACGTGGTGGAAGGATGAAGTGGAACCCACGCTGTTTGTCCGAACATAGTGACTTGCTGTTGGTCCATCGTGCACTGCAAAGTTTTGCGCCAACGTCCCACGTGTAGTCCTTCAGATGTATTGGACTCCTCCCCTTTGCTCCAGTTCGCGGGCTTTTTCTTCCTGAGTCACGCCCACAAACTAAGCGGTGGGGGTGTGCCTGGTGGCACAGTGCAAATAGAAGCCCCCACGTGTAGTCCTTCACACGGCTGACCTCCCCCCTTTCCTCGCTTTTCTGCGCGGGCCTTTCCCTTCACTGGGTCATGTCCACGACTTCGAGCAGGGATGCACTTTGGCCAATAATATGGCCGACCTACTCGGAACTCCTCCGGGCAGACACGTTCAAACTCCGTAGTAGCACGAACACCATCCCGGACCCAAACCCCCACGTGTAGCAGCCTCCACCCTTTCCTCTCTACTCTTCTTGCTCTGGCGCTCGTCTAGGGGTACTCTGAAGGAGAGAGTGCGGGGTCACCACGCCAAGTCCCCCTGCAGAGTATGTGCAGTGAGAGACAATCCTCTTTTACATTCGGGTCGGTGTTCTGCATCCGGAGACCTCCTCCTGGTGATTTCGAACAGTGTCTGCCAGTAAATGAGCCCCACACCACTAAAGTCCAACACTCCTTTATTCTTCCAATAACAGAGTAATGCACAGACAGTTGGACTCCCTCAACGAACAGAACAGACAAGGGGGGTGTGGATGCGAGTAGGCCCAGGCACAATGAACTCTCCACTTTCCTTCCTGAAAGTGGGTTGCGGTCTCCGAGCGAAGGGGGATTTCCTTCCAGGCGGTCTCCGATGGAAGGCTCACCTGTCACCGGCAATATGCTGCACCAGGTCTTCAAGCAAGTATCTCCCACCGGTCCATTACGCCCTCTGGATTCGGGTACCCACTCCCAGGGTCCCCTAGGATCTCCTTCCCTCGCGGAACTCAGTGTTGGGTACTGAGCTCCAGACCTCCATCCGAGTACCTCACCCCAGGCTAAAGGTGGCTGGGATGGAACATGACCTCCGAACGTCCTCTAGGCCTAGGCCGCCTAGAGGACCGACGCGAACCACCGCCCACAGGCTGAAGGTGCCCGGGACTCGACCCCCGTGACAAAGATGGCCGTCCCATTTATACCCTCTCCCAGCAAGCACGGCGGGTTCCCCGCCCCACCATACCGCTGCCGAGGGAGGACAAAAAGGAAGCACAGCACACAGCAATGGTTCAACCCCAGCCCAAGCCAACAGCGCCACCCGCTGGGCTGCAGGCAACTGCACATCACTGGTGTCTCTGCCAGTTTTAAATACACAGAAAAGTGTATACCCGCTACACTAGTACCCCCTCCCAGAATGCACAGCGGGTTGACCACGCCCCCTGAGCCACTTCTGGGAAAGGAATATCCAATACACCTAGCCTGCTGCATTTCCAACCCTGACCTGTGGTGACAGTGACACCTACTGTCAGGTGGAAAGCACGCAACCCAGCTAGACTGAAACAAAGCCAACTATTTAGCATAATGCTTCTGAGCTAAACTACAGCTCAGATAACTAAATTTAACACATAGCGCCTACCCAACAGGAGTAGGGCGCTACACATATAATGAGAAATAAAATGAAAAGTCCAATGGCCATGGCCATTAGGTGGACCTGAGATCTTATGTGTGACCAGGATATTTTAGAGTTGGGTTAAAGATTCTGCTGATCGGCATTAAGCAAAATTAAATACAGTATCAGTTTTCAAAGGATTGACCCTTTACTGAATTATTTTGTTGGCCTCCAAAAATAAATAAACTCCTCCTGTCTTTACATCTTGCCCCTTATATGTTCAACTCTAAAATATTTGTAACGTTTGTGTGGATGACCAAAATGGCGACTATCAGGTGCTATCAGCTTGCATTTTCTATGTATGGGATTTTTTTTAAGCTACTTCTGACCTGCTTTGAGCTTATTTTTCTGTTAACTTGGAATGGAGAGTGAGGCTGGGTCCACACTGGAACCGGCTGGGGATCATATAGGGACGCTGTGCGTCCCCATTCTCCGGTTGCGGGATGAATCAGGGCCGAATTTTTGCCTGAATTCGGCCCTGAAACTAAGCCAAAGAGGCACAGTTTCTGTCCAGTGTGCTCCGCAGACGCTCCCGAGATATGTGAACCGGCTCCATAAAGAGCCGGTCACATTCTCCTGCTATGCGAATTGGATGCAGGGAAACCCGCATCCAATTCGCATAGGTGTGAACCCAGCCTAAAAGCAGACATTAATGTTCACCTGACTTTCTGGGAGACCACTGCTCCTTAGTCCTGAGTGTTCTGCACTTACGACAATAAGGTTTATTCAACCTGACATCATTGGAGTATGAACAAATGGCAGCCACCCAACCTAGTATAACTGGCCTTTGCAGCAAGGAGCACATGGAAGGGCAGAGCATGTCAAAAAACCAACCAACAAACCTTCCCAGCTCACTTACCAGCCAGCCTGCAACAAACTGAATTAACCCGGTCTAACAGTTCACTTTAAAACAAGGGTTTTAGTTTGCACACATTTGCAAATATAGGTGTAAGCTGCAGAGGCCGCGACAAGGCACCCCAGTGTACTGCAGTCCTAACTATAGATTTTGAGAGTTTCCAAAGTTAGAGCACATATATTATAATGGATAGACTAAAGCAGGGGTCTCAAACCGGCGGCCCTCCAGCTGTTGCAAAACTACAAATCCCATGAGGCATTGCAAGGCTGACCGTTACAAGCATGACTCACACAGTCAAAGGCATGATGGGATTTGTAGTTTTGCAACAGCTGGAGTGCCACCAGTTTGAGACCCCTGGACTAAAGCCTAGCACCCACTAGTAGTTTTCTTTTTTATTATTCAATCCAGCAGGGCTGAATGAAAAAAAAACTGACAGCTTCAGAGGAGCCGCTGTACTAACCATACAATGTTAGTACAGCAATCTCCCCTGATGTGCTATTGTGTTCTGACAGGGGGATGCACCCCTCCCCCCGCCAGAACACTCCGGCCAGCGCTCTCAGCCAATCGGGAGCCGACCGGCAGACTTTTTCGGTCATGCCCCATCTACTGAAGCTGGCCTAATTGTCGGCTTCTGTCGGACTGGCTGTAGTACACACGGGCTGAATGTCTGCCGGTTTCTATTAAACCGGCCGATGTTGCCAGACTTTCGGCCCCTGTGTACTAGGCTTAAAGCGGCGTTCCACCCAAAAATGGAACTTCCGCTTTAAGTACTGGTGACCCCCTGACATGCCACATTTGGCATGTCATTTTTTTGGGGGGGGAGCGGGTATCTTGTTTTTACAGATACACAGCTCCCACTTCCTCCCCTAGCGCCGCGGCGCCGGAAGGAAGATCACCTCTCCTCCCCCTCCCTGCAATCTTCAGGGACACATCACAGGTCCCAGAAGATTTCCCGGCCACTCAGTGTGCAGCGCAGCTCGAGCATGCGCAGTGTTTTCCCCGGCCACACACAGCGTGCAGCTGTGAAGCCACATCCGGGCTTTCACAGTTAGAATGCCAGCGTCGTAAAGAGGAGGGGGAGAGGAGCGAGGCTTCATGCGCCCGCATCACTGGACCGCGGGATAGGTGCGTGTCTGATTATTAAAAGTCAGCAGCTACACTTTTTGTAGCTGCTGACTTTTAAGTGGGAGGAACTCCGCTTTAAGGGCAGGTATGCCTGGAGGAAGCCCCCCCCCTTAAAAGGTATAGAAATTCACTGGACACCCAGCAATAGCACAATGGCAGCAAAGGTACCACCAATTCACCAACAGTACAAACAAATGACCATTGCGCTATTTCTTGGTGTCCAGTGCATCCATATACCTTTAGGCTGCATTCACACCTGAGCATAGCGTTTCAAGCGTTTTTACCGACGTTTTTACCAGCGTTTTGTCGCGCCCGTTGAAACGCTCGTTGTCGCGCTAGACGCTTGAATCAAGCGTTTCCATTAGATTCTATGACTCCTAAAATGCCCAAATCTGCGCGACAAAAGAGGGTCCGGAACTTGTTTGAGCTTCAGGCGTTCGGCTTCAGGCGTTTTGGAGTGGAGATGTGAACCATCTCCATAGAGAATAATGGATTTTTTCCCCTCTAGCGTTTTGTAGCTTCAGGCTTCAGGCTACAAAACGCTCAGGTGTGAGGGGTGGGCTCCCTTGCTGATCGTGGGTGCAATACTTTGCAGGCTCCTAGTAAAAAAATAATAAATGTACATTTTTTTAACTGCAAAAATACGTGCATTTATTATTATTTTTTACAAAGGTGAACTTATCCCTTAAACTCTGCTGACCTTCATCATTCAATCATGTGATCACTTTATTAGTGTCAGTGATGATGATGGCAGTGTCAGTTAGTCAGTTCCCACTCAGTGTCAGTTAGTGTCAGATTTTCCACCACACTATCACAGTTCCATTATAAGCCACTGATCACTGCTTAATGATGATATTTTCTGATAACGCTAGCAATAAAAAATCCAACTTTAGGTTACCGATTGTTAGTGGGGGTTGCATTTGTTTACTCTTTTCAGGTTATTTTACAACCGATGATCCTGCAAGTAACACTTGTCCTGGGGGGCTACATGCACTCTACTGAATTAATGGAGGGAACCATTGTTGTTACTTGGGCTGGACTTTCTCTCAGGTTGTCACTCAAGCGGGATGTCTTTCTCTATTCATCTCCATTACACAATGGGTGGGGAGATTAGTAGTTTACAGAAGTAAGATAACATTGTGCGTTCTTTCACTTCAGTTTACATAAAGTTGCATGGACAATTAATTTTTGGCAAGATCAACAGGTATATTCTGTACCCGCTGAAAATGTTATAGTTTGAAAGAAAAAAGAAAACTAAAGCAGTCACTGGTAAACTGCAACATATAAAAGTTTTGTTTTTGGGTTGACATATTGTTTAATTGCACGTTGAATGATTATAATAACAATAATGCATTTTATAGTTTTGTAAGAAAACTGTGTTTTTTTGCTGGAAATACTGTACAACCAACGCGATTTGTAAATCGACTCGGATATTGCCAGGTTATTTCACCTAATCCTCTTACTTTTAGAACATTTTGTTAGCACTGTAAATGTAGCTGTCCAAATTTTATTTTTATTTTTTTTGAAAGATAATACCCCAAAGCTTTTTGTCATGGCAACAAGATTAATCTTTAGTACCTTGTAGATAACTATCCTCTGATTATTGTTTGAACAGGAAAAAATACTACATCAGCATACTCAACAAAACACAAGGCAGTTAGATCTTTCATTAAATTTGTCTCGGTAAACAGATGCCATATGGCCATTGTTGTCGACATGATTGCACCGGTTATGGCTTTTATACTGAATGTTTTCACCTTTTCGTGACTAGGAAGGTTTTATATTTGGAAACATATTGTTTCTGATTCTTCTCTATATATCTGCTTAAAGGAGAAGTACAGCCAAAGCTCATTTGGCTGTGCTTCTCCTGTGGATCACAGGAGGGCAGTTCTTCTGCTCTCCTGTGACCCGTTTTCAGTGGACAGCGGGCTGAAGTCCGCTGTCAGCTGATGTCACAGAGCCGGTCCAGGATTGGGCAAGATCGCAACAATGAAGTCGAGATCTGCCCACATGCCTGAACCGGTACCCAGCTCAGCCTCTCAGTGAGCCGGTGAGAACCTGAGATTGTGTTAGAGGTGTTGATGATGCTGCATCCACCTAGGTAAGTATGATCCTTAGTGGATCTATTAAATTCTATCACCTCTGTACCTTTACCGGTTTCAATGTCGGTCTGTCTGTTGGGTTTGGTAGAGGATATTACCCCTTTAGTGACAAAGCGAATATTTATTAATACAACATTATTCTACGCAAGGAAAGCTATTGCACTACATTGGAAGAAACCTCATCCTCCTACACTTATATATTGGAAACAACTGATAAATAATAATCTTCAATTGTATAGAGATACCTATAGGAATAGGGGTCGTCCTAGTAAATATGATAAAGTTTGGGCAAAGTGGTTGGACAAATCATATACGGCATCTAATATAGATGGAGGCAATGATGCATAGAAGGGATGCTCCCTGTATGGGATATCTGGGCTAAGAAATGATGGTAATAATAGAGATAACTATCATAATTTTCCTTTATTTTCTTTGCTATGCAAGGTGATGGGATCATGTTATTTTATTAAAATATTTCAGATTTAATGTGTATGATGTGTTGTTAGGTCTTGTTTTGTTTAAGAAATGTAATAAAAAGATTTATAAAAAAAAAAAAAAGTATGATCCTTATGTAGCGACCTCACCCCCTTCACCTGCCTTTGGCTCCCCGCAGGTAGAGAGGGCACACCACGCCACAAGCCCGTACCCTCCTGTTTAAAGAGGTTGAGCGGTGTTGTTGGTGGGTCTCCACAGCCAGAAACCAGAATCCTCCAGAGAATGATTCTCACCTCTACAATAAACAGAGATAAGTCCTTGTTTCCCCCCAGTGACTTGAATGTCCACACCAGCTGCAACTGCAACGTAGAGTTTATTTCTCAAAAATAACAGTCTCTGATAAGTAAAGGTTGGAGCAAGAAGACAGGACAGCATAAGGTGTGGGAGAGGTCCAGGCACAAACGTAATCACTTCACTGCTCGGCTTCTCAAGCAGAATCAGCCCAAATGGATAGTCTCCCCAGGTAATGACTAGCAGCCAAATGGTACTCTAACTTAACTGCACAGTCTCTGCCGCAGACTGGATGAACTCGGTCTCTGCCACAGACCTGGTGAACTTGGCCTCTTTGTAAGGAGAAGACATCCCTCCAGAGAGTTACCGGGCCCCTTCCTTCACTGTGACTTCTCACCAGTCCCTCGGAATGGCTCCTCCCCCGGCCTCCTAGTCCAAGATATGGGTCCCCTCGCAAGGCGGCACCCTGGGATTCCTCAATCCTTGATGGGCCCCAGCTGAAGGTGCTGGGCCCAAGGCCTTTGCTGCAGTCCCAGGGCTAAAGGTGCCTGGGACTGATTCACCGACCTCCGCCCCGGGCCAAAGGTGCCCAGGATGGACAGGAACACACTCCTGGGAGCAGAGGTGGCTCTAGGCTTTGTGAGGCCTTAGGCAAAACTTAGGCATGAGGCCCCCTCACACCCATAATGGGAAAAATAATTCAAGCAATAAAAATTTACTGTATAAGGAGGATATAGTACAGGCGGAGGGTAAGTGAACAAAGTACAGGGGGCAAAAGTGTACATTAAAGGAAGGAGCAGGAGGGCACAGCACAGCACAGGGGGAGTGTAAGTGGGCACAATACAGGGGGCAAGAGGATACAGTAAAGGGGAGCAGGAGGGCACAGCATGGGGGGAGGGTAAGTGGGCACAGTACAGGGGGCAGGAGTGTACATTAAAGGAGAGAGGAGGGCACAGTACAGGGGGTTGGAGGGTGCAGTACAGAGGGAGCAGGAGGGCACAGCATGGGGGAGGGTAAGTGGGCACAGTACAGGGGGCAGGAGGGTACAGTAAAGGAGGGAGCAGGAGGGCACAGCACAAGGTGGGGGGGTATTTGGACACAGTGGATAAAGGACAATCCGCATGTGGACACAGTACAGGGGGTAATAGGGTACAGTACAGGGGGATCAGGAGGGAACAGCACAGGGGGGAGGGTAAGTGGGCACAGTACAGGGGGCAGGAGTGTACAGTACAGGGGGGAACAGGAGGGCACAGCACAGGGGGGAGGGTAAGTGGGCACAGACAAGGTGGCAGGAGGGCAAAGTACAGGGGGAGGGTAAGTGGGCACAGTACAGGGGGCAGGAGGGTAAGTAAAGGAGGGAGCAGGAGGGCAAAGCACAGGGGGAGGGTAAGTGGGCACAGTACATGGGACAGGAGGGTACAGTAAAGCAGGGAGCAGGAGAGCACGGGGGGTAAGTGGGCACAGTACAGGGGACAGGAGGGTACAGTAAAGGAGGGAGCAGGAGGGCACAGCATGGGGGGTAAGTGGGCACAGTACAGGGGGCAGGAGGGTACAGTAAAGGAGGGAGCAGGAGGGCACAGCACAGGGGAAGGGGAAATGGGCACAGTGCAGCGGGCAGGAGGGTAGAGTACAGGGGGGAGCAGGAGGACACAGCACAGGGGGAGGGTAAGTGGGCACAGAACAGGGGGCAGGAGGGTACAGTACAGGGGGAGCAGGAGGGCAAAGCACAGGGGGCGGGTAAGTGGGCACAGTACAGGGGACAGGAGGGTACAACACTGGGGGGAAAGTGGGCACAGTACAGGGGACAGGAGGGTACAGTAAAGGAGGGAGCAGGAGGGCACAGCACTGGGGGGTGAGTGGGTACAGTACAGGGGACAGGAGAGTACAGTAAAGGAAGGAGCAGGAGGGCACAGCACTGGGGGTAAGTGGGCACAGTACAGGGGACAGGAGGGTACAGTAAAGGAGGAAGCAGGAGGGCACAGCACAGGGGGAGGGTAGATGGGCACAGTGCAGGAGGGTACAGTACAGGGGATAGCAGGAGGGCAAAGCACTGCCAGGTAAGTGGGCACAGTACAGGGGGCAGGAGGGTACAGTAAAGGAGGGAGCAGGTGGGCACAACACAGGGGGAGGGTAAGTGGGCACGGGGCAAGAGGGTACAGTACAGGGGAGAGCAGGAGGGTAAAGCACAGGGGGTAAGTGGGCACAGTACAGGGGGCAGAAGGGTATTGTATGGGGGAGTGGGAGGGCACAGCACATGGGGAGGGTAAGTGGGCACAGTACAGGGGGCATGAGGGTGCAGTAAAGCAGGGAGCTGGAGAGAACGGGGGTAAGTGGGCACAGTATCGGGGCAGGAGGGTACAGTACAGGAGGAGGGTAAGTGGGCACAGTACCGGGGCAGGAGGGTACAGGAGTAGGGTAAGTGGGCACAGTACTGGGGCAGGAGAGGCAGCCACAGTGCCCATCAATTGCAGCCACTGTGCCATCAAACGCAGCCACTGTGCCATCAATTGCAGCCAATGTGCTCATCAATTGCAGCCACTGTGCCATCAAACACAGCCACTGCGCCCATCAATTGCAGCCACTGTGCCATCAAACGCAGCCACTGTGCCCATCAATTACAGCCACTGTGCCCATCAAACGCAGCCCCTGTGTCCATCAATTTCAGCCACCGTGCCATGAAACGCAGCCACTGTGCCATTAATTGCAGCCACTGTGCCCATCAATTGCAGCCACTGTGCCCATCAATTGCAGCCACTGTGCCCATCAATGGCAGCCACTGTGCCATCAAACGCAGCCACTGTGCCATCAAATGCAGCCACTGTGCCATCAAACGCATCCACTGTGCCCATCAAACTGTCTTGTCAATGTCAATGGTACATGAACGAATAGCTAGGTCAGCATTTTGAAATTATTAATTTGAGAAAAGAAGCACTTTGCCATGAATGAAGAAACAAACTCCTCCAAGAATTC
The DNA here is from genome assembly GCA_029206835.1 of Rana muscosa. Lineage (NCBI taxonomy): Eukaryota > Metazoa > Chordata > Amphibia > Anura > Ranidae > Rana > Rana muscosa. The sequence goes on along the minus strand of CM055118.1, from coordinate 522,269,212 downwards.
ATAATATGACCTAAAGATGCATGCAGATTGCAGAGATAAAATGGTCTTTGACTTGGGGGCGCATGCATTGTTGTAGTTTTTCATATATAGATATAGTTATATATAGAATAGACATAGACTACCTGCTCCTGCCCCTCGCCTCGGTGACTTGGTCCTCCTCCTCCACTACTAAAGGTTAAGGCAGCACTGCAGGACTTGGAGAAGCAACACGTGACATTCTCTCTCTCTCTACCCTGCAGCAATCTGGGAGTTGTAGTCTCTGCAGAGCACAGGCACCAGACGGGCAAGTTGAAGTCTGTGTGCCTGTGCTCTGTGGGAGAACTACAACTCCCGCCATGCGCTGGGGGCTGGGGCTGCCGTCGCCGACTTTAGGGGAAAGGCTAGGACTCTAAGAGGACGACGCCGCCGGCAGTGGAGCCTGCTATTGGACGCAGGCAGCCTGAGCCTGCCCACCATCCACCCTGATCACCATGTATGTACTTTGTGTTGTCCCGCCTCGTCCGCCACCGCGGATCGCGGCGGTGGCTCAGCTAACTCAGTCTGCGACTATGTGCAGCGTGCCCGCCGCCCGCTCTCCCCGCGGCTTGCGAGTCCCACTGTCCCAGTCCACTCCCACACAACAACATTACAACAACAGCACCTGAAGGCAAATTAGGCAATAGCGCGACAGGGAGGCCTTTTCTGTGGGCGAGGCCTAAGGCCATCGCCTAATTTGCCTAATTAAAGAGCCGCCTCTGCCTGGGAGTAGAACTCCCGACGACCGAAGAACAGCCTTACAGGCAGCGTCTGCCACTTTTATATCCTCTCCCAGCATGCACAGCAGTCCTGCCACACCCACCGTACGGCTGCTGAGAGGGGACACACAAGGCACAGCACTGTATCGGCGGTTCAACCCTGGCCCACCATGGCAGCGCCACCTGCAGGCCACAGGGAACTATACACCGATACTCTCCCTGCGGACAAAAATGGTTGAAAGAATCCTGACAATTGGGGTGTTTGAGCATAACTACCACTCAAACACTTCCCCTAAATTTAGGACCCCTCTACACTTAGAAAGAAAAAAAAACATACATCTCTTTTAAAGTGATTTTAAAGGCAAATTTTTTGTTTTTTTACAATAACAAACATGTCATGCTTACCTGCTCTGTGCGATTGTTTGGCACACAGCAGCCCTGATCCTCCTCTTCTGGGGTCTTCCACTAGCGCTGCTGGCCCTTCCCTTTGCTGAGTGCCCCATACTAAGCCGCTTGCTATGGAGGCACTCAAGTGTACCCACTCCCGAGCAGGCTCTGTGTGCCCATTTGAATTTGTGATATTGGTGTAAATAATATTCAATAAATTATATAAACTTTACGACCATAAACATGGAACAATGTGAACCAATATTACACACTATACATATATATAAAAATATTACGAGTCCATTATTCTTCAGTGAAAAAGTCTTGATCAGTTTGCAATGAGAAGTCCTTCACTACCAAAATAAAATCCAAATGACACCCAAAGTGCTTAAATTAAATGCCTGCTCACCAAATGGCCATGACCTCTTTAACTAAAAAGAAGGTCTGGAAGCGTTTTATGGAGATATCCTGTAATAGGTAGACTGGGAAAATATTCAATCCTCTATCCTCAAATTATTGCCCATATTGTGTTGGGGGAGGGGGCAGTACTGCCACTGAACCCATCCCATTCAAGCGAATGGGGATGTGCCACAACCACACTGGAAAAGCATTGGTGCCGCCCGTGCGTTAGCGGTAAAGCACTGATCGTTTTAGCGGCACTCAGGCCCGGACTGGCCATAGGGCATACCAGGCAAATGCCCAGTGGGCCGCAGCGGCCTGCGGGCCACCGGACAGCATGTCACATCTTCCCCATCATCTCCAATGTCTCCAGAGGCAGCCGGAGTTGGTGGGCGGAGCTGGGGGTGTGGCTGCCCCCTCCACTCCTCCCACAGACTTGTTCACTGGCTGATCCCACAGCTGAAGGAGAAATAAACAAGGACACAGCAGCCAGAGTGTCTTCATCTCCAGGCATGCTGTAAGTTACTGCACTGCTGCACATGTCACTACATACAGTGGCGGAATTATCAGGGTCGCTGCAGTCGCACTTGCGACTGGGCCCTGTAGTTCCGCCAATTCAGGGGGGGCCCGCCGCCCGCCCGTTCGCCAGTGTGAGGTGCCCGCCCGTCCACGCTGGCTGCTGTTGTGAGGGCGGCATGTGTCGGTTTGTTCCGCCGCGGGGAGGAGGGCTTTCGCTCGCTGAGGGGAGAGAGAGAAGGCAGAGGCAGCGCTGAGACTGTGGACCGCCCCGCCCCCGCCTATCCAGAGACAGAGAGAATGTAGGGAGGCGGGGCGGACACTGCTGGCACCAAGTAAAAGAAGACGGGGGAGGAGCTGCAGGAGGTCGCGGCCGCTGTGTAAGGAGTAGATACAGTGACACGTGGAGCGGAGGGAGCCGAGAGAGATACGGAGCAATGCAGGGGAAACAGAGTGGAAACTGACAGCAAGTAAGTGTCTCTTATCCCGGCACCCAGCGCTGCCAATGAACCCAGTCCCCCCCCACCACCACCGCTGATTCCATCCCACCACAGCCACTCATCCCTTCCCCCCAGCACTGACACTCATCCCCCCAGCACTGACACTCATTCCATCCCCCCACCAGCACAGCCACTCATCCCTACCCCTCCCCACCACTGACACTCATCCCCCCCCCCACCACTGACATTCATCCCATCCCCCAGCACCGACACTCATCCCACCCACCCACCACTGCCACTCACCCCCCCCCAGCACTGCCACTCATCCCATTCCCCCCAGCACTGCCACTCATCCCACCCCCCCAGCAATCCCACTCATCCCCTCCCCCCCAGAAATCCCACTCATCCCATCCCCCCAACACTGTCACTCATCCCATCCCCCCAGCAGGGGTGTATGTACAGGAGTTGCTTGGGTCACAATTGCATGCTCCAGGGTTCCTGTGCAGCCCCCTGTACACCTGGATAGGAGGGGTGGCATATAGAGGAACTAATCCCCTTCATATGAAGGGAAACGGTTCCTCTATATGCCCCCCCCCCCCCGCTATCCACCACCTGCTGCCCCAAGCTCCTGTGTACTCTTTGGCCTCCCTCATCCCCCACAGTGCTGTCGGGTTCCCCCCTCTCCTCTCCTTCCCCGCTGCTGTGGGGGATGCTTTCTGGATGGAGAGTGGGGAAGGGACCAGTAAATGTGTAATTTACTGTAATTTACCGACTCCTCCCTTGTCTTAATGAATAGAGTCAGTGATCCGCAGGGATCACTGACCCAGTTCATTTATAACTGAGGCATAGTAAACAGTGTTTACTATGCTTTAGCTTGTGAATAAACAGGAAGCTCTGTATGGAGCTATTTCTGTCCATTCATTCTGTGCAGCTGGGGCTGCAGAGATGGAGATTGTGGGCTGTGTCCACAATCTCATTTCTCTGTTTCAAAGATGAAACATCAGAGGTCTGTTTAGACCCCTGATATCTCACCCACAGTCCATATTCTCATCGCATACATTCCTGCAATGAGCTCTTAAGGTATTGGATGCTGTAGCGACCGCCAGCTGGAGTTCCGGAGCAATGTAGGACCGCTTTGTCAGGCATGTCTTATCACATGCCTGACAAAGGGGTCCTGCGTGGCTCCGAAAAGTTGCACTACATTGTTTTGTGTAGGGTGACCACATTTTCAAACTGCAGTTCAGGGACAGCATGCCACCGTCACCTGCCACAAGGTACAGCGTGCCACCGTCGCCTGCCACCAGATGCAGCTTGTCACTTGCCACTGTTGCTTGCCACCAGATACAGCTTGTCACTTGCCACCGTTGCTTGCCACCAGATGCAGCGTGTCACTTGCCCCCGTCGCCTGTTACCAGATGCAGCGTGTCACTTGCCACTGTCGCCTGCCACCAGATGCACCATGTCACTTGCCACTGTCGCCTGCCACCAGATGCAGTGTGTAACTTGCCACCGTCGCCTGCTGCAGATGCAGTGTGTCACTTGCCACCAGATGCAGCTTTTCACTTGTCACCGTCACTTGCCACAAGATGCAGCTTGTCACTTGTCACCGTCACATGCCACCAGATTCAGTGTTAATTTCCATCCGCAGTCTGCCCACTGTGCAGTGTCACTTGTCACCTGCAGCCTGACCACTGTGCAGTGTCACTTGCCACCTGCAGCCTGCCCACTGTGCAGTGTCACTTGATCCCACAGCCTGCCACCAGTCTAACACACCAATGCGCCGAACCTCCCAGGGAAGGTGAACACCCCCCCCCCCCCCCCCCTGCTGCTGTGGCTCTTCCCAGTGGCAGTGTAGCAAGGGATTGGGGAGTCCCCTGCTTTAAAGCATGCTGGAGCCCGGAGATGATGGAGGAGGTTTGTGCCAGCGGATGTCCATGGTGGAGGCAAAGTTGGCCCGGAGATGATAGAGGAGGTGGGTGGAGTTGGACATCCGTGGTGGAGGCGGAGGCGGAGGCGGAGCCGGCCCGGAGAAGATAGAGGAGGTGGGTGGGTGCCAGAGTCTGTGGTGGAGGCGGAGCCGGCCCAGAGATGATAGAGGAGGTGGATGGAGTGGACATCTGTGGTGGAGGCAGAGCCGGCCGTGTAGAGAGCACTAGGTTCGGAGGAGGAGGAAGCATTGAATGCAGGGAGTCGCGGCCATGACGTCAACGGTTTTTAGACGCCACGGCTCTAGTAACCAGTGGCATGGCCAGTAGAAGAGTCTCTCAGGTGATGGTGGAGGCGGACCAAGTGCCAGCGCTATGGTGGGGTCAGCTTCATTCCGGGACCCTGTATTGTTCCGGAATGAAGGTGCCCGGGACCTGGGACAGACCTGCAAATTGCGGGACTGTCCCGGGCAATCCGGGACACGTGGTCACCCTAGTTTTGTGATGTGAGCTTTCTTGAATAAAAACGTTTGGACGAAATTGACAATCCTTGGTTTGCTGGCGAATATCCACATATGATATCTCACCCACCCTCACCCCCAACAGGCTCCTAAAAAAAAAAAACTGAAATAAATAAATAAATAAAATGGTAGCAAATAAAATAACTAAAATAAAAAAATACTGACACCAGTGTCGGTTCTACCAGGGTCCCAAAGGTCGCACTTGCGACCACGCTCTGGCTTTCTGCCACCGTGGGTGCGCCCCGGCTGGTGGTCAGGGGGGCCCTCTGTGGTCTCTTGCACCCGGGCCCTGAAGGTTCTAGTTACGCCTCTGACTACATAGAGTCCCAACCTGGCACCATACCACCCCAGCCTGCCCTATGCCACCGCACCCTGCCCTATGCGTGCCACACCAACCTGCCTTATGCCACCGCACCCTGCCCTATGCCCCCGCAACCTGCGTTATGCCACACCAACCTGCTCTACACCACCCCAAACTGCCCTATGCCACCGAAACCTGCCCTATACCACCGCAAACTGCCCTATACCACCCCAGCCTGCCCTATGCCACCGCAACCTGCCCTATGCCACCGCAACCTGCCCTATGCCACCGCAAACTGCTCTATACCACCCCAACCTGCCCTATGCCACTGCAAACTGCTCTATACTACCCCAACCTGCCCTATGCCACCGCAACCTGCTCTATGCCACCACACCCTGCCCTATATCACCCCAACCTGCCCTATGCCACCGCAAACTGCCCTATACCACCCAAACCTGCTATATACCACCCCAGCCTGCCCTATACAACCCCAACCTGCCCTATGCCACCCCAGCCTGCCCTATATCACTGCAACCTGCCCTATATTACCCCAACCTGCCCAATATCACCCCAGCCGGCCCAATACCACCCTATACTTTAATTTACAGGGGTCATTTGGGGGTGCGCCTCGTGACCGTGCACTGCCTGCAGGGCGCTGGGCAGGATAGACAGGAGGGGGTGACACCATGTTTTGCCGCACCAGGTGACACCAACCCTAGTGACGCCACTGCCCCAGTGCACTCTCAGCTGCGAGTCGGAGCCTCACTCGAGTGACAGTGACACCTGTCGGCACATCAGGGGGCCGGGACCTGCAACGATCCCCTTCTCTCTGGCAAGGTGGCCGCGGCATTGATGATCTGATCAGTCTCGGCTCGGCTGTCTCACACAGCCGAGCAGAGTGAAGCTGCCTCCCCCTCCTCCTTTATGTCCACACAGGGGGAGGGGACCCAACATGCAGTCCCGCGCTAAACTGAGGTACATTATGGGTCTGAAGGGGGGGTCTGTATTGTAGGGGGGGTTCTGTATTGTAAGGGTGGTCTAAAATGTAGGGGGTTCTGTATTGTAGGGAGGTCTGTAATGTAGGGGGGTTCTGTATTGTAGGGGGGGTCTGAAATGTAGGGTGGTTCTGTATTGTAGGGGAGGTTCTGTATTGTAGGGGGGTTCTGTATTGTAGGGGGGGTCTGAAATGTAGGGGGGTTCTGTATTGTAGGGGGGTCTGAAATGTAGGTGGGTTCTGTATTGTAGGGGGTCTGTAATGTAGGGGGTTCTGTATTGAAGGGGGTCTGAAATGTAGGGGGGGTTCTGTATTGTAGGGGGGTCTGAAATGTAGGGGGTTCTGTATTGTAGGGGGGTCTGAAATGTAGGGGGGTTCTGTATTGTAGGGGGGTCTGTAATGTAGGGGGGTTCTGCAATGTAGGGGGGGTCTGAAATGTAGGGGGGTTCTGTATTTTAGGGGGTCTGAAATGTAGGGGGGTCTGTATTGTAAGGGGTCTGTATTGTAGGGGGGTCTGTAATGTAGGGGGTCTGTATTGTAGGGGGGTCTGTAATGTAGGGGGTCTCTATTGTAGGGGGGGTTCTGTATTGTATGGGGTCTGTATTGTAGAGGGGGGTCTGTAATGTAGGGGGGTCTGTATTGTAGGGGGGTCTGTACTGTAGGGAGGGGGTCTGCACTGTAGGGAGGGGGTCTGTACTGTAGGGAGGTCTGTGTAACATGCAGGGGGTCCAGAACTGTTAGGGGGTGTCTGTGTAACAAACTGTTGGGGGCTGTGTAATGTAAAGGGGTCCAGAGGTGCGGTGCTATGTAATGTAAAGGGTCCAGAGGTGCAGGGTGCTGTGTAATGTAAAAGGGTCCAGAGGTGCAGGGTTCTGTTTAATGTAAAGGGGTCCAGAGGTGCAGGGTGCTGTGTAATGTAAAGGGGCCCAGAGGTGCAGGGTGCTGTGTAATGTAAAAGGGTCCAGAGGTGCGGTGCTATGTAATGTAAAGGGGTCCAGGGTGCTGTGTAATGTAAAGGGGTCCAGAGGTGCAAGGTGCTGTGTAATGAAAAGGGGTCCAGAGGTGCAGTGTAATGTAAAGGGGTCCAGAGGTACAAGGTGCTGGAACCCCACATCCCATCATTAACCGCCGCCACAAAGCGCCGCCGCCGCGCCCCCGGGCTGCTCAGTCTAAAATGCCTGGGCCTATTTTTTGTCCCAGTCCGGGCCTGGCGGCACTCTACCGCCATTTTAGCAGGGGTTAAAAACGCCCATGTTGCAGCACTTTCAAAGTGCTGCCCATTCATGTATACAGTGCTCCCAAACCCGGTCCAAAGATGCTGCTTGCAGCACTTTTTCGAATGTCCCGCAAACGCAACGCAAACGCACCGCGCCATTGTGAAAGCACTTGGACTTTCACACTCGGGCGGCATGGGAGGCAGTTTTCAGGCGCTTTACAGGTGCTATTTATAGCACTAAAACGCCTGAAAACTACCTCAGTGTGAAAGGGCTCTATGTTTGCCACACCTCCAGCTGGAACCCTAGTTAGGCAGCTACAACAGATTTGCAAAGTTCTGAGACAGACTTATCACATGGGACGAGACAAATTGTAATTGTACTCCAGTGTTTCTCATTCAGGGTTCCTTGGAAAACTAGAATTCTTCCTGTAGTTGCTAGAGGTTTCTTGAGCAGTGAGCAATGGTGGACTGGGCTGATCTCCCATCTACATGGACCACCAATAAAAGAGGGTCAATTTTCCACTATCCACCAACATAAGGAGTCACTTCTACACTGACCACTATTGTTAGAGGACACCACAATTTTACTGTCTGTTTTTTATATTCTGCAGTTTTTTATATGAAGAATATTACTAATGTAGCGGCCTCATCCTCTCTCTCTTCTTTATCAGTTACTTTGGCTTCGGTCTAGGGGTACCTTGAAGGGGAGAGCGAGGTGCGCCACGGCCCATGTCCTCTAGATTACAGCATGTAGAGGTGAAGGCCAGTATCAGATTATATTCGGGCTGTGTATACGCTCAGAGCCAGGTCTGTTCTGCTGATAACCCCCCTTTGCTCCCAGTAATTGGAGTACCACACACTGAAAAAGGTCCAACACGTATTTATTCCATAACGGCAAATAAATAGTCCTTTGCGAGCAGACAGTTTGAGACCCATAGAACAGTTCAGTATTGGTGGGGAGTAGGTCAAGGCACAATCCTCAAAGAAACTAAACCATTGAGGTTTCACCAACGGTTGCTAAGCACAGTGGCTGTTAAATGGACTTTTGGTACAGAGTCTCTTCCAGCGACTCTAGTGAACAGGAACTGGAGTTACCTTCGCTAGGTTGCAGCCCATGTCAGGGGGAAGACATCCCTCCAAGTGAGTTACCAGAGGCCCCACCGTCATCGGATTAATGCTGTACCGGGCTATTCGGAAGGGTTACACTCCCCGGCCTCCTTGCCTCAGATACGGGTCCCAACACCTTAGGGCCCCTCGGACTCCTCCACCCTCGCGGAACCCAGTCGAAGTTACTGGGTCCCAGGCCTTGGCCGTAGTACCTCACCCCAGGCTTAAAGCGGAAGTAAACCCAATGATTTAATAGTTTCAAAGAAAAAATTACATTCCCGGTTGTGCTCTCAACCAAACTGTCACACCATCCAATGGCTGGTGTCATAACTGATCACATGTGCGGCATCATGGCAGTTGAAGATTAAACAGAGGCCAAGATGGCAGCTTCCTTGGCTGAAAATGATAGGAGGGTTTACTTCCACTTTAAGGTGCCTGGGATGGACTCCATCCCTCGCTCCGGCCAGGTCAAGGGCACCTGGGCCCAGAACTCCGGAACGCCAGCACCCAGGCTGAAGGTGCCTGGGCGCGGCCGCGTCCTCCAACTCTGAACCCCGAGGTCAGGGCGTCCGCCCCTTTATCTCCTCTCCCTTTGCGTCACAGCGGGTTCCCCGCCCGCTGTACCGGCACCAGGAAAGGACAAAAAGGTACAGTCTTGCGGTGCAGGTTCAACTCTGACCCAGGGCGACAACGCCACCTGCAGGCCACAGGGAACCTTGCACCACCAGAGTCCTCCAAGAACCACAAAAGGGATTCTCAGATTCCCTAACAATTAGTACATCTGGGTTAAATAACCCAGATGCTCCCCCCCAAATTTAAATACCCGCTATACTAACAATAATTTTGTAGGGGTACGCCACATCATATATACTTTTATTAAAATTTTTCTTCAACTAATTGATCATAGGGCACCAGCTAAATTATACCAATGGGGGAGGCGGATACGTCGGAATGCCCAAGATGTTCAAGAGCATCTGCTGACCTAATGCATATGCTTTGGAAATGCCCTAAATTGTTCAGGTATTGGCAAAATGTGGTAGAAACTATTAATCAGGCGTATCAAACTCAGATACTGGTAGATCCAATAATATGTTTATTAGGCCAATTAGATAAAGAATTATACACTCCAATAATTAGGATACCCATTAATAGGATGCTATTTATAGCACGAAAACTGATAGCAATAAAATGGATAACCTCTAGAACTCCCAACATATGAGGAATGGCGGATGCAGGTAAATTACGTATTGGTAAAGGAATAGCAGGTGTAAAAGGACAGGGGTTTAGCAAATAAATTTAATGAAATGTGGGAACCATGGCTGATGCTATCAGGTTTGACACCATTTATTTTGGGATCAGGTGGAAGTATAAGGGTCAACAGACTATTTACTAGCTATAGAGTAGTTAAGGAATAATAGCTTAAAGCGGAGGTGCCGCGGAAAAAAAAATATTAAAAGCCAGCAGCTGCAAATACAGCAGCTGCTGACTTTTAATATATGGACACTTACCTGTCCTGGAGTCCAGCGACGTCCGCAGCAGAGGACGAGCAATCGCTCGTCACTCTGCTGCCCCCACCGCCATCCTCGGTGAGGGAACCAGGAAGTGAAGCCTTGCGGCTTCATGCCTGGTTCCCTACGGCGTATGCGCGAGTCGCGCTGCGCCGTTCTGAATGGTGTTCTGGGAGCCGAGTGTCTCCCAGAACACAACGGGGAATCTGTGGGAAGTGACGTGCTTCCTGCAGATTTCCCGCAGAGAGGACTCCCGGAAGTGGGTGCAAATACGTCTTAGACAGGTATCTGCACCCCCCTCCCCCCTGAAAGGTGTCAATTGTGACACCGGAGGGGGGGAGGGTTCCGATCAGTGGAAGTTAAACTTTAGGGTGGAGCTCCGCTTTAAGTAGGAAGGATTGGTGTGGAGGGCGCATGGAGGGGAGGGGTAAAAAACTTTTTTTTTTGTGTAGAATGCAATATGTTATTGTTGTATTTTGTATTTTTTATGTATGTTTCACGATGTGATTGTAATGAAGAAAAATGTTAATAAACTGAGATTCAAAAAAAATTTGATCATGCTAATGTACTGTGAGCTGTACTTTTTAGCAGGGGTTCCCCAAAAAACCTGACAATTGTTTCAAAGATTCCTCAGGGACAAAAAAGTTGAGAGACTGCTCCACGCAGATGTACAATGAAGAAGTGGTCAAGTTCAGATTTATATGCAAGTAACCTGGTAGTAAATCTGTTGCATAATCTGTCTCACCGCTCCTATTTAGCATTGCCTGGCTGTGAGATAGAATTGATAAATGACTCCCAGAGTATTTACATCTATCCTTTGCGGTTTGTTATAGTGCAAGTGTGGATTTATTTAATGTACATGTATGTGTGCGTTGGAGGGCCATTCGGAATGAATAGTACTGCACTGCAATGAATAGCGCTGCTTCTTATCACAATGAGCCCTTATCATAGTTTGTGCCAGGATGACAGTGAAGCAAGTTTTATGTATAATCCATGTAATGATGGTTTCCTAAAGGCATAAAGAAAACTCCAACTAAAATGCTAAATACACAATTTAAAGTGACATTAACCGCTTGCCGACCGCCGCACGAACTTATACGTTGACAGAATGGCACGGCTGGCCAAATGGGCGTATATATATGTCCCGTTTAATTTGCCACCATGTGGTCACGTGCGCGCCACCGCTGGCATGCTCGCGACCCTGCCGAGTGCTCCGTGACTGTGCCCGCAGGACCCGCGGACTCGTTGTCCACCGGTGTCGGGTCACAGAGCTGAAGAACGGGGAGATGTCAGTGTAAACACAACATCTCCCCGTTCTTCCTAGTGACATGTCACTGATCGTCTATTCCCTCTCATCGGGAACAGCGATCAGTGACATGTCACTCGTAGCCACACCCCCTAACAGTTAGAATCACTCCCTAGGACACACTTAACCCCTTCAGCGCCCCCTACAGGTTAACCCCTTCACTGCCAGTGTAATTTTTACAGTAATCAGTGCATTTTTATAGCACTGATCGCTGTAAGAATGACAATGGTCCCAAAATGGTGTCAAAAGTGTCCGATGTGACCGCCATAATGTCGCAGTCATGATAAAAATCGCTGATTGCCGCCATTACTAATAAAAAAAAAAATACTAATAAAAATGCCATAAAACAATCCCCTATTTTGTAGACACTATAACTTTTGCGCAAACCAATCAATAAACGCTTATTGCAAAAAAAGTTTTAAAAATATGTAGAAGAATACGTATCGGCCCAAACTGAGGAAAAAAAATGTTGTTTTATATATTTTTTGGGGATATTTATTATAGCAAAAAAGTAAAAAATATTGAATTTTTTTCAAAATTGTTGCTCTAGTTTTGTTTATAGCGCAAAAAATAAAAACCGCAGAGGTGATCAAATTCCACCAAAATAAATCTCTATTTGTGGGAAAGAAAGGACATCAATTTTGTTTGGGAGCCACGTCGCACGACTGCGCAATTGTCAGTTAAAGCGACGCAGTGCCGATTCGCAAAAAGTGGCCCGGTCTTTGGCCAGCAAAATGGTCCGGGGCTGAAGTGGTTAAGTAGGAAGGATTGGTGTAGAGGGCTCACGGAAGGGATGGGTAAAAAACTTTATTTTTGTGTAGAATGCAATATGATGTTGTTGTATTTTGTATTTTTTATGTGCGTGTCACGATGTGATTGTAATGGAGAAAAATGTTAATAAACAGAGATTCAAAAAAAAAATTATCATACTAATGTACGGTACTTTTTAGCAGGGGTTCCCCAAAAAACCTGACAATTATTTCAAAGATTTCTCAGGGGCAAAAAAGTTGAGACTGCTCTATGCAGATGTACAATGAAGTTCAGATTTATATGCAAGTCAGGAAGTAATGTATTAATGAAGCTGTAACCTGGTAGTAAATCTGTTGCATAATCTGTCTCACCGCTCCTATTTAGCATTGCCTGGCTGTAAGATAGAATTGATCTATCCTTTGCGGTGTGTTATAGTGCAAGTGTGGATTTCTTTAATGTATACGTGCGTTGGAGGGCCATTCGGAATGAATAGTACTGCATTGCAATAAATAGCGATGCTTGTTACCACAATGAGCCCTTATTATAGTTTGTGCCAGGATTAGAGTTGAGCAGGTAGCTGGATATTCGGGTCCGGCGGGTTCGGCCGAACTTCGGAAAAAAGTTCGGATTCGGGACCGAACTTTAACCCGAACCCGGACCCGGACCCGGACCCCATTGAAGTCAATGGGGACCCGGACTTCTGACGACTAAAAAGGCTCTAAAAAAGTAATGGAAAGGGCTAGAGGGCTGCAAATGGCAGCAAAATGTTGTTAAGAACATGGCAAGTGCTCTGCAAACAAATGTGGATAGGAAATAACTTAAAAGAACATAAAAAAATAAAAAAATAAAAAAATATGCTGGAGGCCCCCTTTTCAGCAGAAGAGGTACAGGAAGTCATTAAGAACCTCAGAAACTCAACGGCACGATGCCACACATATGGTGGGAATGCCCCAGAATACGCCCTTTCTGGAATAAATTATTTAATTTAATGGATAAGCTAGTGGGAAAATAAAATACTTTGAAATAAAAATGTAGCGGGGTGCTAAATTTAAGGAAAGTGTTTGAGTGGTAAATAGGCTCAAATACCCTAATTCTGTAGGATTCATGGACCATTTTGTCCTCGGGGGACAGTATTGGTGTGCAGTTCCCTGCGGCCTACAGGTGGCGCCTTTTGTGTCCCCTCTTGGCAGTAGTACAGCGGGGCGGGGAACCTACTGTGCATGCCGGGAGAGCATATAAAAGGGGCAGACCTTTGGCCTGGGGGCTGATGTCCAGTGGGGTCCGCGCCCAGGTGCCTTCGGCCTGGGTGCATGTGTTCCTGTTCCATCTCGGGCACCTTTAGCCCGGGGTGAGGTACTATCCTGGAGTTCTTGCTGCCCTGGGTATGGAGGCCTAGGGGCGGGAGTAAAGCCTGGAGTCCAGAGCCACCTCGTGTAGGGGACCCTGTTCCAGGGAAGGGAGGATCATTCTGATGGACCGATGCGGGAGTCACGGTGAAGGAATGGTCTGTTGACTCCCTGGAGAGATGTCTTCCCCTTGATATGGGCTAGGTTCGTAGAAGGAGAAGCTCAAGGTCACCTTGACTGTATCAGAGGCCTTATTCAACCGGCCCGTGGCAGGGGCCTTATACACCCTGGTCTGTGGCTGAGACCAAAGTTCTCCAGGCCCGTGGCAGGGGCCTTGTACACCCGGTCTGTGGCAGAGACCAACCTCAATGTCTGTGGCAGAGACCGTGCGCCAAAAACTGTTTGAGAAACCTAAGCAGTGAAGTGAATGTGCTACGTTTGTGCCTGGACCTCCTCCACACCTTAAGCTGTCCTGTTTCTTTGCTCTAACCTTTTCTATCTGAGTACAGTTTATTTTGCCATGAGAGAATAAGAGTTGGAGTTTCAGCTGGTGTGGACATTGACTTTACTGGCAATTAAAGGACTTGCCTCTACCTACAGTAGAGGTGAGAATCATCCTCTGGAGGAGTTTTGACTCCGGCTGTGGACACGGCCCGTCAAGTACACCGCTCAACCTCTTTATATAGGAGGATACGGGCTGGTAGTGCGGTGTGCCTTTCTCCCTCCTGCGAAGAGCCAACAACATAAAGGCAGGTAAGGGGGAAAGGATCTGTGCGCTACAAAAAAATAAAATAAAAATTTTAATCTTGGCCTAGCAGGACGAGGTCCATATGGAGTAGGAGGTTGAGGTGGCGGTGGATGTGGCTGTGTAGGTGGAAGCGGCGGTGGAGGAGGACGAGGTAGCCAACACTGGTTCAAAAATACAACAATGGCTGGGTAAGGCCGGTGATGTGTCGAATTCTGTCCCCTGTCGAATAGTGTCCGCCCTGTACTGCGCTTGCTGAGTATGTAGGACAAGGGGATTTCAAAAATCTCCCAAGACTAACGGCGCCTGCGTGTTGAGTTCAGGTGAAGGCCACACCATCCGTGGTGCAAGCCGAGCCAAGCAAGGCCGCGATCGAAGCGAGCCCGTGAGGGGCCCTGTTACTATGTGCTACCGTATGTCCTCTTGGATGGTGGGGCTTGAACCTGCACTCACAGCGCAGGCGCCGTTCATCTTCGGAGATTTTGTGAATCTCCTTGTCCTCTGTACTGCGCAAGCGCTGCGCCTGCGCAGAACGGGCCGGGCACAATCCGATGGCCGGACAGTTTTTGTCACAACACCGGTATACATGTCTATTCTGCACAAGGTACGGACAAGTCCTGTGGGATCCATGCCTGGTTCATTTTAATGAACGTGAGCTTGTCCACATTGGCTCTGGACAGGCGGCTGCGCTTGTCTGTGATAACGCCCCCTGCCGTGCTAAATACACGTTCAGATAATACACTGGCTGCAGGGCAGGCCAGCACCTCCAAGGCAGAAACGGCAAGCTCAGGCCATGTGCCCAATTTGGAGACCCAGAAGTTAAAGGGGGCAGACCCGTCATCCAGTACGTGTAGGCCTGTGGACACATACTGCTCAACCATGTTGGTGAAATGCTGCCTCCTGCTAAGACGTTCCATCTCAGCTGGTGGTGCTGGTTGTTGTGGCGTGCTGACAAAGCTTTTCCACATTTCGGCCATGCTAACCCTGCCTTCTGAGGTGCTGCCGGTGCCCCGGCTGCGTTGGCGACCTCTTCCTCCTCCTCTGCCTTCGCCTTGTGCTTCCACCGTACGCCCGCTGTCAGGTGGGAATGCCACCAGCAGCGCGTCTACCAGCGTGCGCTTGTACTCGCGCATCTTACGATCCCGCTCCAGTGAGGGAATTAAGGACGGTACGTTGTCCTTGTAACGGGGATCCAGCAGGGTGGCCACCCAGTAATCAGCACCAGTTAAAATGTGGGCAACTCGGCTGTCGTTGCGGAAACACTGCAGCATGTAATCGCTCATGTGTGCCAGGCTGCCCAGAGGCAAAGAAAAGCTGTCCTCTGTGGGAGGTGTATCGTCTGTGTCCTCTGTATCCCCCGAGCCACGCACCAGTAATGGCCACGAGCTGGTCTGAGTGCCACCCTGCTGTGAACATGGCTCCTCCTCCTCCTCCTCCTCCTCCTCCTCCATCTCCTCCTCCACCTCGTCATCCTCCAGAACTGTGCCCTTTCTGCCGGACAATTGTGTACCTGGCGTTTGTTGGTGCAGGAACCCACCCTCGTAGCCACTTGTGAAAGACTGCCCTGAAAGCCTTTGAAATGATCCCGCTTCCTCCTCCTCCTCCTCATCCTCCTGTGCCACATCCTCTTCCATCATCGCACGAAGCGTTTTTTCAAGGAGGCATAGAACTGGGATAGTAACGCTGAGAACGGCGTCATTGGCACTGGCCATGTTGGTGGAGTACTCGAAACAGCGCAACAAGGCACACAGGTCTCGCATGGAGGCCCAGTTATTGGTGGTAAAGTGGTGCTGTTCCGCAGAGCGACTCACGCGTGATTGCTGCAGCTGAAACTCCACTATTGCCTGCTGCTGCTCGCACAGTCTGGCCAGCATGTGCAAGGTGGAGTTCCACCTTGTGGGCACGTCACATATGAGGCGGTGAGCGGGAAGGCCGAAGTTACGCTGCAGCGCTGACAGGCGAGCAGCAGCAGGGTGAGAACGCCGAAAGTGCGCACAGACAGCCCGCACTTTCTGCAGCAGCTCTGGCATATTGGGGTAATTTTTAAGGAACCTCTGGACCACCAAGTTCAGCACATGCGCCAGGCAAGGGATGTGCGTCAAACCGGCTAGACCCAGAGCTGCTACGAGATTTCGCCCATTATCGCACACCACCAGGCCGGGCTTGAGGCTCACTGACAGCAACCACTCATCGGTCTGTTGTTCCATGTCCCTCCACAACTCCTGCGCGGTGTGGGGATTTTCCCCCAAACAGGAAAGTTTTAAAACTGCCTGCTGTCGTTTACCCCTGGCTGTGCTGAAGTTGGTGGTGAAGGTGTTACGCTGAATGGATGAGGAGGCGGTAGAGGATGAGGAAGCGGAGAAGGAGGAGTTAGCAACAGGAGGCAAACTGAAGCGCCCTGCAATCCTCGGTGGTGGAAGGACATGCGCCAAACCGCTATCTGCCTCAGGCCCAGCCGCCACTGCATTTACCCAGTGTGCTGTTAGGGAGATATAACGTCCCTGACCGTGCTTACTGGTCCACGCATCCGTAGTTAGGTGGACCTTGCCACAGATGGCGTTGCGCAGTGCACACCTGATTTTGTCCCCCACCTGGTTGTGCAGGGAAGGGATGGCTCGCCTGGAAAAGTAGTGGCGGCTGGGCACGACGTACTGCGGGACAGCCAATGCCATCAGGCTTTTAAAACTCTGCGTCTCCACCAGACGGAATGACAGCATTTCAAAGGCCAGGAATTTTGAAATGCTGGCATTCAGGGCCAGGGATCGCGGGTGGCTAGGGGGGTACTTCCTCTTCCGCTCCAATGTTTGGGAGATAGAGAGCTGAACGCTTCCATGGGACATTGTGGAGATGGTTGGTGACCCAGGTGGTAGTGTTGCTGGCAGATCCTCTGTTTGCGGGGTGACAGGTGCCACTGTCACTACAGAGGTGGATGAAGAGGCCGAGACTGCAGCAGAAGAGGAAGCAGGAGGAGCCAGAGACCTTTCTTGGTTTTTGAGGTGTCTACTCCACTGCAGCTCATGCTTTGCACTTAGATGCCTGGTCATGCAGCTTGTGCTCAGGTTGAGAACGTTTATGCCTCGCTTCAGGCTCTGATTGCACAGCGTGCAAACCACTCGTGTCTTGTCATCAACACACTGTGTGAAGAACTGCCACGCTAGGGAAGTCCTTGGACCTGGCTTTGGTGTGCTCGGTCCCTTGCTGCGTTGGGCAGTAGCAGATGTACTGTCTAGGGGACGAATGCTCCGTTTTTGCACCCTGCTCCCTCTTCTGCTGTGCTGGTGGCTCTGTGCGACCACCACCTCTTCCTCCGAACTACACTGGTCACCTGCATAACGTTGATTCCATGTGGGGTCGAGGACCTCATCGTCCTCCACATCATCTTCCACCCAGTCTTCACCCCTGCCCTCCTTGTCTGTCTGCACAATTGCGAAAGCAGCAGCAGTTGGCACCTGTGTTTCGTCATCATCCGAGACGTGCTGCGATGGTCCTCCCATGTACCCATCATGAAACATAAGTGGTTGGGCATCGGTGCACTCAATCTCTTCCACTTCTGGGGCAGGGCTAGGTGGATGGCCCTGGGAAACCCTGCTAACAGAGTCATCGAAAAGCAGAAGAGACTGCTGCATGATTTGGGGCTCAGACTGCTTGGCTGATTTGCAAGGGGGTGAGGTGAAAGACTGATGGACATGGGCTTCAGGTGCCAACTCTGATCTTTCATCAGAAGAGTGGGTGGGAGACAATGTGAAGGAACCCGAGGCACTGTCAGCAACCCAATCTACTATCGCCTGTACTTGTCCTGGCCTAAACATTGGTACAGCCTCATTAGGCGCGACAAAATACCGCCGCAGGCTCGGTCGCCTACTCGCACCTGAGGAAGGTGTTTCACTTGTGCGTGTAGCTGGCACAGATCCACCACGTCCTCTCCCTGCAACAGGAGCTCCACCAGCAGCACCACGACAGGGGCCACCACGTCCCTTTGACCTTCCCCTCATATTTTCCAAATTTAGGATCTTGCCCTAAATGGCGTTTTTTGGAAGACCACAACACACCCACAGTACGTAATGGCTGAAGCGCACAGCTACAGAACTGCAGAAAATGCTATTCAAAAAAAAAAGGTTGTTTTTTTTAGTATAGCACAGTACAAGGAAAATATATAGAAATTGTTTATTTCACACACCTCCAGATGTGTATTTGGCGTTTTTTGGAAGAGCACAACAACCCCAACAGTATATAACCGCTGAATCGCACAGCTGCAGAGGCCAGAGAATGCTATTAAAAAATAATGTTGTTTTTTTACACACCTCCAGATGTGTATTTCACACTGCAAAATATTTTCTGTGGCCCTAAATGGCGTTTTTTGCCAGACCACAACACACCCACAGCACGTAACCGCTGAATCGCACAGCTACAGAAAATGCTATTCAAAAAAAAAGGTTGTTTTTTTTAGTATAGCACTGTACAAGAAGAATATATAGAAATTGTTTATTTTACACACCTCCAGATGTGTATTTCACACTGCAAAATATTTTCTGTGGCCCTAAATGGCGTTTTTTGCCAGACCACAACACACCCACAGCACGTAACCGCTGAATCGCACAGCTACAGAAAATGCTATTCAAAAAAAAAGGTTGTTTTTTTTAGTATAGCACTGTACAAGAAGAATATATAGAAATTGTTTATTTTACACACCTCCAGATGTGTATTTCACACTGCAAAATATTTTCTGTGGCCCTAAATGGCGTTTTTTGCCAGACCACAACACACCCACAGCACGTAACCGCTGAATCGCACAGCTACAGAAAATGCTATTCAAAAAAAAGGTTTTTTTTTTTAGTATAGCACTGTACAAGAAGAATATATAGAAATTGTTTATTTTACACACCTCCAGATGTGTATTTCACACTGCAAAATATTTTCTGTGGCCCTAAATGGCGTTTTTTGGAAGAGCACAACACAACCACAGTATTTAACCACTGAATCGCACAGCTATAGAAGTGCAGAGAATGCTATTCAAAAAAAATTTTGTTTTTTTTAGTATAGCACTGTACAATATATAGAAATTGTTTATTTTACACACCTCCACATGTGTATTTCACACTGCAATTTATTTTCTGTGGCCCTAAATTGCGTTTTTTTGAAGAGCACAACAACCCCAACAGTATATAACCGCTGAATCGCACAGCTGCAGAGGCCAGAGAATGCTATTCAAAAATAATGTTGTTTTTTCACACACCTCCAGATGTGTATTTCACACTGCAAAATATTTTCTGTGGCCCTGAATGGCATTTTTTGCAAGAGCACAACAACCCCAACAGTATATAACCGCTGAATCGCACAGCTGCAGAGGCCAGAGAATGCTATTCAAAAATAATGTTGTTTTTTCACACACCTCCAGATGTGTATTTCACACTGCAAAATATTTTCTGTGGCCCTAAATGGCGTTTTTTGCAAGAGCACAACACAACCACAGTATTTAACCACTGAATCGCACAGCTATAGAAGTGCAGAGAATGCTATTCAAAAAAAATGTTTTTTTTTTTAGTATAGCACTGTACAATATATAGAAATTGTTTATTTTACACACCTCCACATGTGTATTTCACACTGCAATTTATTTTCTGTGGCCCTAAATGGCGTTTTTTGGAAGAGCACAACAACCCCAACAGTATATAACCGCTGAATCGCACAGCTGCAGAGGCCAGAGAATGCTATTCAAAAATAATGTTGTTTTTTCACACACCTCCAGATGTGTATTTCACACTGCAAAATATTTTCTGTGGCCCTAAATGGCGTTTTTTGCAAGAGCACAACAACCCCAACAGTATATAACCGCTGAATCGCACAGCTGCAGAGGCCAGAGAATGCTATTCAAAAATAATGTTGTTTTTTCACACACCTCCAGATGTGTATTTCACACTGCAAAATATTTTCTGTGGCCCTAAATGGCGTTTTTTGCAAGAGCACAACAACCCCAACAGTATATAACCGCTGAATCGCACAGCTGCAGAGGCCAGAGAATGCTTTTTAAAAATAATGTTGTTTTTTCACACACCTCCAGATGTGTATTTCACACTGCAAAATATTTTCTGTGGCCCTAAATGGCGTTTTTTGGAAGAGCACAACACAACCACAGTATTTAACCACTGAATCGCACAGCTATAGAAGTGCAGAGAATGCTATTAAAAAAAAAATGTTGTTTTTTTTAGTATAGCACTGTACAATATATAGAAATTGTTTATTTTACACACCTCCACATGTGTATTTCACACTGCAATTTATTTTCTGTGGCCCTAAATGGCGTTTTTTTGAAGAGCACAACAACCCCAACAGTATATAACCGCTGAATCGCACAGCTGCAGAGGCCAGAGAATGCTATTCAAAAATAATGTTGTTTTTTCACACACCTCCAGATGTGTATTTCACACTGCAAAATATTTTCTGTGGCCCTAAATGGCGTTTTTTGGAAGAGCACAACACAACCACAGTATTTAACCACTGAATCGCACAGCTATAGAAGTGCAGAGAATGCTATTAAAAAAAAATGTTGTTTTTTTTAGTATAGCACTGTACAATATATAGAAATTGTTTATTTTACACACCTCCACATGTGTATTTCACACTGCAATTTATTTTCTGTGGCCCTAAATGGCGTTTTTTGGAAGAGCACAACAACCCCAACAGTATATAACCGCTGAATCGCACAGCTGCAGAGGCCAGAGAATGCTATTCAAAAATAATGTTGTTTTTTCACACACCTCCAGATGTGTATTTCACACTGCAAAATATTTTCTGTGGCCCTAAATGGCGTTTTTTGCAAGAGCACAACAACCCCAACAGTATATAACCGCTGAATCGCACAGCTGCAGAGGCCAGAGAATGCTATTCAAAAATAATGTTGTTTTTTCACACACCTCCAGATGTGTATTTCACACTGCAAAATATTTTCTGTGGCCCTAAATGGCGTTTTTTGCAAGAGCACAACAACCCCAACAGTATATAACCGCTGAATCGCACAGCTGCAGAGGCCAGAGAATGCTTTTTAAAAATAATGTTGTTTTTTCACACACCTCCAGATGTGTATTTCACACTGCAAAATATTTTCTGTGGCCCTAAATGGCGTTTTTTGGAAGAGCACAACACAACCACAGTATTTAACCACTGAATCGCACAGCTATAGAAGTGCAGAGAATGCTATTCAAAAAAAATGTTGTTTTTTTTAGTATAGCACTGTACAATATATAGAAATTGTTTATTTTACACACCTCCACATGTGTATTTCACACTGCAATTTATTTTCTGTGGCCCTAAATGGCGTTTTTTGGAAGAGCACAACAACCCCAACAGTATATAACCGCTGAATCGCACAGCTGCAGAGGCCAGAGAATGCTATTCAAAAATAATGTTGTTTTTTCACACACCTCCAGATGTGTATTTCACACTGCAAAATATTTTCTGTGGCCCTAAATGGCGTTTTTTGGAAGAGCACAACAACCCCAACAGTATATAACCGCTGAATCGCACAGCTGCAGAGGCCAGAGAATGCTATTCAAAAATAATGTTGTTTTTTCACACACCTCCAGATGTGTATTTCACACTGCAAAATATTTTCTGTGGCCCTAAATGGCGTTTTTTGCAAGAGCACAACAACCCCAACAGTATATAACCGCTGAATCGCACCGCTGCAAAGGCCAGAGAATGCTTTTTAAAAATAATGTTGTTTTTTCACACACCTCCAGATGTGTATTTCACACTGCAAAATATTTTCTGTGGCCCTAAATGGCGTTTTTTGGAAGAGCACAACACAACCACAGTATTTAACCACTGAATCGCACAGCTATAGAAGTGCAGAGAATGCTATTCAAAAAAAAATGTTGTTTTTTTTAGTATAGCACTGTACAATATATAGAAATTGTTTATTTTACACACCTCCACATGTGTATTTCACACTGCAATTTATTTTCTGTGGCCCTAAATGGCGTTTTTTTGAAGAGCACAACAACCCCAACAGTATATAACCGCTGAATCGCACAGCTGCAGAGGCCAGAGAATGCTATTCAAAAATAATGTTGTTTTTTCACACACCTCCAGATGTGTATTTCACACTGCAAAATATTTTCTGTGGCCCTAAATGGCGTTTTTTGGAAGAGCACAACACACCCACAGTATATAACCGCTGAATCGCACAGCTGCAGAGAATGCTATTCAAAAAAAAGTTTTTTTTTTTTT
This sequence comes from Rana muscosa, assembly GCA_029206835.1. NCBI lineage: Eukaryota > Metazoa > Chordata > Amphibia > Anura > Ranidae > Rana > Rana muscosa. The sequence continues at coordinate 522,246,791 of CM055118.1, read as the reverse complement.
TTAGTATAGCATAGTACAAGAAAAATATATAGAAATTGGTTATTTCACACAACTAGAGATATACACGGCAAAATATTTTTTTTGCCCAAAAATATGTCTTTTTTGCGCACAACAAAGTGCCTTTTTTTTTTTTTTTGCAACAGCACAATAAAGTGCCTTTTTTTTTGGGGGGGGGGGCCCAAAAATGGGTCTTTTTAGCAAAAGCACAATAAAGTGCCTTTTTTTTTTTTTTTTTTTATTTATTTTTTTTTCTGCCCGAAATGGGTCTTTTAGCAAGAGCACAATACAGCCACAGTATGGAATAGGTGTATCACTCAACGTAATGCAGTGCTGGTGCACTGAGCTTGCAACACAAACAGATAAACCTATGCAGATCGCTGAGCTATTATATCTCTCAATCTGGACTCCTATCTAAATCTCTCTCCCTGAAAGCACAAACAGGATCCTGCCCCTACACTACACTACACTACACTACACTGTCTCTCTATCTTTTCTATCAGTAGATTGCAGAATCAGGACTAACTCCTATCATATAATTCTCTCCCTCACAGCAACAGCAGCCAGGATCCTTTCCCTACACTGTCTAAAAGCAGAGTGACGATCTGTGCTGTGTGCCTCTTGCTTAATTAGAAGCTGGTCACATGCTGGGTCACATGTTGCACTGACCAATCACAGCCATGCCATTAGTAGGCATGGCTATGATGGCTTCTAAGGGCACACCAGCTAATCAAATGGTGATTGGCTGGCCCCTGAAGCATTTCTAACTGCGCCATTAAATTCCCGAATCCGGACCCGAACCCGGACTTTAGCGCAAAATCCGGGTCCGGGTCCGGGGTCGGGAAAACGCCAAAATTCGGTACGGACCCGAACTTTACAGTTCGGGTCCGCTCAACACTAGCCAGGATGACAGTGAAGCAAGTTGTGAAGACAAATAGAACTGTTTTATGTAGAATTCATGTAATAGCAAACATTTTATATTTACCTGCTCTGTGCAATGGTTTTGCATAGAGCAGCTCTTCTTCTGGGGCCCCCCACTGGCGCTCCTGGCTCCTTCTCTTCAGCGAGTTCCCCTATAGGAAGCTCCTTCCTATGGGGGCACTCGTGCAGGCTTACTTCTGAGCTGCATTGTCTGTGTCCTTTGACACAGAGAGTGTGGTTTGGCGTCCGCTCTGCTCCCTAATCATAGACTATGATTGACAGCAGCAGGAGCCAATGGCTCCCACTGCTATTAATCTGTTCAGGGAGGAGGATGAGAGCATCTGAGAACCGCTGCTTTCTTGCACATCGCTGGATCGAGATCGCGCTTAGGTAGGCATAAGGAGCAGCTGAGGGAAATCATGCAGCACAGAAGGTTATTTACCTTAATGCATAGAATGCATTAAGGTAAAAAACCTTAAGGTTGGGTTCACACTATTGCGAATTGGATGTGGATTTCCCCACATTCAATTCACATGTCAGGAGATTGTGACTGGAGCCGGTTCACACATCTCCGGAGCGGCTCCGGTGCGAATTGCACAGGAGTCCTGTGTGTCTTCTGGTCTGTTTCACGTCCGAATTCAGCCCAAAGTGTGTGCTGAAATTGGACCTGAAACGGTGACCAGGGACGTACCGGACCCCTGCTGGGAGCCGCTCTGTGCTGTGGTTGGAACCCAGTCTTAGGCATTAGAACCACTTTAAATGAGCCTTTCTCAATCTTTTTAACAATGGGGAATCATTGAAATAACTTGACTGATGGATGTGCAGATTACTGAGGCTCCGGTTATTGATCCCAAAACGCTAACAACCTAATCCTTAAACTCTATAATTGACCAGACGACACATTCCTCTTTTTTGGAGTCGAATGGCCATAGCAGCCTTTTTATTATAACAAAACACCATGAAACTACAAGAAATTCTCAAACGTACAATGTAATGCATATAATACAATTTTTACAATTAAACCCTAATAAAAAACGTCAGTTTTTAACAACCTAGAGATCTTTGAAGGGCGACTATTTTTTATCCCTGGTTGTATCTGTATACTCCACTAAGGCCCCTCGCCGCATATTACGCCAGCTCAAGGGACAATTTGCATTAACCACCTTTAGATACAACCAACTACCAAAACCATTGTTCCCATTGTCTTGTTAGTAAGGGAAGGGACACCCATACCTCCAGATGGGCCCAACCCCCCTAAACCTCTATTCTTTTTGGCACCGCCTTCAAAGACCCCATAGACCTCCCGCCACAGCACACGAACATGACACCTTATGTTCGTGTCGCCCACCATAAACGGAGGGCCCGCTGGATGCCGTCTTGCAAACCCAGCTGCCAAAGGTCAATTCCATTGGCATTCAAGTGAACACCATCCGGCCGCAAAAAACGCCACGTCTCTTCCTCCAAATCCCGATGACGCACTGGCAGGCCCCCATTGCGAACAAAAAACTTTGCCACCGCCTTATTGAGCTTGACCCTGGCCCTGTTGATACCGAAAACCGAGCGAGCCAAACGCCATTCAGACCTGGCCACAACGTCGAACCAAATGAAAATGGTATCCGGGAAAAATGATTGAAGGCGCAGCAAATCGAACTTAATATCCCTGATAAGCTCGCGTGCGCAACGCAATGCCAGGTCATTGCCGCCCACATGGAACAGGACCACATCAGGGGAACGATCCAAGCGAGCGTATCTATGCATTTCAGGCACGACCCGGGACCAAAGCATGCCTGGAATCCCAAGCCACCGAACCACCACTTCCTCCTCAGAAAAAACCAATAACCTGCCCCCCACCCGCACATCAGCTCTCCTGGCACCCCAATACACATAGGAGTGTCCCAGGATCCACACCAAGCAGGCACCAGGATCTGAAAGAAAGAAGGAAAAAAGGGGGGGAAGAAATAACACGTCCCCCCAACAGCCCAAGATCCCCAATAACAAACAACACAGAAACTGAGAAAACAGAGAGACAAGGAGGTGAAAATGAAAGAAAAAATCCACCCCTTCACACACCACCTCCTATCCCTATCCCTGACAACGAAACCTACAACAAATGCGGGCGGACATACGATCGGAATCAAGTCGACTCCCAACGGCCAATACGCTGCACCACCCTGTCATCCAGACCCCAGCGGCCCGCTTCAGTAGCCGCCCCAATGCGGAAAGAATGGGACAAATAATTGCCCGTCCCCAAACCCGCTGCAATCACACATTTCTTAAACACAGCCTGAAACTGAAAGCAGGACAGAGCCGTCCCGTCCTCATGCTTGAAAAACACCCCAGGGCCCTCAGGCCTGATCCTGGAAAACTCCCCAACAGCCGCAACCGGACACAATGGGGAGAAAGGTATCACCCTCAATTCCACCCGAGACCCCTTACCCAAACGGTCCGTCTTGGACCGTCTCAGAAACACCCCCAGGGAATCTTCCCGTACCCAAACATCCTGAACCCCCAGGCCCCCCTCACCCCGCCTATTTCGGCTAACAAGTTTGCCAACCCGAAAAGCCCCGAAAAAGGCCAATACAAAGACGGCCCGGAACAAAACCCTCTCATACCCGTACCCACAAACCCCATCCAACTGGCCCACCACGGAACCAAGAACCGAAAAAGAAACCGGGCGCCGCGTGTCAGCTGCGTAGCAACCAGCCCGGAAGCCCCGCATGGCCTGTCTCACCACGAAAGCCTTCGTAGCATCCCGCTGCCCAGCCAACTGAAACATAAAAGCCAAACCGGCCAATTTACGGGACATATAGGAGGCCGAAACCCCCGCTGTAAAATTTCTACCAATCAAACAAAGCAACAACTGAACCCGGCCCCCTTCGTGGGAGCCCCCCCCAAGCTCACTCACCAGGTCCGACCATTCCGACCAAGCCTTGCAGTATGCCGTCCAAGTAGCCGCAGAGACCGACTCACGAATCAAGAACTGGGAAGTGGCAATGCAATGCTCCATAGCCACTCGGGGCAGGGAATCCCGTGTAGCTCCGCGTCCGGTGCCAATTGACGGAATCTGTCCCACTGGAAACGAGATAACGCATCAGCCACTGAATTATCAATCCCAGGAACATGAACAGCAGACACAAAACAATTAAGCCGCAAGCAAGCAAGCACTAAGTGTCGCAGCAAACGGACAACAGGAGGAGAAGAAGCAGTGTTATGATTAATAGGCTGTACTACCCCAAGATTGTCACAATGAAAACGGACCCGGCGATTGCTGAATTCCGCTCCCCACAATACCACCGCCAATACAATGGGAAACAACTCCAAAGCCACCAGATTGCGCACCAAACCAACCTCCTTCCACTCAGGCGGCCACTTGCCAGCACTCCAATGCCCCTGACAAAAAGCCCCAAAACCAGCTGCGCCCGCCGCGTCCGTAAAAATTTCCAAATCAAAATTAGAAACTACCTGCTCCAACCAAAGGGATCGGCCATTGTAGGAGGACAAAAAGGAATCCCACACCTCCAAGTCCTCCCGATGATCCCGCACCAATCTGACATAATGGTGCGGGGCCTTGACGCCGGCCGTGGCTGCCGCCAGGCGCCTGCAAAAAACACGCCCCATGGGCATGATGCGGCAGGCAAAATTTAACTTGCCCAACAAAGATTGCAAGGACCGTAGCTGAATCTTCTTGCCCCTCAATGCCGCAGACACCACCATCTTGAGGTCCTCTAGTTTGTCCAAAGGCAAACGGCACTCCATAGCCACGGTATCAATGACAATACCCAAAAAACGCAATTCCCTGGCCGGGCCCTCGGTCTTGTCTGCAGCCAGGGGGACACCAAAAGAATCAAAAACCTGCTGAACCGTCGCCAGCAGGGAGGCACAAACTGAACTCCCCGCCGGCCCTATACACAAGAAGTCATCCAGATAGTGAATGACCGAGGGAAGGCCGGAAACATCCCGGACCACCCATTCCAAGAAGGAACTAAATTGCTCGAACAGCGAGCAAGAAATAGCGCACCCCATCGGCAAACATCTGTCCACAAAAAAACACCCTGCCATCGACAACCCAACAGATGGCAGCAACTAGGATGAACCGGAAGCAGACGAAAAGCCGCCTCAATGTCCGTTTTCGCCAGCAACGCACCCCGCCCATACCTCCGCACCCAGTCCACCGCTGCGTCAAACGAGGTGTAAGACACCGTACAGAGGTCAGGGTCAATGGAATCATTAACGGAACCCCCCCGAGGATGCGACAAATGATGAATGAGCCGAAACTTATTCGGCTCCTTCTTGGGAACAACCCCCAAAGGAGAAACAACCAAATTGGGCACAGGTGGCGACTCAAAAGGGCCAGCCATGCGACCCAAGGAAACCTCTTTAAACAATTTTTCCGAAACAACTGCCGGATGCTACCTGGCCGACCGCAAGTTGTCGGCCAGGGGGGGGGCCACCCGTAAACTGCTATTCAACATGAAACCCTCAGAAAACCCCATCTCAAGCAACTCGGCAGCCGGACGATTAGGGTACCGCCTTAGAAAAGGTGCCATCCTTCCTACCCTCACCGGAGTCATCCCTTTTTCCAGCATCACCCCCTTTTCCCCGACCTTGCTTAAAACACCGAGACTGCGGGTGAGATCCCGCACATCCCGAGCACTCATGCCTGAAACGGCACTTTGCACCGAATTTGCAGTTACCTGCGTTAAATTGCCAGCAGAAACCCATGCGACCACCGGCCGGTTGCGCGGCAGATGCCGCACCCCCGGCCCCGCTCTGAAAGGGTGCCACTGAACTTCTAGGAGAGGACATCAGCTTCATCCAGAGGCTAATGTCTTTATGGTCCCACCGCAGCTCGGGGAGGACTGCCTTCCGCTGGCGGAATTGCTCGTCATACCGGAGCCAAGCAACCCCCCCATAGACACGCTGAGCCTCGCCAATCGAGTCCTGATAACAAAACAGGGGGGAGCAATTCTCCGGAGCCCTTTCCCCAATGACGCTCGCTAAAATCGCAAACGCCTGCAGCCAATTTGCAAACGTGCGAGAAATCAAGCGATAATGGCGTTTTTCCTCTTCTTCCTTCTTACTCTCGTCAGGTTTAACTTTTTCCAAGTTAAACTTCTCTAAGGGCAACAAAGAAAAAAATTTCCACGTATTCCCCCTTCCAAATTCGTTCCCGCACCTCCGCCTTGAGATGGGCCCCCAGAGGCCCCTCAAAACAGATATAGACCTCGCATTTTGCGGCGTCCCCTAAACGCACCCCGTCAGCAGCAACCACGCCTTTTTCCGCCGCGGCGGGTTCAGGCACCGCAACAGCAGGGCCGGCGGCCACTACCGGAACAACGGGAACACTCGACCCAGGCCCAACAGAACCCGGGGCCCCCTCCGCCGTTCCAAAGCCTCCGACCACAGGAGCCGGGGCCGGCACAGCCTGAGTGGCCCCCGTGGTGGCGGACGCACCGGCCGCCGCCCACGCCATCGCCGGGGAAGAACCAACGCCCGACAGCACCCCAGCCTCACAGCGCGCCAGCACCTCACGAAAGCCAGCCAACAAAGTGTGTATCACACCATCCCCCTGCGCCACTGCCAACGCCAGTGGGTAGGAACCCAACCCCCCAGGACCAACTGCCAACCCCACAGGCACGCCAGTTCCCCCACTGCGCTTCCTGGAACCCCTAGCCCTGACAAAGTTGGAGCCACAGAAGGAGAGAAAGAAAGAACAGAGGAAAAAGCCTTACCTGGCTGACGCTGCCCCTCCGGACATCCAGCCGCCACTCCAGCTCCCCGCGCAGGCTCCCGGATCTCTCCGTCCTCAGAAGCGGTGCTCCCCCCATCCGACAGGCCATCCTGGGATGCCTCTTTAGACTCAACCCGCGCCGAACGAGTAGGCCGCGACTCCACTCCACTAGGCCGCACGGGGCGCCCACCTCTGACGTCAGCCCCGCACGCCACACCGACATCCAGGGGGCGCTCCACGCGGCCACCACGCTGAACTTTGGGCCGGGCAGGAGAAGCCCGCCTAGCCACCGAACGACTCCGGATGTCCTCCCGGTCACTCCGCCGCCGCTGTGCTGCAGGTGATGATCTGCTCCGTCCCCGACCGCCACGAACAGAGGCCCCGGCCGTTACAGGTAAGCCGGCACCCGCAGAAACGTCTCTCCCCTTTGAGCCGCCCTCTGGGCGGGCAAGGAGCCCGCAGAGGCAGCCACACCAACCGACAGTTCAGGAGAAGGGGGATGTGGGCAGGCATCCGACACTGAGCATCCCCCCCGGGTCCGCCGTGGACGGGGATTCCTCCCGACCACCACACTAGGCACAACTGACTGCTGCTGGGCCGGTGGTGACGAAGGGTCCTGTAAAGGGCTCCTAAGATGGTCACGGACGCCACGGGTCACCTCTGGGCTAAAACGCTCAGGAGGCCTTGACCTCCTAGCACGTGGGCGACCAGGCAGAGGGGGGCCCCGAGGAGCAGTAGATGAGGCCTGGCTGGGCACCTGTCCAAAGGTAGAAAGCGTTGCCTGAATCCAGCCTGGGCCCCTGGCCACCGCCTCTGCGCGGAGCTGGGACAACTCCTATTACATATCAGTAAAGTCCCGGACCACAGGAAGCACAAACGCTAACGTCTCACAGGAACAGAAATTTCTGCTTCTCTACTTGTGGCCCCACAGCTCCAACTGAAGCTGATGCTGGCCACGTCCCCCTCTATCCTCCTAGCCACCCCCCCTTCCTTCAAACTACCCAATCCCACTGCTCGCCCCAGTAACTCCCCCTACCCTAATTCCTGCACCTCACTGCCCACCCCAGTCATGCTGGCCCTTCTCCTAGCTGTGCTTCTGCTCCGGGCCATTACTTTCCAGGGTCAAGGAACCCCTTCTAATAATTACAGCTCACTGTGATGGTGACTGGGAATAATGCTCCTTACATTTGTACTCACTGGGAATAATTCCTCTCTTGCAGACAGCTAAATAAAAGCTAAAAAAGATAATGGTGTCAGCGGTTACTCATCTGAGATACAGAAGTTGCTTGTTGCTCAAAGAACCACTAGCAAACCTAGAGGAACCCTGGTTGAGAAAAGCTGGTTTAAATACTGTATTTATTGGCGTATAACACTCACTTTTTTACCCTGAAAATAGAGGGTAAACTGTGCCTGCGTGTTATATGCAGGGGGCCGTGGAAAGTTTTTTTCCTGAAACTTCCCTCTTAAAGTTAGGGTGCGTGTTATACGCCTGTGCGTGTTATACGCCGAAAAATATGGTATTTATATGTATAACCTGCTAAAATACTTTATTTAACATTCACACAACAGTACTACACTATTTCTTTTGGCTGAAAAGCAATATACAATGTCACTAACTCATGTAGCTCAGGGTTGCGGTGTGATCCCATTGACTAGAATGGCCAAGAGATGGTGATATCAACACTATTAACACTACACGCCACATTACATTTGCAATGCTGCAAATCATTGTGGGTGTGACATGTGAACAGCCTCCTTATGCTGTATTGTAGGCTACCACGGCTCAACTGTCTGCCTGCATGAAAGAGGCCTTAAGCTGGCTGGCTATACATGGCTCAGTTGTATTAATTCAGCCAGCCGGGTGAATGAAAAAACTGAGGCGATTTGCCCATTCACACATTGGATGGGGAAATCCTACTTTCTCTTTTCATCTATGGACGGACACAGCTCCTTAAATCTTGACATGTGGGTTAGGTTCCTGTTCATAGGAGAGGACTAGGCAGAACATGTTAGTTATCTTAAAACATGTAACTTTAACAGAGTTGAACAGCCCCGACCCAGGGGGCGGTCCCTCCGTACATAACCCTCCGCCCTGCAGTCAGCAGCCTCAGTTTTTTTCTGCCTAGCAGAGGAGAAGAACGTGGCTCCCTTTGGGCCCAGAGTCCTGAAGAAATTTTTATTTTATTTTTATTTATTTTTTGTGATATCTTCTATCAACTGCCGGCTGGGTGACAGGGCTCAATATTATAGATCCTTGTAGTCTTCCCAGTTTCCGTCCATCGAGCGTGCCAGTCCTTAGCTTTGCGCTGGTTCTGCCACGACGTACCCCATGGCTCCAGGGGTGGCCGGTGAGCACATGCTCCGGGGTCCACATATGACTTGGCTGCTTGCTGTCTCACTCACAGTGGACCGGGCCGACAGCTACTCCGTACCATCGGTTGTGGGTCTGTCAGGGACGCACCAGCAAGTCCTCGCAAGGACGGGTAAGTACGGTTCCTCCTGTCTCGGCAGGATGGAACAGCTGGGCATTCCCGGGATTGAGGGGGTTCTCCTGTCCTCCCTTACTCTGCTCTCTGTCGCCCTTACCCCTCCTGCCCTAGGGCCCGCTGCGACCGGGGTGTACCTGTGGGGGGGCTCCGAGTCCCTGTGGGGGACCGTGGGGTGCCAGGGTCCACTTCTGTGAGGGGGGGCTGTCTCCTGGGAAGTCTCTGCGGGCCTTCTCGTCCACATCCCGGGGCTCGGGCGCCATTTTTTGCGGCGCTGACGCCATTTCTAGTGTGCTTTTTTTCTATATTGAAATTTCCATTGGCGGCCATTTTGTTGTAGCCGTGCTGTGGCGCAGGTCGGTATTGCGGGCGGCCATTTTTTTGTGGTCCGCCCCCTTTTTATCTGAGGCGTCTGGCAGCCATTTGGGAGTGGGTTTGGCCTCTAGCACTGGCTTTCTGAACGGCATACAGTTCATTCTCCTCACAGTTTTTTTTATCACACACGCGCTGTGTATACAAGGCGGGCAGCGGTGCTGAGCAGTCTCCCTTTGGGTGGTGAGTCCCCTGGGTTACCCCCCGGTCAGTGCAGCATGGAGGGCGGACTCTTAAGTGTTTTTCACTTGGTCCCTGAGGGCTGTCAGTGGGTGTTTATGGAGTCAGTATGTGACCTTTCTTCCCCTACATTGCCAGAGGCAGCTAATGGTGCCCTTGCACCTGTGGTTTCCATGGATACATTGTAGACAGTCCTGGAATCATTTGTTGCCAGGGTAGAAACGGCGTGTGGGCGTAAGGGGGTTAAAAAAGGCCCCCCCTCCCCCGCCATCTTCTGGGGAGTGTTAGTCAGGGCACTTATGAGTGCACTTCTGATGCTGTGCGGGACACTCTCCAGCTGGTAGATGCAGCTGGGACTTCTGCAGGGGGGTCTGTCTCCTTTGGGTCACACAAATCTGACCGCTTTGTGACAGTTTTTCCTTATGTTACTTTCTTTGATAAGTTCGTTGATAAGGAATGGGAATGGCCGCAGAGGTCCTTTGCGGTCCCCCAGCACATGGCGGTCCGTTATCCCCCAAGGTAACCACCCTCCCGGTAGAGGGAACCCCTGCCTTTAAGGACCCTACTGATAGGAGGTCCGAAGTGGTGTCCGACTCCAGGTTCACCATGCTGGGGTCAGTGTTGCGACTTATATTGGCTGCGACTTGGGTGTCTAAGACATTCACTGAATGGAGGGCAGCACAGTGGTGTAGTGGTTATTTCCCTCACCTGGCAGCAAGGGGGTCACTGGTTCGACCCAGACCCCGTCACCATCTGCCGGGAGTTTGCATGTTCTCCCTGTGTCTGCGTGGGTTTCCCCCGGGTACTCCGGTTTCCTCCCACACTCCAAAGACATGCGCGCCTTCGGCGCCACAGTAAAATCATATATATTAATACATACTCAGTGTGTGTATGTAAAATGATTTCCAGAGCCTCTGTATCTGTGGTGGTACTGCGCCGCCTGATTGGCTGGAATGCTGGCTAGCTGATCAAGCATCCAAGTGAGCTCTGGCAGATTGCCTTTCAGAGGTTTTTTGGTACCTCGCTGGACAACATTATTAAGGATGTCACTGGAGGTAAGAGCACACTTCTCCTACAGTCCTCTAAGGGGAAGGAGACGCGCCGTTGGCCGGGGCCCTCCTATTCCTCGCAGAAGCGGTATTTTCGTCAGTCAGGGTCAGCTGGCAGATCCTCCCAGACTGACAAGGCTCCAGCTGGGGGACAGAAGCGTCCCTGGATGCGGAAGCCAAACAAGCTGGCTAACAAACCTGCTACCGCATGAAATTTTGCCCCCGCCCGACTCAAGGGTGGGGGGATGGCTTAGCGAGTTTGCAGCTCGGTGGACCTTCCTGCTCTCCGACCAGTGGGTCTGCGAGGTGGTCGCTTTAGGGTGCAAGATAGAGTTTCTTTCTTGTCCACCAAACAGATCTTTCCCTCAAATCTTTCTGTCCTTCCGGCTGGGAGCTGTACAAGATTTGCTCAGGTGCGGAGTAATTTTACCTGTGCCCCTGGAGGAAAGGTTTCAGGGATTCTATTCAAATTTGTTGGTATTCCCAAAGAAGGACAGTGTCCATCCAATCTTGGACCTCAGGGTCCTTAATACCTTTGTGAGGTTGCTGCGCATCCCTGGACATCAAGGACGCATACTTGCATGTCCCCTTCTGCAACAGCCATCAGAGGTTTCTGCACTTTGCGATTTGGCTTAGCATCAGCACCAAAAGTTTTTAACAAGGTGCTCGCCCCGATCTGGCTTTGCTGAGACAGCGAGGCATTGCTATCGTGGGCTACTTGGACGATCTTCTTCTGAGAGCTGCTTCTGGCTCAGAATTAGAGGACATGTCTATAGCCAGTCAGACCCTCCGGGGAAATTGGTTGGGTACTGAACATACAGATGTCGGTGTTGGTACCGACTCAGCGTCTGGAGTACCTAGGCTTGATCCTGGACTCCTCGGAGGCAAAGGTTTTCCTTCCTTTGGAGCAGTTGCAGACGCTCCAGTCGGCGGTGAAATTGTTAGCATCCTGCAAATGGTCGTCTCTCCGTTTTTACCTGCGAGTTCTGGGCCTCATGGTGGCCTCCTTCGAGGCAGTACCGTATGCCCAATTCCACACTCGAGTATTGCAGAAGGAGATCCTGTCCCAATGGAACAGATCTCCATTGTCTCTGGACTCAGGTGAGTCACCTGGTCAAGGCTTCCCTGAGAGGGTGCCTGAGATCCCCGGCTCTTCCGTCTGGGGGGTCGTTCCTTCCTTTCCATTGAACTGTGATCGCGACGGACGCCAACCTCACAGGTTGGGGGGGGGGGAGTCTGGGGGGTCCAGTCGGCCCAGGGTTGCTGGACTCCGGACGAATTTCGCCTGCCAATCAATGTCCTCGAACTTCGAGCGATCAGGCTGTGCCTCTCTAAGTGGTCACAGAGACTTCAAGGGTGTCCGGTCCGGTTCCAGACGGACAACGCATCGGTGGTGGTTTCTGTCAACCATCAGGGAGGAACAAGGAGCTCGGCCACAGGGTCGGAAGTCACTCACATCCTAAGATGGGCCGAAAGGAGCGTGCCGGCTCTATCGGCTGTTTACATTCCAGGCGTAGAAAACTGGCAGGCGGACTATCTGAGTCGCCAGATGCTGGACCAAGGGGAATTGTCGTTACACCCAGAGGTGTTTCAACTCCTTTGTCAGAAATGGGGCACACCAGTTGTGGATCTTCTGGTCTTTCGACTCCATCGCAAGGTGTCAAGGTTTGTGGCCAGGTCCAGGTCCATCTCTGGGCGGACGCGTTGGTGGCTCCATTGGGTCAGTATCAGGTAAATTTATGCCCTTCTCCCAATGAAATTGCTTCCTTGTCTGCTCCGCAGAGTGGAGGCCGAGGGGATTCTGGTGATTCTAATCGCCCCAGACTGGTCCCGGCATCACTGGTACGCTGACCTCGTGAGACTGGTAGCAGATGCTCCCTGGCGGCTGCCAATGCGGGAGGACCTTCTGTCCCAAGGTCCCATACTTCATCCTGCTTTACAGTCGCTGGCTTTACCGGCATGGCTATTGAAAGCCAGGTACTAAGGGACCGCGGTCTGTCAGATTCGGTAATCGTCACCATGTTGAGGGCCCGGAAATCTTCTTCCCGGACGATCTACCATCGCACTTGGTAGACTTACATCTCTATGTGTGAAGAGATGGCTTGGCGCCCACGGGCATATTCAGTTTCTCGGATCCTGCTGTTCTTACAGCGTGGAATGGATCTGAAACTTGCCTTAAGCACTATTAAGGGACAGATTTCAGCCTTGGCTGTCTTCTTCCAAAGATCCCTGGCGGCTCACTCACTGGTAAGTACGTTTGTACAGGGGGTTCGACACGTGGTTCCCCCGATTAGACCACCGCTTCCTACCTCCGTGGGACTTGAATCTGGCGCTCTCTGTACTTCAGGAACCTCCCTTTGAGAACTTCAGGGATATTCCTCTCAACGCTTTCTCAGAAAGTTGCCTTTCTAGTTGCCATTACATCGGTCAGAAGGGTTTCTGAATTGGTGGCCTTGTCTTGCAAGTCGCCTTATTTGGTCCTCCATAAGGACAAAGCGGTGCTACGCCTGCAACCTTCATTCCTTCCTAAGGTAGTTTTGGCTTTTCACCTAAACAAGGACATTGTGCTTGCATCCTTGTGTCCTCCGCCGTCGCATCCCAAGGAGGCTGCGCTACATACCTTGAACGTGGTACGTGCCCTACGGGTGTACCTGTCTGCTACTGCTCCGTTCCGGAGATCTGACTCACTGTTCGTGTTGGTGTCTGGTCCACAGAAGGCCCTAGCAGTCTCGTTGGCCACCTTTCTAGGTGGATCAGGCAGACCGTCACCCAGGCCTATGCCCTTAAGGGGCGGACGCCTCCCTTTCCTGTCACGGCACATTCAACCAGGGGAATTGGTGCCTTCTGGGCTTTCGGACATCTAGCATCTGTCTCACAGGTGTGTAAGATGGCGACATGGTCGTCTGTTCACTCTCAAAGTTTTACAAGGTTGATGTGAGTGCATCTTCGGATGCTTCCTTTGGCCGCAAGGTTTTACAGGCGGCTGTTTGAGGTTGCAACTCCTTCATTGAGGAGCTCTGTTTGTTAGGGGTGAAGTTAAGTCTTCTTTTGATTGCTGTTCCCAGCCCTCGTTTATTCTGACACTGCTTGGGGACGTCCCACATGTCAAGATTTAAGGAGCTGTGTCTGTCCATGGATGAAAAGAGAAAATAGGAGTTTTTGTACTCACCGTAAAATCCTTTTCTTTGTCCATGGACGGACACAGCACCCACCCCTCCTTTTTAAGTTTGTACTGCTTTTCTACGAACTGAGGCTGCTGACTGCAGGGTGGAGGGTTATGTACGGAGGGACTGCCCCCTGGGCTGGGCTGTTCAACAATGTTAAAGTTACATGTTTTAAGATAACTAACATGTTCTGCCTAGTCCTCTCATATGAACAGAAACATAACCCACATGTCAAGATTTAAGGAGCTGTGTCCGTCCATGGACGACAAAGAAAAGGATTTTACGGTGAGTACAAAAAATCCTATTTTGCTGTGTCTTTGTATTCTGACAGCGGGACTTCCCTGCTGTCACAATACACTGATCGGTGCTGCAGCCTATTGGCTGTATGCACTGACCGAATGCTGGTTATCCAGGACTGTTTGACAGAAGCTGGTCTAATGCCGCATACATGCGATCAGAATTTCCGACAACAAATGTTCGATGTGAGCTTTTGGTCGGATATTCCGTGTGTAGGCTCCATCGGACATTTGCTGTTGGAATTTTCGACAACAAATGTTTGAGAGCTGGTTCTCAATTTTTCCGACAACAAAAGTTCTTGTCGGAAATTCTGATCGTGTGTATCCAATTCCGACGCACAAAAATTCTACGCATGCTCAGAATCATTGAACCTACTTTTTCTCGGCTTGTTGTAGTGTTGTATGTCACCGCGTTCTTTACGATTGGAATTTCCGACAACATTTGTGTGACCGTGGGTATGCAAGACAAGTTTGAGCGAACATCCATCGTAAAAAAAATCCACGGTTTTGTTGTCGGAATGTCCGATCGTCTGTATGCAGCATAACTGGCTTTTTTTTTATTTTTTTTAACAGAGAAGGCTACACACAGATTGTAATTCGGCTGATCTTTGCTGAACCAGCAAATTTCAATCCACGTATGGCCAGCTTTAGTTCAGGAAAAATCCTCCTACTGAACAGGAGAGGATCTATTTGAGCATTGGTCCAGGTCCAGGCTGAATTTAAGCATTCATTACCCATATTAACCAATCATAATTCAGTCTGCTGTAATCAGGCATATGCAAAATGGATTCTGGCTTGGTTGTATAAGTTAATGTTCCTAAAAATATCACTTGAAGTAGAACTAAAGGCTTTTTTTTTCATTTTGGATAAAGTGAGAGAGGGTTATAACCACGTCATTTTTTGTGTCCCATAGAGGGGATTTTCCTTCACTTCTAGTTCCATAGCCAAAGCAAGAAGTGAGGAAATTCCTCCAAAGTGAGGAAATTTTAGGTTGTCGCCAGAACTAGTGTCCCCATTGGAAGATTTCCCCTTTATTACTGTTCTGGGAACAACCTAAAATTGGGAATTTTCTTTTACTTTTATTTTCATGACAAATATAGAGGTTGAATCTCCCCAATGGAGCAACAGACAACAATAAAAGCCTGACAGGTGTTCTGATCACTCTCCAATCTACCTTTAACTTGAAAAAAAAATGTTTTCCTTTAGTTATACAGTGCATCCGAAAAGTATTTACACCACTTCACTTTTTCCACATTGTTATGTTACAGCCTTATTCCAAAATGGAATAAATTAATAATTTTTCTCAAAATTCTACAAACAATACCCCATAATGACAACATGAAATATGTTTGTTTGAAATCTGGGCAGTTTCTCCCATTCTTCTTTGCAGGACCTCTCAGGGCTCCATCAGGTTGGATGGGGAGCGTCAGTGCACAACCATTTTTAGATCTCTCCAGAGATGTTCAATCGGGTTCAGGTCTTGGCTCTGGCTGGGCCACTCAAGGACATTCACAGAGTTGTTCCGTAGCCACTCCTTTGTTATCTTGGCTGTGTGCTTAGGGTTGTTGTCCTGTTGGAAGATGAACCTTCGCCACAGTCTGAGGTCCAGAGCGCTCTGGAGCAGGTTTTCATCAAGGATGTCTCTGTAAAAATGCTATAGTCACTGTAATATACTTTAGTGAATCTAAAAAAAAAAAAATCTTACAATTCACAGATCCTGAACACTAGATTAATCAGGTATTATAACAGCTAAATCCGATCTTCATATTTTAGTCAAGTTTAAATAGTTTGTTTGGACCAAGTTGGTCAATCTGTCCGCCTCTCCACATCAGCCAATCACAGAAAGCTTCACAATTTATTCATAGAACACAAATGCGCTCAGTCCAACTTGATTTAGCTCACGGAGCAGAACGAGAAGTACCTGTATAATATACGATTTGAACAACTTTGATATAAATTTAATGATAAAAAATCTGTGTTATAGTCCAAATTACAAAGGCAAAAAGGTAATAGATATTTATTAACAATACTGTATGAAAAGTTCAGGGGTTTAGCCTTAGTAAGACACTACAAAGTAATTAGGATACATAGAGGGGTTGCAAATAGACTGTTCAATTTGCAAAGAAATTATTGGTGAAGCTGACTTCCATCATCCAGTCATGTGCAAGCAAGCATGCTGTTATTTGTTTATTTTATTTATTTGGTTTTCCTTGCATGTGATTGAGCATTTCTTACAAAGTGGAATTTCAGCCATAATCTTCCAGGACAGCAACCCGAGAGAAGAATTGTTCCTCTTTCTACAGGAAACACAAGCCAAAACAGTGAAAAGTCCTTCACAACCCCCTTGTCCAGTTTAGATTGTATTTCCTATCCTTGCAGAGCAGCAAAACGTTTGTTCTTTTATCCTGACTGGATGGCCGTTTGGTCAGCAGGTCCCCCTCCAGTAGGGTGACCACATTTCCAAACTACTGTAGCGGGGTCCCCTTTAAGACTCCCAGGACTACCTTACCCAGAACCCCTTTCGGCAATGTTTCCACCCCAGAGACTCATGGGAGGGGTTATATAAGGAGGAGGTGAGGCTGGGCTCGGCCTCTTTGGGACACGAGACTTCAAGGGAGAGATCTTCCTGTGCGGATTCGCTGTGGTGCAAGGCCTAAAGCCTGGGGCCTTGCGCTGCTACCCAAAAGAGCCTTCCACCCCATCGCGAGCCTGGGTGGCATCTGACTCGGTTTTCTTCAACCGCTGCTGAGCCGGAGACCAGACCGCTGCAGACGCTGTGTGTGGAGACACAGCAGGTGGAAGTTCCCGGACTGGGATCGCGTCCGGAGGGGTGAGCGAGCACATGCTCAATCCACAAATACTGTATACCATTGTTAGGCCTAAAGACTGCCACGGCCCACCAGTTCCTATTTCAGTTCTTTTCCCCCACTGGAGATCCATAGCAGAACTGAGTCAAACGGATCTCTAGTGGAGTGTACTGTGTTAGCATTTTTACCCCCCCCCCCCTGGATTACAAATGTGTTCCTGAAATGTGCACCACCGTTTAAAGACTTGCATGCAAAGAATTTTACCCCCCTAGAGACTGAGTTATATGGTCAGGCCTGGCCATCTAGATAGTTTATTTAGTTGCTGAGCCATAGGGCGCATAGTGAAGTACTGTTACACGTGGCGCGTGTGCGCCATATCTTAATAGTTATAGTGTGGCTATTACTGCAGGGCTCTGCAGATAGATTCATGTGATCTGTTACACATATTACCCTAGACTAACTGTGCCAGAAGGGGGTCGAGTAAATTGCCAGGGGTTGGCGGAGCTGTCTTCAGGGCCCAAACTAAATCTGCGGCCCTCTTAGCTGAAGGTATCGGTACACGTGGGGGTTCTCGTCCGGGATCCTGATACAGCAACAGAAGACCCCAGAGGTACCGGCATGAACCCGCTAACAGTAAAAGCGTGGTGTGAAACATCCAGACACGTCGGTAGTCATCAGCCTCCCAGGAAAGGAGTGGTCGACAGAGACGGTAGAGCAGCTAATGGTGTCCATGTCCCCAGATTATACACCGAGGGTAACGGAGATAAAACCAGACCCAGATACCTCGTATCAGTATGCGCTAGTGGAGTACTGGGGCGGGATGCCAGAGACTTTCAAGCACGACTGTGTGCGGACGCCAGACAACAAAACCTATAGGTTAATGCACGCCATGACTATAAAGAAGGAGCCATCACCAACGGGATCACCTGAAAGAAGAGACAGGGTGACGTCTCCGGGGGCACCTGCACCCGTCACGGCCATTTCACCAGAGCTGATAAATGCCATTGGGGATCTGCTAACCAAATGTCAGACGACAAGCACGGTACATGTAGAGACTAGCTACCGGAGACTAAAGACATTCTCAGGGAAGCTCCCTGTCCCTGCAGGGGAAGAAGATTTTGATACTTGGGTGGAGCAGGCATTACAAGCAGTAGAGGCATGGGAGGTGCCTGAAGCGCAGAAGAGGCAACTAGTGATAGAAAGCCTCAAAGGCGCAGCAGCAGAAGCAGTGAAAAGTTTTCGGTTTGGGAATGCAGACTGCACGGCTCAAGACTGTCTAGCCATGCTACAGGAAGAGTTTGGTCAATTGGAAAAGGTGACAGAGATGGTCTATCAATTTGAACATACTTTCCAACAGCTGAAGGAGAAACTTTCAGAGTATGTTAGGAGACTGAACAGGTTGCTGTGCAAGATTGTGTTGAAGAAGGGAATGAAGCCCCAAGATACAGATGCGGCAAGAATGAAGCAAGTCTTAAAGGGAGCGTTGCGCTCGGATCCAGTCTGGCTGCACCTGAAAACCTCGGGAGGAGGAACGTCACTGACTTACTCTGATTTGATAAAAATCATCAGAGATGAGGAGACACTACAACAGGACCAGCAAATGATCAAGACAAATGTTGCCCCCGCACAGGTGTTAGTCGACCCAGTAATGACCCCTGAAAGAGACTCAGAGGTAGACACTTTAAAATCACAAATGTCCAAGGTGTTAGAGATGTTGACCTCTCTGATAGCAAAAGACCCAGAAGGCCCCAGGAGAGAAGTACCAAGGAAGGAACTGTTCCCAATTGCCTCAGCACCCGCATCTTTACAAGAATGGGGAGATATAGTCTGCTTTAACTGTGGAGGAATTGGCTATATTGCAGCTACATGTTCCAGTCCCAAGAAGAAGAAAACAGATAACCGCAAGCCGGCGGGAAACTCCAGAGGGCACCGGCGAAGGAGTCAACTGGGTGCCCATCATCTTCAGTGAGCTTCAAGCTGAATGCGAAGCAGAAGAAAAGAGGAGACAAAACCCCTCAGAAGAAACACAACATTCCTCAACAGAGATACACCCCAGAGAAAGGGGGCAAGACCCCTCAGAAAGGGCACAGCATTCCCCAGAGGGGATGCACGCCTAAGAAAAACAATAATATCCCTCAGCGGGTCTGTACACCCATTAAAAGGAGGGAAATCAATGCATATCAGGCTCAAGAAAGACTAAAGGCCAAAGGGAGTTGGACGAGAGAGATTCCGAAGGGAAAGGACCAGAAGAAGGTGACCCCTGCCAGGCCATATCCGGAGAAGCTGGTAGGCCCATCTCCTATAGTGCCCATTCAAGTGGAGGGAGTCTACACCAGAGCCATCTTGGATACTGGGGCACAAGTGACCCTATTATACCGGGATTTCTACGATAAGCACTTGAGTCACCTGCCCATCCAGAAGATAGAGGAACTGGAAATATGTGGGATTGGAACCCAGAGTTTCCCCTATGATGGCTATCTGCCCGTCAAGATGACCTTTGACCCATCTGTGGCTGGGAAGGCCGAAGTGTTTGACACCCTGGCAGTTGTGTGCCCTCGGCCGCCAGGAGCCAACAAGAGTTCCCTTATAATAGGGACAAACACGGACCTAGTCCGAAGACTCCTGACCCCTCTAGTGAAAGAGAAGGGGCAAGCGGCCACCAAGATCCACCCCATGCTGAAGACGGCCTACCAACGGCTGGTCCTAGAGCAGAAGACCCCTGGAGAGGGGATAGGGAAGGTGTGGAGACTTGGAAGAGAAGGGATAGTGTTGCAGCCCAGGGAAGTAACTTGTCTCAGAGCCACTGTGAAGCTTACTTGGGAGCAGCCTGGACCCTTTGTCATGCTGGAGTCCGACCCAAGGGAAGAGTCCTCCGGTCTGGAAGTGATACCAGAAGTGATTCCGCTAAAGGCCCTGAAGAAGGCTCATTGTAGAGTTCCGGTGAGTGTTAGGAACACTACAGGTGGCCCCATGGAAATCCCAGGCCAGGATGCTGCTGAGCCAGGTGAGCCCTGCTGCCCCGGTTACCCTGTCAGAAGTCAAGGGGACGGGTGAAGGAGGAGATGTTTGGGAGAAGCTGTCCATGGAAAACCCGAATCTGCCCAGGGCTTGGAAAGAGAGAGCCAAGGCCCAGTTGACCAGATGGGAGAAGATCTTCTCCAAAGATGAGTTCGATGTGGGGTGTGCAAGGAGTGCCACCCATCGAATCCGCCTTCAAGAAGACAAGCCCTTCAGAGAGAGGGTCAGGCGGGTCCCACTAGCAGATCTGGAGGATCTAAGGGAACAACTCGCAGAACTCAAGAGGACTGCCTCTGATGATATCCATTTGGATGAAACATGTCAGGCTGGCCGATACAAGCACGCTGAGAGCCGCGGATTTATATATATATTTTTATGCCTTGATGATGGTCCTTTGTTGTAAGTAGAATACAATAAAATACCTTTGTCCTTTTACCTTATGGGCTTCACTATGTTAGTTTATTCTTTCATTTGGTAAACTACTCCCTGCTGAGGATACATTTCATCTCCATTTCCAACTGAGCTCTGGATGTCGTTTTTGATGTGGGTGTGATCCATCAGGCTTGGATATCTGTGTCTATACACTGACCCTCTGCAAATATACTTACATCGTTTATGTATGTTTGCCTTCCGGTAAGCATTTTGTGAGCACATTTGGGTGGTGTGCTTTTTACGATTGCACACTTAAAGTTCTGGTGGTGGTTCCTATCAGTTTTCTACAGTCATCTTGTTTGCCGATTTCACACCAGGACATTGATTTTCACTAAGCGCTGCACTTTGGACTTTTATACTATTACGTTTGCTTTATCAACAGACTGTGCTGGCTGCTTTTTGTTTTTTGTTTCATATATACTTATATATTTTTTTTGGTTAGCGCAAATATCTGTTCTCCTTGTTAATCTTGGAAAGAGAGAGCCAAGGCCCAGTTGACAAGATGGTAGAAGATCTTCTCCAAAGATGAGTTCGATGTGGGGTGTGCAAGGAGTGCCACCCATCGAATCCGCCTTCAAGAAGACAAGCCCTTCAGAGAGAGGGTCAGGCGGGTCCCACTAGCAGATCTGGAGGATCTAAGGGAACAACTCGCAGAACTCAAGAGGACTGGTGTGATCCGGGAGTCTAGAAGCCCCTATGCCTCCCCGATAGTGGTGGTCAGGAAGAAGAATGGGTCATTGAGGCTCTGTATAGACTACAGGACTCTCAACAGGAGAACCATACCCGACCAGTACACCACTCCGAGGATAGAGGACGCTTTACAGAGTTTGTCTGGAGCCAAGTGGTTCAGCGTTATGGATCTCAAGAGTGGATACTATCAGATCCCTATGCATCCAGAAGACAAGGAGAAGACAGCCTTCATAACCCCAGTGGGGTTCTTTGAGTTTGATCGAATGCCTCAGGGACTGTCTGGAGCTCCTGCTACCTTCCAACGTCTCATGGAGAAGACTGTAGGAGACATGAACCTTATTGAAGTCCTTGTATACCTGGACGATGTCATTGTCTTTGGGAGAACCCTGGAAGAACACGAAGAAAGGCTGGAAAAAGTGTTGAGAAGACTCAGTGAGGAGGGACTCAAGCTTTCGCCTGAGAAGTGTCGGTTCTACCAGTCTTCTGTGAACTATCTGGGGCACATAGTGTCTGAAGAATGGGTGGCCACAGACCCGGAGAAATTGGAGGCAGTTACTTCCTGGCCACGTCCTACCACAGTAACAGAACTCAGATCCTTCTTGGGGTTCTGCTCCTATTACAGGAGGTTTGTGGAAGGATTCGCCCGAATTGCCAGACCATTGAATGAACTACTCAAGACCGAGGGGGAAGAGGACGACTCAGGGCCCAGGAAGCCGGGAGAGTCAGTCAGAGATCAGTGGAGGCAGAAGTGTGAAGAGGCCTTCCAGGCGTTGAAGAGGAGCCTAACCACTGCCCCAGTCTTGGCCTACGCAGACCCAACCAAACCCTATGAACTACATGTAGATGCTAGTCATGACGGTCTGGGAGGAGTACTTTACCAAGAACACGAGGGACAACTGCGGCCTGTTGCCTACGTGAGCAGGAGCCTGACCCCCTGCGAGAAGAACTACCCCACTCACAAGCTGGAGTTCCTGGCCCTTAAGTGGGCGGTAGTAGACAAGCTCAAAGACTACCTGTATGGGGCGGAGTTCACTGTGAAGACCGACAACAACCCCCTTACCTACCTTTTCACTACAGCAAGGCTGGACGCCACTGGACACAGGTGGCTGGCCGCATTGTCTGGATTCAATTTCAGCCTAAAGTACAGGCCAGGGACTGGAAATCGAGATGCAGACGCTCTGTCCAGGGGAGATCTCATGGCCCCCACCAGTGACATGGAAGACTGGACTCAAGTGGCACCTGACGGGGTGCGGGCCCTTTGTCAAGGGGCTGAATTGCAAGCCAGAGGAGGCTCAAGGGCGGAAGAGATAGGAGTTACCATGGTAGGAGTCCCCAAACAATACTGTGGAGTAACTCAACTGGAGGAAGACCATCTGCCAAAGTTGTCCAAGAAGGAACTAAGATGCGACCAATTAGAAGACCCCATGGGGAAATTGGTTCTGGAAGCCCTGGAGAATCAGGATCCAAACAGACTCCTGCGCCACTCCTCAAAGGAAGCTCGCCTGTTGAGTAGGGATGAGCTTCGTGTTCGAGTCGAACATACGTTCGACTCGAACATCGGCTGTTCGATCGTTCGACGAAGATCGAACGATTTGGGCCGTTCGCGCCAAATTCGAGTGACGCGAACGGCCCACAATGCACTACGCCATCGCAGTGTCATCCAGGCGCTGTGATTGGCCAAGCATGCACTGTGACCCCGCATGCTTGGCCAATCACAGCGCCGGCAGCGAGGAGAGCAATGATTGGCCACAGGCAGGATGCCTGTGGCCAATTATTGCTGAGGGTGTTTAGTACACGCCCCACACTATAAAAGGCCGCCAGCACGGCGGCCTAGTGTAGTGTGTTCCGGAGCAGGGATAGAGCAGCATAGGCAGGGACAGTGACTGTTATTTCTTTCTTGCTTAACCTGGATTCCTTTAGTTTAGGGAAAGAGAAGGATAGGTAGGGAGAGTGTCAGTGTGTTTTGTGCTTGTGCTATAGTGTGCTTAAAAAAAACATTTATTCTAGGGACAGAAAACTGTAGGTAGGGACAGTGTCAGTTTCTTTCACTCTGCAAGTCCTTGTTTCCAGGGACCTGGAAGGACAGTGAGTGAATTGTCCTTGTGCTATATTGTGCTTAAAAAAACATTTATTCTAGGGACAGAAAACTGTAGGTAGGGAGAGTGTCAGTTTCTTTCACTCTGCAAGTCCTTGTTTCCAGGGACCTGTAAGGACAGTGAGTGAATTGTCCTTGTGCTATATTGTGATTAAAAAAAACATTTTTTCTAGGGACAGAAAACTGTAGGTAGGGACAGTGTCAGTTTCTTTCACTCTGCAAGTCCTTGTTTCCAGGGACCTGGAAGGACAGTGAGTGAATTGTCCTTGTGCTATATTGTGCTTAAAAAAACATTTATTCTAGGGACAGAAAACTGTAGGTAGGGAGAGTGTCAGTTTCTTTCACTCTGCAAGTCCTTGTTTCCAGGGACCTGTAAGGACAGTGAGTGAATTGTCCTTGTGCTATATTGTGATTAAAAAAAACATTTTTTCTAGGGACAGAAAACTGTAGGTAGGGAGAGTGTTTTTTTTCTTTCACTCTGCAAGTCCTTGTTTCCAGGGACCTGGAAGGACAGTGAGTGAATTGTCCTTGTGCTATATTGTGCTTAAAAAAAAACATTTTTTCTAGGGACAGAAAACTGTAGGTAGGGAGAGTGTTTATTTTCTTTCACTCTGCAAGTCCTTGTTTCCAGGGACCTCTAAGGACAGTGAGTGAATTGTCCTTGTGCTATATTGTGCTTAAAAAAAACATTTATTCTAGGGACAGAAAACTGTAGGTAGGGAGAGTGTCAGTTTATTTCACTCTGCAAGTCCTTGTTTCCAGGGACCTGGAAGGACAGTGAGTGAATTGTCCTTGTGCTATATTGTGATTAAAAAAAACATTTTTTCTAGGGACAGAAAACTGTAGGTAGGGAGAGTGTTTTTTTTCTTTCACTCTGCAAGTCCTTGTTTCCAGGGACCTGTAAGGACAGTGAGTGAATTGTCCTTGTGCTATATTGTGCTTAAAAAAAACATTTATTCTAGGGACAGAAAACTGTAGGTAGGGAGAGTGTCAGTTTATTTCACTCTGCAAGTCCTTGTTTCCAGGGACCTGGAAGGACAGTGAGTGAATTGTCCTTGTGCTATATTGTGATTAAAAAAAACATTTTTTCTAGGGACAGAAAACTGTAGGTAGGGAGAGTGTTTTTTTTCTTTCACTCTGCAAGTCCTTGTTTCCAGGGACCTGGAAGGACAGTGAGTGAATTCTCCTTGTGCTATATTGTGCTTAAAAAAAACATTTATTCTAGGGACAGAAAACTGTAGGTACGGAGAGTGTCAGTTTATTTCACTCTGCAAGTCCTTGTTTCCAGGGACCTGTAAGGACAGTGAGTGAATTGTCCTTGTGCTATATTGTGATTAAAAAAAACATTTTTTCTAGGGACAGAAAACTGTAGGTAGGGAGAGTGTTTTTTTTCTTTCACTCTGCAAGTCCTTGTTTCCAGGGACCTGTAAGGACAGTGAGTGAATTGTCCTTGTGCTATATTGTGCTTAAAAAAAACATTTATTCTAGGGACAGAAAACTGTAGGTAGGGAGAGTGTCAGTTTATTTCACTCTGCAAGTCCTTGTTTCCAGGGACCTGTAAGGACAGTGAGTGAATTGTCCTTGTGCTATATTGTGATTAAAAAAAACATTTATTCTAGGGACAGAAAACTGTAGGTAGGGAGAGTGTCAGTTTATTTCACTCTGCAAGTCCTTGTTTCCAGGGACCTGGAAGGACAGTGAGTGAATTGTCCTTGTGCTATATTGTGATTAAAAAAAACATTTTTTCTAGGGACAGAAAACTGTAGGTAGGGAGAGTGTTTTTTTTCTTTCACTCTGCAAGTCCTTGTTTCCAGGGACCTGTAAGGACAGTGAGTGAATTGTCCTTGTGCTATATTGTGATTAAAAAAAACATTTTTTCTAGGGACAGAAAACTGTAGGTAGGGAGAGTGTTTTTTTTCTTTCACTCTGCAAGTCCTTGTTTCCAGGGACCTGGAAGGACAGTGAGTGAATTGTCCTTGTGCTATATTGTGCTTAAAAAAAAACATTTTTTCTAGGGACAGAAAACTGTAGGTAGGGAGAGTGTTTATTTTCTTTCACTCTGCAAGTCCTTGTTTCCAGGGACCTCTAAGGACAGTGAGTGAATTGTCCTTGTGCTATATTGTGCTTAAAAAAAACATTTATTCTAGGGACAGAAAACTGTAGGTAGGGAGAGTGTCAGTTTATTTCACTCTGCAAGTCCTTGTTTCCAGGGACCTGGAAGGACAGTGAGTGAATTGTCCTTGTGCTATATTGTGATTAAAAAAAACATTTTTTCTAGGGACAGAAAACTGTAGGTAGGGAGAGTGTTTTTTTTCTTTCACTCTGCAAGTCCTTGTTTCCAGGGACCTGTAAGGACAGTGAGTGAATTGTCCTTGTGCTATATTGTGCTTAAAAAAAACATTTATTCTAGGGACAGAAAACTGTAGGTAGGGAGAGTGTCAGTTTATTTCACTCTGCAAGTCCTTGTTTCCAGGGACCTGGAAGGACAGTGAGTGAATTGTCCTTGTGCTATATTGTGATTAAAAAAAACATTTTTTCTAGGGACAGAAAACTGTAGGTAGGGAGAGTGTTTTTTTTCTTTCACTCTGCAAGTCCTTGTTTCCAGGGACCTGGAAGGACAGTGAGTGAATTCTCCTTGTGCTATATTGTGCTTAAAAAAAACATTTATTCTAGGGACAGAAAACTGTAGGTAGGGAGAGTGTCAGTTTATTTCACTCTGCAAGTCCTTGTTTCCAGGGACCTGTAAGGACAGTGAGTGAATTGTCCTTGTGCTATATTGTGATTAAAAAAAACATTTTTTCTAGGGACAGAAAACTGTAGGTAGGGAGAGTGTTTTTTTTCTTTCACTCTGCAAGTCCTTGTTTCCAGGGACCTGTAAGGACAGTGAGTGAATTGTCCTTGTGCTATATTGTGCTTAAAAAAAACATTTATTCTAGGGACAGAAAACTGTAGGTAGGGAGAGTGTCAGTTTATTTCACTCTGCAAGTCCTTGTTTCCAGGGACCTGTAAGGACAGTGAGTGAATTGTCCTTGTGCTATATTGTGATTAAAAAAACATTTTTTCTAGGGACAGAAAACTGTAGGTAGGGAGAGTGTTTTTTTTCTTTCACTCTGCAAGTCCTTGTTTCCAGGGACCTGTAAGGACAGTGAGTGAATTGTCCTTGTGCTATATTGTGCTTATAAAAAAAACATTTATTCTAGGGACAGAAAACTGTAGGTAGGGAGAGTGTCAGTTTATTTCACTCTGCAAGTCCTTGTTTCCAGGGACCTGTAAGGACAGTGAGTGAATTGTCCTTGTGCTATATTGTGCTTAAAAAAAACATTTATTCTAGGGACAGAAAACTGTAGGTAGGGAGAGTGTCAGTTTATTTCACTCTGCAAGTCCTTGTTTCCAGGGACCTGTAAGGACAGTGAGTGAATTGTCCTTGTGCTATATTGTGATTAAAAAAAACATTTTTTCTAGGGACAGAAAACTGTAGGTAGGGAGAGTGTTTTTTTTCTTTCACTCTGCAAGTCCTTGTTTCCAGGGACCTGGAAGGACAGTGAGTGAATTGTCCTTGTGCTATATTGTGCTTAAAAAAAAAACATTTTTTCTAGGGACAGAAAACTGTAGGTAGGGAGAGTGTTTATTTTCTTTCACTCTGCAAGTCCTTGTTTCCAGGGACCTCTAAGGACAGTGAGTGAATTGTCCTTGTGCTATATTGTGCTTAAAAAAAACATTTCTTCTAGGGACAGAAAACTGTAGGTAGGGAGAGTGTCAGTTTATTTCACTCTGCAAGTCCTTGTTTCCAGGGACCTGGAAGGACAGTGAGTGAATTGTCCTTGTGCTATATTGTGATTAAAAAAAACATTTTTTCTAGGGACAGAAAACTGTAGGTAGGGAGAGTGTTTTTTTTCTTTCACTCTGCAAGTCCTTGTTTCCAGGGACCTGTAAGGACAGTGAGTGAATTGTCCTTGTGCTATATTGTGCTTAAAAAAACATTTATTCTAGGGACAGAAAACTGTAGGTAGGGAGAGTGTCAGTTTATTTCACTCTGCAAGTCCTTGTTTCCAGGGACCTGGAAGGACAGTGAGTGAATTGTCCTTGTGCTATATTGTGATTAAAAAAAACATTTTTTCTAGGGACAGAAAACTGTAGGTAGGGAGAGTGTTTTTTTTCTTTCACTCTGCAAGTCCTTGTTTCCAGGGACCTGGAAGGACAGTGAGTGAATTCTCCTTGTGCTATATTGTGCTTAAAAAAAACATTTATTCTAGGGACAGAAAACTGTAGGTAGGGAGAGTGTCAGTTTATTTCACTCTGCAAGTCCTTGTTTCCAGGGACCTGTAAGGACAGTGAGTGAATTGTCCTTGTGCTATATTGTGATTAAAAAAAACATTTTTTCTAGGGACAGAAAACTGTAGGTAGGGAGAGTGTTTTTTTTCTTTCACTCTGCAAGTCCTTGTTTCCAGGGACCTGTAAGGACAGTGAGTGAATTGTCCTTGTGCTATATTGTGCTTAAAAAAAACATTTATTCTAGGGACAGAAAACTGTAGGTAGGGAGAGTGTCAGTTTATTTCACTCTGCAAGTCCTTGTTTCCAGGGACCTGTAAGGACAGTGAGTGAATTGTCCTTGTGCTATATTGTGATTAAAAAAAACATTTTTTCTAGGGACAGAAAACTGTAGGTAGGGAGAGTGTTTTTTTTCTTTCACTCTGCAAGTCCTTGTTTCCAGGGACCTGTAAGGACAGTGAGTGAATTGTCCTTGTGCTATAGTGTGCTTAAAAAAAACATTTATTCTAGGGACAGAAAACTGTAGGTAGGGACAGTGTCAGTTTCTTTCACTCTGCAAGTCCTTGTTTCCAGGGACCTGTAAGGACAGTGAGTGAATTGTCCTTGTGCTATATTGTGATTAAAAAAAACATTTTTTCTAGGGACAGAAAACTGTAGGTAGGGAGAGTGTTTTTTTTCTTTCACTCTGCAAGTCCTTGTTTCCAGGGACCTGTAAGGACAGTGAGTGAATTGTCCTTGTGCTATATTGTGCTTAAAAAAAACATTTATTCTAGGGACAGAAAACTGTAGGTAGGGAGAGTGTCAGTTTATTTCACTCTGCAAGTCCTTGTTTCCAGGGACCTGTAAGGACAGTGAGTGAATTGTCCTTGTGCTATATTGTGCTTAAAAAAAACATTTATTCTAGGGACAGAAAACTGTAGGTAGGGAGAGTGTCAGTTTATTTCACTCTGCAAGTCCTTGTTTCCAGGGACCTGTAAGGACAGTGAGTGAATTGTCCTTGTGCTATATTGTGATTAAAAAAAACATTTTTTCTAGGGACAGAAAACTGTAGGTAGGGAGAGTGTTTTTTTTCTTTCACTCTGCAAGTCCTTGTTTCCAGGGACCTGGAAGGACAGTGAGTGAATTGTCCTTGTGCTATATTGTGCTTAAAAAAAAACATTTTTTCTAGGGACAGAAAACTGTAGGTAGGGAGAGTGTTTATTTTCTTTCACTCTGCAAGTCCTTGTTTCCAGGGACCTCTAAGGACAGTGAGTGAATTGTCCTTGTGCTATATTGTGCTTAAAAAAAACATTTATTCTAGGGACAGAAAACTGTAGGTAGGGAGAGTGTCAGTTTATTTCACTCTGCAAGTCCTTGTTTCCAGGGACCTGGAAGGACAGTGAGTGAATTGTCCTTGTGCTATATTGTGATTAAAAAAAACATTTTTTCTAGGGACAGAAAACTGTAGGTAGGGAGAGTGTCAGTTTCTTTCACTGTGAAAGTCCTTGTTTCAAGGGACAGAGAAGGACACCTGAAGGTAGCCCTTATTGCTTTTTTCCCATCTCCCTGCAGGCCATCTATTAGAATGTCTGGAAGGCAAACAAGGAGAGGCAGACAGTCAGGAGGCAATAAAAGAGGGCAAGCAGGCTCTGTGTCTGGGGGCAACAGTGCTGGTCGTGGACGCGGTGCATTGTCATCAGCACATGGCCATGGGACACGCTTGTCCTTCTTTTCGGCAGCTGGACATGTTGAGCCACATCATGCCGAAGACTTGGTAGAGTGGATGACCAAGCCCTCCTCCTCCTCCTCATCCTCTCTCACCCAGGCTCAGGGTACTGGAAAAGCAGCTGCCAAAGCGTCGTCTTCCCTGGTATCAATGTCAGACAAATCATCAGTCACTCCTTCCCTAGACCCACCATGTCCTCCTCCTGAGGAGTCCCCCGAACTGTTTCAGCACAGTGTTGGGTACATGCTCCAGGAGGATGCCCAGCGTTTCGAAGGGTCTGATGATGAAACCCAGCTAGAGGAAGGCAGTAGCGTGAGAGCAGACAGAGGGGATGCTCAAGAAGGACACCAATCTGGCAGTCATGTTCCAGCAGCTGCAGCATACTGCCAGATTGGCTCCAGTGATGAGGAGGGAGGGGATGATGAGGTCACTGACTCCACGTGGGTGCCTAATAGGAGAGAGGAGGAGGAGGAGGATGAGGAGGAGGCACATCTCCAACGAGGCAGGATGCCCTTTGGTGGCCAGCGTAAGGGCAGTACACCGACGGAATCACACCGCAGAGCTCCGCCTGTGCAGGGCGCTGCCTCTGCCCGTCATTCAAAAAGTTCTTTGGTGTGGGCCTTTTTTGAGGCTAGTGCATCAGATCGCACAGCTGCTGTTTGCAACATATGTCTCAAGCGTATATCGCGTGGCCAAAACATCAGCCGCTTGGGTACCACATGCCTGACCAGACATATGTTGACCTGCCATGCAGCTCGTTGGCAAGCCTACCTCAAAGACCCACACCAAAGAACAAAGCGGACCTCTCCTTGCACCGCATCAGCTGGGATCTCCAACCCCACTATAACTTCAGTCCTCTCTGAAACATGCACTGAGAGGAATGAAGGTGTAGAATTAGGTGTGTCACAGCCAAGTACTTGCGGCCACTCTGCTAGCAGTACACCGACGTCCGATTCTAGCAGGCAAATTTCCCTGCCCCAGCTGCTGGACCGTCGAAAGAAGTTCACTCCCAGCCATCCACATGCCCAGCGGTTGAATGCTAGCTTGGCTAAATTACTAGCGCTTCAACTGCTGCCTTTTCAGTTGGTAGACTCGGCCCCCTTCCGTGAGTTTGTGCAATGTGCGGTTCCTCAGTGGCAGGTTCCCAAACGCCACTTTTTCTCACGGAAGGCTATTCCGGCTCTCTACCGGCATGTGGAAGGCAATGTCTTGGCCTCGCTGGACAGGGCGGTCAGCGGTAAGGTGCATATTACCGCTGACTCATGGTCCAGCAGGCATGGACAGGGACGTTACCTTTCTTTCACGGCCCATTGGGTCACTCTTTTGGCAGCTGGGAAGGATTCAGGACAAGGTGCAGTAGTGTTGGAGGTTGTCCCACCGCCACGCCTCCAAAATGCTACTACTGGTTGTGACACACCTCTCTCCTCCACCCCCTCCTCTTCTTCTTCCTCCATGGCCTCTTCCTGTGGTTTGTCCTATGAACCAGCGGTGCTCCGTAGCCGTTCACGGGGCTACGCAAGTACGCAGGCAAAAAGATGCCATGCCGTGCTTGCGCTGGTGTGTTTGGGGGACAGAAGCCACACTGGGGCAGAGGTCCTGTCTGCTCTGCAGGGCCAGGCCGAGAGGTGGTTGACGCCACGCCAGCTTAAGCCAGGAATGGTGGTTTGCGACAATGGCACCAACCTCCTCTCCGCCCTCCGACAGGGACAACTGACCCATGTGCCCTGTGTGGCTCACGTCCTTAACCTGGTGGTGCAGCGCTTCTTGGGCAGGTACCCGGGCTTACAGGATGTCCTGAGGCAAGCCAGGAAAGTCTGTGTGCATTTCCGCAGATCTTATAATGCCAGTGCTCGCCTGGCTGAGCTGCAAAAGGAGTTGAACCTGCCCAAGAACCGCCTTATATGTGACATGCCCACCAGGTGGAACTCAACGTTGGCCATGCTGCAGCGGCTGCACACGCAGCAGAGGGCCATCAATGAGTACCTGTGCGACTACGGCACCAGGACAGGGTCAGGGGAGCTTGGTTTTTTTTCTCCACGCCAGTGGGGCATGATCAGGGATGCATGCACTGTCCTGGAACCATTTGAGGAGGCCACGAGGATGGTGAGCAGTGACAGTGCATGCATCAGTGACACTGTACCTCTTGTCCACCTGTTGGAGCACACGCTGCGTGGAATAATGGACAGGGCACTTGAGGCAGAACAGAGGCAGGAAGAGGAGGACTTCCTTGCCTCTCAAGGCCCCCTTTACCCAGACAGTGTTCCTTCTGTCCCACCCATCGCACAGGAAGAGGAGGAGGAGGAGGAGGAGGAGGAGGATTGTGTCAGCATGGAGGTGGAGGCTGGCACTCAGCATCATCAGCAGCAGTCTTTTAGGGATGATTTACAGTCCCAAGAAACCAGTGGACTTGTACGTGGCTGGGAGGAGGTGGCTGCGGATCATGTCGTCCTTAGTGACCCAGAGGACTCCGGAGCGAATGCCTCAGCAAACCTACGCTGCATGGCCTCCCTGATCCTGCAAAGTCTGCGGAAGGATCCTGGTATTCTTCGGATCAAGGAGAGGGACCATTACTGGCTGGCCACTCTCCTTGATCCACGGTACAAGGGTAAGGTTGCGGACCTTATGTTACCGTCGCAGAGGGAGCAGAGGATGAGACAACTCCGGGAGGCCTTGCAGAAAGGTCTGTGCAACGCGTTCCCAGAGACTGGGAGGTTGCAAACTCCTGGTCCTGGACAACGAGTTGCTGAGGCTTCGGCCAGTCAAAGAAGGAGCGGTGGGGAAGGTGGCCGTCTGACCGATGCGTTCAGACAATTCTTTAGTCCGCAGCCCCAAAGTATGATCGGTTCCAGCAACCATCGCCAGCGTCTGATAAACATGGTGCAGGAATATCTAGGGGCAAGGTCAGACTTGGACACCTTCCCCACCGAAAATCCTCTGGCTTACTGGGTCTTGAGGATGGATCACTGGCCAGAGCTTGCACAGTATGCAATTGAGCTACTGGCCTGTCCTGCATCCAGCGTTCTTTCGGAACGCACATTCAGTGCTGCTGGAGGATTTGTCACGGATCACAGGGTGCGCCTGTCCACCGACTCGGTTGATCGACTGACTTTCATCAAGATGAACCAGTCTTGGATCACCACCAGCTACCACACACCTGATGCTGATATAACAGACTAATTGATTTTAACATGTCACATCCCTTCAAGACTGATGCTGATGCTGAGTGCCTGTGCTGTTATGTTGACTGGCTATCCTCCTCCTCCGAGTCCTCAATGATACGATTGATGATGATAGCTTGTAAGATCATTTTTGTTTCTGGGTGCCGCCACCAGTGCCTAACGCCCAATTTTTCAGCCCCTGTTTAACAGGGGCGTGTAATTACAATTTTTGAAGCAATAATTTGCAACAGGGCTCATTGCTGTGCTCCAAGTACAGTATCTGTGAGGAGTTGCAGTGTTGTGCCACCAGTGCCTAAGGCCCAATTTTTCAGCCCCTGTTTAACAGGGGCGTGTCATTACAATTTTTGAAGCAATACTTTGCAACAGGGCTCATTGCTGTGCTCCAAGTACAGTATCTGTGAGGGGTTGCAGTGTTGTGCCACCAGTGCCTAAGGCCCAATTTTTCAGCCCCTGTTCAACAGGGGCATGTAATTACAATTCTTGATCTAATAATTCACAGCAGGGCCCATTGCTGCACCCACCAAGAGTAACTGTCAGGGCTTACAGTGTTGTGGCACCAGCACCACCATCAAAGGCCCAATTTTTACTACCACTGTTCAACAATTATATGTAATTAAAATTCCTGATATAATAGTTGACAGCAGGGCGTTCCAGCACCAACCAAGAGTAACTGTGAGTGCTTACAGTGTTGTGCCAACACCAACAACTAAGGGGCCTATTTCTGCAGAGTATATACGGCAGGTCCCTACTTTCAAACATCCAACTTACAAACGACTCCTACTTGCAAACGCAAGAAGACAACAGGAAGTGAGAGGAAATCTACCACTAGGAAGGAAAATTCTCTCCTGTAAGAATAAATATGGGAGAAAGGTGTCTCCTCTGTACTGATGCTTTATCAGCAATCCTTGTTTCAAGAAAAACACCACATTTCAAAAACAGTTGTCATTGGGACGGAAAGTGAGGTGAAATGTTCTGAACAGGGGCACAGACAGCAAAACAAATGTTACAGGGGTGATAACCCTTACCTATGTTTTCCAAAAAGTTTAAAAATAGATTTTTGGTCTGGAGCTACACTTCAACAATGTACCTGTTCAAAATTACAAACAGACTCTACATAAGAACAAACCTACAGTCCCTGTCTTGTATGCACCGCCTGTATAGGGCTGTTCAGAGTATATAGGGCCTTTTTTATTTTATGTGCGGGGTTCCCCTTAATATCCATACAAGACCCAAAGGGGCTGGTAATGGGCTGGGGTAGGGGGGGGGGTCATGGGGTAGCTATGCCATTTTTCTTAAAGAATTTCATCCATATTACCGGGACCAGACATTACATTAAAGCCGCAAGCAGTTAAAATGGCTTTTTTTTCCTTTAGAAGTGTCATTTTGTGCAGGGACAGTTCTAAACACGGGAAACACGTGGCACTTCACAGGCATACTTTAGACACCCCCCAGGTACGATATTTAAAGGAATATTTGACTTTTTTTTTTTCACTTTATGCATCATTAAAATGACTGCTCCCGAAAAACGACCGTTTTTAAAACTTCTTTTTGCATTGATACATGTCCCCTGGTGCAGAACCCGGGTTCCCAAACCCTTTTTAGGACAATAACATGCATAATAGTTGTTATAATTAGCACTTTAGAATTCGAACGTTCGCATCCATTGTATTTAATAGGGTTCTAATGTTCGTTCGAACTTTCGGTCCGTTCGCGGGTTCTGGTGCGAACCGAACCCGGGGGTGTTCGGCTCATCACTACTGTTGAGGAAAGAGTGGGACAGGTTACAGGTGCATCAGGGAGTGGTCTACCGAAGGGGCCCCTCTGATGACCTGGAAGATAAATGGCAATTGTTTCTTCCGGAAAAACATCGAGAGACTGTTCTGATTGCCCTACATGACAATCACGGCCACCTAGGGGCGGAAAGGACCTTTCAACTCGTCAGAAGTCGGTTCTATTGGCTCTGCATTAGGGCAGAAGTAGAAGAGTACTGCCATTCATGTGCATGCTGCATCCAGAGGAAGACTTTATCCCATCAAGCTGCCCCAATGGGCCATCTACAAAGTCAAGGCCCAATGGATCTGGTATGCATTGATTTTCTCTGCCTCGAACCCGACCTGAGTGGACTAGGAAATGTTCTGGTGATAACCGATCATTTCACCCGGTATGCCCAAGCTTTCCCAACCAAAGACCAGAAGGCTTCCACAGTAGCCAAGGTACTCATGGAGAAGTATTTTGTCCATTATGGGCTGCCACAGGGACTCCATTCAGATCAAGGAAGGGACTTTGAGAGTGAAACTCCTGGATTCGTTAGAAATCAAGAAAACCCGAACCACACCTTATCACCCACAGGGAGATGCTCAGCCGGAGAGGTTTAACCGAACCCTGCTCAACATGTTGGGAACTCTGGATAGTGAGAAGAAACAACATTGGAGCAAACACATAGCAGCTATAGTACACGCTTACAACTGCACCACCAGTGATGCTACAGGCTACTCCCCATATCGACTCATGTTTGGGAGAGAAGCAAGGTTACCTGTGGACCTGGCCTTTGGCACCTCTTTAGACCATTCATCAGCTATATCCCACAAAGGATATGTGGACAGGCTCAGACACAGCCTGAAAGTAGCCTATGAACAAGCTCAAGCGGCCTCAGATCAAAGGGGAGCTCGAAACAAAAGAAACTTCGACTTGAAGGTCCGGGTGCAAGACCTGCAGCCTGGGGACCGAGTACTGCTACGCAATCTGGGGGTCCCTGGAAAACACAAACTTGCAGACAGATGGAGATCTGAACCCTATGTCATCTGTAGGAAGCTGCCGGGCCTACCTGTCTACAAGTTGAAGCCAGAAGAAAAGGTAGGACCACTGAAGACGTGGCATCGAAACCAAATGCTCCCACTTGCTGAAGCGGTCAGGATACCTCCAGTGAGGGACTCCCCTGAACCAGTCTATTCTGCATACCCCCAGGCCAAACACTCGGTCCCAGACCTCTCGGGCTGAAGATGGAGAGGCCTCTGAACTTAGTGGAGATGAAGGAAGAGAACTTGACTGGCTGTGGCCCTCCCCAACTCCAGGAACTTCTGCTATAGATCTTCCAACCACTGAAGACACTATAGATGGACAACTGAATGCAGAAGCCACTGAGTTCATCCCATCTAGTCCTTCATCAGATTACTGGGAAGATGCCTGTGATACTTACTCTGAAAAGGACCCTAGAGACTCTATG
This sequence comes from Rana muscosa, assembly GCA_029206835.1. Classification (NCBI taxonomy): domain Eukaryota; kingdom Metazoa; phylum Chordata; class Amphibia; order Anura; family Ranidae; genus Rana; species Rana muscosa. The sequence continues at coordinate 522,211,177 of CM055118.1, read as the reverse complement.
TATCCCTCGGCTCCTGAAGCAGATGTTCCAGAGCCCACCGTGTTGCCCGAACCTGCTACCTAAGAAGAGCCTGTGGCACCAGAGCCAGAAACCCCAAGAGAGCAAAGGGCTCGAAGAGTCATAAGGCCTCCAAAAAAGTTGACTTACCCACAAATGGGGAAGAGCTCAGAAGATTCTGTGGTCACTGCCAGGAGGAGTGCAGAGAATCCGGATCCCTCCACTGTTCATTTGGTGGAGGGCAACCCCCACTCACTCTCTGGCACAGTTAGGCAGGCCACCCATGATAGTGTGACCTGTGGGCAAGGGAATTCAACCCCTTTGTTTTGGTGGGAATTCCCTATGCCAACATCATACGCAATGTTGTCTAGAGTTGTACGCAATGTATGCTAGAATTATCTTTGGGGACCAAAGAGTTTAAATGGGGGGAGTGTGTAGCGGGGTCCCCTTTAAGACTCCCAGGACTACCTTACCCAGAACCCCTTTCGGCAATGTTTCCACCCCAGAGACTCATGGGAGGGGTTATATAAGGAGGAGGCGAGGCTGGGCTCGGCTTCTTTGGGACACGAGACTTCAAGGGAGAGATCTTCCTGTGCGGATCCCGCTGTGGTGCAAGGCCTGAAGCCTGGGGCCTTGAGCTGCTACCCAAAAGAGCCTTCCACCCCATTGCGAGCCTGGGTGGCATCTGACTCGGTTTTCTTCAACCGCTGCTGAGTCGGAGACCAGACCGCTGCAGACGCTGTGTGTGGAGACACAGCAGGTGGAAGTTCCCGGACTGGGATCACGTCCGGAGGGGTGAGCGAGCACATGCTCAATCCACAAATACTGTATACCATTGTTAGGCCTACAGACTGCCGTGGCCCACCAGTTCCTATTTCAGTTCTTTTCCCCCACTGGAGATCCATAGCAGAACTGAGTCAAACGGATCTCTAGTGGAGTGTACTGTGTTGGCATTTTTACCCCCCCCCCGATTACAAATGTGTTCCTGAAATGTGCACCACCGTTTAAAGACTTGCATGCAAAGAATTTTACCCCCCTAGAGACTGAGTTATATGGTCAGGCCTGGCCATCTAGATAGTTTATTTAGTTGCTGAGCCATAGGGCGCATAGTGAAGTACTGTTGCACGTGGCGCGTGTGCGCCATATCTTAATAGTTATAGTGTGGCTATTGCTGCAGGGCTCTGCAGATAGATTCATGTGATCTGTTACAACTGTTGATTTTATTGCCAATAGAAAGTAAATTCGTTATTCTTCTATCACTGCATTGGTGTTTGAATTTAATCATAGAGCATAAGATATACACATATTACCCTAGACTAACTGTGCCAGAAGGGGGTCGAGTAAATTGCGGGGGTTGGCGGAGTTGTCTTCAGGGCCCAAACTAAATCTGCAGCCCTCTTAGCTGAAGGTATCGCTACACTACCATTAAGGGACACTCTCCCTTCCCAAAAATCAGCTTGTGCTGTAATGAATCACAGCACAGTGATTGGACACAAGAGGCGGGATTTATGATTTCTCCAATCACAAGCAGGGGGCGGGATTGTGCGCCTCCAGGCATTCCCAGCCAGGACAAGTACTGTCAGTGAGTAAAGCAGTGATGTGGTGGCCTTTTTTGGGGGGTGGCGGTGTCAGTTACATTCCGGGACACTGTATTGTCCTGGAATGAATGTGCCCGGGACAGACCTGCAAAATGCGGGACTGTCCTGGGGAATCCGGGACACGTGGTCACCCTACCCTCCAGATTTACCTGCTTTGTCTTGCCTTGGCCTTCTGTCTGGATCAGAGGGTTCCCCTTGTAGTTATAGGGGGTATACTATTTCCTGAAGCTACTGGCTGGTAAGACACCACTCCGAGGATAGAGGACGCTTTACAGAGTTTGTCTGGAGCCAAGTGGTTCAGCGTTATGGATCTCAAGAGTGGATACTATCAGATCCCTATGCATCCAGAAGACAAGGAGAAGACAGCCTTCATAACCCCAGTGGGGTTCTTTGAGTTTGATCGAATGCCTCAGGGATTCCCTGTGCCAACATCATACGCAATGTTGTCTAGAGTTGTACGCAATGTATGCTAGAATTATCTTTGGGGACCAAAGAGTTTAAATGGGGGGAGTGTGTAGCGGGGTCCCCTTTAAGACTCCCAGGACTTCCTTACCCAGAACCCCTTTCGGCAATGTTTCCACCCCAGAGACTCATGGGAGGGGTTATATAAGGAGGAGGCGAGGCTGGGCTCGGCCTCTTTGGGACACGAGACTTCAAGGGAGAAATCTTCCTGTGCGGATCCGCTGTGGTGCAAGGCCTGAAGCCTGGGGCCTTGCGCTGCTACCCAAAAGAGCCTTCCACCCCATCGCGAGCCTGGGTGGCATCTGACTCGGTTTTCTTCAACCGCTGCTGAGCCGGAGACCAGACCGCTGCAGACGCTGTGTGTGGAGACACAGCAGGTGGAAGTTCCCGGAATGGGATCACGTCCGGAGGGGTGAGCGAGCACATGCTCAATCCACAAATACTGTATACCATTGTTAGGCCTACAGACTGCCGTGGCCCACCAGTTCCTATTTGAGTTCTTTTCCCCCACTGGAGATCCATAGCAGAACTGAGTCAAACGGATCTCTAGTGGAGTGTACTGTGTTGGCATTTTTACACCCCCCCCCCCCGGATTACAAATGTGTTCCTGAAATGTGCACCACCGTTTAAAGACTTGCATGCAAAGAATTTTACCCCCCTAGAGACTGAGTTATATGGTCAGTCCTGGCCATCTAGATAGTTTATTTAGTGGCTGCGCCATAGGGCGCATAGTGAAGTACTGTTACACGTGGCACGTGTGCGCCATATCCTAATAGTTATAGTGTGGCTATTGCTGCAGGGCTCTGCAGATAGATTCATGTGATCTGTTACAACTGTTGATTTTATTGCCAATAGAAAGTAAATTCGTTATTCTTCTATCACTGCATTGGTGTTTGAATTTAATCATAGAGCATAAGATATACACATATTACCCTAGACTAACTGTGCCAGAAGGGGGTCGAGTAAATTGCCGGGGGTTGGCGGAGTTGTCTTCAGGGCCCAAACTAAATCTGCGGCCCTCTTAGCTGAAGGTATCGCTACACTACCATTAAGGGACACCCTCCCTTCCCAAAAATCAGCTTGTGCTGTAATGAATCACAGCACAGTGATTGGACACAAGAGGCGGGATTTATGATTTCTCCAATCACAAGCAGGGGGCGGGATTGTGCGCCTCCAGGCATTCCCAGCCAGGACAAGTACTGTCAGTGAGTAAAGCAGTGATGTGGTGGCCTTTTTTGGGGGGTGGCGGTGTCAGTTACATTCCGGGACACTGTATTGTCCTGGAATGAATGTGCCCGGGACAGACCTGCAAAATGCGGGACTGTCCTGGGGAATCCGGGACACGTGGTCACCCTACCCTCCAGATTTACCTGCTTCGTCTTGCCTTGGCCTTCTGTCTGGATCAGAGGGTTCCCCTTGTAGTTATAGGGGGTATACTATTTCCTGAAGCTACTGGCTGGTAAGCCCTGTGCTTCTCCCCCTTTTGGGGTTTTTGAGTGGGGCCTATGGTGTGTTGATTTACTAAAGGCAAATAGGCTCCTCACAGTTCAAGAGAAGTTGAACTTTGCATGAGAATTTTCCCAGAGCTTAGTGAATGTGATGAAAATGTACTTTGAAAAAAAATACCCAATCATGTGCAAGGAAAATAAATAAACAGCATTTTTACTTGCACATAGTTGGGTGATGGAAGTCAGAGCTTCACCACTAGTGATGAGCCGAACACCCCCGGGTTCGGTTCGCACCAGAACCCGCGAACGGACCGAAAGTTCGCACGAACTTTAGAACCCTATTAAATACAATGGATGCGAACGTTCGAAATCTAAAGTGCTAATTATAACGACTATTATGCATGTTATTGTCCTAAAAAGGGTTTGGGAACCCGGGTTCTGCACCAGGGGACATGTATCAATGCAAAAAGAGGTTTTAAAAACGGCCGTTTTTCTGGAGCAGTCATTTTAATGATGCATAAAGTGAAAAAAAAAAAAGTCAAATATTCCTTTAAATATCGTACCTGGGGGGTGTCTAAAGTATGTCTGTGAAGTGCCACGTGTTTCCCGTGTTTAGAACTGTCCCTGCACAAAATTACATTTCTAAAGGAAAAAAAGCCATTTAAAACTGCTTGCGGCTTTAATGTAATGTCTGGTCCCGGTAATATGGATGAAAATCTTTAGGAAAAATGGCATAGCTACCCCATCACCCCCCCCCCTACCCCAGCCCATTACCAGCCCCTTTGGGTCTTGTATGGATATTAAGGGGAACCCCGCACACAAAATAAAAAAGGCCCTATATACTCTGAACAGCCGTATACAGGCGGTGCATACAAGACAGGGACTGTAGGTTTGTTCTTATGTAGAATCTGTTTGTAATTTTGAACAGGTACATTGTTTAAGTGTAGCTCCAGCCCAAAAAATCTATTTTTAAGCTTTTTGGAAAACATAGGGAAGGGTTATCACCCCTGTAACATTTGTTTTGCTGTCTGTGCAGTGTGCACCTGTTCAGAACAGTTCACCTCACTTTCCGTCCTAATGACAAATGTTTTTAGAAAATTTGGGGTTTTTATTGAAACAAGAATTGGTGATAAAGAATCAGTGGAGAGGAGACACTTTTTTTGCCATATTAACTCTTACAGGAGAGAATTTGCCTTCCTAGGGGTAGATTTCCTCTCACTTCCTGTTGTATCCTTCCGTTTGCAAGGAGGAGTTGTTTGTAAGTTGGATGTTTGAAAGTAGAGGCCTGCCGTATATACTCAGCTGAAATTTGCCCCTTACATGTTGGTGTTGCCACAACACTGTGAGCCCTCACAGTTACCCTTGGTGGGCGCATGAATGGGCCCTGCTGTGAATTATTAGATCAAGAATTGTAATTGCATGCCCCTGTTGAACAGGGGCTGAAAAATTGGGCCTTTGGTGGTGGTGGTGGTGTTGACACAACACTGTAAGGCCTCACAGTTAGTCTTGGTGGGCGCAGGAATGGGCCCTGCTGTGAATTATTAGATCAAAAATTGTAATTACATGCCCCTGTTAAACAGGGGCAGAAAAATTGAGCCTTAAGCACTGGTGTCACAACACTGCAACCCCTCACAGATACTGTACTTGGAGCACAGCAATGAGCCCTGTTGCAAAGTATTGCATCAAAAATTGTAATTACACGCCCCTGTTAAACAGGGGCTGAAAAATTGGGCCTTAGCCACTGGTGCTGGTGCCACGACACTGCAACCACTCCCAGATACTCTAGTTGGAGTGCAGGAATGAGCCCTGCTGCAAAGCATTGCATAAAAAATTGTAATAACACACCCCTGTTAAACAGGGGCTGAAAAATTGGGCCTTAGCCACTGGTGGCGGCACCCAGAAACAAAAATGTTCTTCCAAGCTATCATCGTCAATCGGATCATTGAGGAGGAGGAGGATAATCAGTCAACATAACAGGACAGTCTCTCAGCATCAGCATCAGTCTTGAAGGGATGTGACATTTGAAAATAAATTAGTCTGTTATATCAGCTCCAGGTGTTTGGTAGCTGGTGGTGATCCAAGACTGGTTCATCTTTATGAAGGTCAGTCGATCAACAGAGTCAGTGGACAGGCGCACCCTGTGATCTGTGACAAATCCTCCAGCAGCACTGAATGTGCGTTCTGAAAGAACGCTGGATGCAGGACAGGCCAGTAGCTCAATTGCATACTGTGCAAGCTCTGGCCAGTGATCCATCCTCAAGACCCAGTAAGCCAGAGGATTTTCGGTGGGGAAGGTGTCCAAGTCTGACCTTGCCCCTAGGTATTCCTGCACCATGTATATCAGACGCTGGCGATGGTTGCTGGAACTGATCATACCTTGGGGCTGCGGACTAAAGAATTGTCTGAATGCTTCGGTCAGACGGCCACCTTCCCCACCGCTCCTTCTTTGACTGACCGAAGCCTCAGCAACTCGTTGTCCAGGACCAGGAGTTTGTAACCTCCCAGTCTCTGGGAACGCGTTGCACAGACCTTTCTGCAAGGCCTCCCGGAGTTGTCTCATCCTCTGCTCCCGCTGCGACGGTAAGATAAGGTCCGCAACCTTACCCTTGTACCATGGATCAAGGAGAGTGGCCAGCCAGTAATGGTCCCTCTCCTTGATCCGAAGAATACGAGGATCCTTCCGCAGACTTTGCAGGATCAGGGAGGCCATGCAGCATAGGTTAGCTGAGGCATTCAGTCCGGAGTCCTCTGGGTCACTAAGGACGACATGATCCGCAGCCACCTCCTCCCAGCCACGTACAAGTCCACTGGTTTCTTGGGACTGTAAATCATCCCTAAAAGACTGCTGCTGATGATGCTGAGTGCCAGGCTCCACCTCCATGCTGACACAATCCTCCTCCTCCTCCTCCTCTTCTTCCTGTGCGATGGGTGGGACAGAAGGAACAATGTCTGGGTAAAGGGGGCCTTGAGAGGCAAGGAAGTCCTCCTCTTCCTGCCTCTGTTCTGCCTCAAGTGCCCTGTCCATTATTCCACGCAGCGTATGTTCCAACAGGTGGACAAGAGGTACAGTGTCACTGATGCATGCACTGTCACTGCTCACCATCCTCGTGGCCTCCTCAAATGGTGCCAGGACAGTGCATGCATCCCTGATCATGCCCCACTGGCGTGGTGAAAAAAACCCGAGCTCCCCTGACCCTGTCCTGGTGCCGTAGTCGCACAGGTACTCATTGATGGCCCTCTGCTGTGTGTGCAGCCGCTGCAGCATGGCCAACGTTGAGTTCCACCTGGTGGGCATGTCACATATAAGGCGGTTCTTGGGCAGGTTCAACTCCTTTTGCAGCTCAGCCAGGCGAGCACTGGCATTATAAGATCTGCGGAAATGCACACAGACTTTCCTGGCCTGCCTCAGGACATCCTGTAAGCCCGGGTACCTGGCCAAGAACCGCTGCACCACCAGGTTAAGGACGTGAGCCACACAGGGCACATGGGTCAGTTGTCCCTGTCGGAGAGCGGAGAGGAGGTTGGTGCCATTGTCGCAAACTACCATTCCTGGCTTAAGCTGGCGTGGCGTCAACCACCTCTCGGCCTGCCCCTGCAGAGCAGACAGAACCTCTGCCCCAGTGTGGCTCCTGTCCCCCAAACACACCAGCGCAAGCACGGCATGGCATCTTTTTGCCTGCGTACTTGCGTAGCCCCTTGAACGCCTACGGAGCACCGCTGGTTCCGAGGACAAAGCACAGGAAGAGGCCACTGAGGAAGAAGAAGAGGAGGGGGTGGAGGACAGAGGTGTGTCACAACCAGTAGTAGCATTTTGGAGGCGTGGCAGTGGAACAACCTCCAACACTACTGCACCTTGTCCTGCATCCTTCCCAGCTGCCAAAAGAGTGACCCAATGGGCCGTGAAAGAAAGGTAACATCCCTGTCCATGCCTGCTGGACCATGAGTCAGCGGTAATATGCACCTTACCGCTGACCGCCCTGTCCAGCGAGGCCAAGACATTGCCTTCCACATGCCGGTAGAGAGCCGGAATCGCCTTCCGTGAGAAAAAGTGGCGTTTGGGAACCTGCCACTGAGGAACCGCACATTGCACAAACTCACGGAAGGGGGCCGAGTCTACCAACTGAAAAGGCAGCAGTTGAAGCGCTAGCAATTTAGCCAAGCTAGCATTCAACCGCTGGGCATGTGGATGGCTGGGAGTGAACTTCTTTTGACGGTCCAGCAGCTGGGGCAGGGAAATTTGCCTGCTAGAATCGGACGTTGGTGTACTGCTAGCAGAGTGCCCGCAAGTACTTGGCTGTGACACACCTAATTCTACACCTTCATTCCTCTCAGAGCAGGTTTCAGAGAGGACTGAAGGTATAGTGGGGTTGGAGATCCCAGCTGATGCGGTGCAAGAAGAGGTCAGCTTTGTTCTTTGGTGTGGGTCTTTAAGGTAGGCTTGCCAACGAGCTGCATGGCAGGTCAACATATGTCTGGTCAAGCATGTGGTGCCCAAGCGGGTGAAGTTTTGGCCACGCGATTTACGCTTGAGACATATGTTGCAAACAGCAGCTGTGCGATCTGTTGCACTCGACTCAAAAAAGGCCCACACCAAAGAACTTTTTGAATAACGGGCAGAGGCAGCGCCCTGCACAGGCGGAGCTCTGCGGTGTGATTCCGTCGGTGTGCTGCCCTTACGCTGGCCCCCCGAGGGCATCCTGCCTCGTTGGAGATGTGCCTCCTCCTCATCCTCCTCCTCCTCCTCCTCCTCTCTCCTATTAGGCACCCACATGGAGTCAGTGACCCCATCATCCCCTCCCTCCTCATCACTGGAGCCAATCTGGCAGTATGCTGCAGCTGCTGGAACATGACTGCCAGATTGGTGTCCTTCTTGAGCATCCCCTCTCTCTGCTCTCACGCTTCTGCCTTCCTCTAACTGGGTATCATCATCAGACCCTTCGAAACGCTGGGCATCCTCCTGGAGCATGTACCCAACACTGTGCTCAAACAGTTCGGGGGACTCCTCAGGAGGACATGGTTGGTCTAGGGAAGGAGTGACTGATGATGACATTGATACCAGGGAAGAGGACGCTTTGGCAGCTGCTTTGCCAGTACCCTGAGCCTGGGTGAGAGAGGATGAGGAAGATGAGGAGGGCTTGGTCATCCACTCTACCAAGTCTTCGGCATGATGCGGCTCAACACGTCCAGCTGCCGAAAAGAAGGACAAGCGTGTCCCATGGCCACGTGCTGATGGCGATGCACCGCGTCCACGACCAGCACTGTTGTCTCTAGACACAGAGCCTGCTTGCCCTCTTTTTTTGGCTCCTGACTGTCTGCCTCTCCTTGTTTGCCTTCCAGACATTCTAATGGCCTGCAGGGAAATGGGAATAGCAGCAATACAGGCTAAGTTAAGGTGTAATATGGTCAGGAGGCACACTCCGCCCGCTGTAAGTGCCGCAAAATCCTGTTTGTGTAACACACCAGGAAAAAGCAGCAATACAGGCTAAGTTAAGGTGTAATATGGTCAGGAGGCACACTCCGCCCGCTGTAAGTGCCGCAAAATCCTGTTTGTGTAACACACCAGGAAAAAGCAGCAATACAGGCTAAGTTAAGGTGTAATATGGTCAGGAGGCACACTCCGCCCGCTGTAAGTGCCGCAAAATCCTGTTTGTGTAACACACCAGGAAAAAGCAGCAATACAGGCTAAGTTAAGGTGTAATATGGTCAGGAGGCACACTCCGCCCGCTGTAAGTGCCGCAAAATCCTGTTTGTGTAACACACCAGGAAAAAGCAGCAATACAGGCTAAGTTAAGGTGTAATATGGTCAGGAGGTACACTCCGCCCGCTGTAAGTGCCGCAAAATCCTGTTGGTGTAACACACCAGGAAAAAGCAGCAATACAGGCTAAGTTAAGGTGTAATATGGTCAGGGGGCACACTCCGCCCGCTGTAAGTGCCGCAAAATCCTGTTTGTGTAACACACCAGGAAAAAGCAGCAATACAGGCTAAGTTAAGGTGTAATATGGTCAGGAGGTACACTCCGCCCGCTGTAAGTGCCGCAAAATCCTGTTGGTGTAACACACCAGGAAAAAACAGCAATACAGGCTAAGTTAAGGTGTAATATGGTCAGGAGGTACACTCCGCCCGCTGTAAGTACCGCAAAATCCTGTTGGTGTAACACACCAGGAAAAAGCAGCAATACGGGCTAACTTCAGGTGTATAATGTGCAGGAGGCTTTGCAACAATGACACTGACACTGTCCCCTGCCTATCCTTCTCTCTCCCTGCACACAAGGTTTATCAAAGTATATGACACTGACACTCTCCCTGCCTATCCTTCTCTCTCCCTACACACAAGGTTTAGCAAAGAATATGACACTGACACTCTCCCTGCCTATCCTTCTCTGTCCCTACACACAAGGTTTAGCAAAGAATAGATTTGACAAGATTTGACACTGTCCCTGCCTATCCTTCACTTTCCCTGCTCCGGAACACACTACACAAGGCCGTCGCGCTGGCGGCCTTTTATAGTGTGGGGCGTGTACTAAACCCCCTCAGCTATAATTGGCCACAGGCATCCTGCCTGTGGCCAATCATTGCTCTCCTTGCTGCCGGCGCTGTGATTCGCCAAGAATGCAGGGTCACAGTGCATGCTTGGCCAATCACAGCGCCGGGATTACACTGCAATGGCGCAGTGTATTGTGGGCCGTTCGCGTCACTCGAATTTGGCGCGAACGGCCCAAATCGTTCGTTGTTCGCCGAACGCGCGAACAGCCGATGTTCGAGTCGAACCTATGTTCGACTCGAACACCGAGCTCATCCCTATTCACCACATTCACTGAGCTCTGGGGAAAATTTTGCAAAGTGAAACCTCCCTTGCAAAGTGAACAGTCTAAATGCCCTTAGGAAAATATGGGGTTGATTTACTAATGTTTAATCCTTATTTTATTGTAGAAGACAACTCTCTAAAGGCCCGTACACAAGATCAGACTTTTTGATAACAAACCTCTGACGGACCTGTTTTTGCAGAGAATCCGACCATGTGTACTCTCCATCGGACAAACTTTTTCGCTTTTTCATCGGACAAATGTTCGTTGTGAGAACGGACAAACTTTCCAACAACAAATGTCCAATGGAGCAAATCCGATAGTGTGTACACAAGTTCATCGGACTAAAGTCCAAAGTACAAACACGCATGCTCAGAACCAATGCTGAAGATCAGACAACAATAGCAGAAGTTGCCCAAAGGGTGGCAGTAAAGAGCTGAAAAAACCACGTGATTTGGTAAAAGTTGGCTGAAAAAGTCCTGCCGTGTGTATGCATACCAAGTTCACGGACAACGCCCTTTGGAGAAAAATCCACGGAAAAGTCAGATGGAAGTCTGATCGTGTGTATGAGGCTTTCTGCAGGTTTTCTTTCATATTTTCCATGCTGTGATCTACAATGGTCTGTAATGAATTATTGTGCACAAAACAAGAGTTTCAAAAATAAGGGCTATGACAGAATATGTAACCTAATAGCTTGAAGTGGCTCACTGAGGGCAAATCTGTGAACTTTTCACACCAAGTTGCTAACAAGAATCTATTACAGTTGCTATATATGGCCTGATGTGATGTTTGCCCAACAACTGGACATATACTACTTCCTTCAAAAGGGGTAACTGGAGGGAATAATGAATGTTTCTGACCAGGGCAGCATGTAAAATAGTACAGCCAGCCCTCCTGTACTGGGCCCAGGCCACACCAGTTCAAAAGGGGTGCCCCGGCCCCGGTACATGCTGCACAAGAGGGCCGTTGTACCATCTTATTGCAGACACTGATTCACTTCTGCCTCGCCCTGCAGCACTGCCAGCTTCTCCTTTTCTTTCCCCCTCTGTCTGCAATAGAATTGGTTCTAGCACATGTGCCTCTTCCATGTGCTGTCTGGGCCCTCCTGTGTTCTCCTTTCCTTCATAGCGCTTCTGGCTTCTATCCTCTCCTCGTCTACTGGCAGCTGCTGCAGTCACACAGGGGATGTTTCAGGATGGAGTACAGGGGAAGGGGCTGGTAATTATGTCATTTACTGGCCCTTCCTTTCCTGCATGAACACAGTGAGCGATCAGTACCAGTCACCCCTGTGCTCATTTATCATGGAAGTATCGTAAGTTGTGCTTACTATGCTTCAGTCTGTGCAACTGAGGTTGCAGAGAAAGGGACTGTCCTCAGTCACTTTTGGCCGGGGGAAGGGGGCCCTGTCAGGTAGGTTGTATGGGGTCCCATGATTTCTAACAGCAGCCCTGTTTCTGACTGTAAGGTATACACTGTATACAGTACACACACATTTTACCTCAAATCTCTATTTTAAACAGAATGGGTTGTTTTGTAAGGTAAAAGGATCACATATACAGTACAGTACTTTAGGTAAGATAAGGAGAAAAATCTAAATAACTTTCGCCCTTTAACTACGAGTTATGTTTTTTTTCCTTTTTTCAGAGATTGCTGTTCCTAAAGCGGTTGTAAAGTCAATTTTGGTACTTTTACCTACAGGTAAGCCTATAATAGGGCTTACCTGTAGGTAAAAAAAACCAACCTAAACCTTTACGGTTTAGGAGATATTCCCCTCGCAATGCGCCGCTGACAGCAGCGGCGCATGCACACAGGGGATTCTCGGGCTGAAGGCTCGGCAGACGCCGGACCTCGCCTGAACGAAGTCTCCCACGCGCATGCGCGGGAGTGAGACATCGCGGCTCCAGCCACTCACAGCGCTGGAGCCGCGATACCCGGAAGTCACGCCGAGGCAACATGTCATCTCCCTCGGCGTGGACCAGGTGAGTTAACGATGCCTCGTTCTAAGGTAAGTATTTCATAATAAGCTAGTGTAGCGCTACCCCCAGTTAAGAGAGCCGCTGATATTGATTTGGGCCCTGCAGTGCACCGCTGTCAACCCCCGGCAATCGGCTCTAACCTCCCGTGGCACAGCTGGTGATAGAGAGATAGGACCGCGTGATCGCAACTGTTGGTGACGCAGTCCTATAACAAACATACACAGAATATACTTTAAAACTCCTATTAAAGTAAGCGGAACTGACACCAAATGTACTTTACCCAGATATTTTACTGAGGCTAATGGGCAAGTAATAAACAACAGTATAACAAGTTGCAGATCCCTGCAATAAACAGTAATAAAGATAAACAGAGTAATCAGAATAATAAAGTATTGCTATGCAACTCTAGCGCTGCCCTTTTACAGCTACTTCCCCTCATGGGTAGACTAACACCCAGCAATGTCCACCTATGCAGTCAGGCCTGACTGATCTAAATGGAAGTTCAGTGAAACAATATTTGCTAGCAATCTCTCGGTGGTGCACTTGAAGAACAACTTTGTAATCCCAACGAATAGTAAAGATAAAGTATCTGTCTTTAAACAGCTCTCACCACCTGGACAAGTCCAAGTCCGTTTCCTCCATCGATTCGTCTAGGAACAGGAATCCACCGACATCCAAGTCTTCAATCCTTCTGGTGTACTGCAGCAAGGAGGATTAGATGTCTCTAAGGCTCTGCTAGGCTGGCAGAGGGCTCTTTGGAAAGGAGCACACGGCCCAGGCTTCAGGCCTTGTGCACACAGCAGTTCAGCACAGACATCCTCTTGCTAGGAGAGGGGTGTCCAAAGAGAGCGACCAAAACTCCGCCTCCCCTTTATAAAGTCTGCCCCAGCAGTCTCTGTTCTGGAGCAATGCACCCTGGGTGCTGCAAGATGTACTGGGAGATGTAGTCTCTTTCTCTCCTCTGCTTTCACTTCCAGTAATGTCTCTTTACTTCCTCCCGACTCACCTCTCACCTGGAACTTCTTATCTCTCTGCATTAAAGGGGAACACCCCGCTACACACTCCCCCCACTTGAACTCTTTGGTCCCCAAAGATAAACTTCAACAAATACTGTTTACCATTTTGGACAATGTCGAGCATGATGTTGGCATAGGGAATTCCCACCAAAACTTTGGGATGGAACTCTCTTGCCCACAGGTCACACTACCATGAGTGGCCTGCCTAACTGTGCCAGAGAGTGAGCTGGGGTTGCCCTCCACCAAATGGACGGTGGAAGGATCAGGTTGTTCAACACTTCTCCTAGCCGTTACAACAGAGTCCTCTGAGCTCGTCCCCATTTGGGGGTAAGTTAGTTTCTTGGGAGGCCTGATGACTCTGCGAGCCCTCTGCTCTCTTGGTGCTTTTGACTCTGGCACCACAAGCTCTTCTTCAGGAGTAAGTTCAGGTAACATTGCTGGTTCTGGAACCTCTGATTCAGAAGTCGACTGACGTATGGAATCTCTAGAGTCCTCCTCTGCGCAAGTGTCAGGAACATCTTCCCAGTAATCAGCTGAGGGACTGAAGGGTATGAATTCAGTAGCCTCCGGATTCAGCGTTGCATCTGGGGTATCCCCTCCATTTGGGAGATCTATGGCGGACGTTCCCAGAGTCGAGGGAGGCCACAGCCAGTCCAGTTCTCCACCTTCTTCTGTACTCAATTGGGAGGCCTCCCCATCTTTGGCTCGAGAGGTCTGGGACCGAGTGTTCGGCCTAGGAATATCCAGGATAGAGGCCGGTTCAGGGGAGTCTCTCACGGGAGGTATTCTGACTGCCTCAGCAAGTGGGAGCAGGTGATTCCGATGCCACGTCTTCAGTGGACCCACCTTTCCTTCTGGCTTTAGTTTGTAGACAGGCAAACCGGGCAACTTCCTACAGACAACATAGGGCTCAGATCTCCACCTGTCGGCAAGCTTGTGTTTTCCAGGGACCCCCAGATTGCGTAGCAGTACTCGGTCCCCGGGCTGCAGATCTTGCACTCGAACCTTCAGATCAAAATTTCTCTTGTTGCGGGCCCCCCTTTGATCCGAAGCCGCCTGGGCTTGTTCATAGGCCACCTGCAAGCTACGTCTAAGTCTGTCCACGTATCCCTTGTGGGATGTAGCTGAGGTATTGTCTATAGAAGTGCCAAAGGCCAGGTCCACAGGTAGCCTTGCTTCTCTCCCAAACATAAGTCGATAAGGGGAGTAGCCAGTGGCGTCACTTGTGGTACAGTTATAGGCATGTACTAGGGCTGATATGTGCTGACTCCAGTGTTGCTTCTTCTCTGTTTCTAAGGTTCCCAACATGTTGAGCAGGGTCCGGTTAAATCTCTCCGGCTGAGCATCTCCTTGTGGGTGGTAAGGCGTGGTTCTGGTCTTCTTTATTCCTAATGAATCCAAAAGTCTTCGGATCAACTGACTCTCAAAGTCCCTTCCTTGATCTGAGTGGAGTCTCTGTGGTAGTCCGTAATGGACAAAATACTTCTCCATAAGTATCTTGGCCACGGTGGATGCCTTCTGGTCTTTGGTTGGGAAAGCTTGAGCATAGCGGGTGAAATGGTCGGTTATTACCAGAACATTCCCCAATCCACTCAGGTCGGGTTCGAGGCAGAGAAAGTCAATGCATACCAGATCCATTGGGCCTTGACTCTGTAAGTGGCCCATTGGGGCAGCTTGATGGGGTAGGGTCTTTCTCTGAATGCATCGTGCACAGGAATGGCAATACTCCTCTACTTCAGCCCTCATGCAGGGCCAATAGAATCGATTTCTGACAAGCTGGAAGGTCCGTTCTGCCCCTAGGTGACCATGATGGTCATGCAGGGCAATTAGTACAGTCTCTCGGTGCTTCTCTGGAAGAAATAACTGCCACTTATCTTCTGAGTCATCAGAGGGGCCCCTTCGGTAGACCACTCCCTGATGTACCTGTAGCCTGTCCAATTCCTTCCTCAACAGGCGAGCCTCCTTTGAGGGGTGATGTAGGAATTTGTTGGGATCCTGATTCTCCAGGGCTTCGAGGACCAATCTCCCCATGGGGTCTTCCAATTGGTCACACCTCAACTCCTTCTTGGACAGTCTCGGTAGGTTGTCTTCCTCCAGTTGAGTTACCCCACAATAGTGTTTGGGGACTCCTACCATGGTAACCCCTATTTCTTCTGCTCTGGAGCCTCCTCTGGCTTGGAATTCAGCCCCTTGACAAAGGGCCCGCACCCCGTCCGGTGCCACTTGGGTCCAATCTTCCCAGTCATTTGTCGTGGCATGAGACCTCCGGGACAGGGCATCTGCATCCCTATTTCCGGCTCCTGGTCTGTACTTCAGACTGAAGTTGAATCCAGACAATGCGGCCAACCACCTGTGTCCGGTGGCATCTAGTTTCGCGGTGGTGAAGAGGTAGGTCAGGGGGTTGTTGTCTGTCTTCACAGTAAACTCTGCCCCATACAAGTAGTCTTTTAGCTTGTCTACTACCGCCCATTTGAGGGCCAGGAATTCCAGCTTATGAGTGGGGTAATTCTTTTCTGAGGGGGTCAGGCTCCTGCTCACATAGGCCACTGGTCGCAGTTGTCCTTCATGTTCTTGGTAGAGTACACCACCTAGACCCTCATGGCTGGCATCCACATGTAATTCATAAGGTCTGGTAGGGTCGGCGTAGGCCAGGACTGGGGCAGTGGTTAAGCTCCTCTTCAGAGCATGAAAGGCCTCTTCACACCTTGGGTTCCACTGATCTTGAACTGACTCACCAGGCCTCCTGGGCCCTGAGTCATCCTCTTCCCCTTCTGCCTTTAGCAATTCATTCAACGGGCGGGCAATCCGAGCAAACCCCTCCACAAACCTCCTATAATAGGAGCAGAACCCCAGGAAGGATCTGAGCTCTGTTACTGTGGTGGGTCGTGGCCAGGAAGTGACTGCTTCCAACTTCTCAGGATCTGTGGCCACCCCTTCTTCAGACACTATGTGCCCCAGATAGTTCACAGAAGACTGGTAGAACCGACACTTCTCGGGGGAAAGCTTAAGTCCCTCTTCGCTGAGTCTTCTCAATACTTTCTCCAACCTGGCTTCATGTTCTTCCAAGGTTCTTCCAAAGACAATGACATCGTCCAAGTACACAAGGACTTCTATAAGATTCATGTCTCCAACAGTCTTCTCCATAAGGCGTTGAAAGGTAGCAGGAGCTCCAGACAGACCCTGAGGCATCCTATTGAATTCGAAGAATCCCACCGGGG
This sequence comes from Rana muscosa, assembly GCA_029206835.1. Classification (NCBI taxonomy): domain Eukaryota; kingdom Metazoa; phylum Chordata; class Amphibia; order Anura; family Ranidae; genus Rana; species Rana muscosa. The sequence goes on along the minus strand of CM055118.1, from coordinate 522,194,659 downwards.
TTATGAAGGCTGTCTTCTCCCTGTCTTCTGGGTGCATAGGGATTTGATAGTACCCACTCTTGAGGTCCATCACACTGAACCATTTGGCTCCAGACAAACTTTGTAGGGCATCTTCTATCCTTGGCGTGGTGTATTGGTCAGGGATGGTTCTCCTGTTGAGAGTCCTGTAATCGATACAAAGCCTCAACGACCCATTCTTCTTTCTGACCACCACGATTGGGGAGGCATAGGGACTTCTAGACTCCCGGATCACACCAGTCTTCTTTAGTTCTACAAGTTGTTCCCTCAGATCCTCCAGATCTGCCAGGGGGACCCGCCTGACCCTCTCTCGGAAGGGCTTATCTTCTTGGAGGCGGATCCGATGGGTGGCACTTCTTGCACACCCCACATCGAATTCATCTTCGGAAAAGATCTTCTCCCACCTGGTCAGCTGGGCCTTGGCTCTTTCTTTCCAAGCCCTGGGTAGGTTCGGGTTTTCCACGGACAGTTTCTCCCAAACATCTCCTCCGTCACCCGTCCCCTTGACTTCGGACCAAGTGACCGGGGCAGCAGGGCTCACCTGACCAAGCAACACTCTGGCAGGGATCTCCATGGGTCCTCCCGTAGTGTTCCTAACACTCACCAGAACTCTGCCATGGGCCTTCTTCAGGGCCTTGAACGGAATCACTTCTGGTATCACTTCCAGGCCTGAGGACTCTTCCCTTGGGTCTGATTCCAGCATGACAAAGGGGCCAGGTTGTTCCCACGAAAGCTTCACAGTGGCCCTAAGACAGGTTACTTCTCCGGGCTGTAGCACTACTCCTTCTCTGCCAAGTCTCCACACCTTCCCTATCCCCTCTCCCGGGGTCTTCTGCTCTAAGACCAGTCGTTGGTAGGCCGTCTTTAGCATGGGATGGATTTTGGTGGCTGAATGGTTTCTCTCTTTCACTAGAGGGGTCAGGAGTCTCCTGACTAGATCCGTGTTTGTCCCAATGATCAGGGAAATCTTGCTGGCTCCAGGCGGCCGGGGACACACAACTGCCAGGGTGTCAAACACTTCAGCCTTCCCAGCCACGGATGGGTCGAAAGTCATCTTTATGGGCAGGTACCCATCATAAGGGAAACTCTGGGTTCCAAGTCCCCATATCTCCAGCTCTTCTATCTTCTGGATAGGCAGATGACTCAAGTGCCTATCATAGAAGTCCCGGTATAGTAAAGTCACCTGTGCTCCGGTGTCCAAAAGAGCTTTAGTATAGACTCCTTCCACTTGAATGGGCACAGTAGGAGACGGGCCCACCAGTTCCTTTGGGTATGGCCGGACTGGGGTCACCTCTTTTTTTTGGCTTTCGACCCTTGCTCTACTCCTTTTGGACTTTAATTTTTCCTGAGCCTGGCATGCATTGACTTTCTCCCTCTCAATGGGGGCACAAACCCGCTGAGGGATGTTATTGTTCCTTTTAGGTGGATGTTCCTTCTTTGGGGTGCTGTACTTCCACTGAGGGGTCTTGCCCCCTCCCTCTGGAGTACATCTTGGTGGGGGTGTACTATACCTCCTCCTAGGAGTTTTGTCTCCTCCATTCTTGGCCTTTTTTTTTAGTTTGGAGCGCACTGAAGATGATGGGCACCCGGTTGACTCCTTCACCGGGGCCCTTTGGCGTTTCCCGCCGGCTTGCAATTATCTGTTCTCTTCTTCTTTGGGCTGGAGCATACGTTAGCAAAGTGGCCACTCCCTCCGCAGTTATAGCAAATCACCTCTTCTCGGTCCTGTAGGGAGGCCGGTGCTGAGGTGTTCGGGAACAACTCCTTTCTTGGGCTTGGTTTCTCTCGTCTTCTCTGATCTTTCTCCATCAAAGAGGTCAGCATCTCCAACACTTGGGCCATTTGCGATTTCAGAGTGTCAACCTCCGCATCTCTTTCTGGGCTCTTGACCGAATGGACCAACACTGGTACAGGTGTGACATTCGCCTTGGCCACCTGCTGATCTTCCTGCAGCGCCTCTTCGTCCCTAATAATTTTTATTAGATCAGAGTAGGTTAGTGACATTCCTCCTCCTGAGGTTTTCAGGTGCAGCCAGACCGGGTCTGAGCGCCGCGCTCCCCTCATGATCTGCTTCATGCGTGCTTCATCTGCATCTTTGGGCAGCATTCCCTTCTTCAGTACAATCTTGCATAACTGCCTGTTCAGCCTTCTAACATATTCTGACAGTTTCTCATTCGGCTGCTGGAGAGTGTGTTCAATTTGATAAATCATCTCTGACACCTTCTCCAGCTGACCAAACTCTTCCTGCAGCATGGCCAGGCAATCTTGAGCTGTACAGTTTTCATTTCCAAACCGGAAGCTCTTCACCGATTCTGCCGCGGCACCTTTCAGACTTTCTAAGACTCGCTGTCTCTTCTGTGCCTCAGGCACCTCCCATGCTTCTACTGCCTGCAATGCCTGTTCCACCCAAGTGTCAAAATCTTCCTCCCCCGCAGGGACGGGGAGCTTCCCTGAGAAGGTGCTAAGCTTCCGGTAACCGGCCTCCACATGCACCGTACTGCTTTTCTGGCACTTAATTACAAGGTCTCCTAGAGCATTCAACAATTCAGGCCCTATAGCGGCCAGCGGTGATCCCGGGCTTAATAGTTCCTTAAGCTTTTCTGCTTTAGGGGATAGTGGTGGAGATAATTGTGGGAGTGATGGCTTTGGTGTCTGAAACCATTCTTCCTTCACTGGCAGCGTATGTATCAAGTGATAGATCTGATTATCTATGGCTTGTATACTCTGACTTTTAAAATGCTCTGGGATTTCGTTTTTCCATTCTACCAGTGCGTATGTAAACGAGATCACTGGATCTGGCCTAAAATCCATCACCCATGCTTTGTGGCTCGGAGACAGTAACAATACGAGCTGTTTTATCTCCTCTTCCTTCCATCTTTCCCCCGGGAGTACAATGACTACCGCCGCGGTTGGATCAGCGCCAATCGCTGCGCACCACTGTGACATTGCCAGCGGGTCCATGCTGGTACTTCTGACCGGCTTGATTGCAGCGTGCAACGTACAAGGATCCCGGACTCGAGCCCCCACGTGTAGCGCTACCCCCAGTTAAGAGAGCCGCTGATATTGATTTGGGCCCTGCAGTGCACCGCTGTCAACCCCCGGCAATCGGCTCTAACCTCCCGTGGCACAGCTGGTGATAGAGAGATAGGACCGCGTGATCGCAACTGTTGGTGACGCAGTCCTATAACAAACATACACAGAATATACTTTAAAACTCCTATTAAAGTAAGCGGAACTGACACCAAATGTACTTTACCCAGATATTTTACTGAGGCTAATGGGCAAGTAATAAACAACAGTATAACAAGTTGCAGATCCCTGCAATAAACAGTAATAAAGATAAACAGAGTAATCAGAATAATAAAGTATTGCTATGCAACTCTAGCGCTGCCCTTTTACAGCTACTTCCCCTCATGGGTAGACTAACACCCAGCAATGTCTACCTATGCAGTCAGGCCTGACTGATCTAAATGGAAGTTCAGTGAAACAATATTTGCTAGCAATCTCTCGGTGGTGCACTTGAAGAACAACTTTGTAATCCCAACGAATAGTAAAGATAAAGTATCTGTCTTTAAACAGCTCTCACCACCTGGACAAGTCCAAGTCCGTTTCCTCCATCGATTCGTCTAGGAACAGGAATCCACCGACATCCAAGTCTTCAATCCTTCTGGTGTACTGCAGCAAGGAGGATTAGATGTCTCTAAGGCTCTGCTAGGCTGGCAGAGGGCTCTTTGGAAAGGAGCACACGGCCCAGGCTTCAGGCCTTGTGCACACAGCAGTTCAGCACAGACATCCTCTTGCTAGGAGAGGGGTGTCCAAAGAGAGCGACCAAAACTCCGCCTCCCCTTTATAAAGTCTGCCCCAGCAGTCTCTGTTCTGGAGCAATGCACCCTGGGTGCTGCAAGATGTACTGGGAGATGTAGTCTCTTTCTCTCCTCTGCTTTCACTTCCAGTAATGTCTCTTTACTTCCTCCCGACTCACCTCTCACCTGGAACTTCTTATCTCTCTGCATTAAAGGGGAACACCCCGCTACACTAGTATGCGGTGCATACTAGCTCATTATGCCTTTCCCTTGCAGGTGACTAGAAAAAAAAAAAAAGTTTGTGACTTTACAACCGCTTTAACGTTTTGCTAATTCTTTGTGTATCTGCACTGCTTGGATCTTGGAAGAAGGGAGTATACCCTCAAAGCTTGTCCTGAAAATTTAACCGTTTAGAAAGATTTTGCAGATACTACTTAACTGTGTTTGCACAAACATGTTGGAATATCTCCCTGCTGATAATGCTCAATTTTTTTCATTCTGTCTAGAAAGGAAAGGAAGTGGTTAACCATTCCTGTGTTGCTGCTCCACCTTAATATAAGACTTTTTCTACCAAACATTCTATACTTTCTGTTATGTAATACCAGCCCAAAAGATCACTCATACAGGATGAAGAAGGGGCCCAAAGAAAAAGCATGGATCCCAGTATTAAAATACATGTGATTTAGGGATACTAACGGAATGCCGATCGGCAGACCCTTTTCAGTCATTCACCTTTGACAGAAGCAACCGGCTGTCCGACCGGCTGCCGTACACACAAGCCGAATGTCAGCCGGTTTCTATTGAGTCAGCCAATACTGCCCGATATTTGGCTTGTGTGTATGGCCCTTAAAAAAAAAGTAGAATAGCAGATTTGGGCCAAGGTAATAGGATCCCGGGAGAAGATCAGAGGAACAGAAAACAGAGGCTATTCTGGATCATCTATTTATCTTGAAGATCAGCTCATTTATATGAACTGACCACAGGACATGCAATAAAATACAACTGCATATGATATAGATGCAAAAGAATTCCAGGTATGGCATTTTTTACATACTTACAGTGGTCCAGCATGGACCAATGTAACAATGCATATAGCATATCTGTGGGATCTCGACTAGAAGCTGGCAATCACTGTAGTAGACACTGCTACTCCAGTAATCTCCACTAACTTCTGGGTCCCATGCCGAGATGCCGCCCTGCTGCTTACTGAACACAGGAGATCAGCCGCTCTGCACAGGTGCTATTCAGGGATCGCTTGCCATTTTCTCAATGTATGCTATATCTTCTCTGACTGGACAAGGTGAAGTGGGTGATGAGGTCACACTCTCCTCCTTATCCAATTAGAGAATGCTTTGCATTCATTGGGAAAATGTAAAGCATTCTCAGAATGACACCTGTGTCAAGTGTACCTGTGCCAGTGCATAGAATGCAGCAGGGCAGCTGCTCAACACAGGACTTGGAAGCAAATGGCGGTCTCTACTAGAGTGATTTTCAGCTTCTAGTGGGATCCCACAGGTATGTTATATGCATGGTTACATTGGTCCAAACTGGACCAATGCAACTATGTAAAAATACCTTGCCTCACCATTTCAGAAAAAATATTAAATGCGCATTTTGCAGATTAAAAAAATGTGCATTTATTCGTTTTTGTTGCAGGAGCATGTAAAGCATTGCACCAGCGATCAGCAGATCTCTGATGCCATGAAGGTCTCCTGCAGACCTGTCAGTGTACAGGCTTTCTTGTACCTTGTACGAGGAAGCCGATACATGCTGACAGGAAGAATGAATGAACTACCATGGCTCTCACAGCGCCGTGGTAGGTCATTGAAAACTACAAGCCGACAGCGGCAAATGTTTCCGGACCTTGTAGTTTCCAATTCACAGAGCGCTGTGAATGAGTGACGGGGCCAGGTGGGCGGAGCTTTTTTAAATTTATTTTGACAGCTAGCGAGTGTAGAAGATCCCCTGATAGCTGGCACAGAGAGGGAGTGGGAGGTGCAGGGGCAGGTGCTTTTATAACATGTTAGATGTTACACCCCCAAATAAAAAAACGTATCCTCTAAAAACACGGCATAGTTATAATGCAACACAGATTTTTTAAATTTACAATGACAAAGGTTTCTTTCCTACAACATATATTAGATACAATACAATTCTGGTGCTTCTTAATACATCATACCCGGTAATACTTTGCTTAAAGGAGCACTAAAGCTTCCCTTTTTTTTGCCTAAAAATAACAAACATGTTATACTTACCTCCACTGTGCAGCTCGTTTTGCACACAGTGGCCCCGATCCTGGTCTTCTGGGGTCCCTCGGCGGCTGTCTTGGCTCCTCTCCGCAAGGACTCCACACCATAATGCGAGTGAGCTCGCATGGTGTGGAGTGATTGCGGGCGCGCTCCCGTGATACAGCGGCGGCCATAGCCGCCGACTGTATCACTCGGCCCCGCCCCCCGCGCGCCGCGTCATTGGATGTGATTGACAGCAGCGCCAGCCAATGGCTGCGCTGCTTTCAATCCATCCAGTGTAGCCAATCGGCGGCCAGGCTGAAAAACGAAGAGGATGACGGGGACGAGCGTGGGACTTTCGAGGGGCCAGGTAAGTAAAACGGGGGCTCGGGGGGGGGGGGGCGGTATTGTCGAATGTTTTTTCACCTTAATGCATAGGATGCATTAAGGTGAAAAAACATGTAACTTTACTACTCCTTTAAGCAAACAACATTACGGGTTATTGCATTTAGATTGTGGGTAAAGTGCCTACCTAACAATACTGGTATTTTGCATTTAGGTACTAACCAACTAGTGGCTATAATTATGCAATGTTATTAAACGCTGAAAAATCTAGACTTTTATGCATTAAAGAAATTTGTAATAATTTTAGGCCAATTGTATTTCATAGTCAAAAAGTCATAGTACAAGACTCACAGATTGCTGTGGGTTTTATACAATGAGAGGGTGTACAGCAGCAGCTGTTTACCTTCAGACTCTCTATGGGAAGCTTAAATATGAGGAGGATGCTACTGGACATCCACTGCAGTGGCTTTTCTGAGTTGAAATTAGTGACAATCACCTGGTAACATTAAACCCAGTCATTTAAAGTGAAACTATAGGCAAAAAAGTTTCAACAGTTTGGGACTTTAAATGAGGTGTGACATGCCCAATGAGGAGATATAAAATGCATGTTTATTTGTACATAGAATGTCAACAAGTAAACACGGGCAAGTACCGTATTGTCAAACAGATTTGTGACGTTATACATAGTATATTATAAATTCATGGTCAGGTACAGTATTCCATAGAATAATCCATGGTAGGTATGAAAATGCATCCTGGTAGCCTGACGCATTTCGTAAACAACCGTGCACTTCCTCAGGGGTTGATGCAATATATAAAGTCTATGAAATTAAACAGTATATGGTATGTAATAAAGAAAGTGAATAATGTTGTACTAATGCAAAACACTAAGGGGCCACCGAGAGGCCCATACTTACAAATCTGTTGAAAAAGAGATGTCGCTGGGAATGTCTATCCCGGGAGCTGTGGGCCTAGGATCCATGAGGGCCCGACAGGACAAACAGGGCCATATACGCAAGCACAAACCAACACGATGTGGCATCTACGGTGATGGCTATAGGAAATATATCTATGTATCAGATTAATTTCTAAAGTGTGTATGAATGTAGTATCAACAATCAATACAAGGAGTATAAAACTGTACAATAAGTAGGGATTTCAACTAGTATCACTAGGAGTGGGCCTGAATTCAAAAAATATATCTGATGCTCACAGTAATTGCTAAAAATGTGCAATAAAGCAAAAAAGTGTGAAAAAGGATCAATGATGTGTGGGTAAAATTGAGGGAAAATGCTAAATAAATTACCACCAGGGGCCCAGAGGCCTCAGAGGAAGAGGTAGTAAATCAAGGTGACCTACCTAAGTAGGAATATATACCAAGTACTATATTGGCTGATGTGCAATCAAAGTAAGATAAACATGACTGCCTAGGTACATGGAATATATCATACTATGTAAGGGTCAGCGATAATTGGAGAGGATAAAGATGAAAATAGGCTACAAATGTATGTGAGTAAAAAGAAGAAAAAAGAAAAAAGGGGAGGCGCGGCCATCAAGTATCAAGCCTCGTACACACGGCCAAGATTCTCGTCAGGAAAAAAGCGTTGTTTTTCCTGATGAGAATCTTGACAAGAAACTTGTCCCGGCCGAGTGTACACACGTACGATTCAAAAGAACGCGTGCGCTCGTCACATTCGATGCCATCGCCGCCATCTTGCTACACCCTATGCCTATGCCCAGGAAGCTACCGCGCACGCGTCAAAGTCATTTCGAGCATGCGCGGGTTTCCACGGCGACAGGTAAGTGTACACACGCTCGTCGAGAAACAGGCCGACGAGATTCTCGATGAGAAAAAAGGCCACAGGTCGTCTTTTTTCTCGTCGGGGAATCTGGGCAGTTTTCTTGGCGAGAAAACTGAAACCTGCGTACACACAGCTGGTTTTCTTGGCAAGAAAGCTCTCCCGGCAGTTTTCTTGTCGTTTTTTGCTGAAAAAAACGGTCGTGTGTACACGGCCTCAGTCTCAAAGACAGAAAAAGTGGATGAAAGTGACCTACCATAATAAAGCAATGCTCTGGCAAGAGGTTGCATGTATCATCACTGATCACCGTCGAGCCACTGAAGGTAAGTCCAATGCTGGACTCACCTATTTGTATCTATAACTAGACCCCGTGTACCTCACCCAATGTCAGGTGGATGCAGCCAAAGGGGGAAGAGAGAGGCATCCCCAACAAAGGCCACCACCATGTGGGAAGGATGGTGCAAAGCGCACATCCAACCACACCATGGCCGCGCAGACACCCAGAATAGGCGGGTGACCATGAAGGATGAAGAAGGATCGCAGCTCCCGGGACAGAGACACCAATTGCGGCTCCAGGAAAGGGAGCATGGGACAATTGGTTGGAAAGTTCACATCATATAACAATATAGCCATAATAACACAAGGTATCAAAGTATAAAAAATGCAAAAAATACAAGGTCCTATGGGTGCAGCAAGTCACGAATGGGCGAGAGGTGTCTTCCACCTAATATACAATAATAATATATGGCCTGATGCACCCCATGACGCACCTCCATCACTAATTAACATATAACGTTGCAACAGTTTGCCCTTGGGACTTTAAATGAGGTGTTAAATGCCCAATGATGATATATAAAAGGCACGTTTATTGGTAAATACAAGTTTAACAAGTAATCACAGACAAATACTGTATTGTCAAACAGATATGTGACGTTATACATAACACAGTTGTGCTCATAAGTTACATATTGTGAGGGGGTTAACTCGGTAGCGGGTGTGTGTGACCCCCTGGTTGGGCTCCCCACACAAAAACAGGGCCAGCAGACGGAGGTTGTGGTTTTCAAAATCAAAAGGTGCGGTTTATTTCTCTATGTACAGTGACAAAAACACAGCAAAGCCAAAAAGAAACAAACAAAATAAATCCTGGTCAGTTTGACCTCTGACTAAACATGCAGGTTTCCTAAACTAACAACTGGGATCAGCCTGGTGCTGTCCTAGTCCCTAAGTCCCTGGTTTAGTAAAAGTCCAAACAAATAGCCACACAGGCTTTGCCTCACCGCACAGGGGTCACTCTCCCTAGACAGTCCACACAGGTCTGGTTCCAGGCATGAGCTAACATCTAATGAAGCTGGGAGTTCTTATAGAGGCCTAAATGAGCTGACAAGCTTCAGCTGGCCTCATCAACTCCCTGTCTGTACGACGCCCCACACTCTCCCTAGAGGTATGAGTCATCCATGAGCCTACTAGCCTCAGCTGGGCTTATACAACTCTCCACCCTAGTTGTATAAGTCAGCATAAAGCCTGAATCTGGGAGAAATATATCTACCCCCCTGGATGCAACCAGGTGACTTTACCTTCCTGCTGTCACATACCCCCCCCTCTTGTTTTAACCTTGGGGTTGGAACACCAGCAATCAGGCATTCATGTACTCGAGACAAAGCATCCACATTCCCCATTTGAACGCCAGGGCGATGCTTTACTGTGAAGTTGAATTCCTGTAGGGCCAGGAACCACCTATTCACTCTTCTATTTGTCTCCTTGTTTTGAGCCATCCACTTTAACGGAGCGTGATCCGTAACCATGTCAAAGTGCCTACCTAGCAGATAGTACCGAAGGGAATCTAGAGCCCACTTCACCGCTAAACACTCCTTTTCAACCGTGGCGTAATTTACCTCATGGGACTTCAACTTCCTGCTGAGGTAAATGACTGGGTGCTCTTCCCCGTTCCAGACCTGGGACAATACTGCTCCTAACCCCACATCTGACGCATCACTTTGTACGACAAAGTCTTTAGAGAAGTCGGGTGAGTACAACACTGGCTGGCTACATAAGGCTTGTTTCAAGAATTGGAATGCTGCCTCAGCCTCGGGGGTCCATTTAATCATGACCGACCCTTTCCCTTTCGTCAGGTTGGTTAGGGGCACAGCCTTAGAAGCAAAGTGGGGAATGAAGCGCCGATAATAACCCGCGATTCCCAGAAAGGCTCGTACCTGCTTCTTGCTGTTGGGACGTGGCCAACTCTGGATGGCCTCGACTTTGTTGAGTTGGGGTTTTATTACTCCCCTGCCAATGGTGTACCCAAGATATTTGGCCTCCTCCTGCCCAATGGTACACTTCTTGGGGTTAGCCGTAAACCCCGCTTCCCGGATAGAGTCTAGGACTGCTTGCACTTTTGGCAGATGTGAGGCCCAATCTGTGCTATGGACAATTACGTCATCCAGGTAAGCCGCAGCATACTTCCGATGGGGCCTCAGTATCTGGTCCATTTTCCGCTGGAATGTGGCCGGCGCATTCTGTAACCCGAACGGCATTCTCTTATATTGGAACGCCCCGTCTGGGGTTACAAATGCGGTTTTCTCTTTGGCCGACTTGGCCAGGGGAATTTGCCAATACCCTTTTGTGAGGTCAAGAGTCGTCATGTATCGGGCTGTTCCCAGCCGGTCGATCAACTCATCTATACGTGGCATGGGGTAGGTGTCAAATTTTGTAACTTTGTTCAACTGACGAAAATCGTTACAAAATCGCCAGCTCCCATCCGGTTTAGGCACCAACACAATGGGACTAGACCAATCACTTTGGGACTCCTCTATCACCCCTAAGTTCAGCATTTTCTGTACTTCCTCCCGTATTGCCTCCCGTCGGGCCTCTGGGATCCGATAGGGTTTTAACTTCACCCTTTCACCGGGCGGGGTAATAATATCATGCTCTACCCCAGATGTTTGTCCCGGCAGCTCAGAGAACACCTCCTTGTTGCGAAGCACAAACTCCTTAACCTCCTGTTGTTGGGGTTGTGACAAGGTGGCTGCTATTCCAACCTCCGGAATCACGCAACCAGTTTGAGCTGGTGACCAAGTTTCTGCGACTAGGGACTCTCTATCCCTCCAGGCTTTCAACAGATTAACGTGATATATCTGTTCGGGCTTTCGCCTTCCTGGTTGTCTGACCTTGTAATTCACTTCGCTCACTTTTTCCATTATCTCGTAGGGGCCTTGCCATTTGGCAAGGAATTTACTTTCAACCGTAGGGACAAGTACAAATATCCTATCCCCCGGGGAAAAGGTACGGGTCTTTGCTCCACGGTTGTACACTCTCTGCTGTGCCAACTGCGCTTGGGCCAAATGTTCCTTCACGATGGGCATTACCTGTGCAATTCGATCTTGCATCAGGGCGACATGCTCAATCACACTCCTGTGGGGAGAACTCTCACTTTCCCAAGTTTCCTTGGCAATATCCAACAGCCCTCTTGGGTGTCTCCCATACAGTAACTCAAAGGGGGAGAATCCCGTAGAGGATTGGGGCACCTCCCTAATAGCAAACATCAAATAAGGAAGTAGACAGTCCCAATCCTTTCCATCTCTATCCACCACTTTCTTCAACATTTGTTTTAGGGTTTTGTTGAATCTTTCAACCAGCCCATCGGTTTGGGGGTGATACACAGATGTACGCAATTGCGTCACTTTGAGCAATTTACACAGCTCTTTCATAACCCGGGACATAAAGGGTGTACCTTGGTCCGTAAGCAGTTCTTTACAAATACCCACCCGGCTAAAAACAAGAGATAGCTCTTTGGCTATGGTTTTGGCCGAGGTATTTCTGAGAGGGATCGCTTCTGGATAACGGGTGGCATAGTCCATTATAACCAATATGTACTGGTGCCCCCTAGCGGACTTGATTATAGGACCTACCAAATCCATTGCGATTCTCTCAAACGGGACCTCAATGATGGGTAGAGGGACCAGCGGGCTACGGAAATGTGGCATCGGGGCCGACCTCTGACACACAGGGCAGGAGGAACAATAATTTTCTATGTCCTTCATCACCCCAGGCCAATAGAATCTCTGTAATACCCTCTCTCGGGTTTTCTCTGTCCCCAGATGACCTCCAAGAATGTGCCCATGGGCCAACTCCAACACCAACTTCCTGTAAGGTTTGGGCACCACCAGCTGCTCAACGGTTTCTTCTGCCCTTTTTGCCACCCGATACAGTAGGTCCTTCTCTACGCTGAAGTATGGGTAAGTGCAGGTATTATCTGGGTTCACTAACTCGCCATCTATTTCCACTACGTTTTCCCGTGCCTTTATTAGGGCGGGGTCTTTTAACTGTTCTGTGGCAAAATTTTCCCTGTGAACCTCCAGATCAGAAAACTCCACAGACGGTAGGTTTTCGTCTGAGGAGGTGGGCTCCTCTCCAGTTTCTTGAGTCTCCCCTGCAAATACTGACAAGGGAAATTCTGGAGAGTCCTCACCACTCTCAGAGGAGTTCTGGCTATCACATTCCTGGTACATAGGGGCACCAGTGGGGGGCTCAGGATCATCCCACAGTTCCCAGAACTTCGGAAAATCCCTTCCCACAATGGCGTCATGCGGTAACTGAGATACTAAGCCCACTGGATGAGAGAGGGTACCTTTGGGGGTCTCGAAACACACTGTAGTCACTGGATACTCTCGGGTGTCCCCATGCACACAAATAACAGCTACCTTGCTATTCCCAGAGACCTCTGTTTTAACTAATTCAGCCTTTATCAGGGTCACAAGGCTACCTGAATCCAGTAATACCACAACATTTCTACCATTAATACACATTTTGCATAAATGTTTCTCAGTTCCTCGAATGGCAGTGCATGCGACTGTCGCACACAGCGACTGACGTCTGCCCGTCAGAAAGTCACACTGCATGGGTTCCTCCACAACCGGGCAATTGGCTGCAATATGTCCCGCTTGCCGGCAGCGGTAGCAAACGATCCTTCTTGCGGCCTCTTGAGCCGCTGATTTCCCAGGCTGTTCTCGCCAAACTTGGGGTAGAGCTCCCACCCTCTCACTCTCTCCACCCTCACCCCTTGGAATCCTCTTATCCGCCCCTGGGGATGGTCTGGTCTTAGGGTGGAAAGTCCGAGTGTCTCTGGAAGAGGCCGTCAGGTTCTCTGTAGCCAAGTATTTCTCTACACGATCCACAAGACCACCGGCCGTCTCTGGGTCTCCATGGCTTACCCACTTTTGGATGGCAGTAGGAAGAGCTCTCAAAAACCGATCCATTACAACACGTTCCACAATCTCTGGTGCGGACAAAGTCTCTGGCTGTAGCCACTTCCTGCTCAGGTGAATGAGATCATACATTTGAGACCTGGGGGGTTTTCCAAGCTGGAAAGTCCAGTTATGCACACGCTGAGCCCGGACAGCCAGGGTGACACCCAGCCTTGCCAATATTTCAGCTTTTAGCATCACATAGTCTTTTGCTTGGTCAGGCTCTAGGTCATAGTAAGCCTTCTGCGATTCACCAGTTAACAGAGGAGCCACCAGTCCAGCCCACTGCTCCTCAGGCCACTTTTCTCTTTCAGCAGTCCTTTCAAATGTGGTCAAAAATACCTCTGGATCATCCTCTCCAGTCATTTTTGTCAATAAACGACTCACCCCAAAGGACGCGGTATTAGTGGGACGGCTTTCCTCACTGGTCTGCGGACGTTGCTGCATTACTGCTTCCATTTGTTGTAGTCTCTGCTCTTGCTTCTGTAACAGGTCTATGAAGCGGGCCTCAGATTGCTGCTGGGCTTGTTGATGAGCTTGCTGCTGGGCTGCAAGGCTCCTTTGCAAACCTGCATTTGTCTGCTGTTGATTGGCATTTGCTAGAGCCAGCTGTTTCAGTATCTCCTCCATGCTGGCTTAAAAAAAACTGCCACTGGTTCTCCACCAACTGTGAGGGGGTTAACTCGGTAGCGGGTGTGTGTGACCCCCTGGTTGGGCTCCCCACACAAAAACAGGGCCAGCAGACGGAGGTTGTGGTTTTCAAAATCAAAAGGTGCGGTTTATTTCTCTATGTACAGTGACAAAAACACAGCAAAGCCAAAAAGAAACAAACAAAATAAATCCTGGTCAGTTTGACCTCTGACTAAACATGCAGGTTTCCTAAACTAACAACTGGGATCAGCCTGGTGCTGTCCTAGTCCCTAAGTCCCTGGTTTAGTAAAAGTCCAAACAAATAGCCACACAGGCTTTGCCTCACCGCACAGGGGTCACTCTCCCTAGACAGTCCACACAGGTCTGGTTCCAGGCATGAGCTAACATCTAATGAAGCTGGGAGTTCTTATAGAGGCCTAAATGAGCTGACAAGCTTCAGCTGGCCTCATCAACTCCCTGTCTGTACGACGCCCCACACTCTCCCTAGAGGTATGAGTCATCCATGAGCCTACTAGCCTCAGCTGGGCTTATACAACTCTCCACCCTAGTTGTATAAGTCAGCATAAAGCCTGAATCTGGGAGAAATATATCTACCCCCCTGGATGCAACCAGGTGACTTTACCTTCCTGCTGTCACAATATATATAGAATTTATGATTTCTTGGCCATTTGTCAGAGAATATAAATGATAACACAAAAACTTTTCTTTCACTTATGGTTAGTATTTGGCTGAAGCCATCTATTATCAATTAACTGTGTTTACTCTTTTTAAATCAAAATCACAACAGAAACTACCCAAATGACCCCGATCAAAAGTTTACATACCCTGGCAGTTTTGGCCTAACATGCACACAGTTGACACAAAGGGGTTTGAATGGCTATTAAAGGTAACCATCATCACCTGTGATATGTTTGCTTGTAATTAGTGTGTGTTTATAAAAGGTCAATTAGTCTCTGGACTTTTGACAGACACTTGCATCTTTCATCCAGTGCTGCACTGATGCTTCTGGATTCTTAATCACGGGGAAAGCAAAAATAAAATTGTAAAAGGATCTGCGGGAAAAGGTAGTTGAACTGTATAAAACAGGAAAGCGATATAAAAAGATATGTAAGGAATTGAGAATGCCAATCAGCAGTGTTCAAACTCTAATCAAGAAGTGGAAAATTAGGGGTTCTGTTGAAACCAAACCACGGTCAGGTAGACCAACTAAAATTTCAGCTACAACTGCCAGGAAAATTGTTCAGGATGCAAAGAAAAACCCACAAATAACTTCAGGTGGAACACAGGACTCTCTGAAAACATGTGGTGTGGCTGTTTCAAGATGCACAATATAGTGGCACTTGAAGAAAAATGGGCTGCATGGTCGAGTCACCAGAAGAAAGCTATTACTATGCAAATGCCACAAAGTATCCTGCTTACAATACGCCAAACAGCACAGAGACAAGCCTCAAACCTTCTGGCACAAAGTCATTTGGAGTGACATTTGGAGAGGAGTCAACAAGGCCTATGATAAAAGGTACACCATTCCTACTGTGAAACACGGAGGTGGATCGCTGATGTTTTGGGGATGTGTGAGCTACAAAGGCACAGGAAATTTGGTAAAAATTGATGGCAAGATGAATACAGTATGTTATCAAAAAATACTGGTGGACAGGGCAGCCATCAGAAATTGTGGGGCCCCTTAGACAGCTTGAGGCCTGGGCCCCCCCAGGCCTGACCACCAACATTTCCCAGGGCCCGCCCACTGGCCATCCCACCAAATCTGCCCACTAGCTATCCCACCAAGTCCTTCAGTGCACACACTTTTATTTTAACACTTATACAATGTCATATATGAAAATGCACAGTGTATTATAAGTCATTAGTGCTTTCAAGGTTTAACAATAGGAAATTATATTTTGCCCAAAAGAGACATCCCAATCCAGCAGCTGCATGCTCTCAGCCCCCTCACACCTGTATGCTCTCACGAGGAGTGCACATGCAGGACTTTGCCAGAGGTGGCAGCAAAGAGCCGATGCAAGCTCAGTGACACAGCTGCTGACTCACACTCACTCCAAAAGCCAGTGCAGCCATGGAGCTCCTCTACACTCGCCCCTGCCTTCTCCCATCTGGCCGGGCCCATCCAGATGCTCGGGCCCCTTACAGGTGTATGGCCTGTACCCCCCTGATGGCGGCCCTGCTGGTGGAACATTTACATTAATCAGCCAGGAAGCTGCGCATGGGACGTACTTGGACATTTCAACATGACAATGATCCAAAACACAAGGCCAAGTCGACCTGTCATTGGCTACAGCAGAATAAAGTGAAGGTTCTGGAGTGGCCATCTCAGTCTCCTGACCTCAATATCATTAAGCCACTCTGGGGAGATCTCAAACACGCAGTTCATGCAAGACAGCCCAAGAATTTACAGAAACTGGAGGCTTTTTGCCTAGAGGAATGGGCAGCTTTACCATCTGAGAAGATAAAGAGCCTCATCCACAAATAACACAAAAGACATCAGATTGTCATTGATGTTAAAGGCTGCAATACACGGTATTAAGAACTGGGGTATATAAACTTTTGATCAGGGTCATTTGTGTAGTTTCTGTTGTGATTATGATTTAAAAAGAGTAAACACAGTTGATTGATAATAAATGGCTTCAGCCAAACACTAACCATGAATGAAAGAAAAGTTTTTGTGTTATCATTTATATTCTCTGAAAAATGGCCAAGAAATCAATTCTGCTAGGCTATGTAAACTTATGAGCACAACTGTATATTATATATTTATGGTCAGGTACAGTATTCCATAGAACAATCCATGGTAGGTATGAAAATGCATCCTGGTAGCCCGATGCATTTCGTTCACTTCCTCAGGGGTTGATGTAATACATAAACTATGAAATAAAAAAAGTTTATGGTATGTAATAAAGATAGTGAATAATGTTGTACTAATGCAAAACACTAAGGGGTCACAAAGGGGCCCATACTTACAAATCTGTTGAAAAAGAGATTGCATGCTCATATTCCATTGGCTGCCGCTGGGAATGTCTAGGCCTGGGATCCACAAGGGCCTGGGAGGGCAAACAGGGCCATACACAAGCACTATAGGGAAAAAAAATCTATTTTGGATAGAGCTAGGGGGGGTTATAACCCCTGCCAGTTTTTGTTTTGCTATCTGCGATTGCCAAGATTGTCCTTCACTTCCTGCCCTATAGCCAAACAGGAAGTGAAAGGAAATCTCTGCAAACTAAGGGAATTCCTTGAGGACCCCCAGGTCACCAGAACTAGTGTCCCCACTGGAAGATTTACACACTATTACTTTCTGGGGACAACCCAAAATTTTGAATTTTCTTTTACTTCCACTTTCAACGATAATGGTGAACAGTGTTGGCAACTGTCAGTATTTTTACTGGCAGCCAGTAAAAAACGGGTACTTTTTCTCCTGCCAATAAATACCAGTGACAGGAAAAGGTTGCCAGCAAAAAATATGGCTGTGACTGCTACAGTGTATTCAGGCAGTGCTGGTGGGGGCGGGTCTGGCAGAAGCAGTGTCTGAGCATGTTGTGTGATGTCATGTGCAAGAGAGCCGAGTGGAACAGCGGGAGCCTCGTGTGCGGGTCTGTGGGACGGAAGCAAGACAAGCCGGGAGCCGGGCTGTCAATGCTGTTTGGACTGAAGGGACCACCTGACGTAGAGAGAGACTGTCTCTGTGACTAAATAGGGGACATGCAATGTTGGTGAGGTGTCATCATCTGTGCTGCTGCACATTGCTGTCAGTGTGAGAGACAATTTCATGTGTGAGTGCCCATTCTAATTTTTTGCCCTTCTGAGTCCTGTCCTTGAGCGACTTACTATATCGAACATAGTACAAAAATATGTTTTTTCCCTTGATATCTACCTTAGATCACATTGCTAATTGCATATTGTACTTGTTTGTAGCCTAAATACTGAAATTTGCACTTAAACCTGTAACTTTCGGAAATGCCAGTAAATTTTGTGTGTTGTGTTAGTAAGTTTCAATATGGTAGGCTGGCAACACTGATGGTGAACAGGACAAATAAAGAGAGTGAAACTCCTTAATGGGGATACAGGCAGCAATAAAAACTGGCAGGTGTTCTAATCCCTCTCCACTTTATCCAAAACTAAAAAAAAAAAGTTTTGCCGTTAGTTATACTTTTAAAGGCTCGTACACACTAAGAAAATCAGGCCGAACATTTTCGTCCAAAGAATTTTCGTACGATTTTCGTATAGTGTGTACACAACTTGCGACAGCCAATGCCAAATTTTCATCCGAAAATTCTCGAAGGAACAAACTCCAAAAATGTTCTCATATGGGAACAGAATGAACGATTTTCGTTTAATGTGTACAGTTTTCGTACAAAAAAAAAATCAGAAAAGAAAGACAGCGCATGATCATAAACAATAAACAAAAAAAAAAAAAAAAAAAAGCCTTTGTCGTACGAGAATTTTCGTTCATCGGTTCTGATTTTCTGTGAAACATCGAGAAAAATCTGACGACCGTTCGCCCAATTTTCTTATAGTGTGAACTCAACTTAAGAAAATATTGATATTTGTTTTATTTTCAACAATTAAATTTTGCATATGTGAACATGAAAGGTAATTCCTGGAAATCATACAAATACGTAAAAATTTTCGGATCACTTTCATTTCAGCCTGCAGGTTCACAAAAGGACCTCTGGGCATTACATGTACATTTCAAGTTACGGTAATTCACTGCTTAGTATGAGTTTTGTAAAGCCAGATTATCTAAAGACCATAATAAATATACCCACTCTTGCATGTCATACAGGTTTTTTTGATGTAGTATTCTTCTATAGGTTGGCTTTGCAGAACTCATTCCCTGCTCCCATGTTTTGTAATTCACTAGGAACAGTTCTGGAATACTTTAAGAACTTTTCAATTTACAAGTTCAAATTCTTTCCACTCATAATGTTTAAAATTAAATATTTGCTTTTAGCTAACATTAATAGTAAATCTGCCAAGAAATAAAACATATAAAATGATTTTTCCTATTAAAAAAAGCTTTTTGCATCAAGCACAGTATGTTCCCATAATAAAACACTTAGCAGCCTTACAATGCAACACATGCCTATTGTTTGACACACATAGAACTTACCTTTGGCCATTTCTGTCCTATCAGCTCCTATCATGCAATAATAATATCCAAAGAAGCGAGTGGAAAGGTCACGCTGTCTGCTAGTCAGAAATAGATGTGCACTAATGGAAGGGAGAGGTGATGAAGCTATGATATGGACACTGTGTACACATGTCACTGAAGTAATAATTCAGCTTATGAATATTTAATTAAAATAAAAAAAATACATAAAGAAGACGAGCCATGTTCCTGTGTCTTCATTTGTGCAATGTGAATGACTTGTGATCACAGAAAAGGATTTTTAGGTAGCTAAGCATTATAATGTACAACTCCAGGTGTGCATAATGGGAAATCCATTTGAAATTAAAGTGAATAATCAAAGGCTTCAGAGTAAAACAAGAGATTGCAACTTGGGGAAAACCAAATAGTGCAGGAGTACTTCAAAACCAATCATACAGTGGGTATACAGTCATGCTCGAAATTGTTGGCACCCCAGAAATTTTTCCAGAAAATCAAGTATTTCTCACAGAAAAGTATTGCAGTAACACATGTTTTGCTATACACTTTGTTTCCCTTTGTGTGTATTGGAACAAATCAAAAAAAGGGAGGAAAAAAAGCAAATTGGACATAATGTCACACAAAACTTCAAAAATGGGCTGCTCAAAATTCTTGGCACCCTTTAAAAATTGTGGATAAATAAGATTGTTTCAAGCATGTGATGCTCCTTTAAACTCACCTGGGGCAAGTAACAGGTGTGGGCAATATAAAAAAAACACCTGAAAGCAGATAAAAAGGAGAGAAGTTCACTTAGTCTTTGCATTGTGTGTCTGTGTGTGCCACACTAAGCATGGACAACAGAAAGAGAAAAAGAGAACTGTCTGAGGACTTGAGAACCAAAATTGTGAAAAAATATCAACAATCTCAAGGTTACAAGTCCATCTCCAGAGATCTAGATTTGCCTTTGTCCACAGTGCGTAACATTATCAAGAAGTTTGCAACCCATGGCACTGTAGCCAATCTCTCTGGGCGTGGACGGAAGAGAAAAAATTGATGAAAGGTTGCAACGCAGGATAGTCCGGATGGTGGATAAGCAGCCCCAAACAAGTTCCAAAGAAATTCAAGCTGTCCTGCAGGCTCAGGGAACATCAGTGTCAGCGCGAACTATCCGTTGACATTTAAATGAAATGAAAGGCTATGGCAGGATGCCCAGGAGGACCCCACTACTGACACAGAGACATAAAAAAGCAAGACTACAGTTTGCCAAAATGTACTTGAGTAAGCCAAAATCCTTCTGGGAAAACATCTTGTGAACAGATGAGACCAAGATAGAGCTTTTCGGTAAAGCACATCATTCTACTGTTTACCAAAAACAGAATGAGGCCTACAAAGAAAAGAACACAGTACCTACAGTGAAATATGGTGGAGGTTCAATGATGTTTTGGGGTTGTTTTGCTGCCTCTGGCACTGGGTGCCTTGAATGTGTGCAAGGCATCATGAAATTTGAGGATTACCAAAGGATTTTGGGTCGCACTGTAGAGCCCAGTGTCAGAAAGCTGGGTTTGCGTCCAAGATCTTTGGTCTTCCAGCAGGAAAATGACCCCAAACATATGTCAAAAAGCACCCAGAAATGGATGGCAACAAAGCGATGGAGAGCTCTAAAGTGGCCAGAAATGAGTCCAGATCTAAATCCCATTGAACACCTGTGGAGAGATCTTAAAATTGCTGTTGGGAAAAGGCGCCCTTCCAATAAGAGAGACCTGGAGCAGTTTGCAAAGGAAGAGTGGTCCAAAATTCCGGGTGAGAGGTGTAAGAAGCTCATTGATGGTTATAGGAAGCGACTGATTTCAGTTATTTTTTCCAAAGGGTGTGCAACCAAATATTAAATTAAGGGTGCCAAGAATTTTAAGCAGCCCATTTTTGAAGTTTTGTGTGACATTATATCCAATTTGCTTTTTTTCCTCCCTTTTCTTGATTTGTTCCAATACACACAAAGGGAATAAACATGTGTATAGCAAAACATGTGTTACTGCAATACTTTTCTGTGAGAAATACTTGATTTTCTGGAAAAATTTCTGGGGTGCCAACAATTTCGAGCATGACTGTAGAAAAGAATCACCCCCCTTTAAAATAATCACATTTTGTTGCTTTGCACGTGATCAGCTGTGTCCAATCACAGCTGATCATGGATGTAAATAGAACCAGCTTCTCTTAAGTCAAATGGGACACTGCGGTAATACCGCCCGCAAACCGCGGCTGTAGCCGCGGTTTGCGGGCAGTATTAAACCTTTTTCGGCCGCTAGCAGGGGTTAAAACCGCACTGCTAGCGGCCGAATATCGCGGTAAATACGACGGTATAGCGGCGCTAAAAATCGTGCCGCTATACCGCCACCGCACCTGCCCGCCCCAGTGTGAAAGGGGCCAAAAAGGGACATCGGCACTGATAATCAGAGCACTTGTTATCAGTGTCCTGATTTTCAGTGCAGTCCCAACAGTGCTCACCAGTGCTGCCAATGTGTGCCCACTAGTGCTGCCAATCTGTGCCCACTAGTGTTGCCAATAAGTGCCCACTAGTGCTGCCAATAAGTGCCTCGTCATTAGTTTTACCAATTAGTGCTGCCTACCAGTGCCCATCTGTGCTGCCTACCAGTGCCTATCAGTGCCCAAAAGTTCTGCCTATCAGTGCCCATCAGTCCTGCCTATTAGTGGCACCTATTAGTGCTCACTATCAGTGCAGCCTCATTAGTGCCCACCAGTGCCACCTCATCAGTGCAGCCTATGAGTGCCCATCAGTGCAGTCTATCAGTGAAGCCTATCAGTGCCCATCAGTGCAGCCCATCAGTGCCCATCAATGCCCTTCAGTGCAGCCTCATCAGTGTCCACCAGTGCGGCCTCATTAGTGCACATCAGTGAAAGAGAAAAATGACCTGTTAGCAAAATGTTAAAACAAACTATGAAAAAGTTTTTTATTTATTTTTTCAAAATTTTTAGCAAAATTTTAAAACAAACTATGAAAAAGTTTTTTATTTTTATTTTTCAAAATTTTCGTTTTTTTTTAATTTGTTTAGCAAAAAATAAAAAGCCCAGTGGTGATTAAATACCACCAAAAGAAAGATCTATTTGTGTTGAAAAAAATGTTAAAAAAATTAATTCGGGTACGGTGTTGCATGACCGTGCAATTGTCTTTCAAAATGTGACAGCGCTGAAAGCTGAAAATTGGCCTGGGCAGGAAGGGGGGAAAAATGCCCAGTAGGCAAGTGGTGAAACTGGAACTAAACTTTTAGTCAACATGCACTATTTTCCTCATGCTGCTAGCATTAGAAAGAAAAGGTTAAAATAAAAAAATATATAATATTCCTTACCCAATTCTTTCATTTTAGCTTTCTTCAGTTTCTTCCTGGTTTCTGGCCTAGGCCAAAATAATTTTTTACATCCCATGAGTTCTTAAGATGGGAGGAGGGGGTTTTCTCAGTTCAGCACATCCTCCTGCCTGCATGCCTGAGCGTATATGCTACCTGAATCATCTGCCCTACTGCCTAGTACACACGATAGGTTTTCCCAGCGGTAAAAAGTCCACCGGGAAAACCGAGGGGAAAACCGAGAACCTGCTCGATTGCTTTTTCCCCCTACACACGGCCGGGTTTCCCATAGGTAAACTGCCGGCTTAAAAAACGCCGGGAATCCCGGCAGGAAATGAGAACATGTTCTCATTTTTCCCGCCGGCATTCCTGGCGGTTTTCCTGCCGGGAAAACTGCGATGGAGCATACACACGGACGGGATTCCCGGCCAAAAGCTCTCATGGCAGTTTTTCTGCCGGGAAAACCAGTCGTGTGTAAGAGGCATTACTCAAGATTATCAGCGATGCTAGAAATGCTAGGGGGTGTTTTTTCAAAGTGCTTTCTCAATAAAATAAGAAAAAACATGGATACATGGATGGATGGGTAAATTTCCTTTGAATATTAAAAAATAATTAAATAGCATTTTTGTCTTGTGGTGCTCAGATGCAGTTTAGTTCCAC
This sequence comes from Rana muscosa, assembly GCA_029206835.1. NCBI lineage: Eukaryota > Metazoa > Chordata > Amphibia > Anura > Ranidae > Rana > Rana muscosa. The sequence goes on along the minus strand of CM055118.1, from coordinate 522,171,461 downwards.
TTTAAGAGCAATGGGCAGTAAGAGACCTATTAGTCCTCATTTAAATGACCATGCCACAATTCTCTCCCTACCACAGATAGATAAATCATGATATTCATTCCTTCGTTCTGAAGAAAATGCAACTATTGGAAATGACAGCTCTATTTTTGCTACAAATGCATCACAAATAAATATAAATACCAGCTTACACATACTGTGCCTGATGTATAGTCATCACAAAGATTTTAATTAATTAAGATTTGAATTAATTGGGTAATTGGGCTGTAGCTGTTCTAACTTTATGTTCAAACTATTTTCTACATAAACAGAATTAGGATTAAAAATTGACAGCTAGAAACCTGTGTCTAAAAACGGCCGTTTAGCCGCGTTTCTAGGCCGCGTTTGCGTCTGGAAGCATTTGAAATTTTTATTTATTTTTTGTTAAACGAAGCGCTGCTAAACACGAGTAGCTGCGTTTAGCCGCATTTGGCACTTCAACTGCCTCTAAACACAGCTTCTGAACGCATTTTTTTGGGTTCAAGAAAAAGCCTCTAAACACAACTGCCTAGAAACGACTATAAATGAACCAGTGTACATGTACTGATAAGATAACATAGAGGAGGGTTCAGAGGCAGTTGAAAAAAATGCTCAACTGCTCCTAAACGTCCGTTTACCATTAGCAGTGTACATGAGGCCTAAGTAGTCTTGGCATCCTCTGTTTACCTATAACCCCTCATTGAGACAGCACCGCATTTATAGGCAGAAGAGGCCCCATTCATTGTGTTGATGGAGATGGTCTTAGTAATGTCCCATATTGTCTCTGCTGGTTGTGGGATGTCTAAGGGAAATTATCCCATTGACCATGTGACATTAATCCCATGTATACAAAATACCATTGAGTACTGTAAGCCAAGGTAATGCGAGGTTACTGCATCTGAGGCTATGTTTAGTGTGTGACAGAATATTTGACCTCATTGCAAAATCTGAACAAAGAACAGGGACATCTCCTGCATGTAACATTACACTAGTTGCTACATATTACCAAACTACTAGTAAGTCTACAATTTACTTGGTTATAGGTGTTTGGTTGTTACAGGAAAGGTCTTACATTTGTATGTATTCAATATATTTTGGTAAAATATATACATTATTTATTTCCAATGATGCAAAATATTGAGGGCTTTTTATTCTTCTTATTACTGGCATTTATATAGCATCAACAACTGAGGTAGCTTAAAGAGGAAGTAAACTTCCTCTGCTGACATTTACCTATAGGTAAGCCTATAATAAGGCTTACCTATTGGTAGTGAAAATATCTCCTAAATGTGCGCCGTTTAGGAGATATTTACATTACATGCTGCCAGTGACATCACTGGCACATGCACTCTGAAGGAATGGCCACGGGTGGCATTCCTTCTGGAGCCCCGTGCCTTGAACGGCAGCTCCTGTGCACATGCGTGGGAGTGACATCATCGCAGCTTCAGCCAATCAAATCGCCTGAGCCCGAAAAAAACTCCGGGGAAAATATCAGCCGTCTCAGCGGTGTGCGGGCATCGCTGCAACAGCTTTGTTCTAAGGTAAGTATTTCATAATGAGCTAGTATGCAATGCATACTAGCTCATTATGCCTTTGTCTTACAGGTTTTTACAGGAGTTTACATGTAAAGTTTTGCATGTAAAGGCAGGCGTCCCAATACTTAAAGAGGTTTGTTTAAGTATTGGGACGCTTGCCTTAACACGCACATGAACTTTAATGGCATCCCAGTTTTAGTCCATAGGGTTCAATATTGAGTTGGCCTACCCTTCGGAGCTATAACAGCTTCTACTCTTCTGGGAAGGCTGTCCACAAGGTTTAGGAGTGCATCTATGGGAATGTTTGACCATTCTTCCAGAAGCGCATTTGTGGGGTCAGGCACTGATGTTGGACGAGAAGGCCTTGCCTGCAGTCTCCGCTCCAATTCATCCCAAAGATGTTCCATTGGGTTGAGGTCAGGACTCTGTGCAGACCAATCAAGTTCCTCAACCCAAAACTCACTCATCCATGTCTTTATGGACCTTGCTTTGTGCACAGTCATGTTGGAACAGAAAAGGGCCATCCCCAAACTGTTCCCACAAAGTTGGGAGCATGAAATTGTCCAAAATGTCTTGGTATGCTGACGCCTTAAGATTTCCCTTCACTGGAACTAAGGGGCCAAGCCCAACCCCTGAAAAACAACCCCACACCATAACCCCCCTTCCACCGAACTTTACACTTGTCACAATACAGTCAGGCAAGTACCATTCTCATTCTCCTGGCAACCGCCAAACCCAGAAATGTCCATCGGATTGCTAGACAGAGAAGTTTGATTCGTTGCTCCAGAGAACACGTCTCCACTGCTCTAGAGTCCAGTGGTGGTGTGCTTTACACCACTGCATCCGACGCTTTGCATTGCACTTGGTGATATAAGGCTTGGATGCAGCTGCTCAGCCATGGAAACCCATTCCAAGAAGCTCTCTACGCACTACTGTTGTGCTAATCTATAGGCCACATTAAGTTTGGTGGTCTGTAGCTATTGACTCTGCAGACAGTTGGCAACTTCTGCGCACTGTGCGCTTCAGCTTGCGCTGACCTTGCTCTCTCATTTTACGTGGCCTACCACTTTGTGGCTGAGTTGCTGTTCCCAGTTGCTTCCACTTTGTTATAATACCACTAACAGTTGACCATGGAATATTTAGTAGCAAGGAAATTTCATGAATGCACTTATTGCACAGGTGACAACCTATCACAGTACCACGCTTGTATTCACTGAGCTCCTGAGAGTAACCCATTGCTTCTACAAACATTTGTGAAAGAGTCTGCATGCCTAGGTGCTTGATTTTATACAGCTGTGGCCATGGATGTGATTGGAACACTTGAATCCAATGATTTGGAGGGGTGTCCCAATACTTTTGGCAATATAGTTAACATACATACACATACTAGGGACTAGGGATGAGCTTCGTGTTCGAGTCGAACATACGTTCGACTCGAACATCGGCTGTTCGATCGTTCGATGAAGATCGAACGATTTGGGCCGTTCGCGCCAAATTCGAGTGACGCGAACGGCCCACAATGCACTACGCCATCGCAGTGTCATCCAGGCGCTGTGATTGGCCAAGCATGCACTGTGACCCCGCATGCTTGGCCAATCACAGCGCCGGCAGCGAGGAGAGCAATGATTGGCCACAGGCAGGATGCCTGTGGCCAATTATTGCTGAGGGTGTTTAGTACACGCCCCACACTATAAAAGGCCGCCAGCACGGCGGCCTAGTGTAGTGTGTTCCGGAGCAGGGAAAGAGCAGCATAGGCAGGGACAGTGACTTTTATTTCTTTCTTGCTTAACCTGGATTCCTTTAGTTTAGGGAAAGAGAAGGATAGGTAGGGAGAGTGTCAGTGTGTTTTGTGCTTGTGCTATAGTGTGCTTAAAAAAAACATTTTTTCTAGGGACAGAAAACTGTAGGTAGGGAGAGTGTCAGTTTCTTTCACTGTGCAAGTCCTTGTTTCTAGGGACTGGGAAGGACAGTGAGTGAATTCTCCTTGTGCTATAGTGTGCTTAAAAAAACATTTTTTCTAGGGACAGAAAACTGTAGGTAGGGAGAGTGTCAGTTTCTTTCACTGTGCAAGTCCTTGTTTCTAGGGACTGGGAAGGACAGTGAGTGAATTCTCCTTGTGCTATAGTGTGCTTAAAAAAAACATTTTTTCTAGGGACAGAAAACTCTAGGTAGGGAGAGTGTCAGTTTCTTTCACTGTGCAAGTCCTTGTTTCTAGGGACTGGGAAGGACAGTGAGTGAATTCTCCTTGTGCTATAGTGTGCTTAAAAAAAACATTTTTTCTAGGGACAGAAAACTGTAGGTAGGGAGAGTGTCAGTTTCTTTCACTGTGCAAGTCCTTGTTTCTAGGGACTGGGAAGGACAGTGAGTGAATTCTCCTTGTGCTATAGTGTGCTTAAAAAAAACATTTTTTCTAGGGACAGAAAACTGTAGGTAGGGAGAGTGTCAGTTTCTTTCACTGTGCAAGTCCTTGTTTCTAGGGACTGGGAAGGACAGTGAGTGAATTCTCCTTGTGCTATAGTGTGCTTAAAAAAAACATTTTTTCTAGGGACAGAAAACTGTAGGTAGGGAGAGTGTCAGTTTCTTTCACTGTGCAAGTCCTTGTTTCTAGGGACTGGGAAGGACAGTGAGTGAATTCTCCTTGTGCTATAGTGTGCTTAAAAAAAACATTTTTTCTAGGGACAGAAAACTGTAGGTAGGGAGAGTGTCAGTTTCTTTCACTGTGCAAGTCCTTGTTTCTAGGGACTGGGAAGGACAGTGAGTGAATTCTCCTTGTGCTATAGTGTGCTTAAAAAAAACATTTTTTCTAGGGACAGAAAACTCTAGGTAGGGAGAGTGTCAGTTTCTTTCACTGTGCAAGTCCTTGTTTCTAGGGACTGGGAAGGACAGTGAGTGAATTCTCCTTGTGCTATAGTGTGCTTAAAAAAAACATTTTTTCTAGGGACAGAAAACTGTAGGTAGGGAGAGTGTCAGTTTCTTTCACTGTGCAAGTCCTTGTTTCTAGGGACTGGGAAGGACAGTGAGTGAATTCTCCTTGTGCTATAGTGTGCTTAAAAAAAACATTTTTTCTAGGGACAGAAAACTGTAGGTAGGGAGAGTGTCAGTTTCTTTCACTGTGCAAGTCCTTGTTTCTAGGGACTGGGAAGGACAGTGGGTGAATTCTCCTTGTGCTATAGTGTGCTTAAAAAAAAACATTTTTTCTAGGGACAGAAAACTGTAGGTAGGGAGAGTGTCAGTTTCTTTCACTGTGCAAGTCCTTGTTTCTAGGGACTGGGAAGGACAGTGAGTGAATTCTCCTTGTGCTATAGTGTGCTTAAAAAAAACATTTTTTCTAGGGACAGAAAACTGTAGGTAGGGAGAGTGTCAGTTTCTTTCACTGTGCAAGTCCTTGTTTCTAGGGACTGGGAAGGACAGTGAGTGAATTCTCCTTGTGCTATAGTGTGCTTAAAAAAAACATTTTTTCTAGGGACAGAAAACTGTAGGTAGGGAGAGTGTCAGTTTCTTTCACTGTGCAAGTCCTTGTTTCTAGGGACTGGGAAGGACAGTGAGTGAATTCTCCTTGTGCTATAGTGTGCTTAAAAAAAACATTTTTTCTAGGGACAGAAAACTGTAGGTAGGGAGAGTGTCAGTTTCTTTCACTGTGCAAGTCCTTGTTTCTAGGGACTGGGAAGGACAGTGAGTGAATTCTCCTTGTGCTATAGTGTGCTTAAAAAAAACATTTTTTCTAGGGACAGAAAACTGTAGGTAGGGAGAGTGTCAGTTTCTTTCACTGTGCAAGTCCTTGTTTCTAGGGACTGGGAAGGACAGTGAGTGAATTCTCCTTGTGCTATAGTGTGCTTAAAAAAAACATTTTTTCTAGGGACAGAAAACTCTAGGTAGGGAGAGTGTCAGTTTCTTTCACTGTGCAAGTCCTTGTTTCTAGGGACTGGGAAGGACAGTGAGTGAATTCTCCTTGTGCTATAGTGTGCTTAAAAAAAACATTTTTTCTAGGGACAGAAAACTGTAGGTAGGGAGAGTGTCAGTTTCTTTCACTGTGCAAGTCCTTGTTTCTAGGGACTGGGAAGGACAGTGAGTGAATTCTCCTTGTGCTATAGTGTGCTTAAAAAAAACATTTTTTCTAGGGACAGAAAACTGTAGGTAGGGAGAGTGTCAGTTTCTTTCACTGTGCAAGTCCTTGTTTCTAGGGACTGGGAAGGACAGTGAGTGAATTCTCCTTGTGCTATAGTGTGCTTAAAAAAAACATTTTTTCTAGGGACAGAAAACTGTAGGTAGGGAGAGTGTCAGTTTCTTTCACTGTGCAAGTCCTTGTTTCTAGGGACTGGGAAGGACAGTGAGTGAATTCTCCTTGTGCTATAGTGTGCTTAAAAAAAACATTTTTTCTAGGGACAGAAAACTGTAGGTAGGGAGAGTGTCAGTTTCTTTCACTGTGCAAGTCCTTGTTTCTAGGGACTGGGAAGGACAGTGAGTGAATTCTCCTTGTGCTATAGTGTGCTTAAAAAAAACATTTTTTCTAGGGACAGAAAACTGTAGGTAGGGAGAGTGTCAGTTTCTTTCACTGTGCAAGTCCTTGTTTCTAGGGACTGGGAAGGACAGTGAGTGAATTCTCCTTGTGCTATAGTGTGCTTAAAAAAAACATTTTTTCTAGGGACAGAAAACTGTAGGTAGGGAGAGTGTCAGTTTCTTTCACTGTGCAAGTCCTTGTTTCTAGGGACTGGGAAGGACAGTGAGTGAATTCTCCTTGTGCTATAGTGTGCTTAAAAAAAACATTTTTTCTAGGGACAGAAAACTGTAGGTAGGGAGAGTGTCAGTTTCTTTCACTGTGCAAGTCCTTGTTTCTAGGGACTGGGAAGGACAGTGAGTGAATTCTCCTTGTGCTATAGTGTGCTTAAAAAAAACATTTTTTCTAGGGACAGAAAACTGTAGGTAGGGAGAGTGTCAGTTTCTTTCACTGTGCAAGTCCTTGTTTCTAGGGACTGGGAAGGACAGTGAGTGAATTCTCCTTGTGCTATAGTGTGCTTAAAAAAAACATTTTTTCTAGTGTGACAGCAGGAAGGTAAAGTCACCTGGTTGCATCCAGGGGGGTAGATATATTTCGCCCAGATTCAGGCTTTACGCCGACTTATACAACTAGGTGGAGAGTTGTATAAGCCCAGCTGAGGCAAATGGGCTCATGGATGACTCATACCTCTAGGGAGAGTGTGGGGCGTCGTACAGACAGGGAGTTGATGAGGCCAGCTGAAGCTTGTCAGCTCATTTAGGCCTCTATAAAAACTCCCAGATTCATTAGGTGTTTGCTCATGCCTGGAACCAGACCTGTGTGGACTGTCTAGGGAGAGTGAACCCCTGTGCGGTGAGAAAAAGCCTGTGTGGCTATTTGCTTGGACATTTAAAACCAGGGACTTAGGGACTAGGACAGCACTAGGCTGATCCCAGTTGTTAGTTAGGAAACCTGTATGTTTAGTCAGAGGTCAAGTTGACCAGGATTTATTTTATTTATGGTTCTTTTGCTTTGCTGTGTTTTGTCACTGTAAATAGAAAATAAACCGCACCTTTTTGATTTTGAAAACCACAACCTCCGTTTGCTGGGCCTGTTTTTGTCTGGGGAGCCCATCCCGGGGGTCACACACACCCGCTGCCGAGCTAACCCCCTCACAGTTGGTGGAGAATGCGGGCAGTTTTTTTTTTAAGCCAGCATGGAGGAGATACTGAAACAGCTGGCTCTAGCAAATGCCAATCAACAGCAGACAAATGCAGGTTTGCAAAGGAGCCTTGCAGCCCAGCAGCAAGCTCATCAACAGAGCCTTGCAGCCCAGCAGCAAGCTCACCAACAGAGTCTGGAAGCTCAGCAACAAGCCCAGCAGCAATCTGAGGCCCGCTTCATAGACCTGTTACAGAAGCAAGAGCAGAGACTACAACAAATGGAAGCAGTAATGCAGCAACGTCCGCAGACCAGTGAGGAAAGCCGTCCCACTAATACCGCGTCCTTTGGGGTGAGTCGTTTATTGACAAAAATGACTGGAGAGGATGATCCAGAGGTATTTTTGACCACATTTGAAAGGACCGCTGAAAGAGAAAAGTGGCCTGAGGAGCAGTGGGATGGACTGGTGGCTCCTCTGTTAACTGGTGAATCGCAGAAAGCTTACTATGACCTAGAGCCTAACCAAGCAAAAGACTATGTGATGCTAAAAGCTGAAATTTTGGCAAGGCTGGGTGTCACCCAGGCTGTCCGGGCTCAGCGTGTGCATAACTGGACTTTCCAGCTTGGAAAACCCCCCAGGTCTCAAATGTATGATCTCATTCACCTGAGCAGAAAGTGGCTACAGCCAGAGACTTTGTCCGCACCAAAGATTGTGGAACGTGTTGTAATGGATCGGTTTTTGAGAGCTCTTCCTGCTGCCATCCAAAAGTGGGTAAGCCATGGAGACCCAGAAACGGCCGGTAAACTTGTGGATCGGGTAGAGAGATACTTGGCTGCAGAGAACCTGACGGCCTCTTCCAGAGACACTCAGACTTTCCACCCTAAGACCAGACCATCCCCAGGTGCGGATAAGAGGATTCCAAGGGGTGAGGGTGGAGAGAGTGAGAGGGTGGGAGCTCTACCCCAAGTTTGGCGAGAACAGCCTGGGAAATCAGCGGCTCAAGAGGCCGCAAGAAGGATCGTTTGCTACCGCTGCCGGCAAGCGGGACATATTGCAGCCAATTGCCCGGTTGTGGAGGAACCCATGCAGTGTGACTTTCTGACGGGCAGACGTCAGTCGCTGTGTGCGACAGTCGCATGCACTGCCATTCGAGGAACTGAGAAACATTTATGCAAAATGTGTGTTAATGGTAGAAATGTTGTGGTATTGCTGGATTCAGGTAGCCTTGTGACCCTGATAAAGGCTGAGTTAGTTAAAACAGAGGTCTTTGGGAATAGCAAGGTAGCTGTTATTTGTGTGCATGGGGACACCCGAGAGTATCCAGTGACTACAGTGTGTTTCGAGACCCCCAAAGGTACCCTCTCTCATCCAGTGGGCTTAGTATCTCAGTTACCGCATGACGCCATTGTGGGAAGGGATTTTCCGAAGTTCTGGGAACTGTGGGATGATCCTGAGCCCCCCACTGGTGCCCCTATGTACCAGGAATGTGATAGCCAGAACTCCCCTGAGAGTGGTGAGGACTCTCCGGAATTTCCCTTATCAGTATTGGCAGGGGAGACTCAAGAAACTGGAGAGGAGCCCACCTCCTCAGACGAAAACCTACCGTCTGTGGAGTTTTCTGATCTTGAGGTTCACAGGGAAAACTTTGCCACAGAACAGTTGAAAGACCCCGCCCTAATAAAGGCACGGGAAAACGTAGTGAAAATAGATGGCGAGTTAGTGAACCCAGATAATACCTGCACTTACCCATACTTCAGCGTAGAGAAGGACCTACTGTATCGGGTGGCAAAAAGGGCAGAAGAAACCGTTGAGCAGCTTGTGGTGCCCAAACCTTACAGGAAGTTGGTGTTGGAGTTGGCCCATGGGCACATTCTTGGAGGTCATCTGGGGACAGAGAAAACCCGAGAGAGGGTATTACAGAGATTCTATTGGCCGGGGGTGATGAAGGACATAGAAAATTATTGTTCCTCCTGCCCTGTGTGTCAGAGGTCGGCCCCGATGCCACATTTCCGTAGCCCGCTGGTCCCTCTACCCATCATTGAGGTCCCGTTTGAGAGGATCGCCATGGATTTGGTAGGGCCTATAATCAAGTCCGCTAGGGGGCACCAGTACATATTAGTTATAATGGACTATGCCACCCGTTATCCAGAAGCGATCCCTCTCCGAAATACCTCGGCCAAGACCATAGCCAAAGAGCTATCTCTTGTGTTTAGCCGGGTGGGTATTTGTAAAGAACTGCTTACGGACCAAGGTACACCCTTTATGTCCCGGGTTATGAAGGAGCTGTGTAAATTGTTCAAAGTGATGCAATTACGTACATCTGTGTATCACCCCCAAACCGATGGGCTGGTTGAAAGATTCAACAAAACCCTAAAACAAATGTTGAAGAAAGTGGTGGATAGAGATGGAAAGGATTGGGACTGTCTACTTCCTTATTTGATGTTTGCTATTAGGGAGGTGCCCCAATCCTCTACGGGATTCTCCCCCTTTGAGTTACTGTATGGGAGACACCCAAGAGGGCTGTTGGATATTGCCAAGGAAACTTGGGAAAGTGAGAGTTCTCCCCACAGGAGTGTGATTGAGCATGTCGCCCTGATGCAAGACCGAATTGCACAGGTAATGCCCATCGTGAAGGAACATTTGGCCCAAGCACAGTTAGCACAGCAGAGAGTGTACAACCGTGGAGCCAAGACCCGTACCTTTTCCCCGGGGGATAGGATACTGGTACTTGTCCCTACGGTTGAAAGTAAATTCCTTGCCAAATGGCAAGGCCCCTATGAGATAATGGAAAAAGTGAGCGAAGTGAATTACAAGGTCAGACAACCAGATAGGCGAAAGCCCGAACAGATCTATCACGTTAATCTGTTGAAAGCCTGGAGGGATAGAGAGTCCCTAGTCGCAGACACTTGGTCACCAGCTCAAACTGGTTGCGTGATTCCTGAGGTTGGAATAGCAGCCACCTTGTCACAACCCCAACAACAGGAGGTTAAGGAGTTTGTGCTTCGCAACAAGGAGGTATTCTCTGAGCTGCCGGGACAAACATCTGGGGTAGAGCATGACATCATTACCCCGCCCGGTGAAAGGGTGAAGTTAAAACCCTATCGGATCCCAGAGGCCCGACGGGAGGCAATACGGGAGGAAGTACAGAAAATGCTGAACTTAGGGGTGATAGAGGAGTCCCAAAGTGATTGGTCTAGTCCCATTGTGTTGGTGCCTAAACCGGATGGGAGCTGGCGATTTTGTAACGATTTTCGTCAGTTGAACAAAGTTACAAAATTTGACACCTACCCCATGCCACGTATAGATGAGTTGATCGACCGGCTGGGAACAGCCCGATACATGACGACTCTTGACCTCACAAAAGGGTATTGGCAAATCCCCCTGGCCAAGTCGGCCAAAGAGAAAACCGCATTTGTAACCCCAGACGGGGCGTTCCAATATAAAAGAATGCCGTTCGGGTTACAGAATGCGCCGGCCACATTCCAGCGGAAAATGGACCAGATGCTGAGGCCCCATCGGGAGTATGCTGCGGCTTACCTGGATGACGTAATTGTCCATAGCACAGATTGGGCCTCACATCTGCCAAAAGTGCAAGCAGTCCTGGACTCTGTTCGGGAAGCGGGGTTTACGGCTAACCCCAAGAAGTGTACCATTGGGCAGGAGGAGGCCAAATATCTTGGGTACACCATTGGGAGGGGAGTAATAAAACCCCAACTCAACAAAGTCGAGGCCATCCAGAGTTGGCCACGTCCCAACAGCAAGAAGCAGGTACGAGCCTTTCTGGGAATCGCTGGGTATTATCGGCGATTCATTCCCCACTTTGCTTCTAAGGCTGTGCCCCTAACCAACCTGACGAAGGGGAAAGGGTCGGTCATGATTAAATGGACCCCCGAGGCTGAGGCAGCATTCCAATTCTTGAAACAAGCCTTATGTAGCCAGCCAGTGTTGTACTCACCCGACTTCTCTAAAGACTTTGTCGTACAAAGTGATGCGTCAGATGTGGGGTTAGGAGCAGTATTGTCCCAGGTCTGGAACGGGGAAGAGCACCCAGTCATTTACCTCAGCAGGAAGTTGAAGTCCCATGAGGTAAATTACGCCACCGTTGAAAAGGAGTGTTTAGCGGTGAAGTGGGCTCTAGATTCCCTTCGGTACTACCTGCTAGGTAGGCACTTTGACATGGTTACGGATCACGCTCCGTTAAAGTGGATGGCTCAAAACAAGGAAACAAATAGAAGAGTGAATAGGTGGTTCCTGGCCCTCCAGGAATTCAACTTCACAGTAAAGCATCGCCCTGGCGTTCAAATGGGGAATGTGGATGCTTTGTCTCGAGTACATGAATGCCTGATTGCTGGTGTTCCAACCCCGAGATTAAAACAAGAGGGGGGGTATGTGACAGCAGGAAGGTAAAGTCACCTGGTTGCATCCAGGGGGGTAGATATATTTCGCCCAGATTCAGGCTTTACGCCGACTTATACAACTAGGTGGAGAGTTGTATAAGCCCAGCTGAGGCAAATGGGCTCATGGATGACTCATACCTCTAGGGAGAGTGTGGGGCGTCGTACAGACAGGGAGTTGATGAGGCCAGCTGAAGCTTGTCAGCTCATTTAGGCCTCTATAAAAACTCCCAGATTCATTAGGTGTTTGCTCATGCCTGGAACCAGACCTGTGTGGACTGTCTAGGGAGAGTGAACCCCTGTGCGGTGAGAAAAAGCCTGTGTGGCTATTTGCTTGGACATTTAAAACCAGGGACTTAGGGACTAGGACAGCACTAGGCTGATCCCAGTTGTTAGTTAGGAAACCTGTATGTTTAGTCAGAGGTCAAGTTGACCAGGATTTATTTTATTTATGGTTCTTTTGCTTTGCTGTGTTTTGTCACTGTAAATAGAAAATAAACCGCACCTTTTTGATTTTGAAAACCACAACCTCCGTTTGCTGGGCCTGTTTTTGTCTGGGGAGCCCATCCCGGGGGTCACACACACCCGCTGCCGAGCTAACCCCCTCACACTAGGGACAGAAAACTGTAGGTAGGGAGAGTGTCAGTTTCTTTCACTGTGCAAGTCCTTGTTTCTAGGGACTGGGAAGGACAGTGAGTGAATTCTCCTTGTGCTATAGTGTGCTTAAAAAAAACATTTTTTCTAGGGACAGAAAACTGTAGGTAGGGAGAGTGTCAGTTTCTTTCACTGTGCAAGTCCTTGTTTCTAGGGACTGGGAAGGACAGTGAGTGAATTCTCCTTGTGCTATAGTGTGCTTAAAAAAAACATTTTTTCTAGGGACAGAAAACTGTAGGTAGGGAGAGTGTCAGTTTCTTTCACTGTGCAAGTCCTTGTTTCTAGGGACTGGGAAGGACAGTGAGTGAATTCTCCTTGTGCTATAGTGTGCTTAAAAAAAACATTTTTTCTAGGGACAGAAAACTGTAGGTAGGGAGAGTGTCAGTTTCTTTCACTGTGCAAGTCCTTGTTTCTAGGGACTGGGAAGGACAGTGAGTGAATTCTCCTTGTGCTATAGTGTGCTTAAAAAAAACATTTTTTCTAGGGACAGAAAACTGTAGGTAGGGAGAGTGTCAGTTTCTTTCACTGTGCAAGTCCTTGTTTCTAGGGACTGGGAAGGACAGTGAGTGAATTCTCCTTGTGCTATAGTGTGCTTAAAAAAAACATTTTTTCTAGGGACAGAAAACTGTAGGTAGGGAGAGTGTCAGTTTCTTTCACTGTGCAAGTCCTTGTTTCTAGGGACTGGGAAGGACAGTGAGTGAATTCTCCTTGTGCTATAGTGTGCTTAAAAAAAACATTTTTTCTAGGGACAGAAAACTGTAGGTAGGGAGAGTGTCAGTTTCTTTCACTGTGCAAGTCCTTGTTTCTAGGGACTGGGAAGGACAGTGAGTGAATTCTCCTTGTGCTATAGTGTGCTTAAAAAAAACATTTTTTCTAGGGACAGAAAACTGTAGGTAGGGAGAGTGTCAGTTTCTTTCACTGTGCAAGTCCTTGTTTCTAGGGACTGGGAAGGACAGTGAGTGAATTCTCCTTGTGCTATAGTGTGCTTAAAAAAAACATTTTTTCTAGGGACAGAAAACTGTAGGTAGGGAGAGTGTCAGTTTCTTTCACTGTGCAAGTCCTTGTTTCTAGGGACTGGGAAGGACAGTGAGTGAATTCTCCTTGTGCTATAGTGTGCTTAAAAAAAACATTTTTTCTAGGGACAGAAAACTGTAGGTAGGGAGAGTGTCAGTTTCTTTCACTGTGCAAGTCCTTGTTTCTAGGGACTGGGAAGGACAGTGAGTGAATTCTCCTTGTGCTATAGTGTGCTTAAAAAAAACATTTTTTCTAGGGACAGAAAACTGTAGGTAGGGAGAGTGTCAGTTTCTTTCACTGTGCAAGTCCTTGTTTCTAGGGACTGGGAAGGACAGTGAGTGAATTATCCTTGTGCTATAGTGTGCTTAAAAAAAACATTTTTTCTAGGGACAGAAAACTGTAGGTAGGGAGAGTGTCAGTTTCTTTCACTGTGCAAGTCCTTGTTTCTAGGGACTGGGAAGGACAGTGAGTGAATTCTCCTTGTGCTATAGTGTGCTTAAAAAAAACATTTTTTCTAGGGACAGAAAACTGTAGGTAGGGAGAGTGTCAGTTTCTTTCACTGTGCAAGTCCTTGTTTCTAGGGACTGGGAAGGACAGTGAGTGAATTCTCCTTGTGCTATAGTGTGCTTAAAAAAAACATTTTTTCTAGGGACAGAAAACTGTAGGTAGGGAGAGTGTCAGTTTCTTTCACTGTGCAAGTCCTTGTTTCTAGGGACTGGGAAGGACAGTGAGTGAATTCTCCTTGTGCTATAGTGTGCTTTAAAAAAACATTTTTTCTAGGGACAGAAAACTCTAGGTAGGGAGAGTGTCAGTTTCTTTCACTGTGCAAGTCCTTGTTTCTAGGGACTGGGAAGGACAGTGAGTGAATTCTCCTTGTGCTATAGTGTGCTTAAAAAAAACATTTTTTCTAGGGACAGAAAACTGTAGGTAGGGAGAGTGTCAGTTTCTTTCACTGTGCAAGTCCTTGTTTCTAGGGACTGGGAAGGACAGTGAGTGAATTCTCCTTGTGCTATAGTGTGCTTAAAAAAAACATTTTTTCTAGGGACAGAAAACTGTAGGTAGGGAGAGTGTCAGTTTCTTTCACTGTGCAAGTCCTTGTTTCTAGGGACTGGGAAGGACAGTGAGTGAATTCTCCTTGTGCTATAGTGTGCTTAAAAAAAACATTTTTTCTAGGGACAGAAAACTGTAGGTAGGGAGAGTGTCAGTTTCTTTCACTGTGCAAGTCCTTGTTTCTAGGGACTGGGAAGGACAGTGAGTGAATTCTCCTTGTGCTATAGTGTGCTTAAAAAAAACATTTTTTCTAGGGACAGAAAACTGTAGGTAGGGAGAGTGTCAGTTTCTTTCACTGTGCAAGTCCTTGTTTCTAGGGACTGGGAAGGACAGTGAGTGAATTCTCCTTGTGCTATAGTGTGCTTAAAAAAAACATTTTTTCTAGGGACAGAAAACTGTAGGTAGGGAGAGTGTCAGTTTCTTTCACTGTGCAAGTCCTTGTTTCTAGGGACTGGGAAGGACAGTGAGTGAATTCTCCTTGTGCTATAGTGTGCTTAAAAAAAACATTTTTTCTAGGGACAGAAAACTGTAGGTAGGGAGAGTGTCAGTTTCTTTCACTGTGCAAGTCCTTGTTTCTAGGGACTGGGAAGGACAGTGAGTGAATTCTCCTTGTGCTATAGTGTGCTTAAAAAAAACATTTTTTCTAGGGACAGAAAACTGTAGGTAGGGAGAGTGTCAGTTTCTTTCACTGTGCAAGTCCTTGTTTCTAGGGACTGGGAAGGACAGTGAGTGAATTCTCCTTGTGCTATAGTGTGCTTAAAAAAAAACATTTTTTCTAGGGACAGAAAACTGTAGGTAGGGAGAGTGTCAGTTTCTTTCACTGTGCAAGTCCTTGTTTCTAGGGACTGGGAAGGACAGTGAGTGAATTCTCCTTGTGCTATAGTGTGCTTAAAAAAAACATTTTTTCTAGGGACAGAAAACTGTAGGTAGGGAGAGTGTCAGTTTCTTTCACTGTGCAAGTCCTTGTTTCTAGGGACTGGGAAGGACAGTGAGTGAATTCTCCTTGTGCTATAGTGTGCTAAAGCATTCCTCATCAACCATCTTTGAAATCCTTGTTTTTTGGACAGTCAGGGAAATTGTCGTTGTGCTATTCTGTGCAAAAGCAATCATCCTGAACCATATTTAGAAATCCTTAAGTAAAGGGACAGAGAAGGACACCTGAAGGTAGCCCTTATTGCTTTTTTCCCATCTCCCTGCAGGCCATCTATTAGAATGTCTGGAAGGCAAACAAGGAGAGGCAGACAGTCAGGAGGCAATAAAAGAGGGCAAGCAGGCTCTGTGTCTGGGGGCAACAGTGCTGGTCGTGGACGCGGTGCATTGTCATCAGCACATGGCCATGGGACACGCTTGTCCTTCTTTTCGGCAGCTGGACATGTTGAGCCACATCATGCCGAAGACTTGGTAGAGTGGATGATCAAGCCCTCCTCCTCCTCCTCATCCTCTCTCACCCAGGCTCAGGGTACTGGCAAAGCAGCTGCCAAAGCGTCCTCTTCCCTGGTATCAATGTCAGACTCATCATCAGTCACTCCTTCCCTAGACCCACCATGTCCTCCTCCTGAGGAGTCCCCCGAGCTGTTTGAGCACAGTGTTGGGTACATGCTCCAGGAGGATGCCCAGCGTTTCGAAGGGTCTGATGATGAAACCCAGCTACAGGAAGGCAGTAGGGTGAGAGCAGACAGAGGGGATGCTCAAGAAGGACACCAATCTGGCAGTCATGTTCCAGCAGCTGCAGCATACTGCCAGATTGGCTCCAGTGATGAGGAGGGAGGGGATGATGAGGTCACTGACTCCACATGGGTGCCTAATAGGAGAGAGGAGGAGGAGGAGGATGAGGAGGAGGCACATCTCCAACGAGGCAGGATGCCCTTTGGTGGCCAGCGTAAGGGCAGTACACCGACGGAATCACACCGCAGAGCTCCGCCTGTGCAGGGCGCTGCCTCTGCCCGTCATTCAAAAAGTTCCTTGGTGTGGGCCTTTTTTGAGGCTAGTGCATCAGATCGCACAGCTGCTGTTTGCAACATATGTCTCAAGCGTATATCGCGTGGCCAAAACATCAGCCGCTTGGGTACCACATGCCTGACCAGACATATGTTGACCTGCCATGCAGCTCGTTGGCAAGCCTACCTCAAAGACCCACACCAAAGAACAAAGCGGACCTCTCCTTGCACCGCATCAGCTGGGATCTCCAACCCCACTATAACTTCAGTCCTCTCTGAAACATGCACTGAGAGGAATGAAGGTGTAGAATTAGGTGTGTCACAGCCAAGTACTTGCGGCCACTCTGCTAGCAGTACACCGACGTCCGATTCTAGCAGGCAAATTTCCCTGCCCCAGCTGCTGGACCGTCGAAAGAAGTTCACTCCCAGCCATCCACATGCCCAGCGGTTGAATGCTAGCTTGGCTAAATTGCTAGCGCTTCAACTGCTGCCTTTTCAGTTGGTAGACTCGGCCCCCTTCCGTGAGTTTGTGCAATGTGCGGTTCCTCAGTGGCAGGTTCCCAAACGCCACTTTTTCTCACGGAAGGCTATTCCGGCTCTCTACCGGCATGTGGAAGGCAATGTCTTGGCCTCGCTGGACAGGGCGGTCAGCGGTAAGGTGCATATTACCGCTGACTCATGGTCCAGCAGGCATGGACAGGGACGTTACCTTTCTTTCACGGCCCATTGGGTCACTCTTTTGGCAGCTGGGAAGGATGCAGGACAAGGTGCAGTAGTGTTGGAGGTTGTCCCACCGCCACGCCTCCAAAATGCTACTACTGGTTGTGACACACCTCTCTCCTCCACCCCCTCCTCTTCTTCCTCCATGGCCTCTTCCTGTGGTTTGTCCTATGAACCAGCAGTGCTCCGTAGCCGTTCACGGGGCTACGCAAGTACGCAGGCAAAAAGATGCCATGCCGTGCTTGCGCTGGTGTGTTTGGGGGACAGAAGCCACACTGGGGCAGAGGTCCTGTCTGCTCTGCAGGGCCAGGCCGAGAGGTGGTTGACGCCACGCCAGCTTAAGCCAGGAATGGTGGTTTGCGACAATGGCACCAACCTCCTCTCCGCCCTTCGACAGGGACAACTGACCCATGTGCCCTGTGTGGCTCACGTCCTTAACCTGGTGGTGCAGCGTTTCTTGGGCAGGTACCCGGGCTTACAGGATGTCCTGAGGCAGGCCAGGAAAGTCTGTGTGCATTTCCGCAGATCTTATAATGCCAGTGCTCGCCTGGCTGAGCTGCAAAAGGAGTTGAACCTGCCCAAGAACCGCCTTATATGTGACATGCCCACCAGGTGGAACTCAACGTTGGCCATGCTGCAGCGGCTGCACACGCAGCAGAGGGCCATCAATGAGTACCTGTGCGACTACGGCACCAGGACAGGGTCAGGGGAGCTTGGTTTTTTTTCTCCACGCCAGTGGGGCATGATCAGGGATGCATGCACTGTCCTGGCACCATTTGAGGAGGCCACGAGGATGGTGAGCAGTGACAGTGCATGCATCAGTGACACTGTACCTCTTGTCCACCTGTTGGAGCACACGCTGCGTGGAATAATGGACAGGGCACTTGAGGCAGAACAGAGGCAGGAAGAGGAGGACTTCCTTGCCTCTCAAGGCCCCCTTTACCCAGACAGTGTTCCTTCTGTCCCACCCATCGCACAGGAAGAGGAGGAGGAGGAGGAGGAGGATTGTGTCAGCATGGAGGTGGAGGCTGGCACTCAGCATCATCAGCAGCAGTCTTTTAGGGATGATTTACAGTCCCAAGAAACCAGTGGACTTGTACGTGGCTGGGAGGAGGTGACTGCGGATCATGTCGTCCTTAGTGACCCAGAGGACTCCGGAGCGAATGCCTCAGCAAACCTACGCTGCATGGCCTCCCTGATCCTGCAAAGTCTGCGGAAGGATCCTCGTATTCTTCGGATCAAGGAGAGGGACCATTACTGGCTGGCCACTCTCCTTGATCCACGGTACAAGGGTAAGGTTGCGGACCTTATGTTACCGTCGCAGAGGGAGCAGAGGATGAGACAACTCCGGGAGGCCTTGCAGAAAGGTCTGTGCAACGCGTTCCCAGAGACTGGGAGGTTACAAACTCCTGGTCCTGGACAATGAGTTGCTGAGGCTTCGGCCAGTCAAAGAAGGAGCGGTGGGGAAGGTGGCCGTCTGACCGATGCGTTCAGACAATTCTTTAGTCCGCAGCCCCAAAGTATGATCGGTTCCAGCAACCATCGCCAGCGTCTGATAAACATGGTGCAGGAATATCTAGGGGCAAGGTCAGACTTGGACACCTTCCCCACCGAAAATCCTCTGGCTTACTGGGTCTTGAGGATGGATCACTGGCCAGAGCTTGCACAGTATGCAATTGAGCTACTGGCCTGTCCTGCATCCAGCGTTCTTTCGGAACGCACATTCAGTGCTGCTGGAGGATTTGTCACGGATCACAGGGTGCGCCTGTCCACCGACTCGGTTGATCGACTGACTTTCATCAAGATGAACCAGTCTTGGATCACCACCAGCTACCACACACCTGATGCTGATATAACAGACTAATTGATTTTAACATGTCACATCCCTTCAAGACTGATGCTGATGCTGAGTGCCTGTGCTGTTATGTTGACTGGCTATCCTCCTCCTCCGAGTCCTCAATGATACGATTGATGATGATAGCTTGGAAGATCATTTTTGTTTATGGGTGCCGCCACCAGTGGCTAAGGCCCAATTTTTCAGCCCCTGTTTAACAGGGGCGTGTAATTACAATTTTTGAAGCAATACTTTGCAACAGGGCTCATTGCTGTGCTCCAAGTACAGTATGTGTGAGGGGTTGGAGTGTTGTGCCACCAGTGCCTAAGGCCCAATTTTTCAGCCCCTGTTTAACAGGGGCGTGTCATTACAATTTTTGAAGCAATACTTTGCAACAGGGCTCATTGCTGTGCTCCAAGTACAGTATCTGTGAGGGGTTGCAGTGTTGTGCCACCAGTGCCTAAGGCCCAATTTTTCAGCCCCTGTTCAACAGGGGCATGTAATTACAATTATTGATCTAATAATTCACAGCAGGGCCCATTCCTGCACCCACCAAGCAAGAGTAACTCTGAGGGCTTACAGTGTTGTGGCAACACCACCACCACCACCACCACCACGAAAGGCCCAATTTTTCAGCCCCTGTTCAACAGGGGCATGCAATTACAATTCTTGATCTAATAATTCACAGCAGGGCCCATTGCTGCACCCACCAAGAGTAACTGTCAGGGCTTACAGTGTTGTGGCACCAGCACCACCATCAAAGGCCCAATTTTTACTACCACTGTTCAACAATTATATGTAATTACAATTCCTGATATAATAGTTGACAGCAGGGCGTTCCAGCACCAACCAAGAGTAACTGTGAGTGCTTACAGTGTTGTGCCAACACCAACTAAGGGGCCTATTTCTGCAGATTATATACGGCAGGTCCCTACTTTCAAACATCCAACTTACAAACGACTCCTACTTGCAAACGCAAGAAGACAACAGGAAGTGAGAGGAAATCTACCCCTAGGAAGGAAAATTCTCTCCTGTAAGAATTAATATGGGAGAAAGGTGTCTCCTCTGTACTGATGCTTTATCAGCAATCCTTGTTTCAAGAAAAACACCACATTTCAAAAACAGTTGTCATTGGGACGGAAAGTGAGGTGAAATGTTCTGAACAGGGGCACAGACAGCAAAACAAATGTTACAGGGGTGATAACCCTTACCTATGTTTTCCAAAAAGTTTAAAAATAGATTTTTGGGCTGAAGCTACACTTAAACAATGTACCTGTTCAAAATTACAAACACATTCTACATAAGAACAAACATACAGTCCCTGTCTTGTATGCACCGCCTGTATACGGCTGTTCAGAGTATATAGGGCCTTTTTTATTTTATGTGCGGGGTTCCCCTTAATATCCATACAAGACCCAAAGGGGCTGGTAATGGGCTGGGGTAGGGGGGGGGGGTCATGGGGTAGCTATGCCATTTTTCTTAAAGATTTTCATCCATATTACCGGGACCAGACATTACATTAAAGCCGCAAGCAGTTTTAAATGGCTTTTTTTTCCTTTAGAAGTGTCATTTTGTGCAGGGACAGTTCTAAACACGGGAAACACGTGGCACTTCACAGGCATACTTTAGACACCCCCCAGGTACGATATTTAAAGGAATATTTGACTTTTTTTTTTTCACTTTATGCATCATTAAAATGACTGCTCCCGAAAAACGACCGTTTTTAAAACTTCTTTTTGCATTGATACATGTCCCCTGGTGCAGAACCCGGGTTCCCAAACCCTTTTTAGGACAATAACATGCATAATAGTTGTTATAATTAGCACTTTAGAATTCGAACGTTCGCATCCATTGTATTTAATAGGGTTCTAATGTTCGTACGAACTTTCGGTCCGTTCGCGGGTTCTGGTGCGAACCGAACCCGGGGGTGTTCGGCTCATCACTACTAGGGACAAATAACCTACCAGCAAGTCTGGAGTGTGGTTGGAAAGCAGAGTACCCAAAGGAAAAGCACACAGGCATAAGGAGAACATGCAACCTTCATGCAGATAGTCTATTTCATTGCCATGGTTAAAATACATTACATAAAAAAAAAAAAAAAAACACAACAATATTGCTTTTTTGGCATTAATACAGCTTCTTCTTTACTGGGCAATGCTCCTGATGTATGTAGCAGTGGCAGTTACCATTGGCATATCATACAACAGGCCACTACCCATCGCACATACTAGGGCAATATGTTGAGCATAAGTGAAGGCAATAAATATGATGTATTGCCGAGCACCAGTGATAGCTTATCAATACACGATACAGTAATGGACATTGCAGAACCTTGCACCTGCTATGTTGCTGGGAATCGGTTGCTCCTTTGCTACAGCAATGACAATAACTATTAAGGGAGACATGAAAATATAGTTACAGGATACATAAACAAAACATCACTCTAGGTCAGCTCTCTGATCGATCCCCAGCTCCCTGATTAGGTGCCAGTCCAGCTTGCCACTGTGTGCATAAGATAAAGAGAAGTCCGATTGGCCATACATCTAAGACACCTTTATTGTAATCCAGCAATTACATAGTTAGTTACATAGTTAGTCAGGTTGAAAAAAGACACAAGTCCATCCAGTTCAACCGTAAAAAAATAAAATAAAATAAATAAAATAAACATATATCGTACAATCCCATATACCCAATTCTATACCCACAGTTGATCCAGAGGAAGGCAAAAAAAACCCAGAAGAGCATGATCCAATTTGCTACAGCAGGGGAAAAAATTCCTTCCTGATCCCCCGAGAGGCAATCGGATATTCCCTGGATCAACTTTACCTATAAATGTCAGTACCCAGTTATATTATGTACATTTAAGAAAGAATCCAGGCCCTTCTTAAAGCAATCTACTGAGCTGGCCAGAACCACCTCTGCAGGGAGTCTATTCCACATTTTCACAGCTCTTACTGTGAAAAAACCTTTCCGTATTTGGAGGTGAAATCTCTTTTCCTCTAGACGCAAAGAGTGCCCCCTTGTCCTTTGTGTTGACCGTAAAGTGAATAACTGAACACCAAGTTCACTATATGGACCCCTTATATATTTGTACATGTTGATCATATCCCCCCTTAATCTCCTCTTCTCAAGAGAGAATAAATTCAGTTCCTCTAATCTCTCCTCATAGCTGAGCTCCTCCATGCCTCTTATCAGTTTGGTTGCCCTTCTCTG
Organism: Rana muscosa; assembly: GCA_029206835.1. Classification (NCBI taxonomy): domain Eukaryota; kingdom Metazoa; phylum Chordata; class Amphibia; order Anura; family Ranidae; genus Rana; species Rana muscosa. Next base: position 522,149,459 of record CM055118.1, on the reverse strand, counting down.
CACTTTCTCCAGTTCCCCAATATCCTTTTTGAGAACTGGGGCCCAAAACTGAACTGCATATTCCAGATGAGGTCTTACTAATGATTTGAACAGGGGCAAAATGATATCTCTCTCTCTGGAGACCATACCTCTCTTAATACAAGAAAGGACTTTGCTCGCTTTGGAAACCGCAGCTTGGCATTGCATGCCATTATTGAGCTTATGATCTACCAAAACCCCCAGATCCTTCTCCACTACGGATCCCCCCAGTTGTACTTCCCCTAGTATGTATGATGCATTCATATTATTAGCCCCCAAGTGCATAACTTTACATTTATCAACATTAAACCTCATCTGCCACATAGTCGCCCAATTAGACAGAGCATTGAGGTCGTCTTGTAAATTGGCGACATCCTGTAAGGACGTTATTCTACAATCACATATCCAACAGATAAGGTGGAAGGGGGCTGTATAACACAGCTATCACGTTTTAATCTTACTCAGTGCTTACTCATAGCTGACTGGACCAGTCGGCTATGAGTAAGCACTGAGGAAATGTAAAACGTGTTAGCTGTGTTCTACAGACCCCCCCCCCCCCCTCCACCTTTTCTGCTGGATATTTGATTGCCGGATTACAATAAAGGTGTTTTAGATGTATGGCCAATCGGACATCTCTTTATCTCATCTTTACAGGGTAGCTATAGCAGTTTTTGTTGACTTTAATCTTTCCCACCATGGGCGTCCGCAGAACTTTTTTTTGTGGGGGGGTATCATTTTAGGGTCACCCATGCGCCACCCCTTTTCAACAATGTCATTATCACATTATCATGGTCAGAGACTGCAGGCGTAGTACAGTCCCTTTGAAAAGTAATGGATAATGGCCGACAGGCCCTCTTACCAGACCCAGTGAAACTACAGTAGTGATCCCTCTGGCTGGGTTCCCCGGGGGCGATTCTGGTCAGTAGTGTAGCATGTCTGTACCCTGGCAGTGGCTCAGTCTTCCTCTCTCTCTGGTGGCGCTGGGTAGCGTGTCTCTCTCTCTGGTGGCGCTGGGTAGTGTGGCTCCCTCTCTGGTGGCGCTGGGCAGCGTGGCTCTCTCTCTGGTGGCGCTGGGCAGCGTGGCTCTCTCTCTGGCTTCCGCCCAGCACACGCCTCTTTCTTTGTCCTGTAGCACTCATTCCTCAGCTTTTTTCCAGGCTGCAGTCTCTCAATCTCTCTCTTGATCGAGCTGTAGCCTCCTTCCTGTGGAAAATGGGGCCGCCAATCTTCGGGACTACATGTCCCATGATGCTCTCCTCTCCTAGTCTCCTTTGATTGGCCCTCAGTTATGGCCAATGGGGAAAGGAATGAAGCAGGCAGAAAGCCTGGCAGGGAACTGTCGTCTCTTCTCCCTGACAGGAGAAAGGGGGGGGGGGAGCGGGGGAAACCTCACAGCCCGCAGCTCTCTTTTCTCCTGACACAGTGCCGCCGAGTTCTCTGATGGACTGAGCAGAGAAAAGAGCCCGCAGAGTCACACTACACTGATGGGGGGCTTGACAGCACCTTGATGGTGTCACCCCGCACCCCCATAGTGATGTGAATGATCCGATCCCTAATTCCAGGGGGGGCACTTGACCCCCCTTGCCCCTACCTGCGGACGCCCATGTTTCCCACCACCCCATACATACATATTGACCAATCATGTGCCTACATACCATGTATTTATACTGTATATACTTTATGTTGTTATTATTACGTGTATTTATATAGAAATCGACAATTTATGGAGCAATTTAGATAATGTCACATCAACCCCTGCTCTCGTGAAGCTTACATCTATACAATTTAGATTTTTTTTCCCAAACTTAATACATTTATTTCATTTTTCTTCTTCTAGATAATTTCTTTTACTTCTTTATTACATTTTTATTACTCTGTTCAAACACTTAGAACGTGCTGAGAAGGCAGTTGGCACAGTATGATTATTACAGCATTGCAGCAATTGATAGTTAATAATAATCAGGAGATCATGGAAATTTACATTATCTATGATGTAAACTGGAAAGCAATAAAATGGGAGGAAACTGAGAATTTCTAAAGCTCTAGAAGATTTTTTAATGCATTATTTTATTCAGTATCAGAAAACCCATAGTGGTATACTAAAAAAACAACAAAACATTTCACCTCAATCCATTACAAACTAATAGTCTACAATAGTCACACACCCACACTACAGGGTTCATTTTCAGACAGATGAATAGCCTACCAGTATGTTTCTGGTTTATGGGAGGAACACTGCACAAACAATGATGCAACATGTAAACTTCATTAAGATAGCGCCCGTGAAATTGACCCCTGGACTGCAAAGCCATAATGCTAACAACTAAACCACCAACAAACACAATGGGGTTGATTTGCTAAAACTTGAGAGTGCAAAATCTGGTGCAGCTGTGCATAGAAACCAATCAGCTTCCAGGTTTTATTGCCAAAGCTTAAAGGGTTACTAAACCCAGGAATCCACATTCACTATATCTGGTCACTAGGGATGGGCCGAACGACTCACTGTTCGCACCAGAACTTTCGAACTTTGCGAAAGTTTGGAACCAAATAATGAACCCCATTGAAGTCTATGGGACCCGAACGTGAAAAATCAGAAGTGCCCATTTTGAAGGCTTATATGCAAGTAATTGGACATACAATGGTTATGGGGGTCCGGGTACTGGCCTGGGGGACATGTATCAATGAAAAAAAAGTTTGTAAAAAAAACTAATTTAAATGAGCAGTGATTTATTGATGCTTGAAGTTAAAGCATAAAAATGAAAAATTCCTTTCAATATTGTGCCTGGGGGATCGTCTTAGTCTACCTGTAAAGTGGCACATCTGTACTGTGTATAGAAGCTGCTTCAGCAATAATTGCATTTATAAAGCCCAAAAAATGAAATTTTCCCAGCAATCTTTCTTTATTTTGTAAGCAACGGCTTGCGGAGCCAGTCTTTATGATAAGGCCACAATGTAGTGCACTGGGAACAAGATTAAAGATTTTTGGGATAAATTATGGTGTCTCTTCCACAGACTCTGGATAGAAGTAACAGGTATGGAAAAATGCTGTCAAAAATGTAAATAATATGCACCTGTCAAACAGGTGCGGAAAAATTGGTCTTTGGGTGTTAATTGTGCCCATGAAACCTACACCAAAAAAATCTTCAAGATGAACTTAACACCCACAACGCTAGGCAGCCTAGAAGTCCTGCACAGAGATTCCACATCCCAAAAACACTTAATCAGCATCAGGGGCTTCATAGCTGCTGGTAATCCAGGACTGATTTATTTTGGTAAATGTCAGATGGTCCACCAAGTCTGTGGACAGACGCGTTCTATTATCAGTAGGAAAACCTCCAAAGACACTAAATGCCTTAAATGCCTATTCGCAAAGCACGCTGGATGCAGGGCAGCCCAGCAGCTCAATTGCATACTGGGTAAGTTCTGGCCAGTGGCCTATTCTCATGAGTAAGCCAGTGGATCGTTGACTGGAAAGCTCTCCATCTCTGTTTTCTCCCCCTAGATAATCGTCCACCATATGATGCAGATGCTGTCAATGGGATGTGGAAGCTGACAGTCCTGGGTGGCGAGGACTAAACAAATTTTGAAATGCATCTCTTTTGCGGCCCCCTTCTCCACGCTCCTCTCTTGACCAACAGAAGCCTCAAAACTTAGTTTTCCATGACACTGTAACCTACCAGAGTCAGGAAAAGCATTAGATAAACTCCTCTTTAAGGTGTCCTCAAGAGATTCTTCTTCTTTACGGCATGTATTCTTGGGTCCTTTCGCAGGCTTTGAAGCATGAGGGAGCCCATGCACCTCAAATTTGCGGAGGCATGAGACGCAGACTCCTCTGGATCAATGAGGATTAAACTATATGAGCTGCCTCCTCCCAGCCACGTAGTACTCCCAAGGGTTCTGCGGATGGAAAACCATCTCTTACTGTTTGACATATGTCTTCAATGCCTCCAAAACTGCCAAAATCCTCCTCCCTCTCCTCTTGTGTGTTCTGTGGCATAGGAACAATGGTATCTGCATAAAGTGCGCCTTGAGAGGGAACAAGGTCCTCCTCTGCCTCTTGCTGCTCTGCTTCAAGTGCCCTGTCCATATTGCCACACAGAGTCTGCTCCAGCACGAACACAACAGGGATTGTGTCACTGATGCATGCATTGTCACGGCTCACCATCCTTGTGGTCTCCTCAAATGGTGGCAGTACTTTAGGAGCAGCCATTGGCATGGGGAAAAAAAGTTGAGCCTGAGCTTGTTGTTGTGCCATACTCACACAGGTACTCGTTGACGGCCCTCTACTGCATGTGCAGCCGCTGCAGCAAAGTAGAGTTCCACCTGGTGGGCATGTCACAAATTAGGCGGTTTAAGGGCAGGTTGAATTCCCGCAGAATTTCTGCCAACCAAGTACTGGCTGTGTATGATTGCCTGAAATGGCTACAGACTCTTCTGGTCTGCTTCAGAAGATCTTCCAACCCTGGGTACCTATTTAGGAAATGCTGCACCACCAAATTGAGGACATGTGCCAGGCATGGCACATGTGTCAACTTTCCCTGTCTAAGGGCGGACAGGAGGTTTGTGCCATTATCACACACCACTATTCCTGGCTCTAGCTGATGTGGCGTGAACCATCTCTGGGCCTGCCCCTGCAGAACTGCAAGAATTTCTGCTCTGGTGTGGTTTCTGTCCCCTAGACACACCAGCTGAAGCACTGCATGGCACCTTTGTCTGACTCATTGAATAGCCCTTTGAACGCTTAGGGGGTACTTGAGGTTCATAGGACAATTCAGCAGAGGAGGGCATGGAGAATGAGGAGGAGGGGGTAGAGCTGACAAATCTCGTATCATCACCACTAGATGTATGGAGATGTGGGGACACAACAAGCAGCAGCACTGAGCCCTGCCCTTCATCATTCAGAGTTGCAAGCAGAGTTACCCAGTGTGCTGTAAACAAAATATATCGTCCCTGACCATGCTTGCTGGACCACGTGTCAGCAGTAACATAGACTTTGCAGCTGACTGCCTTTCCCAACGATGCCACAACATTGCCTTTCACTTGATTGTACAGAGCTGGAATGGCCTTACATGAAAATAAATAATGACTGGGAACCTGCCATTGTGGTACAGCACACTCTGCAAATTCATATGCATAGCATACTAACTCATTATGAATCACTTACCTGAGATCGAAGCCCCCGAAGCGGTGCTCGGACACCTCCGTCGCCGCCGCCATCTCGCTCCCCTCTGCCTTCCGTGTATCGCCGCTCCGGCGCTGTGATTGGCCCCGGAGCGGCGATGACGTCACATGCATGCGCGCTCGGGCCGGCTAACTCCATTCAGAAATCCGGCTACTAAGCTGGCCCGCTAGTGCGCATGCGCGTGACGTCAGCGGCGCCGGTTTTAAATGCAAATATCTCCTTAACCGTGTAGGTTAAGGAGATATTTCATGCACCTACAGGTAAGCCTTAATCTAGGCTTACCTGTAGGTGTTTGTTTACAAAGTGGGTTTACAACCACTTTAACCACTTGTCCCCCGCCCACTGTCAATTGACGGCGGGCGGAGGATACTCTCGTTCTGGGAGGACGTCATATGACGTCCTCCCTTTAAAACGAGCTAGGAGGCGCGCGCGCGCGCCCGCCGCGTTCACAAGGCCCCGGTGCGTGTGCCCGGCGGCCGCGATTGCCGCCGGGCACCCGCGATTGCCCGGGAAACGAGCAGGAATGTGGATCTCTGTGTGTAAACACAGAGATCCACGTCCTGTGAGGGAGAGGGGACCGATGGTGTGTCCCTTGTACATAGGGACAACCATCGGTCACCTCCCCCAGTCAGTCCCCTCCCCTCACAGTAAGAACACTTTGAGGGAACATATTTAACCCCTTCCCGCCCCCTAGTGGTTAACCCCTTCCCTGCCAATCACATTTATACAGTAATCAATGCATTTTTATAGCAGGGATCGCTGTATAAATGTGAATGGTCCCAAAAATGTGTCAAAAGTGTCCGATGTGTCCGCCGCAATATCGCAGTCACAATAAAAAAATCGCAGATCGCCGCCATTACTAATAAAAAAATAAAAAAATAAAAATGCTATAAATCTATCCCCTATTTTGTACACGCTATAACTTTTGCGCAAACCAATCAATACGCGCTTATTGCGATTTTTTTTTTTACCAAAAATATGTAGAAGAATACGTATCGGCCTAAACTGAGGAAAATTTTATTTAAAAAAAAAAAAAGGGTATTTATTATAGCAAAAAGTAAAAAATAGTGTTTTTTTTTCCAAACTGGACGCTCTTCTTTTGTTTATAGCGCAAAAAATAAAAACTGCAGAGGTGATCAAATACCACCAAAAGAGAGCTCTATTTGTGGGAAAAAAAGGACACAAATTTCGTTTGGGAGCCACATCGCACGACCGCGCAATTGTCATTCAAAGTGTGACAGCGCTGAAAGCTGAAAAATGGCTTGGGCAGGAAGGGGGTTTTCGTGCACAGTAGAGAAGTGGTTAAGTAAAAAGGAAATAGGAAAATGGATAATGGTATCATCACCGCCAAAGACTATTGTTTTCTTTTTTATTATTGATCAACCTGAAGTAAACTTGAGACCTCCTTAGAGGGACATTAAAACTCTTATAGAGTAACATAGTTCATAGTTAGTTAGTCAGGTTGAAAAAAGACACAAGTCCATCCAGTTCAACCATAAAAAAAATAAAAAAATATATCGTACAATCCCATATACCCAATTCTATACCCACAGTTGATCCAGAGGAAGGCAAAAAACCCCAGAAGAGCATGATCCAATTTGCTACAGCAGCGGAAAAAATTCCTTCCTGATCCCCCGAGAGGCAATCGGATATTCCCCGGATCAACTTTACCTATAAATGTCAGTACCCAGTTATATTATGTACATTTAAGAAAGAATCCAGGCCCTTCTTTAAGCAATCTACTGAGCTG